>OU342746.1:315952910-316552910 GCA_910589775.1 Avena eriantha
TAGGATAGGATGAAGAAGTATTATCCAACGAAAGATGCACCTAGTACTAGTTTAGCAACGCTGCCAACACAAAAAAGAGTCCGCATTGAACTCAATATGGATGATATTGTTGCTGATCCGGCTCTTCGAAAACCAATATATGAGTTTGATCCGAATATTAGAGATGAAGCTAAGAGAGCATATTTATCTATGGGTCCATGCCAACCACGTGACCATGTTTTTCCACGGAAATTGCAAGGGGATCAAATGAGAGGATTTATAAAAACATGGTTTGACAGGTTTGATTGGCTAGAATATAGTGTGCAAAAGGATGCAGCTTATTGCTTTTATTGCTATCTCTTTAGACCTCCACGTATTGGTAATTGGGAAAATGATACATCCACTAAAGATGGCTATGTTAATTGGAGACGGGGACTTGAAACTTTCAATGCTCATGTTGGAGGACCTGATAGTACTCACAACAAGGCAAGGAAGTGTGCTGCTGATTTCAAAAATCAGCGACAAAGTGTGGCGTATGTGTGGTCCGAGGAAAACGTGGAGAAATATAAAGCTTGCTTGATTATTGTTTTAGGTATTGTGAGGTTTCTTCTTTTGCAAGCTCTTGCTTTCCGTGGGCATGATGAATCCTCAAGCTCAACCAATAAGGGAAACTTTCTAGAGATGTTGGAATGGTACAAAAATAAAGATCCCAAAGCTACAAGTGTTCTTGGTGTAAATGCTCCCAAGAATTGTCAAATGATTGCTCCTGAAATAAAGAAAGATTTAGTGAAAGCTTGTGCACACGAGACAAGGAATGTAATTATTTCTGAAGTAAAAGGGCGTCGGTTTGCAGTGCTTGTGGACGAGTCTCGTGATAAGTCAATAAAAGAGCAAATGGCGGTGATCTTGAGGTATGTACCAACCTTCCTATCGATGTTTCAGTTCTATCTTGTTATCAAATATCGCTCGCTAATATCTTTTTTCATGTAGGTATGTCAATGGTAAAGGTGAAGTGATTGAGAGGTTTCTCGGGATTAAGCATGTTTCTGATACTACATCATCTTCTCTTAAGATAGCCTTGGATGCTATGTTTATCAAACATGGTTTATCTATTTCTCAGTTGCGAGGGCAAGGATATGATGGAGCCTCAAATATGAGAGGTCAGTTTCATGGGTTGCAGAAACGCATATTAGATGAAAATCCATATGCCTTTCATATACATTGTTTTGCTCATCAACTACAACTAGTGGTTGTTTCTGTTGCCAAGTGTTGTGCTTCTGTTGAGGATTTTTTTAATAATTGCACTATGCTTGTAATCACTGTTGGTGCTTCTTGTAAGAGAAAGGTTCAACTTCTCCAAGACCACCACGACAAACTTGTGGAGCAATTGGAGACTGGTGAAATTTTTCCAGGAAGAGGAAAAAACCAAGCCACTAGTCTTGCAAGGCCCGGTGACACACGGTGGGGTACACATCACAAAACTTTGGTTCGTCTTCAACTAATGTGGACGTCTGTATTGGAGGTATTGGAAAATATTTGTGAAGATGGAGAGAGCGAGAAAAGAACTAAAGCATCAGGTTTGATAGAAAGGATGGAACACTTTGAATTTGTTCTTATAATGCATCTTATGATTAGAGTGTTGGGTAAGACCCAAGAATTGTCACAATGCTTACAAAAGAAAAATCAGAATACTGTTCGTGCTATTGGACTAATTGGGTCGGTGTTGACGAATATGAATGGCATGAGGGAAAATGGTTGGGAAGAGATGTTTGAAGAAGTGAAGAACTTTTGTGTTAGTAGGAAAATTGTTGTGCCAAATATGGATGATACAATACCACTAAGAGATCGTTCAAGGGGTCGTGGTGCAAAGTTAGTAAGTTACTATCATCATTTTCATCATGGCATTTTCAATGTTGTTCTTGACCAGATTCTAGTTGAGTTAAACCACCGCTTTGCTGAAAAATCAACTCAGTTGTTGAGATGTATTGCTTCCCTTGATCCTAAGAATTCTTTTGCTAATTTTGATGGTGACAAACTTATTGAACTTGCCAAGATTTATGCTGCTGATTTCTCGGAATATGAGTGTGTTACCTTAAGAGATCAACTTGCCACATTTGTTGTTGATGTGAGAAGTGATGAAGAGTTTTCAAGGTGTAATGATCTTGGCAATCTTGCTGTGAAGATGGTTCAAACTGATAGACACACATGCTACCCGTTGGTGTATCGCCTCATTGAACTTGCCTTGATTTTGCCAGTTGCCACTGCAACAGTTGAGCGGGCTTTCTCGGCTATGAATATTATCAAGACCGAGTTGAGGAATAAGATGAATGATGATTGGGTGGATCATAGCATGGTGTGCTACATTGAGCGAGGAATCTTTATGGGCATTGAAGATGATATCATTTTGCGGCGTTTTCATGGTTACAATAATCGTGCATGCCAATTGCCTAAAGCCATTACTAGGAATTAGTGAGTTGCTGGTATGCTATTTACTATCGAGTTCGTCTTTCAAATCGATTATATATCATTCATATTTATGATGTTTGTTCTACATTGTATATGCAGATTGATGTCTCAAGTCGATGTATGGATGATTCCTAAATAATGTTGATGGCATGTGAACTGCGGAGATATCATGATGGTATTTCTGGAGATGTTGCAATAGTTTGTGTTTTTTGTTCATCGGTTAATCAATTAGCTATTTATGATTTTGTCAACTCTAGCAATGTACTTTTACTATGGTGAATTTTGGTTGACATCTAGTAGAATTATTTCATGCAATTAGTTAGCACCCCTCTTTGTTCGTTTCCGGCTCCGCCACTGGATCAACCACTAGAGACATTGCATGTGTGTTCTTATAATAAAACCACAAACCAGCTCTAGAGTCATTGCATGTGTGTTCTTTCCACAAACCACACATGGATCAACCACTAGAGTCATTGCATGTGTGTTATTTCCACAAACCACACATGGATCAACCACTAGAGTCATTGTATGTTTGTTCTGATACTAAAACCACAAACCAGCACTAGACTCATTGCATGTGTGTTATTTTCCACAAACCACACATGGATCCACCACTAGACTCATTGCATGTGTGTTCTTTTCCACAAACAACTTATGGATCAATCAGTGGTCATTGCATGTGTGTTTTTTCACAAACCACATGTGGACCCATTACAGTCATTGCATGTGTGTTATTTCCACAAACCACACATGGATCAACCACTAGAGTCATTGCATATGTGTTATTTCCACAAACCACACATGGATCAACCACTAGAGTCATTGCATGTGTGTTCTTATACTAAAACCAACACTAGAGTCATTGCATGTGTGTTCCTTTCACAAACCACACATAGCTCAACCACTAGAGTCATTGCATGTGTGTTATTTCCAGAAACAAACATGGATCAACCACTAGAGTCATTGTATGTGTGTTCTTTCCAAGAAACCACACATGGATCCACCAGTGGTCATTGCATGTGTGTTCTTTCCACAAACCACATATGGATCAACCACTAGTCATTGCATGTGTGTTCTTTCCACAAACCACACATGGATCAACCACTAGAGTCATTGCATGTTTGTTCTTATACTAAAACCACAAACCAGCACTAGAGTCATTGCATATGTGTTCTTTTCCACAAACCACACATGGATCCACTAGACTCATTGCATGTGTGTTGTTTTCCACAAACAACTTATGGATCAACAAGTGGTCATTGCATGGGTGTTCTTTCCACAAACCACACATGTGGACCCATTGGAGTCATTGCATGTGTGTTATATCCACAAACCACACATGGATCAACCACTAGAGTCATTGCATGTGTGTTCTTATACTAAAACCAACACTAGAGTCATTGTGGACCCATTAGAGTCATTGCATGTGTGTTATTTCCACAAACCACACATGGATCAACCACTAGAGTCATTGCATGTGTGTTATTTCCACAGACCACACATGGATCAACCACTAGAGTCATTGCATCTGTGTTATTTCCACAAACCACACATGGATCAACCACTAGAGTCATTGCATATGTGTTATTTCCACAAACCACACATGGATCAACCACTAGAGTCATTGCATGTGTGTTCTTATACTAAAACCAACACTAGAGTCATTGCATGTGTGTTCTTTTCACAAACCACACATGGATGAACCACTAGAGTTATTGCATGTGTGTTATTTCCACACAAAAACATGGATCAACCACTAGAGTCATTGCATGTGTGTTCTTTTCGACAAACCACACATGGATCCACCAGTGGTCATTGCATGTGTATTCTTTCCACAAACCACACATGGATCAACCACTAGAGTCATTGCATGTGTGTTCTTTCTGCAAACCACACATGGATACCCCACTAGAGTCATTGCATGTTTGTTCTTATACTAAAACCACAAACCAACACTAGAGTCATTGCATGTGTGTTCTTTTCCACAAACCACACATGGATCCACCGGTGGTCATTGCATGTGTGTTCTTTCCACAAACCACATATGGATCAACCACTAGTCATTGCATGTGTGTTCTTTCCACAAACCACACATGGATCAAGCACTAGATTCATTGCATGTTTGTTCTTATACTAAAACCACAAACCAGCACTAGAGTCATTGCATGTGTGTTCTTTTCCACAAACCACACATGGATCCACTAGACTCATTGCATGTGTGTTCTTTTCCACAAACAACTTATGGATCAACCAGTGGTCATTGCATGGGTGTTCTTTCCTCAAACCAGACATGTGGACCCATTAGAGTCATTGCATGTGTGTTATTTCCACAAACCACACATGGATCAACCACTAGAGTCATTGCAATGTGTTATTTCCACAAACCACACATGGATCAACCACAAGAGTCATTGCATGTGTGTTCTTGTACTAAAACCAACACTAGAGTAATTGCATGTGTGTTCTTTTCACAAACCACACATGGATCAACCACTAGAGTCATTGCATGTGTGTTATATCTGCAAAGCACACATGGATGAACCACTAGAGTCATTGCATGTGTGTTCTTTTTCTCAAACCACACATGGATCCACCAATGGTCATTGCATGTGTGTTCTTTCCACAAACCACACATGGATCAACCACTAGAGTCATTGCAAGTGTGTTCTTTCCACAAACCACACATGGGTCAACCACTAGAGTCATTGCATGTGTGTTATTTCCACAAACAAACATGGATCAACCACTAGAGTCATTTTATGTAGTGTTCTTTTCCACAATCCACACATGGATCCACCAGTGGTCATTGCATGTGTGTTCTTTTCACAAACCACACATGGATCAACCACTAGAGTCATTGCATGTGTGTTATTTCCACAAACAAACATGGATCAACCACTAGAGTCATTGCATGTGTGTTATTTCCAACAAACCACACATGGATCCACCAGTGGTCATTGCATGTGTGTTCTTTCCACAAACCACATATGGATCAACCACTAGAGTCATTGCATATGTGTTATTTCCACAAACCACACATGGATCAACCACTAGAGTCATTGCATGTGTGTTCTTATACTAAAACCAACACTAGAGTCATTGCATGTGTGTTCTTTTCCACAAACCACCCATGGATCCACCACTAGAGTCATTGCATGTGTGTTCTTTCCACAAACCAGATATGGATCAACCACAGTCATTGCATGTGTGTTCTTTTCACAAACCACACATGTGGACCCACTAGAGTCATTGTATGTGTGTTATTTCGACAAACCACACATGGATCAACCACTAGAGTCATTGCATGTGTGTTATTTCCACAAACCACACATGGATCAACCACTAGAGTCATTGCGTGTGTGTTATTTCCACAAACCACACATGGATCCATTTGAGTCATTTCATGCTTGTTCTTATACTAAAAACAGCACTGCCCCCCAATGGATCCACCGTTAGACCGAGTCTTCTAGAAGGCACGCCATAACAAAGTTGTTCTGCTTGACGATTGTTACATACGTTCGATCGGGGCGCTTGGACGATTGGGATGGTCTTCGCGAGGGCAATCCTCGAGTAGGCTGTTCTGTAGCATGATTGGCCACGCTTGCTCTGGACAAACTGGCATGTTGCGAGTGTTACGACTCACGAGTTCAGTGGGCCATATCCCAGTGTCACGTCCCTGTTACTTCTCTTCCTCCCCGTACTTCTCTTCCTTCCCCTCGAAGCCACTTTCCCCACTTCACTTCCATCCTGCCGTAGCCGCAAGACGACGACATCCGCCAATTCTCCGATCGCTACCTTCATGGTAAGAAATCATTTTACAAGCTTTTGAACTTATCCTACACATTCCTGCTATTCGCCAATGTAACTGCTGATCTTTTTTCTGATTTCTCGACGAACTTCAGTTGTGGCAGATGTGGGAGCCCAAGAATCTGGAGATCCTCACGCGCAACTTCGTAGTGGCATTCCCGCTTGTGTGCTCCCACCCAGGATGCTTTCACCGTTAATCCTACCGCGAGCTCCCGCTCCACGAGCTCGCGTGCCCGGACGGCGCGTGCGCCTGCACGGAGCCGGGCTACAACTACACCGGCCCGTCGGCAAAGCTCGTCGTCCACCTTGCAGATGAGCACTTGATCGAAGTGATTAGGATCTCGTACGGGCAAGCCCAACTTCACCAAGAGCAGGTGTCATTCATTGACTCGGCACGCCGCCTCCAAAGGCTCCTCTTTCTTCTGCCCTCGCTCCCCTCGCTCATGGCTCGCATCTCGTGCAGTTCGTCTCAGGCGGAATCAGGGGCGGCTCAACGCCGTCAGGCGGATGCTCCCATTAGGTACCGGAGGGCGCCCTACGATTACTACCCCGATATGCTGTGTTTGTGTGGTGAGAAGATGCCGAGATGGATTTCATGGACCGACGAAAATACTGCAGGAAAATTCAGCAACTGCAGCATCAGAGCGGTAAGTTCCTACTGTAGGTACAATGGTAACCCGGATTCGGAAAGCGTAATGTAATTCTTTTTTTTGTTTCCTTCGATCTACTGCGCAGGAAGGGAGGGGGATTGGCTGTGACAAGTTTGTGTGGATCGAAAAGCCACTGACAGGTTTTTACAAAGAGCTTGTTCAGGATCTGCATGATGCTGTGTGGGACAAGAAAGAGGAGATTCGTGCGATGGAGCGAGAGATCCGGGAGCTTCGCCAGGTGTAGGGGAGGCAGGGGCAGGGAGGTGGTGAGACAGATGGGCTCAAGATTAGGCCAGATAGTGGACACAATTTCCTCATTGTCTGGGCATTATCTGTTGCATTTGCAGTTTATGTTGCCATGTCGTTGTCCAGCAGCTGAAATAAGTTGCTGCTTCGTGGAGTGTAGCGGCCAGCTTAAGAAATTGTTTTCCAGCCCAGAAACTTATCATAAGTGTAATGCCAACAACATGGATTTATTAAGCGCCTATAAATAAATCACGTCTGTGCCACTAACACCCATCGATTTTGGAGAGGATTTAACCGCTCATCTATCACGATTGTTCAGATAGTAGTGGCACAGTCACAATTTTGGATTCAACTAGTGGCCTCGGCCGTATCAAATCCTAAAGTCGCGATACATTTTACTGCTAGTACGAGAGCAGATTGTTTCGCCCCACAAGTTCCATGCACACAGCTCCAGAGTTTAACCGAACTACATATATAGGTTCAAGTTCAAAACATCATTAGGCTGCTACACTGCTAGCCCTCTTTCTCTGCTTGGGTGCCAACTTTCTTCCTCTTTCCTTCACGTCCACTGGCTTCTTCATCTCCTGCCTTCTTCCTCTTCCTGGGTGCCAATTTTCTTACCTTCACGTACCCTGCATCTCCGGGCCGAGGGAAGTCAGGCCAATCAGCACCAGAATCTTGTCCGGCATCATCACTCCACTCGTTTTGGGTTTCTTCCCGCAGCAAAATCACTGAGTCGGCTGTCTTGTTTCTTACCCTGCGCTTCCTGTAAAAAAACAGTACATGGATTACTGATGACCCACAAGTATAGGGGGTGTATCGCAGTATTTTCGAGGGAAGTGAAACCCAATTTATTGATTCGACACAAGGGGAGTCAAAGAATATTTATCAGCCTTAACAACTGAGTTGTCAATTCAGCTGCACCTGGAAATAATCTTGCTCACAACAGTTTATCAGTAGCAACAGTTTTGTAGTAGGAATAGTAAAGTAACAACAGTAGTAAAGCAAAGACAGTAGTAACAAAAGCAGTAAACAGTGGGATTCGAGTGCGGTAGGCATAGGGATGGATGGACGGGCGTTGCATGGACAAGACAATTCACATAGCAATCAGAACATAGGGCAATTGCAGATAAATAAGATAAAGCACCCAAGTACTAGACAACTAGGCATGTGTTCCATATATAGTCATACGTCCTCGCAATGAGAACTTGCACAACATCTTTTGTCCTGCCATCCCGTTTGCAGCGGGGCCTCTAGGGAACTACTGGCAATTAAGGTGCTCCTTTTAATAGAGCCCCGGAGCAAAGCATTAACACTCCGTGAACACATGTGATCCTCACATCAAAGCCTTTCCCTTCCGGTTATCCCGATTTCTGTCACTTCGGGGCCATAGGTTCCGGACAACAACGTATGTATACAACTTGTAGATAAGACCAGAAACAATACTATCATAATGAATCAATAATAAGTTCAGATCTGAAATCATGGCACTCGGGCCCTAGTGACAAGCATTAAGCATAACAAAGTTGCAACAAAGTCATAAAGCACTAATAAAAGATACTAGGCACCATGCCCTAACAATCTGATGCCATTACATGAACGATCTCATCCAATCCCTACCATCCCCATAGCCTACAGCGGGGGATTACTCACTCATAGATGGGGGAAACATGGATGGTCGATGAAGATGATGGTGAAGATCGATGAAGATGGCTCCGGGGGCACTTCCCCGTCCCGGCAGAGTGCCGGAACAGAGACTTTCTGTCCCCCGAATCTCCCCTTCGGTGACGGCGGTGCAGCAGAACTTTTTGTGGAAAAACATCGAACCCCCCGGAGTTTTTAGGTCAGAAGGCTTCTTATAGGCGAAGAGGGGGACCGAGGGGGTGCCCGGGGCCACCACACCAGGCCCTGGCACGGCCAGGCCTAGCCCGCGCCTAGGAGGGGGGGTGTGGCCAGCCCCTGGCCCTCCTCCGTCTCGTATTCTGGCTCCATGAGTCTTCTGGAAAAATAGGCACTTTGGCTTTTGTCCCGTCCAATTCCGAGAATATTCATTTTCTGACTTTCCTGGAACCAAAAACAGCAGAAAACAGGCAGCTGGCACTGTGGTTCTTGTTAATAGGTTAGTCCAAGAAATCATATGAAAAGTACTCCAAAGTTGGAACAAAACACAAGAAAGTAGATAAAAACAAGCATGGAGCATCAAAATTATAGATACATTTGCAATGTATCATCCATCTCTCGAACCTCTCGGAGGTTTCTATCCTGAAGAACCTGATGATGGCAAAGTAATCGTTCGTGTCGGTGTCGCGGATTATACTACAAAATTAGATGATGGCACAGAAAACTTCTATGACGAGTTCGATGTAATCCTTGGCAGATACGACCCTGAAGTGGTAGAGTTATCTGACCTGATGGCATCACTATGTGTGAAGGTGCCATCAGGTCAGATAACTCTACCACTTCAGGGTCGTATCTGCCAAGGATTACATCGAACTCGTCATAGAAGTTTTCTGTGCCATCATCTAATTTTGTAGTATAATCCGCGACACCGACACGAACGATTACTTTGCCATCATCAGGTTCTTCAGGATAGAAACCTCCGAGAGGTTCGAGAGATGGATGATACATTGCAAATGTATCTATAATTTTTGATGTTCCATGCTTAGTTTTATCCACTTTCTTGTGTTTTGTTTCAACTTTGGAGTACTTTTCATATGATTTCTTGGACTAACCTATTAACAAGAGCCACAGTGCCAGTTGCCTGTTTTCTGCTGTTTTTGGTTCCAGGAAAGTCAGAAAATGAATATTCTCGGAATTGGACGGGACAAAAGCCAAAGTGCCTATTTTTCCGGAAGGGATCAAGTGCCAGAATACGAGACAGAGAGGGGCCAGGGGCCGACCACAACACCTGGCCGCACGACCAGGCTTGGCCCGCACCAGGGGGTGGTCTGGCCGACCCCAGCACCCCCTCGGCCTCTCCTTCCGCCTATAAGTTGCCCTTGGGACGAAAACCCTAAGTACCCGATCAAAAATCCATGAAAGAGTCTCTAGCCGCCGTCATCTCTGTCCCTAGATCGGGAGGATCTGAAGCTCTTCCCGGCACCCTGCCGGAGAGGGGAATTCACCCTGGAGGCCTTCTTCATCACCATGCAAGCCTCCGGTGTGATGCGTGAGTAGTTCATCCTTGGACTACGGATCCATGTAGTAGCTAGATGGCTGATTTCTCCTCCTTTGTGCTTTCATGTCTAGATCTTGTGAGCTCCGTTCATGATCAAGATCATCTATTTGTAATTCATACATGTTGTGGTTGCGGGGATGATACATTGCAAATGTATCTATAATTTTGATGTTCCATGCTTGGTTTTATCTACTTTCTTGTGTTTTGTCCACACTTTGGAGTACTTTTCATATGATTTCTTGGACTAACCTATTAACAAGAGCCACAGTGCCAGTTGCCTGTTTTCTACTGTTTTTGGTTCCAGCAAGTCAAAAAATGAATATTCTCAGAATTGGACGGGACAAAAGCCAATATGCCTATTTTTTCGGAGACTCACGGAGCCAGAATACGAGACGGAGAGGGGCCAGCCACACCATGTGGTGGCGCGGGTTAGCCCTGGCCGCGCCACCAGGTGGTGTGGGCCCCTCTGGCCTCCACCGACCTTGCCTCTTCGCCTATAAGAAGCCTCCCGATGCATAACCCTAGATCATCAATCCTCTAGCCACGAAAAGTTCCACAGCGCCGCCGCCACCGAAAAGGAGATTCGGGGGACAGAAAGTCTCTGTTCCGGCACCCTGCCAGGATGGGGAAGTTCCCCCGGAGCCATCTCTATCGATCTCCACCTCCATCTCCATCACCGTTGCTGATTCCCATGATGAGGAGGGAGTAGTTCACTCTCGAGGCTAAGGGTTCTACCGGTAGCTATGTGTTCATCTCTCTCTCTATGCATGATCATATTGTGATCATGAGCTTTGTAATCAAGTAGATCTACCTTGCTACTCAAGTGCTTTAATAGATCTCTTCTCTCCCCATGTGTGTGAAAGTGACAGCATGCACACCATGGTGGCACTTAGGCTAGAGATTACAAATACTTGAGTTATATTTGGAGTTGGATGTCTTTATGAAATTGTGGTGTTTGTTGGACTCATCTACTACTCAAGGTGACAGTGTGGGGTTTTCTAGATGGGAAAGGCTTACTTTGAGGTGTGCTGTTATAGCCCTACCATCGATTAGAGTGTCCAACCGGAGAGTAGTTAAGAGTAGTATCATAAAGAGAATATATTTATATGAGAGTGTTCACTAGTGAAAGTATGATCCATAGGCCTTGTTTCTAAGCATTGATACACCGTTTGCTATTAGATCTGTTACATGTTTGCTTGCTTCCATCTTTATTTCAGTTTTAATTTTGTCTTTTCCACGCCATCAAGTTATTTTCTACCACCATTACCACTTATAATTATCCGTACCACTTGTATTTCACTATCTCTTCGCCGAACTAGTGCACCTATACACCTGACAAGTGTATTGGGTGTGTTGGGGACACAAGAGACTTCTTGTATCTTGATTGCAGGGTTGCTTGAGAGGGGATACCTTTGACCACTTCCTCCCTGAGTTCGATAAACCTTGGGTGATCCACTTAACGGAAAACTTGCTGCTGTTCTACATACCTCTGCACTTGGAGGCCCAACAACTGTCTACAAGAATAGAAGTGCGTAGACATCAAGCTATTTTCTGGCGCCGTTGCCAGGGAGGAAAGGTAAAAGGTATTCACACCGGACGATTAAAGAAGAAGAAGCTCCCACGGCAAACGCTTATTTTCTGGTGTTAGTACTCGAAGTTATTTCCTTTAGATTCTGCAATTTTTTCTTTTTGTTTCTTGTTTTCACTAGTTAGGCTTAATGGAAAACAACAACAAAATTAGAGAGCTTTATAGTATTTATCTTGAGTTAGGACATGAAGTGTTCGAAGCGAAAATTAAAAAACCTATGGAACTTTATTTGCATGCTAATAGCAATATTATTCGTATGAATTCTTTGAACACCATTATTGCTAATGCTATGGAAAAGTCTAAGCTTGGGGAAGCTGGTTTTGATGAGCATGATATTTTTAGTCCCCCAAGCATAGAGGAGAAAATTTTCTTTGATGATACCAAACCTCCAATTTATGATGATTACAATGATGAGTATGATATTTTCATTCCACCTACTATTGAGGAGGAAATTAATTATGACTACAATATGCCTCCTATATTTGATGATTATGGTGATAAGAATAATAATGATAGCTATTTTGTTGAATTTGCTCCCACTACGATTAATAAGAATGACTATGCTTATGTGGAGAGTAATAATAATTTTATGCATGTTGCTCATGATAAGAATGTTTTATGTGATAGTTATATTGTTACTTTTATTCATGATGCTACTGAAAGTTATTATGAGAGAGAGAAACATGGTTTTATGTGTCTCAACAGTATTAAGTTTCCCCTCTTTATGTTGAAAGTCTTGAAATTGCACTTGTTTTTCTTTACTATGCTTGTTGCTTTGTGCTTTCATGACTTGTTTCTTTACAAGATTCCTATGCATAGGAAGTGGGCTAGACTTAAATGTGCTTTATATTTGCTTCTTGATGCTCTCTTTTACTCTCAATTCATATTTCTTATGTGAGCATCTTCTCAAACTATCATGCCTAACTTAAGGGCATTAAAGAAAAGTACTTATTGGGAGATAACCCAAAAGTTTTAGATAAGTCTTGGAAGTTATTACTTCTGTAATAACTGCTCCTTATCCTTTTTATTTTCTTTTTGTGCCAAGAATAACCTCTAATGAGAGAGAAGTAATGATTGGGAAAGTTGCTGTCCCGAAATAGATTTTTGTACTTCACCGTAAAAATTCATGAGAGATCTGTGTATGTCGAATTGATCTGTACTTTTTTGTGCTTCTGCCCCAGGTTTCTATCTCACTTTAGTTAGTTCAACAATTTTTGATTTGAGCAACACAAGGTCTTCGAAAAAATTCGTCTTTACCTGCTGGCCTGTTTTGACAGATTTCTGCCATTTTCTGCATTTGCTTCTTGTTGGTTCCTTCTTGAATTCTTTTGGGGAATTGAGGTTTTTGAGGGAAGTTCTACAGTAGCTAGTGTTCTAATGGAAGTTTATTTGGTGTTAGAACTGAACCTTAAGACTTATTTATCTTAAGTGCACTAATGTTGCTAATAAAGATTGTGTGAAGTTTTGTATGAAGGAAAAATTCCAGGTGTATGGAAGGAATGAGTAATGAGATGAAGAATTGACTAAAGCTCAAGATTGAGGATGCCACGCGTGTCACCCCAAGAAATATCCAAGAATTACAAGCGTCAAAGCTTGGGGATGCCCAAGGCACCCCTTCCTCATCAATAAAAATCCCAGGTTTCTTCCAAACGCTTCATTTTTATTGTTTCATGCACGGTTGTGTTGTTCTTGGAGCGTCTTCTTTTTCGTTTTCGTTTTGGTTTTTAGTTTTCTTGGTTTGCTTATTTTTCTTGAATAAGTTGGTTGGATCCCAACACACTTCTTTTGGAGAGAGACACGCTCTGTTTTCATTGCCTAGAACACTCTAGTTTTCATTCTTATTGTTCTGTGAGTGTTCTCTTTTGCTAGCACCGTGTTTAGCCTTAGTTTCTCGTGCTTTCAGCTTAGAACTTTTTAGTTCTTCTTTGTGGATTTGTGAGACAAGCTCACTGATCTTTATTTATTATCATCTTTGTGAGTTGTTTCAAATAGTTTGGTTTGGATTGGAAAAGAGTAGGAAAGTTCATGCTTAAGTGGTAAAGAGAGCTTGTTTTTGACTGTGGCCTATGCTTTGGCATGCCATGCTTGATATTATTTTGGCTTTATGCTTAGTATTATTTGCTGTAGCATGACTTGTTATAAACAATTGAGATTTCTTAATGTGCCTTGGATGAATCATGCGTTGTTTTAGCATATTAAAGCATAGTATTGTGGTATTCTCCTTTGATGCTTTATTTGGGTTGACTTGGCGCATGCTCACACCATGTTATGACTATCTCAAGTCACCATAGCCTTTATGATACTTTAGTTTTCAACTTTTAGTGTCACTTTATGCTTTGATCAATGATGTTTTGTCACTCTGCATGATTATGGTCATTATTGCTCTCTTAGTTTGTCGCTCCCAGTCTTTTGCTAGCCTCCACAACAAAGTATGAGTTCCACTCATGCATCCAACTCCCTAAACCAAGTTATTCCAAAGAGTCCACCATACCTACCTACTAGCTTATGTTATTCCAAGTATATTCATGCTTTTGTTTACCTGCCAAATTAAACTTGTTATGAGAAAACTAGTGATTAAAGCTCTGATGAACTTGATGGCACACTTTACTTTTCTTGTCCTTAATAAACTTGAACCATTGTGTCTTCTATGTAGTATATGCTTGCACTTATTTGTCCGGAATTAGCAGAACCATGTTTTCATGGGGAACGCTTTCAACATTGCACTTGGTACTTGTACCTAGTTGATATCATGCTCTTTTGTATATGGATGTCGTCGGTGTGAAATGAAAGGGGAGCTTGTAAGTCCATGGAGTTATGTATATGTGTTAGAGAAACGCCTGGGCCGCTGGTCTAATCCATGCTGACATGGTGGAAACCTGCAGCGTAACCATAATGAGCTGTCTATGAAGCATTCTTCTTATAAAAAAAGAGTCCTATATTGAGAAAAAATAAGAGAAAAGAGAAAAAAAGAGATACTATGAAAAGAGGAAAGAGAGAAAAAAGCACCATATTCCCATGGTAAATAAGAAGAATGCTGAGATGCTCGTTGTCTGCTTGCCTTGCCATTTTGATATGGGGATTCTTCCGTATCATCGGGCAAGGGGTACCCCGTTGGCGGTTCTCTATGATACACATATACTTACAATGACAAGAACTTACCGGTGACTAAACTTGAGTAGCATGAGGAGCGACCCTCGTATACAAGGGACATGAGATTTCTGACTTATACCTTGTCAAGCATATCCTCTTAGTTGTGTCACTTTCTTAATCACCTTAAAGATGCTTATGATAGGGGCAATGAGAGCTGAAAGCTATAAGTACCATAATTTTTGGAAGCTCTTTATGAGACTTGAATCCCTACTTCCTTTTACAAAAGGCCTTTCTTCCACCATTACATTGAGTCTCCACCTTCTATCTTTATGCACCTACTTTGAGAGCATATTGGCCATTCTTAGTTCTATGTGCATTGTACCAAAACTAGTTGATTGATGCATAACTTGATATTGCTTGTTTAAAACTATTGTATCTAGTCACTCTTATGAACTTTGAAGGTGTCCTGTGCATTTATATTTGCTACTCTATGAGGGACAAGCTGAATACTATTATGCTATGTTTTCTTTATGTGAAACAAACAAACATCTTGCAAAGCATTGTTATTCATGAATATTTTGTTTGTGCATTTTCATGTTGCAACTTAGTTGCTTTGTCTTATTGCTAGAACTTTGTCTTTCATGTTTTGATTGAAGTACTATGATCCTAGCTGTTAATGTTTTACAAATACTTTGATCAAGTTTATGATGGTGCATGTCACCTCAAAAATTATTCTTTCTTTTTATCACTTACCTACTTGAGGATGAGCAGGAGTTAAGCTTGGGGATGTTGATACATTGCAAATGTATCTATAATTTTTGATGTTCCATGCTTGGTTTTATCTACTTTCTTGTGTTTTGTCCACACTTTGGAGTACTTTTCATATGATTTCTTGGACTAACCTATTAACAAGAGCCATAGTGCCAGTTGCCTGTTTTCTACTGTTTTTGGTTCCAGAAAGTCAGAAAATGAATATTCTCGGAATTGGACGGGACAAAAGCCAATATGCCTATTTTTTCGGAGACTCACGGAGCCAGAATAGGAGACGGAGAGGGGCCAGGGGCCAGCCACACCATGTGGTGGCGCGGGCTAGCCCTGGCCGTGCCACCAGGTGGTGTGGGCCCCTCTGGCCACCACCGACCTTGCCTCTTCGCCTATAAGAAGCCTCCCGATGCATAACGCTAGATCATCAAGCCTCCATCCACGATAAGTTCCGCAGCGCCGCCGCCACCGAAAAGGAGATTCGGGGGACAGAAAGTCTCTGTTCCGGCACCCTGCCAGGACGGGGAAGTGCCCCTGGAGCCATCTCTATCGATCTCCACCTCCATCTCCATCACCATTGCTGATTCCCATGATGAGGAGGGAGTAGTTCTCTCTCGAGGCTAAGGGTTCTACCGGTAGCTATGTGTTCATCTCTCTCTCTATGCATGATCATATTGTGATCATGAGCTTTGTAATCAAGTAGATCCACCTTGCTACTCAAGTGCTTTAATAGATCTCTGCTCTCCCCAGGTGTGTGAAAGTGACAGCGTGCACACCATGGTGGCACTTAAGCTAGAGATTACAAATACTTGTTATGAGTTATATTTGGAGTTGGATGTCTTTATGAAATTGTGGTGTTTGTTGGACTCATCTACTACTCAAGGTGACAGTGTGGGGTTTTCTAGATGGGAAAGGCTTACTTTGAGGTGTGCTGTTATAGCCCTACCATCGATTAGAGTGTCTAACCGGAGAGTAGTTAAGAGTAGTATCATAAAGAGAATATATTTATATGAGAGTGTTCACTAGTGAAAGTATGATCCCTAGGCCTTGTTTCTAAGCATTGATCGTTTGCTATTAGATCTGTTACATGTTTGCTTGCTTCCATCTTTATTTCAGTTTTAATTTTGTCTTTTCCACGCCATCAAGTTATTTTCTACCACCATTACCACTTATAATTATCCGTACCACTTGTATTTCACTATCTCTTCGCCGAACTAGTGCACCTATACACCTGACAAGTGTATTGGGTGTGTTGGGGACACAAGAGACTTCTTGTATCTTGATTGCAGGGTTGCTTGAGAGGGGATACCTTTGACCACTTCCTCCCTGAGTTCGATAAACCTTGGGTGATCCACTTAAGGGAAAACTTGCTGCTGTTCTACGAACCTCTGCACTTGGAGGCCCAACAACTGTCTACAAGAATAGAAGTGCATAGACATCAGGGGATCCAATGGATATTGAGATGCTATTTCAGATTGATTATTGATTCTATCATGTCTTTGTTATTTGAGATCTTGCATGCTTTCCATTGTTAGTAGCTATCTTGGCCAATTAGATGCTAGCAACTCCAAGAGTTAGTATTTATGCTCGATAGTGGGTTCAGGCCTCTGGTAATCTGGGGAAGTGACAGAAATCTCTAAGGTACTAGATGTGTTGTTGCTACTAGGGAGAAAAAAACGATCCTTTGTTCATAGAACAATCGTATTGTTTACTTTACACGCAGTTCGTAAAGCAATAATCTGTTGCTTGCAACTTAATACTGGAGGGGGTTCGGATGATAACCTAAAGGTGGATTATTAGTCATAGATGCAGTTGGATGGCAGTCTATGTATTATGTTGTAATGCCCAATCAAGTCTCAAAGGAGTCAAGATGATTAGTATATGCATGTATTGCTTTCTCGGTGTTTGTCAATTGCCCCGCTGTAATTTGTTCACCCAGCATGTTATCTATCTTAAGGAGAGCCACCTCTAGTGAACTATGGATCCCGGTCCTTTGTCTTTACATACAATCTACAATCTTTTACTGCTTTGTGTTTACTTTATGCAAACTTTTACTTCTTTCCATTCAATACGTTTAATCCTTTGTTTTCCGCAAAACACGGTGAGATTGACAACCTCATCGCAAGTTGGGGACAAAGTTCTGTGGTTGTGTTGTGCAGGTCTCCACGTTGCTACTAGCAACGGTAGTGCGCCCTGCCAAAGCTCAGCTAGTAACACCTTTGAGGTGTTTCCTTGCTCCTACTGGTTCGATTAAACCTTGGTTTCATAACTGAGAGAAACTTGCTGCTATGCTCATCATACCTTTCTCTTGGGGTTCCCAACGAGCTCTACATCAACACCGTCATCAAGCATTTTTCTGGGTGCCGTGCATTGAGCCATCAAGCATTTTTCTGGCGCCGTTGCCGGGGAGTCAAGGACATCTTCAGTAGGGGAGTCCCTCATAACCAATCTCTTTACTTTTTTGTTTTTGTTTTGCTTAGTTTCTTTTTGCTTTGTTTGCTTGTTTTGTTCTTCAAAAAACACAAAAAAAATTAGTTTTACTTTTTTGCTTTCTTATTTGGAAACCCAAAAAAATGACTACTCTTGAGAACACTAAGTTGTGTGACTTCACTATCACGAACAACAATGATTTTATGAGCACTCCTATTGCTCCACCTGTGGCTGAAAATACTTTCTTTGAGATAAAACCTGCTTTGCTCAATCTTGTTATGAGAGAGCAATTTTCTAGTATTGGTAATGAAGATGCTGCTTCCCATCTAAATAACTTTGTAGAACTTTGTGAGATGCAAAAGCATAAGGATATCGATGGTGATATTAGTAAACTGAAATTGTTTCCTTTGTCTTTGAGAGGAAAAGCTAAAGAATGGTTGAATTCCTTAACTAGGAATAATATTGATTCTTGGACTAAGTGCAAAGATGCTTTTATTGGAAAATACTATCCTCCTGCTAAGATTATATCCATGAGAAGTGAAATAAGGAAGTTTAAACAACTTGATAATGAGCATGTTGCTCAAGCTTGGGAAAGAATGAAATCTTTGGTTAAGAATTGTCCCACTCATGGACTGACTGCTTGGATGATCATCCAAACTTTTTATGCAGGATTGAACTATTCTTCAAGGAACCTATTGGATTCAGCTGCTGGAGGTACCTTTATGACCATCACTTTGGGTGCTGCAACGAAACTTTTGGATAATATGATGGTTAATTATTCTGAATGGCATACTGAGAGAGCTCCACAAGGTAAGAAGGTAAATTCTATTGAGGAAACCTCCTCCTTGAGTGATAAGATTGATATTATTATGTCTATGCTTGTTAATGGGAAAGCCCATATTGATCCAAATAATGTTCCTTTAGCTTCTTTGGTTGCCCAAGAAGAGCAAGTTGATGTGAACTTCATAAGAAATAATAATTTTGGCAACAATGCTTATGGTAATAATGCTTATAGGAACAATTTTGGTAACAACAATTATAAGCCTTATCCTCCCCACAATGGCAATGCTTATGGAAATTCTTACAACAATAATAAGAATGCTCCCTCTGAACTTGAAGTTATGCTTAAAGAGTTATTAGTAAACAAACTGCTTTCAATAAAACTATTGAGGAAAAACTCTCTAATGCTGAAAGGAATATAGCATATTTGGCTGAAGCCCAATCTTCTTTGAATAAAATGGCTGCTAAACCTGAAACTAATGACAATCCCTTTGCAGCTACTAATGCCATACAAGTAAGAATTGATGAAAATGTTAAACTATTAGCTGAATTACATGCTAAGTGGGAAAGAGAAGATGAAATTGCTAGAAACATTAGTGTTTCTACTATTACCACCACTAGTGTTGAGGCTAGTAATAGTTCTACTACTTTAGATGATAAAGTTGATTTTGATCTTGATGGTTGCAACATCTCTGAAGTTATTAAGTTCCTACAAAAGCTTGCTAAAAGTCCTAATGCTAGTGCTATGAACATGGCTTTTACAAAACACATTACTAATGCTCTCATAAAGATTAAAGAAGAAAAGATGAAACATAAAGCTTCTATTCCTATAAAACAAGAAGATGGTTGGGAACCCATCATTAATATGAAAGTGAATGACTTTGATTTCAAAGCTTTGTGTGATCTTGATAGTAGTGTTTCTATTATGCCTAGAAGGATTTATGATATGCTTGATTTGCCTCCTCTTGAAGATTGTTATTTGAATGTCCCACTTGATGCTAATGCTAAAAAGAAACTCATGGGGAGTCTTAATGATGTTCTTATTATGGTTAATGATTCCTATGTCCCCGTTGATTTCTATGTTTTGGATGTTGAATACAATGCTTCTTGTCCTATTACTTTGGGAAGACCTTTTCTTAGAACTGTTGGTGCCATCATTGATATGAAAGAAGGCACCATTAAATATCAACTCCCACTCAAGAAACGTATAGAACACTTCCCTAAAAAGAGAGAAAAGATTTCTTTTGCTTCTCCTATGAAAACAAAATTTGGTCTTAATGCTTCTTCATTTGAGAACACTTGATTCTTTCTTTGGTTCTTATGCCTAACTTAAAGGCGTTAAAGAAAAGTACTTGTTGGGAGATTACCCAAGAGTTTTAGTTGAGTCTTGGATGTTATTACCTCTGTAATGACCTCTCCTTATCCTTTTTATTTTCTTTTTGTGCCAAGAGTAACCTCTAATGAGAGTGAAGTAATGATTGGGAAAGTTGCTGTCCCGAAACAGATTTCTGTGCTTCACCGTAAAAAATAGTGAGAGAGCTCTCTACGTCGGATTGAGCTGTAATTTTTTGTGATTCTGCCCCAGGTTGTTATATAACTTTAATTAGCTCAACACTTTTTGATTTGAGCAACAGAAGGTCTTCGAAAAAATTCGTCTTTACCTGCTGGTCTGTTTTGACAGATTTCTGCCATTTTCTGCATTTGCTTCTTGTTAGTTCCTTCTTGAGTTCCTTTGGGGAATTGAGATTTTTGAGGGAAGTGCTACAGTAGCTAGTGTTCTAATGGAAGTTTATTTGGTGTTAGAACTGAACCTTGAGACTTATTTATCTTAAGGGCACTAATGTTGCTAATGAGATTGTGTGAAGTTTTGTATGAAGGAAATTTTTTAGGTGTATGGAAGGAATGAGTAATGAGATGAAGGATGGACTAAAGCTCAAGCTTGGGAATGCCATGAGTGTCACACCAAGAAACATCCAAGAAATACAAGCGTCAAAGCTTGGGGATTCCCAAGGCATCCCCCTTCTTCATCAATAAAAATCCAGGTTTCTTCCAAACGCTTTATTTTTATTGTTTCATGCACAGTTGTGTTTTTCTTGGAGCGTCTTCTTTTTCGTTTTTGTTTTGGTTTTTAGTTTGCTTGGTTTGCTTAGTTTTCTGAATAAGTTGGTTGGACCCCCTCTTTCATGCATTGGTTTGCAAATAGTTTGGTTTGGTTTGGAAAAGAGTAGGAAAGTTCATGCTTATGTGGTAAAAAGAGCTCGTTTTTGACTGTGGCCTATGCTTTGTCATGCCATGCTCGATATTTTTTTGGCTTTATGCTTAGTATTCTTTGCTGTAGCATGACTTGTTATAAACAATTGACATTGCTTAATGTGCCTTGGATGAATCATGCATTGTTTTAGCATATTAAAGCATATTATGGTGGTATTCTCCTTTGATGCTTCATTTGGGTTGACTCGACACATGCTCACACCATGTTATGACTATCCAAAGTCACCATAGCCTTTATGATCCTTTAGTTTTCAACTTGTAGTATCACTTTATGCTTTGATCAATGATGTTTTGTCGCTCTGCATGATTATGGCCATTATTGCTCTCTTAGTTTGTCGCTCCCAGTCTTTTGCTAGCCTCCACAACCAAGTATGAGTTCCACTCATGCATCCAACTCCCTAAACCAAGTTATTCCAAAGAGTCCACCATACCTACCTACTAGCTTATGCTATTCCAAGTATATTCATGCTTTTGTTTACCTTCCACTTGTTATGAGAAAACTAGTGATTAAGGCTCTCACGAACTTGATGGCACACTTTACTTTACCTGCCCTTAATAAACTTGAACCATTGTGTCTTCTATGTTGTATATGCTTGCACTTATTTGTTGGGAATTAGCAGAACCATGCTTTCATGGGGAACGCTTTCAACATTGCACTTGGTACTTGTACCTAGTTGATATCATGCTCTTTTGTATATGGATGTCGTCGGTGTGAAATGAAAGGGGAGCTTGTAAGTCCATAGAGTTATGTATATGTGTTAGAGAAACGCCTGGGCCGCTGGTCTAACCAATGCTGACATGGTGGAAACCTGCAGCGTAACCATAATGAGCTATCTATGAAGCATTCTTCTTATAAAAAAATAGTCCTGTATTGAAAAAAAAAGAGAAAAGAGAGAAAAAAGCACCATATTCCCATGGTAAATAAGAAGAATGCTGAGATGCTCGTTGTCTGCTTGCCTTGTCATTTTGATATGGGGATTTTTTCGTATCATCAGGCAAGGGGTACCCCGTTGGCGGTTCTCAATGATACACATGTACTTACGATGACAAGAACTTACCGGTGACTAAACTTGAGTAGCATGAGGAGCGGCCCTCGTATACAAGGGACATGAGATTTCGGACTTATACTTCGTCAAGCATGTACACCATAGTTTGTTCACTTTAACCTTAATCACTTCAAGATGCTTATGATAGGGGAAATGAGAGCTGAAAGCTTTAAGTATCATAATTTTTGGAAGCTCTTTATGAGACTTGAATCCCTACTTCCTTTTACAAAAGGCCTTTCTTCCACCATTATATTGAGTCTCCACCTTCTATCTTTATGCACCTACTTTGAGAGCATAGTGGCCATTCTTAGTTCTATGTGCATTGTCCCAAGACTAGTTGATTGATGCATAACTTGATATTGCTTGTTTAAAACTATTGTATCTAGTCACTCTTATGAACTTTGAAGGTGTCCAATGGATATTGAGATGCTATTTCAGATTGATTATTGATTCTATCATGTCTTTGTTATTTGAGATCTTGCATGCTTTCCATTGTTAGTAGCTATCTTGGCCAATTAGATGCTAGCAACTCCAAGAGTTAGTATTTATGCTCGATAGTGGGTTCAGGCCTCTGGTAATCTGGGGAAGTGACAGAAATCTCTAAGGTACTAGATGTGTTGTTGCTACTAGGGAGAAAAAAACGATCCTTTGTTCATAGAACAATCATATTGTTTACTTTACACGCAGTTCGTAAAGCAATAATCTGTTGCTTGCAACTTAATACTGGAGGGGGTTCGGATGATAACCTAAAGGTGGATTATTAGTCATAGATGCAGTTGGATGGCAGTCTATGTATTATGTTGTAATGCCCAATCAAGTCTCAAAGGAGTCAAGATGATTAGTATATGCATGTATTGCTTTCTCGGTGTTTGTCAATTGCCCCGCTGTAATTTGTTCACCCAGCATGTTATCTATCTAATGAGAGCCACCTCTAGTGAACTATGGATCCCGGTCCTTTTTCTTTACATACAATCTACAACTGTTTACTGCTTTGTGTTTACTTTCTGCAAACTTTTACTTCTTTCCATTCTATACGTTTAATCCTTTGTTTTCCGCAAAACACGGTGAGATTGACAACCTCATCGCAATTTGGGGACAAAGTTATGTGGTTGTGTTGTGCAGGTCTCCATGTTGCTACTAGCAACGGTAGTGCGCCCTGCCAAAGCTCAGCTAGTAACACCTTTGAGGTGTTTCCTTGCTCCTACTAGTTCGATTAAACCTTGGTTTCATAATTGAGGGAAACTTGCTGCTGTGCTCATCATACCTTCCTCTTGGGGTTCCCAATGAGCTCTACATCAACACCGCCATCAAGCATTTTTCTGGGCGTCGTGCATTGAGCCATCAATGGAGCGGCACTATCAGACCCATCCCCCATGCCGCGCCGCCATCACCAGCGTCATCGTTAGCTGGATCAACCTCGGTGGAAGTACCATGACCAAGAGCAAGGCGAGGGCACTTAGTAGCGGGAGCTACATTACATGGTGGACAGGCAGGGCCCCTTCTAACGGCAGCCACAATAGGATCAGCTGCTGCCATGCCACCTTGACGATCAGGAGCAGTTCCCACAACAGAAGTGTTTCGAGTGCTAGCAGAGTTCAGACCATGAGCTGGCTTCAGACCAGCAGCTTGCTGAACCCGAGCACGGGTTCGAGGAGGAGAAAATGGTTCAGTCTTTGCAACAACATTGGGGCAGCCTCCGGAAGCCTTAGTTTGCTCAACAGCGGCAGGGATTCGTTCAACAGCATCCAGCTCAACAACAACACGAGGACGACCAGTACCAGCAGATTCCAGAGCACGGGTTCACAAAACTTGAGGACGGTTTCGAGGAGGAGCAGCACAGAAGGCGGCGGTCTTGGCAACAACAGCGGGGCAGCCTCCGGACGCCTTAGTTTGCTCAACAGCGGCATGGATTGGGTGAGCAGCAGCCGCAGCAACACGAGCACAGGGACGGGGATGACCAGTACCAGCAGATTCCAGAGCAGAGTTTTCCACAACGGCAATACGGGGACTCCTACGAGGAGGTTGCCTGATAGAAGCATGTCGCGGATGAGGAACCACATTTTGCTCAAAAACAGCACGGGTTCGAGTTAGACCTCCCTGTCGAATAATAGCTGGGCGACTCCTAGTAGCAGGAGCTTCCTCATCCACTATGTTACACACCAGCATAACCACGCGAAGCCTAACATGCTGTTTCATCAACCCAATTAGCTGACTGTCACACGCTACAGGAATCTTGAAGCCTCGGTCATCAACGAGGCTGAACCGTGCAGTCTGCTCTGGCCTCATTTCAGCAAGTTCACGCACATCAGCAACCAAACCAGGGATAGTGCATAACTGCACATGCACCACTTCCATCTTCAGACTCTGAGCCTCTTTCCACGTGCTCTTCCCATGTGCTAATTTAATGAGGTGGCCGCAGATGCTCACCAGAACCGTGTAGCTGGGTTCAGCGGAGATCCTAGTTGACAGAAAATTGGAGACAAAAGATAAGAATTGTTTGTCAGCGTCGTGCTAGCAAACAATTCTATGTTCGATATATCTATGTAATGCCAATAGCCAGCTAGCAGTTATAGGTAGTGCGAATAGCAAAGAGAAGAGTAGCTCACCCGAAATTAGCCAGAAGTACTTCTTCCTCGGCAAATGGATCTGCCATCCTCCGCGCTGCTCAGCTCGTCGGCGGTAGAGGCGGGCTACATCGTCACAACAGCTGGCACGACATTCGGCATTAGAGCTCGGTAGCAGCGAGTAGGCGCAGCAACTTGGCGCCGGAAGTCAAATGCCCGACGAGATCTTTCTGGTTGGAGAGGGTATTTCGACGCTGCTGGTGCTAGGGTTCATGCGAAAGGAGGGAGGGGGTGGATTTGTGAATTTGGTCAACGCACAATGCTCCTTTAGTATCTTGTTTCGCCTACGTGCACTAGTAGAAAACAGACCTTTGGTCCAGGGGTATTAGCCCCGGTTTTGCTACAAATCGGGACTAATGCCCCTGTCCAACGGCTAGAACTGGCCCCAGGGGGTGGCAGACACTAGCCCCGGTTCGAACGGGACCTTTAGCCCCGGGTCGTGTAATAAACCGGGGCTAAAGGGTTTCAGGCAGGCTGGGTCGGGCGTCAGACCCTTTAGTCCCAGTTTGTTATACGACCCGGGGCTAAAGGTGGACCTTTAGCCCTGGCTATATCTTCTTCCCCTGCCCGAGCCACCATTCAAGCTGGTGGCTCTCCTCTCTCTCTCTCTTTCTTGCTTCAAGCTCGAGTTCATGCCCTTTTTTTCCTCGAGATTTGTCTAGATTTCATGCTGCCCCATCTATCCAAAGGTTCTAAAAGGTGAGCAACTTCATCCTTTGAACTCTCATTGCTATATTAGCTCATTTCATGCTCTATCTTATAGATGGATTTGTGGATTTAGTTTGGTAGTAATTTTTGCAGTGAGCATGATATCGATGTTTAGATTCTATCTATCTTGTATTAATGTAAGGAACTCTAAGGTAAATATCACAATATGTGGATTCTGTCAATATATATCTTGTTTTGGCACATAGAGTCTCGAAAATTGATTTTAGAAGCACACACATGCGTGAGTTCATCATTCTAACTAACTAGCTGGGCAAAATATCCTTCTTCATCTACCTGCGTTCAACAAACTGAAAAATTTGTAACAAAGATAGGGTTAATTCATAAAAGCTTGATAAGAAGACATCACAATTCACATATTAGGGAGTGCCTCTATGGCGAGGTCCTCGAAGATGTCTGAGGACGGGATCCTAAGACAGCTTCGAGAAGCTCTGCCATAGTGGTGTCCCTGCTCTCCCACACCATCTTTCGGTTTATATCTTCTCTAGCTAAATCAGTATGCTGGTGGAGCTAACTAATTTCACATATTAGAGAGTGCCTCTACGACGAGCTCCTCGAAGATCTCTGAGGGCGAGGTCCTAAGACATCTTCGAGAAGCTCCGCCGTAGTGGTGTCCCTGGTCTCACACACAATCTTGCAGTTCTTCACAAGAATGCATACCTATTTATAGATTAAGCAGCACAACATAGTGTCGGGCACTGATGACATAATGTCGACACACTCACGCTGGCATAGTGCTGCCACCCACCCAAAATAGTGTCGGCATTTAATTTACTGGCTTAGTGCTGTCCACTGAGGAATAGTGTCGACATGTTGTCTCCACATCCACATTTAGTCCCGGTTGGTGCCTCCAACTGGGACTAAAGGTTCATCATATCTTTAGTCCCGGTTGCTTTCTTTAATTTTGTTTTTAGATTAGTACTAATTAATTATGATTATGTTTGATGTACTTAATTAATTATATAATGCAGATGAGCCGACAATGGATGTACGTTGACTGACTCTCTAACGAGTTCATTAAAGGCGTGCATTCTTTTCTTCTTGTGGCCGAGCCAAACAAGCGGAATGGTTTTATGTCTTGTCAATGTGGTGTTTGTCGGAATCATAAGGAATACTCTTCCTCAAGAGTCCTTCACAACCACCTATTTTGGTCCGGTTTCATGACCGGCTATAATTGATGGACCAAGCACGGAGAAAGAGGGGTTATGATGGAAGTCAATGAAGAAGAAGAGAATGATAACGACTACCCTACTATGTCCCCTGAATACGATGGTACTACAATTGGAGACATTGATGAAGAAAAAGATGAAGAACGGGCATCAGATCTGCCCGATGATGATCTTAGTCGGGCCATTGCTGATGCCCAGGAAGAATGCATAACTGAAAGGGAGAGGTTGAAGTTCAAGAAGATGTTAGAGGATCACAAAAAATTGTTGTACCCAAATTGTGAAGATGGGCACAAAAAACTGGGTAGCACAATGGAATTGCTGCAATGGAAGGCAGAGAACGGTGTGACTGACAAAGGATTTGAAAAGTTGCTGAGAATAATGAAGAAGTTGCTTCCAAAGGATAACGAACTGCCCGCTAGTACCTACGAAGCAAAGAAGGTTATCTGCCCTCTAGGATTAGAGGTGCAGAAGATACATGCATACATTAATGACTGCATCCTCTACCGCGGCGAGTACGAGAATTTGGATGCATGCCCAGTATGCACTGCATTGCGGTATAAGATAAGACGAGATGACCCTGGTGATGTTGAGGGTGAGCGCCGCATGAAGAGGGTTCCTGCCAAGGTGATGTGGTATGCTCCTATAATACCACGGTTGAAACGTTTATTCAGGAACAAAGAGCATGCCAAGTTGTTGCGATGGCACATGGAAGATCGTAAGAAAGACGAGATGTTGAGACACCCCGTTGATGGGTCGGAGTGGAGAAAAATCGAGAGAGAGTTTCCAGACTTTGCAGGTGATGCGAGGAACTTATGGTTTGGTCTAAGTACAGATGGCATGAATCCTTTCGGGGAGCAGAGCTGCAGTCATAGCACCTGGCCTGTGACTCTGTGTATTTATAACCTTCCTCCTTGGTTGTGCATGAAGCGGAAGTTTATTATGATGCCAGTGCTCATCCAAGGCCCGAAGTAACCCGGCAACGATATTGATGTGTACCTAAGGCCATTAGTTGAAGAACTCTTACAGTTGTGGCACGAACAAGGTGTACGTGTGTGGGATGAGAACAAGCAGGAGGAATTTGACCTACGAGCGTTGTTGTTCATAACAATCAATGATTGGCCTGCTCTTAGTAACATTTCAGGACAGACAAACAAGGGATACAATGCATGCACACACTATTTAAACGATACTGAAAGTATATATTTGGATAAATGTAAGAAGAATGTGTACCCGGGGAATCGTCGTTTTCTTCCGCCCTCGCACATCCTAAGAAAGAAAGGTAAGCATTTCAATGGTGAGGCAGACAGCCGGTGTAAGCCTATCCGCCGTACTGGTGATGACGTATTTGACATGGTGAAGGATTTAAAAGTAATCTTTGGAAAGGGTCCTGGTAGAAAATCTGTTCCGAAGGACGATGTCGGACATGCACCCATGTGGAAAAAGAAATCTATATTTTGGGAGCTACCCTATTGGAAAGTCCTAGAGGTCCGCTCTGCAATTGACGTGATGCACCTGACGAAGAATCTTTGCGTGACGCTGCTAGGCTTCTTGGGCGTGTATGTGAAGAGCAAAGATACACCTGAAGCACGGCAGGACCAACAACGTATAAACGACCGAGACGGCATGCATCCAGAGCTATTTGAAGGTACTGCTAGCTACACTCTTACCAAAGAAGAGAAGGAAATCTTTTTTGAAGTCCTTTACAGTATCAAGGTCCCGTCTGGTTTCTTGTCGAACATAAAGGGAATAATAAATATCGCAGAGAAAAATTTCAAAACCTAAAGTCTCATGACTGCCACGTGCTTATGACCCAGCTGCTTCCGATTGCATTGAGGGGACTCCTGCCGGAAAATGTTCGAGAACCCATTGTGAAGCTATGTGCGATTCTCAATGCAATTTCTCAGAAGGTAATCAGTCTAGATAGTCTACTAAGGTTACAGAAAGATGTGGTCCAATGTCTTGTCACCTTTGAGTTGGTGTTCCCACCATCCTTCTTCAATATTATGACTCACCTCCTAGTTCACCTAGTCGATGAGATTAACATTCTTGGTCTTGTATTTCTACACAATATGTTCCCCTTTGAGAGGTTCATGGGAGTGTTAAAGAAATATGTACATAACCGTGCTAGGCCAGAAGGAAGCATCTCAAAGGGATATGGAACAGAGGAGGTCATTGAGTTTTGTGTTGACTTTATTCCTGACCTTAAGCCCATCGGTGTTCCTGAATCACGGCATGAGGGTAGAAATAGTGGCAAAGGCACGCTAGGAAAGAAAGCAAGGATATGTATGGACGGACATTCTCTCACTAAAGCACACTACACAGTTCTACAAAGTTCCACCTTGGTGGCTCCGTATATCGAGGAACACAAGAATATTGTACACTCCAACAACCCGGGGAAGCCTGGCTCCTGGATTAGAGATGAACATATGAGGACTTTCAGCGGTTGGTTGTAGTCACATATCATGAATGACATAAATGTTGGAGAGCAGTTGTACTTGTTGGCCAGGTCACCATCTTCGACTATATTGACTTTCCAGGGGTACGAGATAAATGGGAATACATTTTACACGATCGCCCAAGATAAAAAGAGCACCAATCAAAATAGTGGTGTCCGATTTGATGCAACAGACGAGAATGGGCAAAAGGATACATATTATGGTTACATAGAGGAGATATGGGAACTTGACTATGGACCTTTTTTTAAGGTTCCTTTGTTTCGGTGCAAATGGGTCAAGCTGACAGGAGGCGGGGTTGAGGTAGACAAGAAATACGGAATGACAACAGTGGATCTCAACAACCTTGCGTATAGAGATGAACCATTTGTCCTAGCCAATGATGTGTCTCAGGTTTTTTATGTGAAGGACATGTCTACCAAATCGAGAAAAAGGAAAGATAAGCAAAAGAATACAACATCCGATGAGCCAAAGCGCCACATAGTTCTTTCAGGAAAAAGAAACATCGTGGGGGTGGAGGATAAGACAGACATGTCAGACGATTATGATAAGTTTCATGAAATTCCGCCCTTCGCTGTGAAGGATGACCCAAGCATCCCGTTAAATAAGGAAGATGCTCCATGGTTACGGATTAGAAGAAAACCCTAACATGTGTGGATGTTGGTGATGTACAATATTATTAAACCTTTATTTTTAATGATCTTCTTATATGTATATGGATATGAACTTTCTCGATCTCAATAGGTAGTATTGCAACTTGTTGTGGCCAGACATTTATTAATATTAAAACGTAAAAATTAGTCATAATCATATCTAGCCATGTAGTACACAGCTTCTGGGTCGTCTTCGGAATCGTCATCGTCATCGTCGTCGCTCGTAGCACGCGGATGGATCCTCAGCTCTTCCTCGTAGCACGTGGATGGATCCTCCAGCCTCGGATTCACGACGCGCGGGGGAGGGGGCTCCCGGATGACGACCCCAGTACGCCCTAGGCCTACACCACCACCACCATTCTTGTGGCTATGCTGCTGGTGAAAGTGCGAGTACCTCAGGGGAGGATGGTCTCCCATGGTGATGTAGCGCATCACATCGGCGATAGTCCGGTTCGCCCACCACATGCGGTGACCAGCCTCGTTGTGGTTCACTAGGGGCGGGCCGTCACCCTCGTACCTGGCGAGCTCCCTTTCCTGCCGGTTTGCGAAGAAGGCATTCCAGGTGTCGAGGTTGTCGGGATCCCAATGGGGATCCATCCGCTGCTCCAGCGTGAGCTCGACGTAGAAGTGGTTTGTGATGGCCGCCTGGCGGGCCGAACCTTGAGACATAGGAGGAACAGGAACCCCTCCAGCGCTTAGCATCCAGCCAGCGGGCAGCCGGTACCCCGGCGGGCATGGGTAGCTGGAGGCGTACAGCGCCTCGGTCTCCTCGAGCGTCAGAAAAGCCAGTAAGCGGTGTCCATTGTTGTGAGAGAGAAGGTGTGGATGTGAAATTGCGGTCGGCCTAGATATAGAGGGACATGGCGGGAGAACATTGCGGGAAGCGGGGGAAATGGCGGGTGAAACATGGCGAGAAGCGGGGGAAATGGCGGGAAGCGGGGGAAATGGTGGGAGAACATTTCTATTATATTTTTGTGAATATTTTGCTATATTATATTTATTTTTCCATTTTTAAATAATAAACTATATTTTTATTATTTTTTGTGAACATTTCTACTAAATATAATACTTGTTAGATAATAGATAATTTCATTTAAGTTGTATAATAAAGTATGATAATAGATTTAAATTATAGATCTTTTTTTTTCTGAAAATTTTGATATATAATACATAATTTTCTGAAAATATATAAACCATTTTTGGGTTTGGCGCCAAAAAAAACCTTTAGCCCCGGTTTGTAATACAAACCGCCCCGGTTACAAACCGGGGCTAAAGGGTTTTGGCGCGCGGGAAGTGTGGCAGGCCGAAAACGCCTTTAGCCCCGGGTTGTAATACGAACCGGGGCTAAAGGTCCCCCTTTAGCCCCAGTTCGTACTATAACCCGGGGCTAAAGGGGTGGTGGTATAAATACCCCACCCCGCCCCGGGTCGTGGCACGACCCGGAGATCGCCGTTTTCCCTACGCCACGCCCACGCCGTCCGCCGCACCGCCGCCCGCGCCCGTGAGAAGGAGCCCCGCGCAGCCGCCGCCCGCGCCCGTCTCCGCCCTGCGCCGCGTCTCCGTGCCGCCCTGTCCCGCGCCAAGCGCCGCACCGCCCCGCCCCGAGAGCCGCCGCTGTCATCGGATTGAGGACAAGTACGCCATGAGGGGGTCCTCGAGGCGTGCGGAAGAGAGGGGTGTGAGACGTACGGTGTTCCAGGACGGTGAGCACACAAGTTTACCCGGGTTCGAATCCGCCGGCTTTGGACGGACCCTACTCCTGCTAGCAATCCAATAATACGGCAGAGCCGGAATATGGGTTACAAGGGTTTCGCTTGTGCGAGTTGAGGGTCTAAAATATTGGGTGTTATCTGGTGCCCTAAAGGCTCTCCCTAGGACAGCTTATATAGATATCCGGCCTAGGGTTTACAGGAGAGATCAATCCGGCTACGACTAAGAGTTGGTTACAGAGTACATCTTGAACTACAAGTAACATTATAGGCCTAAGTCGGTAAGTCTTCTGGGCCTTCCCGTAGCTGGATTGGACTCCGTCTTCTCTCTCTAACTGGGACGCCCGTGAAGCAAAGCACTAACCCGAAGTGGGCCACCCTGGTAAGTGAGGAACTGTGAGGATACCTGGAAAGTATATCCCCAACAGCAGCCCCCGGAGGCCTCCAAGATCCAAAGTCGGATTTTATCATCGTCTAGCTTGATCTTCGGCTTGCAGAATCTTGAAGGCTTCCTGAAACTTCACAACAAAAAATACGATCTGGGTCTTAAAAGTAAGTCGGACCTTTCAATTGGTTACTCGGATTTTCCAGCTCGCTTTTAAACTAAGCCGGAACTTGGTCTCTAACACCACCTGACACAAGCATGGTCAAGTCACGTCATCTGACAGATGTTCCGTCAGCACGACCGTTGGTGGGTCCGCGGTTCGCGGAACAGAGGCGCCGTTTCAATGTGTGCATGGAGATCGAGGCGACGCAATCATCGTGCGGGCCCTTCCCAGTTCTTTCCACGACGCGTGGCGGTTACACTGTAGCGTTTGCACGAATCTTGGCACAGGTAGGTGGATATAAGGGGTTTAGATTTCTTCTTGTCATCCCCACCAGTCCTTTGCCGTTCCTTCCTTCCCAATCCTCCTGCGTGCCCAGAGCTTCCTCGTCCTCCTCCAACAGAGCTCCTAGCACCGCCACTTTAAGGTCACCTTTTCCACCGGAGAAAAATGGCTTCATCCTCTTTGGCAGCGGCGGCGGCGTCGGCGGAAGCAGCTGCGGAGAAGGAGAGCTTCCGGGGAATTGGATCCCCTGCGCCCTCGACGAGGACGGCCTCAAAAACGCGGAGAAGGAGTGGCTTCTCGCCGCCGGCAACTGGCGGACCGGCTTCGGCGAAACCGTCCCCAATCCACGCGAGGGCGAGCGCGTCCACTTCGGCACCCATCTGGACTGAGGTTTGTCCTTTCCTCCCTCGGAGTTCTTCTCCGAGGTGATAGATCACTATGGAGTTCAACTCCACAATCTTCCTCCCAATTCTCTTCTAGAAATGAGCGCTTATGCTATGCTTTGTGAGGGCTTTCTCGACATTAGGCCGAGTTTGCTTCTCTTCCGGCACTATTTCCATGTCCGGAGAAATTCCATTACTGCCGGTGTTCCTTACATCACCGGTACCATTAGTTTTTCTATTAGACGAGACCGGGCATATCCCAAAATTTCTGCCAGTGACTCGGTCAAGCAATGGCCAGCCACAATTTTCTACCATAGGGATATTCCGACTCCCGGCAAAGCTACTACTTTGCTGGCTTTTGTCGACGGAGCCGCCACAGCCCAGCCTTCCTGGGACGAGGCTGCTCCGGCTCTCACCGATGATCTGATCCTTGCTAAGAGGCGGATCGAATATCTTATCAAGCACAAGGGTCTGAAAGGATCCGACTTAGTCCATTGCTGGGTCTCACATCGGATCCAGCCATTTCAGTACCACGGGGATAGATTGATGCATTCCATCACGTCTTCCAAAAAAGACTCTCTCCGCATCAGCCCCAAAGCCTACACCGCCCAAGGTTACATAAGCCAAATCAAGTGGCTGATCAAGGAGCGGATCGAGAGGAAAATTCCGGAGGTTTCTCTGGATATGCACACGGCGGAAAACCCCGTGGTAGCGGTAAGCTTCCATCAATACATCTTTTACGTGTTTCAATCTTTAAGTTATATACTGCAATGCTGATATGTTGTCTTGTTTTTAGCTTGCTGACCTCCCCGAGTCGGAGCTTGCTCCACTCGAAGGATATCCTCCTGAGTTTTCTCAGGAGACTGAAGTGGTCCCATTGCCGGACCTTGCGCTCAAGAAGCGCAAAGCTCCGACAGTGGCTGTTGGCACAAAGGAAGTGCCTGTTGTGAAGAGGTAACTTTCATTCACAATATTTGCCTTTGTACCTTTCTCGAATTTCTTTCTGAGATGTAATGTTTCCGACTTTACTACACTCTCAGAGCAAAGCCTCTCATCAAGGGTAAGGGGAAAGGTATTCCTGCGAAGCCCCTACGACAGACGAAGCTTACCATAGCTTCCCCTGCCACGGCTCCTCCGATTCCTGCCCCTCAACCTTCTGCAACACCGGCGATTACTCCTTCTCCGGTTGTTGTAGAAGATCCGGCTCCTCCAACGGTGCCTATGATCCTTGGGTCACACACTGACGTCAGCGTGGGTGCGTCAGCTCAAGATAAGGGTGAACCCTCTTCGGGTAATGATCCCTCGGCTGAAGTTTTTGTCAACAACCTCCTCAGCAACCCCGGACTTGCCAAGTTTGGCTTATCCCGGAAATCTGCAGAGGAGATCCAGCGGCTAGCCAGGCAAGTCCTGGACAAAAGCCATCTATCCCCCGAAGAGGAAGCGCAAGAAGCATAGGACGTCAAGGTCTCTGACCTTCTCGCTCAAGTCCGCCTTCGTGACAAGAGGATCAGGACTGGCGAGCTTCCAACAGCCCCAGTAATTCCTCTTACCCTCGCTGAGAAGGTGGCAGCTGAGGTGAACACGGGGTTAGACAAACTCACCCGCGAGCAATATGTAAGTCGGAATTCCAACTCTTGTTTTTACATTATGTTATATCATATCCTCTAGCCCCCAAGCATGAAGTAGGATATAGAAATCCGGGTTTATGCTTTCATTAGGATGCCAAAGAACAAACTAGTGTAGCCCCCAAGGCTCGTGCTGATATTTAGCAAAAAATATTAGCCCGAGTCTTAAGTAGCTTTCTGACTTTGGGTATTTTGACTTACAAAAACTATGTTCCTATAACCAGGAATTATTAACCAATGTTTGTGATAAGTGGAGAGAGATCAAAGCTCTTCGGCTTAAAAATGCTGAACTCAAGGTAGCCAAGGATGAAGCCGAAGGTAAACATTCCGAGATTCAAACCTTGTCTTTTGCTTTTTCAATGTCGATTTTTTCTGAACTGTTGTTCTTTTTGACTTACAGCGTTGGTGAAACAATCCATCGCTATGATTGAAGAGGCCGAGAACCTCAAGACCCTGGTGGTGGAAAACAAGGGACTCCGCCAAGAGCTGGATAAGCTCAAGGCTGATCATGAAAGGAGCATAGCTCAATTTCTTGAATCTTCCTCCATGGCCACTAAGGAGCGCGATCGCAAGATTGCTGCTCAAGATAAAGTTATCTCGGACCTCAAAAATGAGGTTGGTAGAGAGAAAGATCTCTCCGAAGCGCTCCGGGCTGAACTCGAGAGTTCCCGGGAGGAGAAGACCAAGATTGACGAATTCTTGGTACGTTCCATCTGTCTGATTTATCATTTCTTCGACTTTTATCAATGCCGTGTTTTCCTTGACTTGTTTTGTGTATAGGTCCTCTGAACTTGACGGACTGCTCCTCGTCCGAGCCCCACACTCACCGGCTTACCCAAGTCGGTGATCTTCTTCATGACTACCGCCAGTCCCTTGAGGACATTGGCGAGTCTCTCAGGATTCCGGACATGCCAAGCATGTCGGACTTCCAGGTGCGGGAGAAGGCCAAGGAGATGCCGCAACTCGTTCGGGACTAGAACATGTCCTACACGCGGACTGCTGCGCAGAACGCTCTCACCATGGTCATGAGCCACCATGGAAACATGGAGATATGGCAAGTGACCAGAGGGTACTGCAAGGTAGATGAAGACGGCCAGGAGCAAGACCTTCAAGCCATCATGCACTCCTGCGCCGGATATGGGTGCCACGTAGCTGATCTGACCAGCTACGAGATCCCCTTCTTCACCCGCGTAGATACCCCGCCACCTCCTCCAGAAGAAACCGAAGAAGCTTCCGACGATGAACGGACCACCTCGGATCCGGACATCTCGGAACGATATCAAGGCGGAGTAACCAACGAGCCGGTAGCTCCTTCATCTCCTCCTGCATCATAGACCACAAACTTATGTATTATTCTGTGAAACAACATGATGCGCTTGTAAATATTAAGTACTATGACTTTTGCTAGTGCTAAGTTTTTTATCTATTCAGCACGTTTGTCTTAGATTTTTTGCGTGCCTGAAATGTTTTCATGAGCACTTAGAATTTTCCATCTCTACTTATCGTTTATCTGGCTTTCCGCTTTGTCCCATTTGTGAGCCGGCTAAACCTTTAGCCGGAAACTTTGCCGAGCAACGGAGCTCAATTGCTAAACCAGTTTAAACTCGGAAACAAAGCTGGCTTCTAGTACCAACAATTCACTACTCGGAAAATACCCGCATCAAGCAATCAGACAAATAACCAAAGTAAAGGCTAGAAATTTTAGAGTTATACCCAAAGGTAGCAGTTTTAGAATCGGAAATCTAAACCAGAACGAACATGAGCATAAAGTACTTTCAAGCATTCTAGGATTTTCGACTGCGAAATGATCATTAGGAAATAAGATGGTAAAAACTTCTCAGAAAAACTTTGAGGTAACCAAAACTTTTATTTCTCACAGAACATGTGCATATGTATGATTACAAAGAAGGATAAACTAAGAATAAAAGGGACGTAGCTGAGCAATATTCCACGGTCTGTCTAACTCATCCGGATTTGTACTGCCTCCAGCTCTCTTTCTCTTGTCAGTTAAGTAGTACGATCCATTGTGCAATACTCGACTAACTAAAAAGGGCCCTTCCCATACTGGGAAAAGTTTGTGCTTTCTTTGTTGCACAAGCCGGAGAACCAAATCACCTTTATTGAAAGATCTAGTTCGGAATCTCTGGCTATGATACTTGCGTAACTTCTTCTGATAGGGTGTAGATCTCATTTCAGCAACGACGCGAACTTCTTCGACTAAGTCGAGATCATTTTGTCGAGAAATCTCGGCATCCTCTTTGATATACGCGGCCACTCTAGGAGAAGTATGAATTAAATCGCTAGGAAGAACTGCTTCTGCGCCATAGACCAAGAAGAAAGGTGTGTATCCTGTTGACCTGTTCGGAGTTGTTCGTAAACTCCAAATTACAGAGGGTAATTCCTCTGCCCAAGCCCCCGCAGCACGTCGTAGTGGTGCTTCGAGTCTTGGTTTCAAGCCTTGTAGAATTAAACCATTTGCTCTTTCGACTTGTCCGTTAGCCTGTGGATGTGCCACTGACGCAATGTCAAGCCAGATATTTTGCTCATCGCAGAATTCAGCGAATTCTCCCATGGAAAAGTTACTCCCGTTGTCCATGATAATACTATGCGGATAACCATACTGGATTATAACATCCTCGACAAATCTTTTGGTTGTTGCTCCATCACAACTAGTGATAGGTTTAGCCTCGATCCATTTCGTGAATTTATCCACCATCACTAAGAGGTAAGTCAATCCACTTGGAGCTCGTTTAAAAGGTCCTACGATATCAAGCCCCCAGACCGTAAAAGGCCATGTTATAGGTATTGTTCGCAGCTGATCAGCCGGAACATGAGCTAGCTTAGCGTACTTTTGGCAGCCTTTGCATGTCTTGACTAATCGTTTGGCATCTGCCTGAGCTGTAAGCCATAAAAATCCATGTCGAAAAGCTTTTGCCACTAGAGATTTGGCTGCAGCGTGGTGACCACACTCGCCTTCGTGGATTTCCCTTAAGATTTCCACTCCTTCTTCTGGAGATACACAGCGCTGAAAAACCCCAGAAACACTCCGTTTATGGAGCTCACCTTTAACAATAGTATAGGCTTTTGCTCGTCGGATAATCTGCCGGCTCAGCACCTCGTCTTCGGGTAATTTGCCATCTATCAAGTAATCGAGGTAGGGTTGAGTCCAGCTGGGAATTACAGCCAGAACTGCTATTAAAGGTGAGTCGGTTTGGTCGGATATTCCTCATTTACTCCCTTTATCGAGGGAACTTTGAGGTGCTCTAAAAATGCGCCATCCGGAACCTCTTTCCACGCAGAGCATATTCGAGATAGTGCATCTGCTTCCTCGTTTTCTGCTCGAGGGATGTGTTGTACTTCAAATCCTTCGAACGATTTAGATAGATCATCCATGATAGCTTTATATGCTGACATGTGCTTATTTGCATTACAAATATCCGAGACTTGCTTAGCAACAAGATCTGAATCTCCGTAACACATCAAACATCGGATGCCAATATCCTTAGCAATCCGGATTCCATGCAGCAGTGCTTCATACTCGGCAATGTTGTTTGTCGCTGTGAAGTGGATCTGCAACACGTATAAAAGTTTATCTCCTTGGGGTGATTTGAGCACCACGCCAGCCCCCGAGCCCCCTCGAGCCTTAGACCCATCAAAAAAGAGGGTCAAATATTCCGACTTAGGGAGGACCATGTTCTCCTTGGTCTTTGTTCAATCAGCGACAAAGTCGGCAAGGATCTGGAATTTGATTGTTGTCCGGGGTTTGTACTCAATATCAAAAGCTGCAAGCTCTATGCCCCATTTGGCGACGCGTCCTGTGGCATCGCTATTGTTGATTATATCTCTCATGGGAGCTTTGCTCACCACAGTAATTGGATGCTCCTGAAAATAGTGTCGTAACTTACGAGATGCTAGAAAAACACCGTAAGCCAACTTTTGATAGTGCGGATACCGCTGTTTTGATTCTGTCAGGACCTCACTGACAAAGTATGTCGGACGCTGCACCAGGTGCTCCTGATTTTCTTCTAGTCTCTCCACCACCATAACTATACTGACAACCTTATTTGTCGCAGCAATGTAAAGCAACATCGGTTCCTGAGGTTCCGGCGCTGCAAGGATAGGAGCAGATGAGAGTTCTTCAGGTCTTGTAGTGTAGCTTCAGCTTCGTCAGTCCAGACAAAATCCTTGGTCTTCTTCAGGAGTTTGTATAATGGTGCGGCTCTTTTACCAAGCCGGCTTACAAATCGACTGACCGCACCAATGCAACCAGTTAATCGTTGTACGTTCTTCAGGCGAGTTGGCCTGAAAATATTGAGAATAGCCTTGATATTGTCGCGGTTCACCTCTATACCTCTTTGAGACACGATAAAACCTAACAATTTTCCGGCTGGTATTCCAAAGAAGCATTTCTTCGGGTTAAGCATGATGTTGTATTTTCGTAGATTGACGAACGTTTCCTCCAAGTCGGAAATCAATGTTTCCTTCTTTTTGGACATGACCGCGATATCATCCACGTATGCATGCACATTGCGTCCGAGTTGATCATGGAGGCAATGCTGCATCGTGCGCTGGTACTTAGCTCCTACGTTCTTCAGCCCAAAGGGCATCGTGACATAACAGAAGGTTCCGAAGGGGGTTATGAATGAAGTTTTTATTTTGTCAGATTCCTTCATCCGGATTTGGTGATAACCGGAATATGCGTCGAGAAAACAGAGGAGTTCCGAGCCTGCCGTAGAATCGATAACTTGATCAATTCTAGGCAGAGTGAACGGATCTTTTGGACAAGCCTTGTCCAAGGCAGTATAATCAACACACATCCTTAAATCAGTGGTGTCCTTTTTAGGGACCATTACAGGGTTGGCCGACCAATCAGTATGGATGACCTCTTCTATGAATCCGGCTAACTCGAGCCACGCTAGTTCCTTAGCTATTGCCTTACGCTTTTCATCACCAAACCGTCGTCAGGACTGTTTGACGGGTTTAGCGTTCGGGTTTACATTTAGAGAGTGCTCGGCAAGTTCCCTAGGTACTCCGGTCATGTCAGATGGCTGCCATGCGAAGATATCTTGATTTGCTTGGAGGAACTTGACAAGCGCGCTTTCCTATGCACTACTTAGGCCTACGCCTATCTAGGTCACCTTGGAGGGGTCATCATCCTTCAACGGCGTCGTCTTCGTCTCTTCTGATGCCTTGAACTCCGGATTTGGCTTTGTGACCTCCTTCTTTGTAGCGGGCATCTCGGACGGATCTATGCTCTTCTTGATCTCCTGGTACTCATGGGCGTGCAGCACGGCTTCGGCAAAGGCGGCATTTCCATCTTCGCACTCTCGCGCCTTCTTCGGGTCTCCCCTGATGGTGATCACGCCGTTGGGACCTGGAATTTTCATCATATTGTAAATGTAACACAGACGAGTCATAAAAGCCCAGTAAGCCGGACGTCTGAATATAGCGTGGTATGCGCTCTTGAACGGGACCACTTCGAAGGAAAGTGCCTCCGTCCGATAATTCTTTGGAGTTCCAAAAGTAACATCCAAAGTGATCTCTCCCAGGGAATTAACTTGTCTTCCCGGGACAACCCCGTGAAAGATCACAGAGCTATGGTTCAGCTGTGTTTCCGAGATCTTCATCCGGCGTAGCATTTCGACATAGAGAATATTGATACTGCTACCACTGTCCATGAAGGTCTTGGAGAAACCATAACCGTCAATAAGTGGATTGACAATTAAGGCGTATTTTCCTCGCCTATGTAGCTTAGGCAGATGATCAGCGCGGTCAAACGTTATTGCCACTTCCGACCAGTCCAGATACTGAGGGACAGCCGGAACTGTTGCGTTGAGCTCGTGGAGAACTACTTTCTTGACCTTTGCTGGTTGAGATTCGAGGAAGGTGACGTAAGTGTGCTTCTTAGTGGGAAAAGTTTTCTTCCCTTCCGACTTGGGATTTGAAGCATCGGCTTCCTCCATGTCGGAATCTTCCTTGGTCTCTTTGTCCTTTTCGGGATTTTTCTTTCCCTTCTTCCGCTTAGCTTTGTAGCCCGCGGTATCATCTCTCTTGATGTCGTCGTTAAAACGACACTCAGCGTTGGTGTGGGACGAGCCCCCATTGGCGTCCAAGTGATGCACACATGGGTTATTGGTGATGTCGGCCCAATGTAGGTTTTGCCTGGTTGTTGCTCTCCTCTACCTTGGACCCTTGATGTCCCACGGCCACGCTCGCGGCCTCCGCCACGTATTCCTCGTCCTCCAGACCCAGAAACAGTAGTGACTACTGCTATCTCCGCGTTGGGTTTTTCCTCCGAGGTATTTTTGTGCTTCTGAGCCTGTTGCTTTGGTTGTTTTGCCGACTGAGGCACAACCAGGACATTGAGTAATCCCTCTGCATCGTCTTCAGCATATGCATGCTTGCTCGCTGTTTCTATCATCTCTCCGAGACCAATAACCTTGTCACACTTCAAGTGATGGCGCAGTAAACCAATTGGGAGACCTGCAATGAAAGCTTCAATCGTAGTTTGATCATTTACTCCCTCGCAGGAGTTCTAGGTGTCAATCCATCGTCCGAGATAATCCCGGCAAGTTTCTCCGGCTTTCTGGGTGCAACGCTGTAGGTCTCCAACCGTACAGGGCCTCCGATATGTGCCTTCGAAATTCCGAAAGAACGCACTTTGTAAGTCATACCAGTTGTGGATGGTGTTCGCCGGAAGTTCATTGAGCCATGATCGTGCCGTCTTCTGCAACATAAGTGGGAGATATCGGGTTGCGACCAGGCTGTTTTCGCCTTTGGCGATGCAGCAAGCTTGGAAGAAATCCTATAACCAGGTGTCTGGCCGAGCAATGCCGTCGTAGGCTTGGATATGTCTTGAGATAGCAAATCCTTCCGGGAACTTTGTAGCTCTGATGCGTGGTCCAAAGCATTTTGGGCCGACGTAGACATCATCGTTTTCGTAGCGCCGAGCCTCTATGTTGGAGTTGATCCTGTGCCTTGCGTCGTTCGGGGATAGGGATCGTCCCGAATGTCAGCTGTGGCTGCGGTGCCTTGGATCCGGACTTTGGCTTCTGCCACCACCTCCTCCGCCATGTCGTCCTCCTTGACCTCCTTGGGGGCCGTTGTGATAACTGTGCTGTGGAGAGGGTGGTGCAGTTGGGTTATTTTTGGCTGATCGTCGGCCTCCGTCCGGAGCGTCATTATTCCGGTTCCGGGGAGGTTCTTGACTATGACGAGCCCCCTGCCGGCTTGTGCCAGCGTGGTTTCCGTCGTTCCTTCGTACGTTATTCCCACCATGGTGAGGCTCAGCCGGACGGTTTTCATGTCTGGGAGGTGGCATTCTCTGACGATCCTCCTCCCGACGCTTCTCTTTATCTTCTCCTTTTCGGGGAGGATTTCTCGGAATCAGTGCAGCGATCGCGTCTTTCTCGGCTGCTGGAGCGACGTTGCTCCAGTTATGTGTAGTTCTGCGGTGCTGCCCCAACGATCCGGTTCTTGAATAATTATCCTCCCTGCGTTCGGGGTGACGATACTGCGCCCGATCGTAGTGGGATCTTACGTCAGCCCATGCCGAATCTGTGCGACATTGGTCGGAATCCGAGACCAGCTTTTGGCTTCCAGACAGGGCGACCTTTTGCTGCTCCAGTCCCTTATTAAGTAGCTTGATACCCAAACATATCTCCTCTGGTCCTGGATTAGCCGATAGAATTTCGCGAGCTGCCACGGTATTTTGCACTGGTGTTGGGTAAACCCAATCTCCGTTGCTATCCTTCCGTGGCTTCCCCATCTCATCTCCAAAAAGGACGGCACGGACATGTGGGAATTGGTTGTCATCTATGTGACGCTTCCGTGTCTTCTGATGTAGACGGGACATGTACTCCTTGTTTGACATGCGGTTCTTCTCCACCTCGATGTTTTTGGCTTCATCAAGGAGTTGTTGACGATGCGCTTCTAGGGCCTGGGCCCTTTCGTCCAGTTCATCTGCAGTAAGTTCTGCAGCTGTAGGGATAGGTGTGGTTAATGCGGCATCGATGAGTTTACGCGCACCTTCAGTGATGACGTGTCCATCCACCGATGCTTCTTTTTTCGGCTCGTCTGGGATTAGTGCTCCATCCGAGTCTTCTTCGTATTCCTCGGCGATTACCTCCTCTGTGAGGGGGTCTTTTTCCGGGGTCTTGTTCTTCTTCTTTGCCTTCTTGGCAGCGCGGTAGCAAAGACGGCTTTGGGTCCGTTTCCTAGAGTCAAACTCTGATCGGTACTTTCAGACATCTGGACTTTGGGATTGTCTCCGATGTCCATGTCATCCTGCGCTTTGGGAGAGTGTTCCCCGGATCCTTCATCCATGGCTTCTCCTTCTTCTGCAGCTTTGGAGTTGTACTCCTCTTCGTATTCTGCGGAGAACTTTTGGAAATCTGCCGACATCATAGATTCATCCGAGGATGCTGGAATGTCGGTGTTTGTTCCAATTGCCTCCAGCACCGAGTCGGTGTTTTCTCCAGCATCGGCAGAGCCGGATCCGGATCCAACATATCCGACAAAGTGCGATGCTTGCTTCCTGAGGTACCTGCGGCTTTCGCGATCAGCCATATTGAAACTTTTAATGGTTTCGAGGATTGCATCTGCGCTAGCGCCTTGTAGTATCGTACATCTTAGTGTGTACCTGAGGAAAGGCCTGTCTGTCCCGGCCTCGTCAGAGCCGGAATCAATGTCGTTGATGTGCTCCTCCTGGATTTAGACTTCCATGGGTGGGTCTATCTGGGATCCAGCTTCTCCAGAGAGATCCACTCCAGATTCGTCTTGGACCGTGAGGTCTTCTTTAGGCTCGGATTTCTCCACCATCTCCGCAATTGGTGCGGGCTGGGTGGGATTAGGGTTTTCTGAGATCCGAAACTCTACCGCCTCCGCGGACAAAGGGGACCCAAAAGATTCTTCTGCCTCTATCATCACCGTTGGGGTGGGTTGGGCAGGTTCAGCGAAACCGATGTAAACATCGATCTCGCCAAAAGACATGATAGTATAGGCAGTCACGGCCTCCCTAGCCGAAATCCAAGTCTCATCAAGAACGATGAGAGGGACGCACTGGCGTAGAGGATGCGACCAACGGCGAAGGTCTCACCGATTATGATTCTTGCAGATTCCGCTCGGAACGTAGATCCGAAGCTCACTTGCCCCACGGTGGGTGCCAACTATCGTCGGATTGAGGACAAGTACGCCATGAAGGGGGTCCTCGAGGCGTGCGGAAGAGAGGGGTGTGAGACGTACGGTGTTCCGGGACGGTGAGCACACAAGTTTACCCAGGTTCGAATCCGCCGGCTTTGGACGGACCCTACTCCTGCTAGCAATCCAGTAATATGGCATAGCCGGAATATGGGTTACAAGGGTTTCACCTGTGCGAGTTGAGGGTCTAAAATATTGGGTGTTATCTGGTGCCCTAAAGGCTCTCCCTAGGACGGCTTATATAGATATCCGGCCTAGGGTTTACAGGAGAGATCAATCCGGCTACGACTAAGAGTTGGTTACAGAGTACATCTTGAACTACAAGTAACATTATAGGCCTAAGTTGGTAAGTCTTCTGGGCCTTCCCGTAGCCGGATTGGACTCCGTCTTCTCTCTCTAACTGGGCCGCCGGTGAAGCAAAGCTCTAACCCGAAGTGGGACACCCTGGTCAGTGAGGAATTGTGAGGATACCCAGAAAGTATATCCCCAACAGCCGCCTCGCCGTCGTACGTCTCCGCCCGCGTCGTCTCCGCCTCAGGTACGGTTAGTACTGTTAGTGTTAATTTTGGTTAGTTAGGGTTAATTAGCTAGCTAGGGTTATTAGTTAGGGTAGTGTGTTAGGATTTTGGTTAGGATTTTGGTTAGTAGTATTAGGATTTTGGATTAGGATTATTAGTTAGAAGTATTAGTATTTTGGATTAGGATTATTAGTTAGAAGTATTAGCTAGGGTTATTAGTTAGAGTAGTATTAGGATTAGGATTAGGATTTTGGTTAGTAGTATTAGGATTTTGGTTAGTAGTAGTATTAGGATTAGGATTTTGGTTAGTGTTAGTTAGAAGTATTAGTATTTTAATTAGTTAGTGTTAGTGTTAATAGTATTAGTATTTTGGTTAGTTAGTGTTATTAGTTAATTTTGGTTAGTGGTAGTGTTAGTGTTTGTAAATAAGTAGTATTAGTATTTTGGTTAGTGTTAGTTAGTAGTATTAGTATTTTAGTTAGTGTGTTAGTGTTATTAGTAGTATTAGTATTAGTATTAGTGTTTTAATTAGTGTGTTAGTGTCAGTGTTATTAGTATTTATCTAGTGTTAGTTAGGGTTAGTCAGAATACTTAGTTAATTAGGTTTAGTTTAGTTAGTGATAGGTTTAGGGTTATTGTTATTAGGGCAATATATACTTAGTGATTTAGTTACTGTTTATGTTTTATGATTGTTTATTGCTATTATTTAGTTATGCCGCGTCCACCTCGTCCGAGCCTACTGGACTCCGTCGGAGATGTCCGAGTCTAGGCTCCGCCGGGTTGGCACTGGGAGGTGCTACCTGTCGGGACTCGTACCTTGGTGAGGAATCCGGGTATCATCGTCGACCCGGAGCTTCTTTGGTGGCGTCCACGAGGTCCAGGAGCGGTGCAGAGGGAGCCAGCCCCCGAGGAGGTGGTACGTTGTCGTATCAGGGAGGAGGACGAGCATGTACGGCGATACATGTATCTTTTGGAGACTAGGTTCTCCAATATCTGGCAGGTTCACGGATCTCACCCGAGCTATTCTCCGGTGATGGTTCCACTTCTATGGCTGCAGAGCTCCCATAGCACAGAATGCGGCAGTCGCGTTCGCTAGTTTATCTTAATAATGTACTTTATCTTATACTTTATCCTATAATGCACCCGAGCTATTCTCCGGTGATGTATTAATAATGTACTTTATCTTATACTTTATCCTATAATGCACCCGAGCTATTCTCCGGTGATGTATTAATAATGTACTTTATCTTATACTTTATCCTATAATGCACCCGAGCTATTCTCCGGTGATGTATTAATAATGTACTTTATCTTATACTTTATCCTATAATGCACCCGAGCTATTCTCCGGTGATGTATTAATAATGTACTTTATCTTATATTATTGTACTTTATCTTAATCACTAAGTACTATATCCGAGTTGCCGCAGTTGTAATATTCTTTTACTTAATGCAATACTCTTTTTCTGTATTAGTTAAGCTATGGACGGTAGACAGAATGAAGAGGAGCTTCTCAACATGATAGATGAGGGTACTGGGGGGTCTTATTATGATGGCTCCGAATATCTTAATTTGTCTGGAGGAGACGATGGTGGAGAAAATAGTGTAGACGATGGTGCTGACCATGGTGGAGACCATGGTGAAGACACCATAATAATGACAAACTCCGTCAAGGTATATAAAGCCTCTATCGATCGTTCACTACTATAGATGCACTAATTGATTCGTATATATGTACCGACGAATGTTTCTTCTCTTAGACCTCCGCTTCCGGCCAATCTTCTACAAATACAAGAGGCCCGACACACAAGTTGCCCGCTGATGTCCGTTTCAGCATTGACTTAGTCTCTCCACAGGGTCAACCGCTGGAGCCCAAAGAAGCTACGAATGCATTTTACAAGTCAATGCGGAGTGATTGTTAGAGACAAAGTCCCGATCACCACGCGAAACTTGAACAAGCCAGGAAAGAAAAAGGATCCACCTGGGGCTAGTTTTGTAGATGACAGAGCGAAAGATACAATGTGGAATTCTCTCATGACACATTTCACCCTACCAGTCTTGGAGACTGATGAGCTCACACAGCAAATGACGAGGAAAGTCAAGCACTTTGCTCTTAAGAAGATGGCCGAACTATTCAAGGAATGAAAAAAATATTGTACCACAAGTATGTCTTGAAGGAAACAACTCCTCCATTCGTTGGCCCACTAGAGTTCCAGCAGGATAACTGGGCCGCATTTGTGGAATACAAGACCTCAGCACCAGCTAAGGCAATATCAGCAAAAAATAAGGAAAATGTAGCCAAAAAGAAATATCACCATCATATGGGCACAGGTGGCTACAGGAGTGCCATGCCTAAGTGGGATAAAGCTGAGGCTGACCTAGAGGCTAAAGGGGTCACTCCAGCTATGTCTAGTTGGCCCTTGAGGTCAAGAAATTGGGTATTCGGGCATGGGGCATCATTAGACCCAGAAACAGGCGAGATTGTTGCAGCCGAAGAAATTTCTACACCCAAGAAAGAACTTGTTAAAGTGATGAAAGAGGTTGAAGAGGGAACGTTTGTTCCCGATAGAGAGAACGATGAGCTGACAAAGGCTCTCGGGAATCCTGAAAAGGCTGGAGGAACAAGAGGGTTCAGACCTTCTTATCCATGGGTTATCGGGTTTCCCGAGCACCGTGACACGTACAGAAGCCGATCGAGAAGAACAAACCGGCAAAAAGAGGAGGATATGGAGCGGTTCGCGAGGTTTGAAGCCACGCTGCAGGAGTATCGCCAAGAGCTTAATGAACTTAAAGGACTCCGACAACAAGATCCTACACCGGACAGTACGGTCGGCCCATCGCAACGGAAAAGCAGCGTGGCTTCCACGGAGGGCCACGGTAATGATGCAACGATGGATGTGTACCCCGTGGATGCAATTAAGGAGAAGACTAGTTGTGAGCTGCATGTTGAACTGAAGAATATATCCATGAAGGTGGCTGTCGGCTTTGCTTTACCTTCTGCACCGGGAGCGACCTACCATTGCAATCCGATTCCAGCTGGCTATGCTCGTGTCGGTGTGGATGAAATTCTACCTATGTGTCAGTCACTACAGCTTGACATCCCTGGAGGTGAAGGGGAGACGACACTGGGAGAAGTCACGAGTGGCTTCATTCTTTGGAAAAAAGAATACATCAAGTTTCCAGGCTCGACACCAAGGCCGCCTTCTCCACCAAGGCAATCGTCTCCTCCCAGTGCACCGTCTCCTCCAAGTCCACCTCCAAGTGCACCGTCTCCTCCCAGTAATAGTCCAATCCATGACCCCAACACGAGTCCATCTCAATCTACGCAGCCGCCTCCACCCACTAAGGGGCAAAAGCGGAAGAATACCACCGCTCCGTCGAGCGATAAACAACGCCCGAAGCGACAGTTGTCGCCCCTCCCAAGAGTACCACCGGTTCCTCCCAAGAGGGCTTACGACCTGACCGATGAGGAGACCGATGCGGTCGTACGGGCCGAAGTGGATGCTCATTTTAAAAAGAAACAACCTGAGCCAGAGATCCAAATAAAACCGGAAACCAAGGAGCACTTTAGGAAATTACTGACGCAGCCATCCCAAGCTCAGTTAAATGCGCCAGATGACTATACACGATGTCTTCAGAAGAGATCAAGCGGTAGAGGAAGCATCAAAAAAGAGGTTTCCCAGCAGGGGGAACAAGCAAAACAATCGAGTGGTAGCGGAAGCATTAGAACAGACGTCCCTCAGCTGGGGAAACAAGCAAAACCATCGAGTGGTAGCCGAAGAACCAAAAGAGATGTTCCCCAGCTAGGGAAACAAGCAAACCAATCACTCCCCCCACTCCAGGTGAACATACCCAAACCTCAACTATATGAGGAAGAACCTATGGATCCGGAAACGGCTAGGATATTGGCCGAGCAATGTGGTATGCCTATTCATGAAATTATTCACGGCGATATGCCCAAGGCTGAGGTAGCACCCAAATTTGTTAACGGGGAGCCTCTAGTCAGTTCTGAGAGGCTTCAGGATATGCCAACACAAATGCGACGATTCCATGAATGGTACATGAAAGCATCAAAAGAACAGCGAAACTGGCTCATACTGAAAGTTCGAAAATCGCATTACTTCATTGAAGACGAGGTCCCTATTGAATTTACAGAATTATTTCAGTTATTCAATCTAAAGGAACTCGACAAAACTATCCTCAGTTCGTATTGTTTGTAAGTGATTACTTTATTTATGTAATTAGGTCTCTATCTCATCTTTTTCAATTCATTGCCAGTAAGTATACTCACTATATTCTTTTGTACGCTATATATAATGATGCAGAATGAAGATGCTCGATTGTAAAAGAAAGGCTATCAACGGATTTGGGTACATTGACCCACATCGAGTTCATGGAGCTATACTAAAGGATAAACCACTAGAGACCGAGCACAACCTGTTGCGGTTTCTCACGAAACAGCATTTCTGTAACGAAATACTATTTCCTTACCACGACGGCAAGTGAGTTTTTGTACACATTAACTTTTGCTTACTCGATGTTCAGTGTAAATGATGAGTTACTGACGTATGTAAACCTTGCGTAGGTACCACTGGATTCTTCTAAGCATTTCACTTGACATGGTAAGAGTTCACATCATGGACTCACTAAACAAAGACATTGAAAACTACCGCATCATTATCGATGCGCTCCAGAGGTAATTTCAACCATTATCGCACTATATCGGTTTCTTTCGTTCATTTTCTGGGATATCAAGTAGTTATTAAACTCATACATTAATTTTCTTTGTCGGGTAGGGTTTGGACACAGTTCAAGAAACATGTCCGCGGTCAATGGCGTGAGGAGCTATTTTTTAAATCACTCTCGGTAAGTAGTACGAGCTAAGTTTGCGCATCTATTTAATTCTAGTTTATGTGCATTTATCATACTAGCGTTATTATTTGATTGAATTCTATTCTTGTAAAGTGCGCGAGGCAGCCACAGGGAACTAATCTATGTGGATTCTACGTGTGCGAGTTCATTCGCATCAGTATTGAGAAGCCCTCGAAAAATGTTCGAGTAAGTAAACAATATATTCACCCTTTATTTTTATTACAAAAAATCGTGTTGAGTCTAATCCATACGATCTCCTTTTTACATAGTTGCACGCGATGCGGGACAAGCTCCTACCAGAGGACCGCCTAATAGCAATCCAAGAGGAATTTGCTGCATTTTTTCTCGACAAGGTCATAGACCCATGCGGAGAATACTGTATAAGTAGACCCTAAAACATCCATGTAATGATCTCCACGTAATCAAATAGACATGGTCTGGACCTTGTTGGGACTCCATATATGCTTGTAAGAGTAATTATATTATATATTACGTCAATGTGGCCAAGTACTGTGTAGTAGCGTTCTGTATGTATACGAAAACTTGTCTCTAATGAAAACACAGAATGAAAAATAATTGAACACAAAATAAAAAATGAAAAGAAAAACACAAAACCCTAAAACCCCATCCCCTGCCGCGGCAGCCAAATGGCACGAAATGCTGCCGCGGCAGGGAACCTTTAGTCCCGGTTTGTAACACGACCCGGGGCTAAATGTCCTGCCGCCCAGCGCGCCTAGCAGGCCACGTGGTTGGACCTCTAGCCCCGGTTCGTAACTGAACCGGGGCTAAAGCTTGGACCTTTAGTCCCGCTTTCGCAGCCCCGGTTCGAAATCCGGAGCTAAAGGCCCTTACGAACCGGGGCAAATTGCCCGGTTTCTACTAGTGGTGATTGCCGCGTTGGCGCTCGGGTCACGGAAATATTACTGACATGAGGGTCCCGACCGTCTACTTCACGGGGCAGTTTCACGGCATGTTTGGATTTGGTAGGGGTGAGACGAGTTTGCATTGAAATGGCCCCTCTCGGTAGTTGGCGGCCCAACTTTTCGAAACGCGGTGATTTCAGGAATCTTAGGTACAGCCATGCGCTGGCCTGCCAACTTTGGTACTGCAGATGAATAAGCCCCTCCCAGCGCCGGCTGTGAATCCGGTCGTTCGTGCATTCCACCGGTCCACCATTTATTTACAAGTAGTTCCTCCGTTTCAAAATATAAGATGTTTTAGCTATCATATATTAAAAAAAGTCTAGATATATTCTTTCACAAAATTAAAACATCTTGTATTTTCAAATGAAGAGAGTAGTAGTATACTACCTATATACCATCACGGTGTAAACAGATGGTTTGTTTAAAGCGCATTTGTACAATCAAAAACTCAGAGTAGGCCATTGTTAATTTGAAGAAGGGAACACATAATTAACGTGGAAAGGCCTGCTCGTGGTAGCTTGCGTTTGTGTTTGACGACAGTGTCACCAAACGAGCACAGGTAGGGGAGGCTGGGAAGTCGGAGCAACTCTAACATATTCCGTAAATCTAGAACAGTAAAAGCGAGAATGTTATGCTAAAAAATGCGTTTACGGTTCCGCGCACGTTTAGGAAGAACAGATCCGTAAACGAGACCACAAACACAAGTTTGGGGCAAGCCCGGTACCATCAGTTTTCAGCAATTTCAACATTGATAGGTAGTACGAAGATAAATAGATGGAAGAGTTAGTAGTTTTACATCTTCCAATCAACGAAACCCAAAAATGCAATCCTTCATCGCATCGAGTGACCCCAAAAGTTGCACCATCACAACATCAAACTGAGTTTACCGATGGAGATCAAGCAAGACCATCATCATCGAAGGCACCACCACCACCACTCATGGAAGACTCACTACCACCACCAGCCGGAGCACCACCACCACCACATAGAAAATATTGCTTCCTTCTCTCCAAAATATCCATCCTTGCTAGATTCCACCACTCCAATTGTTATGAGTCTATTTTAGTTGGATCCATCATCATGGTCGTGTTTTCCTCGGCCATGAGATCCTTCATTACCTTCATCTCCTTTAGTTTGACTCCCCTCTCCTCAAAGTCCTGAAAGGTACTTGCCACCTAGTCTTCTTTTCTTCGAGCTTCTTCTCGATCATGGCCGTATTTGCTTGCATGTTCTCCCTCATCAAGATCTCCTTTGATTTCACCATGTCATCAATCTTGCTACGCAAGCTTGCATCCTCGGCCCTCCTCTTCTCATGGTCCTCGAACATCTTCCAGCCGGCGAGCTTGACCTTGTTCCTCCCTCATTCGTTGTCACTTTCATCATCGTTCATTTGAGTGAAACCTCCTTTCTTGGGGGTGCTTTGTTGATCTCTAAGTCTCTGTTTGTTGCTATCCTCTAGAATTGCATAGCAATGGTGAACAACAGAGCTCTTTCTCTTAGAAGCGGCCATGTCCTTGTACCTTTCTTGAGCAATGTGATCCTACAAACAACACGAAGGCACATTTTGTTGAGCAATGCTAAACTACAAACAAATGCACACGCAAATGGGAAAAAGATGTACACAAGGCACTCACATATTCATCAATGGAAACTCCACTTGGAGCTGCATTTCTCACTTGTTCCAAGCACGCGCTCCAACAACTAGAAGTAGCTTTGATCACATCCCAACGGCCTTATAGTGACCTTGCCATGCATGTGGATGGTTGGGTTGTTCAAATGGCGAGGAAGTGGCAAAACTTGTCCTCAATTTGTTGCCAATATCTCTTGCCGATTTGATCGTTCCCCATCACCGTATTGAGTGACACCGAGTCCCATGCCCAACACAATGCAATGTCTTCGGCCTCGATGTAGTTCAAAGATCTGCCAGGTTGGCGTTAGGTGGATGCGAGCCATCCAAGCTCTCCTCGCCATCCCTAGAACCTTCCTCTTCCTCCTCCCCTTCCTCAACCTCTGGGTCCTCTCCATTTTTGTCGACGTCAATATGTGAGTTGTCAATATCATATTCGTACCCATCTAGTGGGGCGGTGTCAATGTCCACCAAGTTTGAGTTGATCATCTCAACATATGAAACGGGAACCTCGTGTGTATCAACGCTACAAGTATGAACAACACATCAGCAACTGGAGAGAGAGAAAATTCACAAACCACCGCGTAAGAAAGGGGAATTCATACCTAGCCGATCCAGCCGGGGTGGGGAGGGGCTTGCTGGCCCTGGCGGTTGTCACATTCTTGCGATTGGCAGGACATGGCGCAATTAGAGACAGCGGCACGACCGCAGATGTGCCTCCATGAACGACGCGACAATTGCCTCCCATGTGGTTGCGCTTCTTCCCGATCGCTGTTGGATTCAACCGAGAACCCGAGGCCGTGGCTTGAGCCGGGCGAGGTAGGGCAGCAGAGGCCGACTTCGCCGTCGTATTCTTCGTCGGTGGAGGAGCGAGGGGGCTGCTCGTTTGGGACTCCCCTACCTGCACATCCACTAGCGGTTGCTCGACGGAGTCCATGGCAGCGCTAGGACGCTGCAGCATCATGGGATGACGGTGGAGCGAGTACACCGGCGGTGGCAAGAAAGTAAGAAGGTGGGAGCTGAAATGTCCCTCACGCCAACAGTCCGAGGAAATAAAGCTAGGGCTCAGGCTCAGTTCGCTTGCGAAAACTAGGGAAATAGTGCTCCGCGGGAGAAATCTGAGGGCACTGCAATTTTTTTATGGTTTCTCGAATAGTAGGGTATCTACTCGAACTGGTTATCGTCGAGTAACAGATAGCGTTATATGATTTCTGTGTTTTTATGGGTTCTGGTAGAGTTGCTCTTAGCCTTTTGCCTATTTCGGGAAGGCCGTCAACATAAACTTTCCAGCTGGAACTGGGGCGAGTCCAGAATTAGATCATGGGTGGGGGGGGTCCGAGATGATAGTAACGATAAAACAGGTATACAACAAAACTAAATCAAATCCTAAACATATGTAGTTTTATTATCCCAATGCATGCTCTATAAATAAAAGCTTCATTTTATTTGCTTTATGACAACAAACTCATCAAACAAGTTTATGATCTCACGAATGGTAAATTTTATAGAAATTTTCTTTAAAAATATGAATAACTATGTAAGGTTGTATAAAATTACTAAATAAATCAAGGGGCGGATATAGTATATGAGCATGAAGAAATTCACCATAAAAGAGATATAACATAAAATATATCAAGTCTTCTAGTATTTACTATGGAGTCTTCTAGTATTTACTATGGATATCAAACTGTAACATTATATGTTTTGCAATAAAAAGAAGCAAACTACATTCTACTAGTTTGAGTGTCGATCTATGCCCAGACCTAGCAATTCTAGTAGCCATTATGCAATAGATTTGGGATCATACCTTAGGGCGATCAATTCACGAACTGGACATGATGTGTGGTGGCGGCATGTCGTATTTGATAGTTCCTAGATGTACCAGGAGCTATGCTTTGTGTCTTCGCTATTCAGTAATCACAGACACGCCGACGCCTGAATAAAAACTCCCGATCCTGGTGACGATGCTCAACCAACGACACCTTGACCCTGGGTAGGCGCCTCCACTGCGGATGCGGAGAGGAGAGAAATAAACCGACTAGATCATCAAGGGAAACCAAGTAGAACACAAATTCAGATGCGTCGTATGGATCAGTGGATCGATCTTTGGTCTTGTCGGTGCTTCAATTAATAGGTATGTATAATCCCTCGATGGCTAATTTTTTGGGTTTAACCTATGACGCTTTAGCAATCAACATATTACACACATTAGTCTAGACAAAGTATTACGATTAGCAGGGTAGTATTAAAATTAGTGCTAACCCCTGCTACGTATTTTTAAGGGAGGCAGAGACATAGGAGAGACCTGGACACCCTTCGCCCCTCCCTGGATCCGTCTCTGGCTGGAAGGCGTCTAGATACGGCGAACCTGATCGGGCAACCCACGCATGCACCATTCCTCGGCTGAACGTAGCCTCTAGGAGCCAGTCAGCGATCACTACCACAAGTGCATTATTTAGTAAACATTTTCTGCCTCGATTCGGCCCGCTAAGCGATCGACGCGTCGTGCATCGGGACGGAGATTTGGGGTGGATGAATACAGACGAGTAGCCACGTTGCTGCATGCATAGACCGATGGTGATAGTGTTGATTATCACCTGAAGAAAATTGAAGGTGATATGTGTGGTAAGGGAAAATAGCGGTGATCGATGGGAGGGCAACCGTCGCAGTCGTCGTCTCACCGCGAGGGATGTTCTGGAAGAAACGAATATTGCTACAGTACGTACTAAGTAGTACAAGGAAACATAGGGTTTGTGCCAAATAATTGTACAGTAAATCATATTTACAACCGCTAGCTGGTGTTACTCCATTTTCTTTGTATTGACTTGCACAACCATTGCCATGTGTTACACATGTCGTGCGTACCTTCGCCACTTTCCTGCAAAGGAGTACATTTCGACTGCTATTGAGAAAGTTGCACCGCGTCCTGGCTCGTTAAACTTGCACCGTATCAGTATCACTTAATAATAAAAAAATCTCCAAATTCTACCGCTCTATTATTGATCATCAATAACAGTACAAAAGAGTCTAAAATTAATAAAACTTACAAGTATATCAATGAACCACATAGCTACGTCTACGTATATTAGCACGAGCCGAAGGCACACATCGCCGTCCTCAGCCCTTCGTATCACTGGGAGCCGAGCAAAGATTACACTACTAGAAAACAAACCTTTGGTCCAGGGATATTAGCCCCGGTTTTGCTACAAACCGGGACCAATGCCACGGTCCAACGGCTAGAACTGGCCTCGGGGGGGTGGCAGGCACTAGCCCGGTTCGAACGGGACCTTTAGCCCCGGGTCGTGTAACAAACCGGGGCTAAAGGGTTTCCGGCAGGCCAGGTCGGGCGCCAGACCCTTTACTCCCGGTTTGTTATACGACCCGGGGCTAAAGGTGGACCTTTAGCCCCGGTTCTAGACACGAACCGGGGCTAAATGTTTGGCTATATCTTCTTCCCCTGCCCGAGCCACCATTCAAGCTGGTGGATCTCCTCTCTCTCTCATTCTTGCTTCAAGCTCGAGTTCATGCCCTTTTTTTTCTCAAGATTTGTCTATATTTTGTGGTGCTCCATCTATCCAAAGGTTCTAAAAGATGAGCAACTTCATCCTTTGAACTCTCATTGCTATATTAGCTCATTTCATGCTCTATCTTATAGATGGATTTGTGGATTTAGTTTGGTAGTAATTTTTGCAATGATAGCATGAGATCGATGTTTAGATTTTATCTATCTTGTATTAATGTAAGGAACTCTAAGGTAAATATCATAACATGTGGATTCTATCTATATATATCTTGTTTTGGCACATAGTCTCGAAATTTGATTTTAGAAGCACACACATGCGTGAGTTCATCATTCTAACTAGCTAGCTGGGCAAAATATCCTTCTTCGTCTACAACAAACTGAAAAAATTGTAACAAAGATAGGGTTAATTCATAAAAGCTTGATAAGAAGACATCACAATTCACATATTAGGGAGTGCCTCTATGGCGAGCTCCTCGAAGATGTCAAGCTCTGCCGTAGTGGTGTCCCTGCTCTCGCACACCATCTTTCGGTTTATATCTTCTCTAGCTAAATCAGTATGCTGGTGGAGCTAACTAATTTCACATATTAGAGAGTGCCTCTACGACAAGCTCCTAAGACATCTTTGAGAAGCTCCGTCGTAGTGGTGTCCCTGGTCTCGCACACCATCTTGCAGTTCTTCACAAGAATGCATACCTATTTATAGATTAAGCAGCACAACATAGTGTCGGGCACCGATGACATAATGTCGACACACTCACCCTGACATAGTGCTGCCACCCACCCAAAATAGTGTCGGCATTTAATTTACTGGCTTAGTGCTGCCCATTGAGGACATAGTGTTGACATGTTGTCTCCACATCCACATTTAGTCCCGGTTGGTGCCTCCAACCAGGACTAAAGGTTCATCATATCTTTAGTCCCGCTTGCTGGTTTTAATTTTGTTTTTTAGATTAGTACTAATTAATTATGATTATGCTGCCACCCACCCAAAATAGTAGAGTCATTTAATTTACCGGCTTAGTGCTGCCCACTGAGGACATAGTGTCGACATGTTTTCTCCATATCCACATTTAGTCCCGGTTGGTTCCTCCAACCGGGACTAAAGGTTTATCATATCTTTAGTCCCGGTTGCTGGTTTTAATTTTGTTTTTTTAGATTAGTACTAATTAATTATGATTATGTTTGATGTACTTAATTAATTATATAATGTAGATGAGCCAGCAATGGATGTACGTTGACCGACTCTCTAACGAGTTCACTAAAGGCGTGCATTCTTTTCTTCTTGTGGCCGAGGCAAACAAACAGAATGGTTTTATGTCTTGTCCATGTGGTGTCTGTCAGAATCATAAAGAATACTCTTCCTCAAAAGTCCTTCACAGCCACCTGTTTCGGTCCGGTTTCATGACCGGCTATAATTGTTGGACCAAGCACGGAGAAAGAGGGGTTATGATGGAAGACAACGAAGAAGAAGAGAATGACAACGACTACCCTGAATACGATGGTACTACAATGGAAGACATTGATGAAGAAAAAGATGAAGAACGGGCATCAGACCTGCCCGATGATGATCTTAGTCGGGCCATTGCTGATGCCTAGGAAGAATGCGTAACTGAAAGGGAGAGGTTGAAGTTCAAGAAGATGTTAGAGGATCACAACAAATTGTTGTACCCAAATTATGAAGATGGGCACAAAAAACTGGTTAGCACACTGGAATTGCTGCAGTGGAAGGCAGAGAACGGTGTGACTGACAAAGGATTTGAAAAGTTGCTGAAAATAATGAAGAAGTTGCTTCCAAAGGATAACGAACTGCCCGCCAATACCTACGAAGCAAAGAAGGTTGTTTGCCCTCTAGGATTAGAGGTGCAGAAAATACATGCATGCATTAATGACTGCATCCTCTACCGCGGCGAAGAGTACGAGAAGTTGGATGCATGCCCAGTATGCACTGCATTGCGGTATAAGATAAGACGAGATGACCCTGGTGATGTTGAGGGCGAGCGCCGCATGAAGAGGGTTCTTGCCAAGGTGATGTGGTATGCTCCTATAATACCACGGTTGAAACGTTTATTCAGAAACAAAGAGCATGCCAAGTTGTTGTGATGGCACATGGAAGACCGTAAGAAAGACGAGATGTTGAGACACCCCGCTGATGGGTCGCAGTGGAGAAAAATCGGGAGAGAGTTTCCGGACTTTGCAGGTGATGCGAGGAACTTATGGTTTGGTCTAAGTACAGATGGCATGAATCCTTTTGGGGAGTAGAGCTGCAGGCATAGCACCTGGCATGTGACTCTGTGTATCTATAACTTTCCTCCTTGGTTGTGCATGAAGCAGAAGTTCATTATGATGCCAGTGCTCATCCAAGGCCCGAAGCAACCCGGCAACGACATTGATCTGTACCTAAGGCCATTAGTTGAAGAACTCTTACAGTTGTGGCACGGACAAGGTGTACGTGTGTGGGATGAGAACAAGCAGGAGGAATTTGACCTACGAGCGTTGTTGTTCATAACAATCAATGATTGGCCTGCTCTTAGTAACATTTCAGGACAGACAAACAAGGGATACAATGCATGCACACACTTTTTAAACGAGACTGAAAGTATATATTTGGATAAATGTAAGAAGAATGTATACTCGGGGAATCGTCGTTTTCTTCCGCCCACGCACATCCTAAGAAAGAAAGGTAAGCATTTCAATGGTGAGGAAGACAGCCGGTGTAAGCCTATCCGCCATACTGGTGATGATGTATTTGACATGGTGAAGGATTTAAAAAGTAATCTTTGGAAAGGGTCCTGGTAGACAATCTATTCCGAATGACGATGTCGGACATGCACCCATGTGGAAAAAGAAACCTATATTTTGGGAGCTACCCTATTGGAAAGTCCTAGAGGTCCGCTCTGCAATTGACGTGATGCACCTGACGAAGAATCTTTGCGTGACGCTGCTAGGCTTCTTGGGCGTGTATGGGAAGAGCAAAGATACACCTGAAGCACGGCAGGACCAACAACGTAGAAAAGACTGAGACGGCATGCATCCAGAGCTGTTTGAAGGTACTGCTAGCTACGCTCTTACCAAAGAAGAGAAGGAAATCTTTTTTGAAGTCCTTAAAGTATCAAGGTCCCGTCTGGTTTCTTGTCGAACATAAAGGGAATAATAAATATGGCAGAGAAAAAATTTCAAAACCTAAAGTCTCATGACTGCCACGTGCTTATGACCTAGCTGCTTCCGATTGCATTGAGGTGACTCCTACCGGAAAATGTTCGAGTACCCATTGTGAAGCTATGTGCGTTTCTAAATGCAATTTCTCAGAAGGTAATCAGTCTAGATAGTCTACTAAGGTTACAGAAAGATGTGGTCCAATGTCTTGTCAGCTTCGAGTTGGTGTTCCCACCATCCTTCTTCAATATTATGACTCACCTCCTAGTTCACCTCGTCGAAGAGATCAACATTCTTGGTCCTGTATTTCTACACAATATGCTCCCCTTTGAGATGTTCATGGGAGTGTTAAAGAAATATGTTCATAACCGTGCTAGGCCAGAAGGAAGCATCTCAAAGGGATATGGAACAGAGGAGGTCATTGAGTTTTGTGTTGACTTTATTCCTGACCTTAAGCCCATCGGTGTTCCTAAATCACGGCATGAGGGTAGAATTAATGGAAAAGGAACGCTAGGAAAGAAAGCAAGGATATGTATGGACGGACATTCTCTCACTAAAGCACACTACACAGTTCTGAAAAGTTCCACCTTGGTGGCTCCTTATATCGAGGAACACAAGAATATTGTACACTCCAACAACCCGGAGAAGCCTGGCTCCTGGATTAGAGATGAACATATAATGACTTTTGGCGGTTGGTTGCAGACACATCTCATGAATGACATAAATGTTGGAGAGCAGTTGTACTTGTTGGCCAGGTCACCATCTTCGACTATATTGACTTTCCAAGGGTACGAGATAAATCGGAATATATTTTACACGATCACCCAAGATAAAAAGAGCACCAATCAAAACACTGGTGTCCGATTTGATGCAACATACGAGAATCGGCAAAAGGATACATATTATGGTTACATAGAGGAGATATGGGAACTTGACTATGGAACTTTTTTTAAGGTTCCTTTGTTTCGGTGCAAATGGGTCAAGCTGACAGGAGGCGGGGTTGAGGTAGACAAGAAATATGGAATGACAACAGTGGATCTCAACAACCTTGCGTATAGAGATGAACCATTTGTCCTAGAAAATGATGTGGCTCAGGTTTTTTATGTGAAGGACATGTCTACCAAACTGAGAAAAAGGAAAGATAAGCAAAAGAATACAGCATCCGATGAGCCAAAGCGCCACATAGTTCTTTCAGGAAAAAGAAACATCGTGGGGGTGGAGGATAAGACAGACATGTCAGACGATTATGATAAGTTTCATGAAATTCCACCCTTCGCTATGAAGGATGACCCAAGCATCCTGTTAAGTAAGGAAGATGCTCCATGGTTACGGATTAGAAGAAAACCCTAACATGTGTGGATATTGGTGATGTACAATATTATTAAACCTTTATTTTTAATGATCTTCTTATATGTATATGGATATGAACTATCTCGATCTCAATAGGTAGTATTGCAACTTGTTGTGGCCAGATATTTATTAATATTAAAACGTAAAAATTAGTCATAATCATATCTAGCCCTGTAGTACACAGCTTCTGGGTCGTCTTCGGAATCGTCATCGTCATCTATGTCGCTCGTAGCACGCAGATGGATCCTCAGCCCTTCCTCGTAGCACGCGGATGGATCCTCCGGCCCCGGATTCACGACGCGCGGGGGAGGGGGCTCCCGGATGACGACCCCAGTACGCCCTAGGCCTTCACCACCACCACCATTCTTGTGGCTATGCTGCTGGTGAAAGTGCGGGTACCTCAGGCGAGGATGGTCTCCCATGGTGATGTAGCGCATCACACCGGCGATAGTCCGGTTCACCCACCACAGGAAGCAACCAGCCTCGTTGTGGTTCACTGGGGGCGGGCTGTCACCCTCGTACCTAGTGAGCTCCCTTTCCCGCCGGTTAGCAAAGAAGGCATTCTAGGTGTCGAGGTTGTCGGGATCCCAATGGGGATCTATCCGCTGCTCCGGCGTGAGCTCGAGGTAGAAGTGGTTTGTGATGGCCGCCTGGCAGGCCGAACCTTGAGGCACAGGAACCCCTCCAGCGCTCAGCATCCAGCCAGCGGGCAGCCGGTACCCCGGCGGGCATGGGTAGCTGGAGGCGCATAGCGCCTCGGTCTCCTCGAGCGTTAGAAAAGCCTAGTAAGCGGTGTCCATTGTTGTGAGAGAGAAGGTGTGGATGTGTGGATGAACATGACGGTCGGCCTAGATATAGAGGGACATGGCAGGAGAACATGGCGGGAAGCGGGGGAAATGGCGGGAAAATATGTTTTATTCCTATTTAATAGTTTTAGTATTAAATATTATATTTCTAATGAGTCTATTATTAAATATTATATTTCTCATGAGTCTATTATTTTTTTGTGAATATTTTGGTATATTATATGTATTTTTCCATTTTTAAATAATAAACTATATTTTTATTAACTATATTTAGTATATATTTGGTATGTATTTCTAACGGGCTAAAGGGGTGGTATAAATACCCCACCTCCACCCCGGGTCGTGCCACGACCCGGAGAGCCAGTTTTCACCTTCTTCGTTCCTAGAGGAGCTCGTCGCCCGTTCGTGCCGCCGCCCGCGTCGTCCATGCCGCGCCCGTCCGTGCTGCCGCCGTCGTCCGTCCCGCCCGCCGCCGCCCGCGCCGTCTGTCTCGTCTCCGCGCCGCCCGCGTCATCCCGTCTCCGGCCGCGCCGCTCGCACCGTCTCCCGCGCCGCCCGCACCGCCTCGTCCTCAGGTGATCGCCGCCCTCAATTTGGTTAATTATGAATAATTTTGATTACTATTAATTAGTTTAGTATTAATTAGCTTAGTACTAGGTTAGTATTTAGTATTAGTATTATTTAGTATTAGTATTAGTATTAGTATTTAGTATTAGTATTTAGTTAGTATTTAGTATTAGCATTAGTATTTAGTATTAGTATTAGTTAGTATTAGTATTAGGTTAATTGTATAGGTTAGTATTATCTAGGGTTAGTTAGGGTTAGTTAGAATACTTAGTTAATTAGGTTTAGTTTAGTTAGTGTTAGGTTTAGGGTTAGTGTTATTAGTTTAGTTAGTTAATTATGTTTTATGATTGTTTATTGCTATTATTTAGTTATGCCGCGTCCACCTCGTGCGAGCCTACTGGACTCCGTCGGGGATGTCCGAGTCTGGGCTCCGCCGGGTTGGCACTGGGAGGTGCTACCTGTCGAGACTCGTACCTTGGTGAGGAATCCGGATATCATCGTCAACCCGGAGCTTCTTTGGTGGCGTCCACGAGGTCCAGGAGCGGTGCAGAGGGAGCCAGCCCCCGAGGAGGTGGTACGTCGTCGTATCAGGGAGGAGAACGAGCATGTACGACGATACATGTATCTTTTGGAGACTAGGTTCTCCAATATCTGGCAGGTTCACGGATCTCACCCGAGCTATTCTCCGGTGATGGTTCCTCTTCTGTGGCTGCAGAGCTCCTGTAGCACAGAACGCGGCAGCCGCGTTCGCTAGTTTGATATGAGCAAGATGTATTAATAATGTACTTTATATTATGAGAGAGATATGAGCGAGATGTATTAATAATGTACTTTATCTTATATTATTGTACTTTATCTTAATCACTAAGTACTATATCCGAGTTGTCGCAGTTGTAATATTCTTTTACTTAATGTAATATTATTTTTCTGTATTAGTTAAGCTATGGACGGTAGACAGAATGAAGAGGAGCTTCTCAACATTATAGATGAGGGTACTGGGGGGTCTTATTATGATGGCTCTGAATATCTTAATTTGTCTAGAGGAGACGATGGTGGAGAAAATAGTGGAGACGATGGTGCTGACCATGGTGGAGACCATGGTGAAGACACCATAATAATGACAAACTCCGTCGAGGTATATGAAGCCTCTATCGATCGTTCACTAGTATAGATGCACTAATTTATTCGTATATATGTACTGACGAATGTTTCTTCTCTTAGACGTCCGCTTCCAGCCAATCTTCTACAAGGACAAGAGGCCCGACACACAAGTTGCCCGCTGATGTCGTTTCACCATTGACTTAGTCTCTCCGCAGGGTCAATCGCTGGAGCCCAAAGAATCTGCGAATGCATTTACAAGTCAATGCAGAGTGATTGTTAGAGACAAACTCCCGATCACCACGGGAAATTGGAATAAGCCAGGAAAGAAAAAGGATCCAGCTGGGGCTAGTTTTGTAGATGACAGAGCGAAAGATACGATGTGGAATTCTCTCATGACACATTACACCCTTCCAGTCTTGGAGACTGATGAGCTTACACAGCAAATGATGAGGAAAGTCAAGAACTTTGCTCTTAAGAAGATGGCCGAACTATTCAAGGAATGGAAAAAAAGATTGTACCACAAGTATGTCTTGAAGTAAAAAACTCCTCAATTCACTGACCCGCTAGAGTTGCAGCAGGATAACTGGGCCGCATTTGTGAATACAAGACCTCGGAACCAGCTAAGGCAATGTCAGCAAAAAATAAGTTAAATGCAGCCAAAAAGAAATATCACCATCATATGGGCACATGTGGCTACAGGAGTGCCATGCCTAAGTGGGATAAAGATGAGGCTGACCTAGAGGCTAAAGGGGTCACTCCAGCTACGTCTAGTTGGCGCTTGAGGTCAAGAAATTGGGTATTCGGGTATGGGGCATCATTAGACCCATAAACAGGCGAGATTGTTGCAGCCGAAGAAATTTTTCACCTAAGAAAGAACTTATTAAAGTGATAAAAGAGGTTGAAGAGGGAACGTTTGTTCCCGACAGAGAGAACGATGAGCTGACAAAGGCTCTCGGGAATCCTGAAAAGGCTGGACAAACAAGAGGGTTCAGACCTTCTTATCCATGGGTTATCGGGTTTCCCGAGCACCTTGACACGTACAGAAGCCGATCGAGAAGAACAAAGCGGCAAAAAGAGCAGGATACGGAGCGGGTTTGAAGCCATGTTGCAGGAGCATCGCCAGGAGCTTAATGAACTTAAAGGACTCCGACAGCAAGATCCTACACCGGATAGTACGGTCAGCCCATCGCAACGGAAAAGCAGCGTGGCTTCCACGGAGGGCCACGGTAATGATGCAACAATGGATGAGTACCCCGTGGATGCAATTAAGGAGAAGACTAGTTGTGAGCTGCATGTTGAACTGAAGAATATATCCACGAAGGTGGCGGTCGGCTTTGCTTTACCTTCTGGACCGGGAGCGACCTACCATTGCAATCCGATTCCAGCTGGCTATGCTCGTGTCGGTGTGGATGAAATTCAACCTATGTCTCAGTCACTACAGCTTGACATCCCTGGAGGTGAAGGGGAGACGACACTGGGAGAAGTCATGAGTGGCTTCATTCTTTGGAAAAAAGAATACATCAAGTTTCCAGGCTCGACACCAAGGCCACCTTCTCCACCAAGAAACAATCCATCACCTCCAAGGCAACCGTCTCCTCCCAGTGCACCTTCTCCTCCAAGTCCACCTCCAAGTGCACCGTCTCCTCCTAGTAATAGTCCAATCCATGACCCCAACACGAGTCCATCTCAATCTACGCAGCCACCTCCACCCACTAAGGGCCAAAAGCGGAAGAATATCACCGCTCCGTCGAGCGATAACCGACGCCTAAAGCAATAGTTGTCGCCCCTCCCAAGAGTACCGCCGGTTCCTCCCAAGAGGGCTTACAACCTGACCGATGAGGAGACCGATGCGGTCGTACGGGCCGAAGTGGATGCTCATTTTAAAAAGAAACAACCTGAGCCAGAGGTCCAAATAAAACCGGAAAACAAGGAGTACTTTAGGAAATTACTGACGCAGCGATCCCAAACTCAGTTAAATGCGCCACATGATTATACACGATGTCTTCAGAAGACACTGAAACAGAAGAGATCAAGCGGTAGAGGAAGCATCACAAAAAGAGGTTCCCCAGCAGGGGGAACAAGCAAAACAATGGAGTGGTAGCGGAAGCATCAGAACAGACGTCCCCCAGCTGGGGAAACAAGCAAAACAATTGATTGGTAGCCGAAGAACCAAAAGAGATGTTCCCCAGCTGGGGAAACAAGCAAACTGAAGGAAATATGCCCTGAGAGGCAATAATAAAGTTGTTATTATATATTCCTTATATATGATAGATGTTTATTTTACATGCTAGAATTGTATTTATCGGAAACATCAATACATGTGTGTTTAATAAACAAAAAGGGTTCCTAGTTATGCCTCTCTTATAGACTAGCTTGTTGACTAACAAGATGATCGAGGTTTCCTGATCATGGACATTGGATGTTGTTAATAACAAGGTCACACCATTGGTGGAATGATGTGATGAACATTCATCCGAAGTATAGCATTACGATCAAGTCATTATCTTTATATTGCTATAACATCATACGAAGTAATCTTTATCCTTAGACCATGAGATCATGTTAATTGCTAGCACCAGAAGAGTATCTTGATAACATCAAACGTCACATCGTAACATAGTGACTATAAAGATGGGTTCAGTACTACGAAGGTGTTATGTTGAGGCTCATGGATCAAGAGTGGAATTTGTCAATCCAGATGACGGATAAATATACTCTGGGCCCTCTCGGTGATATCACATTAAGATAGCTTGCAAGCAAGTGATGTGATCACTAGAATGTTATATCACAGGAACGAGAAAAGAGTGCATGTCGGTAATGAGATCAAACAAATGGCCCAAAATGCTGCCACGGCAGGGAACCTTTAGTCCCGGTTCGTAACACGACCCGGGACTAAATGTCCTGCCGCCCAGCGCGTCTCGCAGGGCCACGTGGTTGGACCTCTAGCCCCAGTTCGTAACATAACCGAGCCTCAAGCTTGAACCTTTAGTCCCGTTTTGGTAGTCCCGGTTCGCAATTCGGAACTAAAGGCCCTTACGAACCGGGCAAATGGCCTGGTTTCTACTAGTGTTATGTAGTGAAACTCTACTGTTTCTCTTGTAATTCATGCTTCAGTAAGAAATGTGTGATTAATGAAGTCTCGCTTGATCCATTGCCTTGGAAAAGATGCCGCACGAACTGCGCAGGGTTTGAGAGGGAGGTGCGGCGTGATTTTCCTCTAGGAACTTTGCACGGCTAGATTTGGAAGACCAGAATTGTCCAAATCGAGCGTCGTTACTTGGCTCCTCCCTTTCCACATTTGAGCTACTAGTAGTACCGCCAACTCATCAAGTCCTAACCTAGCTTTGTAAACTATTTATCCAAGGATCCATTATTAAAACCTTGACCGTGCTGGATGGCTAGGCGCATACTCTTCCACGTGACTCCATTTTCGCGCGGAAGATCTGCATCGATAGGAACGTCCAGCCAAGCCAAGCTCTGGTAGTCTCGTGGGCGCCCCGCGCTCTCGAAGAGCCCCTTCCGTAGCATTCGACAGCGTGATCGTCGACGCCCCCCCCTGACAGCACGTTAATGCTGTGGCCTTATCCACACGCAGGAAGCTGTCCACGCATGCATTTGACAACGCACACTGAGATCGATGGTCATGACGAATTTTTCTCTGCGGAGTACTACTACGTGGTAGTAATCGGCAGACAATCAAACCCGTCAGATCATGATCACGAAGCTAAAAAATGATCACTTAGTAGTAGTACGTGTCAACACTGGCCGCTTTAATTACTTAGGTCATCAGCAATGTTTCTAGGCGCGGAAACGGGCCCTGGGTGCCTTCGAGCGGTGCTAGGAGGTTGCTGTTATTCATCCTCACAGGAGCTCTGGTGGTTGAAGCCAGGGGCGGGGATGGTGGCGTCGGCAACTTGGTCAATACGCTCGATTTTCTTCATCGTAGTATCTTCAACATCTGGTTCTCTTTGACGCTCTCAGCCGACCTTGGTGGCGAGGGAGGGCGGAAAGGAGCATCGATGGCGGTTGGTGCTGCGGTGAAGTCGGATTGCCTAGATGTCCCAGGCGACGGTTTTGCAGTTGAAGCAGCGAACTCCAAGTGGAGCACTGGTGTGGCCTCTGCTATCTTGGGCCAAAGGATTGGCTTCGCCGTGGCCGGTCACGATGGATTGGCCTCACTCTTCCTCGTAATGTCGAGGAGTTCTTACTCCCTCCTCACGCTGCCCTATGTCTCTCCTGGGCCAAGTGGTATAGTCCCCGGCCCCGGAAGAGATGGTTGTGGTTGGAGGCGAGTCGCCGGTGGTGCTGTTGGATCCGATCGCGTTTTTGCGGTCGTCTGTAGGGTTCTTTGTGCAAATGTGTTGGGCCTCATTGTACTTTCCTGTTTCTTTAAGATCCTTTTTGTAACTTTGTACCCACAGCCTAATAAATGCAGAATCTACGCCCTTCTGGGCTTATCCCTGTTAAAAAAAACACATAGCGTGGAGTTCTTTGAAACCGAGAACAACCGCAAACGCTCACAAATACGCACTTACACTCACCCTGTGAATACATGCACACACACCCTACCCCTATGAGTATCTTCGAAAGACCGAGTCTTGAGACTGGTCCGATGGGTCTTGAGCTTGACGAAATCACCATGGGCGCCTCGCATCCCACTGAAGAAAATTTCTCCTTACATGAGACACCAAAGTGTTAAACTTACGGTTGCCACTACCCTCCTAACCACCCAACCACGGGTTGGTTCTCTAGCGTGGAGCCGGAGAGCGAAGCGGTGGCCCATGCGGGCGATGAATGATTAAGAGCAATTCTGGCGGACCCAGTAAAATGATAAATTCTTAAAATTTCAGTGAGTTTATGGTTTTGGGCCACTTCTGTCCGGAACATATACCATAAAAATCCGTTGGCCCGTAAATATTTTTCGGGCCACAGAAAACACAAGCCTTCAAACCAGCCGGAATCACACGCCTCTCCCCTGCACCGCCGTCTGTGCCATTGCCTCCAGACGTCTATTTATGTTGATTCTGATAAAATCTTGCACTGCATTTTGAAGCTCCGAGCGCTCCGCATCAAGACGGAGGGCATAGCCGAACTGACTGTCCACCGCGTGCCCGTAGAACACCACGCGGATCGACCACTAATTTTGTATTTTTAACAGATTTTGAACGTTTGAAATTTTTGTTTGGGGAGCACGGATGTAAACCAGCGCCCCTCCAAATCTGTGATCTATCCAGCGTCACTCATACGAGCTAAAAAATGGCCACGCCGAATGCCGTAACGGGGGTGTGAGGGGTCTGGAAGGGGGAAGGGGCGAGTGGAGATGCTCTATGCGTTTAAGAGCATCTCTAACCCATCCCCTTTCGGCGCTTAGAGAAGTATATTTTCTCCTCTAACGACCGAAATCGACTCTAACCCAACCCCAAATGGCTTTAGAGGAGAAAACGTTTTAGAAGTTGGCCTCCGCGGTCACAAATATACGTGATGCGGGCCTCGACTCGCAAATTTATTCTCCTCCACGATGTTGCCACTGCCTCACCTTCCCGCCACACCATTCCCGCCGGCGTTGCTGCCACCGGCTATATTTTCCCTCCACCGACGGCCCTAAGAATCGCCGTCCTATTTCCTCCCATCCGTCCCAATCGCCGGTGCTAGCCATCACCGGAATCGCCCTAGATCTGCCGCATCGAGGTGGATCCTGCCTTTAGTCAGAACCTACAGAAAGCTCGTTTCTGGCCACGACGAGGTCGATTTCGGCTGGGAAAAGCCGTCGGAGGGGATGGAGGTGGTGTACCTCGACCACGGCCGACCAATTAGTGGATAGAACCGAGGTTCGTGGCCGGATTCCGATGAACTTTTCTCAGCGGTAGAGATGTCGATTTGTCGCTGTCTGGTCATCGCACTGCCGCCAGTAGGGAATTTATCGGCCATGATATTGTCGCCTAGCCCCCGCGGTTGTCGAGCCCCATTTTGGCAGCGCAACTGCCACGCCCGCTGCACCGTCGCCGTGCACAAGGTATTCGACCAAATTCCCGTATGACCTATGGTTTCATTTTCGCCTTTGTTCGTGGCCTAGCTTGACCGAGAGCACCTACGGCTGTAGATGAAGAGGTTTAGACAGATGATTTTCGATGATTTTTTGTCCGAGGAGGAAGACGAAGAAGACGAAGATTTAGAAATGGCAATGCTCATGGTTTTGAATGAAGATTTTTGGACGCCGAGGAGGGGATCTCAGTTCGGTCGTGCATGGATCAACCGCAACAAAACCAAGGGTCATGCCAAGATCTTGAGAGATTATTTCAACCCCGATGCAATCTACACGGACAAGCAATTCTGGTGCCGGTTTCAGATGCAAAAAGACATGTTCCTCACCATCACAAGTGCCGTCAAAGATAATGATGATTGGTTCAAACTTCTGAGGAGTGCTAAGGGTGATATCAGTGCTAGCCCGATGATGTGAAGGAAATATGCCCTGAGAGGCAATAATAAAGTTGTTATTATATATTCCTTATATATGACAGATGTTTATTTTACATGCTAGAATTGTATTGATCGGAAACATCAATAACATGTGTGTTTAATAAACAAAAAGGGTTCCTAGTTATCCCTCTCTTATAGACTAGCTTGTTGATTAACAAGATGATCAAGGTTTCCTGATCATGGACATTGGATGTTGTTAATAACAAGGTCACACCATTGGTGGAATGATTCGATGAACATTCATCCGAAGTATAGCATTACGATCAAGTCATTATGTTTATATTGCTATAATATCATACGAAGTAATCTTTATCCTTAGACCATGAGATCATGTTAATAGCTAACACCGGAAGAATATCTTGATAACATCAAACGTCACACCGTAACAGGGTGACTATAAAGATGGGTTCAGTACTACGAAGGTGTTATGTTGAGGCTCATGGATCAAGAGAGGAATTTTTCAATCCAAATTACGGATAGATATACTCTGGGCCCTCTCGGTGATATCACATTAAGATAGCTTGCAAGCAAGTGATGTGATCACTAGAATATTATATCACGGGAACGAGAAAAGAGTGCATGTCGGTAACGAGATCAAACTAGGTATAGAGATACTGATGATAGAATCTCGGAAATGTAATATATCGAGAGACAAAGGGATTTAGTTACAAGCGTTAAAGGTTCTCATGATCACAGAAGTCATCGTTGAATGTGTAGGAGTCAGTACGGATCTCCAGGTCCCGCTGCTGATTATTGATCGGAGAAGGGTCTCGATCATGTCTGCATTATTCACGAACCATAGGGTGGCACACTTAAGAGTTACCGGACACTATTTTGGAGCACATATGTTTCAGACGAAAGAATTGCAAAGCGCAGGAATTGTTTCAATAGAAACCGGAAATTGTTTCGGGTGAAATTGCAGAAAGTGGTTCTGCATGTGATATTGAAATATTGCAAGGGGCTATATGTGAATGTTTGTTAATTAAAGTAATAAAAAAATTCTGAATAAATTTAATAAAAAGAGTTTTATTAAATGAGAGAGCATTAAATTTGAAGAAATTTAATGCATTTAAATTGGAGACTTTAAAAGGGAATGTGAAGAGGCATTTTAATGTGGTGGGGTTACCACCACATGAATGGGGGAGGTGAGGGGTCACCCCCCCATGCGCCGGCCATGGAGAGAGGGGCAACCCCCCTCCTCCTATAAAAGGCCACTCATTCCCTCCTTCATCCACACACCTCCTTGTGAAGGATCTCTCTCCCCCTCTAGAATTATTCCCCATGGTCTCGGATTAGCGAGATACATGTTCCCGGTGGCATTTCGTCTGGAAGGAGTTGCTGCTTCCGCTGGATCGCTGGAGCGAGGAGGTGGAGGTTGTCCGGTGGCTTAAACGTATGTGCGAGTGCAGATGCGCTGCTGAGTTGCGGCGCTCGGACTTCCTCACGATCTTGAGATCGGCAAGTGTACGACTACATCAACCACGAGTTCCTACTCGTTAACAAAACTCGTTGTCTTCGAGGCTAAGTTCTCGTTGGATGTATGTCCACCCGTTGCTTTGTACCTAGTAGATAGATCTTGGCGTGTAGTTCACACTGTAGGAAATTTTTTGTTTTCTATGCTGCAGACCCAACTGTGGTATCAGAGCCTGATCTATGCGTAGGTGCTTTGCACGGGTAGTACACATATGCTTATATGTGGGCGATGATGATCATGTTATTGCATATTCTATGTATTTTTGATATTGGTGGCATAGTGGGATGAAGCGTCCCGGACCAACCTTACATGTCATCGTACATGAGACCGGTTGCATGACTGACATGCAACTTGTTTTGCATAAGTGGCTGGCGGGTGTCTGTCTCTCCTACTATAGTCAATATCTGATTTACAACGAGTTGCTAATAACTTAGTTATCCTCGTTGTGGTTCATGTTCGTAGGTGAGAACGGTTCTATCTCCGAAAGCCCTAAGCCACGTAAAACTTGCAATTGATAAATTAGAGGCGTCTAGTTTAGATCGTTGCTGGGCTAGTGTATTGATATGGTATTGTTATAAGTAGATGTATGATAGATACTCTTACAACACACTCAACGTGTAAGTTCCATAGACCTTGGCCTTACACACAAAGGAATGATAGAGATCATACCATGATGCAAGTGATAGAGATCAAATGCATGGACCATATCATCTCACTTTACACATTAGATGTTAGCATTATAAGATGATCCCTCATTTAGATATCAAGATAAAAATGTGTTCTTCCTTAAGTATGCACCGTTCTGTGGATCGTGTTTCGAGACATCACGTGATGATCGGGTGTACTCGAACCTACGCTTTCATAGGAACGGGTGTAAGACAGTTTTACACACGCGAATACTAAGGTTCTTACTTGGCAAGCCTAGCATGTATAGACATGGCCTCGAAACACGGACCAAAAGGTTAAGCATGAGTCATATAGTTGATATGATGCCCATATAGATGCTCGCCTTTGAAGCTACATCAACTCATGTGATGATCGGACTTGGTGTAGTGGATTTAGTTCATGTAATCACCAAAAAGACACGAGGGATGTCGTTTTTGAGTGGGAGTTCATTAGTAATTTGGATTAGTTGAACTCAATCTATCATAAACTTAGTCTAAATAAACTTTACAAATTCTGTTGTAGATGGCACCACCTGCTTTTAATTTCCATGCGTTCATGGAGAAAGAGAAACTTGCTGCAAATGGTAGCAACTTCACCAACTGGACTATGAATTTGAGGATTCTCCTTACTGCTGCACAAAAGAAATATGTGCTAGATGCGCCGCTAGGCCCCCCACCAGCTCCTGATGCCCCTGACGAGGAAAAGAATGTCTATGTGACTCGTCAGGAGGACCACAACTTAGTTCATTCCGGCATAGTGTATGGACTAGAGCCAGAACTTTGAAAGCGTTTCGAAAATGGCAATGCCTTTGATACCATGGGAGAATTGAAAATGATTTTCGATACCCATGCTGCCGTAGAGAGTTATAATGCTGCAGAAAAGTTCTTTAGCTGCATGATGGAGGAAAACAGCTCCGTTAGTGAGCACGTACTCAAAATGTCTAGGTACGCCGATAAGCTTGTGTCCTTGGGAATAACGATTCCCATTGACTTAGGTATACATCGTGTTCTCCAATCTCTGCCACCTAGCTACAAGAGCTTCGTGATGAACTATAATATGAAGGGCATGAAGAAGTCTCTTCCCGAGCTTCTGTCAATGCTTAAGACTGCAAAAGTGGAGATTAGGAAAGAACATCAAGTGTTGATGATCAATAGGACCACCGGTTTTAAGAAAGACAAGAAAGGCAAGCACAAGGGAAAGAAGGGTGGCAAGTCTGTTGCCACGCCTGAAAAGAAACCCCGAGCTGGCCCTAAGTCAGACACCGAGTGCTACTATTGTAAGGGGACTGGCCATTGGAAGCGCAACTGTCCCAAGTATTTGGCGGACAAGAAGTTCGGCAAGGCAAACAAAGGTATATGTGATATACATGTTATTGATGTGTACTTGACTAGTACTCGCAGTAGCACCTGGGTATTTGATACGGGATCGGTTGCTAATATATGTAACTCGGTTCAGGGGCTACGGAACAAGCGACAACTAGCAAGGGATGAGGTCAGAATGCGGGTCGGCAATGGATCAAAAGTTGATGTGATCGCCATCGGGACGCTACCTCTCCATTTGCCATCGGGATTAGTTATAAACCTAAATAATTGTTATTTAGTGCCTACACTGAGCATGAACATTGTATCTGGATCGTGTTTGATGCAAAGTGGTCATTCCATTAAATCTGAAAACAATGGTTGTTCGATTTATAAGAATGATATCTTTTATGGTCATGCACCTATGTTGAATGGTTTATTTCTGTTGGATCTCGATAGTAATATTACACACATTCATAATGTTAATGCTAAAAAGATTAAACTTGATGATGATATGTCTACATATATGTGGCACTGCCGTCTAGGTCATATTGGCGTTAAACGCATGAAGAAACTCCATTCTGATGGACTTTTGGATCACTTGATTTTGAATCATTTGATACATGTGAGCCATGCCTTATGGGCAAGATGACTAGAACGCCGTTTTCCGGTTCAATGGAACGGGCGACAGATCTATTAGAAATCATACATACTGATGTGTGTGGACCAATGAGTGTGTCGGCGCGAGGTGGATATCATTATTTTGTTACTTTCACGGATGATTTGAGTAGATATGGGTATATCTATTTGATGAAACTCAAGTCTGAAACTTTTGAAAAGTTCAAGGAATTTCAGAATGAAGTGAAAAATCATCGTAATAGAAAGATCAAATTTCTATGGTCTGACCATGGAGGAGAGTATCTAAGTTACGAGTTTAGCACACATATGAAAGAGTGTGGAATAGTCTCACAACTCACGCATGCCGGAACACCACAACGTAATGGTGTGTTGGAACGTCATAATCGTACCTTATTGGATATGGTTCGATCTATGATGTCTCTGACTGACTTGCCACTGTCATTTTGGGGTTATGCACTGGAAACAACTGCATTCACTTTAAATCGGGCACCACCTAAATCCGTTGAAACGACACCGTATGAATTATGGTTTGGAAACAAACCTAAGCTGTCATTTCTTAAAGTTTGGGGATGCGATGTTTATGTGAAGAAACTTCAACCAGATAAACTCGAACCCAAAGCGGAAAAATGCGTCTTCATAGGATACCCTAAGGAAACAATTGGGTATACCTTCTATCACAGATCCGAGGGCAAGGTTTTTGTTGCCAAGAATGGATCCTTTTTTGAGAAGGAGTTTCTCGCGAAAGGTGTGAGTAGTCGGAAGGTAGAACTCGAAGAGGTTATTGAACCTTCTCTTCATGGAATGGCGAGTGGCGCAGCACTGGAAGTTGTTTCGGAGTTGACTTCACCTGATGAAGAGAGAGCTAATGATAATGATCATGAAACTCCGAAAGAGGACACTACCGAACCTCGCAGGTCAAGCAGGACACGTGCAGCTCCTGAACTGTACGGCAATCTTGTTGTGAATTTCATGGTTGATGAAATGGATGACACTGCGACGTATGAAGAAGCGACGATGAGCCCGGATTCCAACAAATGGCTAGAAGCCATGAAATCCGAGATGGAATCCATGTACGAGAACCAAGTTTGGAACTTGGTGGACTTACCTCACGACCGAAAGGCCGTTGAGAATAAATGGATTTTCAAAAGAAAAACTGATGCTGATGGTAATGTGACCATCTATAAGGCTCGACTTGTCGCAAAGGGGTTTCTACAAATTCAAGGAGTTGACTACGATGAGACATTCTCTCCCGTAGCGATGCTTAAGTCGGTTAGGATTATGTTAGCAATTGCTGTATATTTCGATTATGAAATATGGCAGATGGATGTCAAAACGGCGTTCCTCAATGGTAATATTGAAGAAGAGTTGTATATGATACAACCTAAGGGTTTTGTCGATCCTAGGGATGCTAATAAGGTATGCAAACTTCAGCGATCCATCTATGGACTGAAGCAAGCATCCCGGAGTTGGAATCTCCGCTTTGATGAGGTGATCAAAGAGTTTGGATTTGTCCAAACTTATGGAGAGGCTTGTATTTACAAGAAAGTGAGCGGGAGCAATGTGGCATTTCTAATATTATATGTGGATGACATATTATTGATTGGAAATGATATAGATCTTTTAAACAGTGTTAAAAGTTATCTAAACAGCAAATTTTCGATGAAAGACCTAGGTGAAGCATCATATATATTAGGCATTAAAATCTATAGAGATAGATCAAGGCGCCTAATTGGGCTATCGCAGAGTACATACCTTGATAAGATATTAAAGAAGTTTAATATGGACGAAAGTAAGAAGGGGTTCTTACCTATGTTGCAAGGCAAGACATTGCGTAAGACTCAAAGTCCAGCTACGGCAGAAGAAAGAGAGATGATGGATAAGATCCCCTATGCCTTGGCCATAGGCTCTATTATGTATGCCATGCTATGTACAAGACCGGATGTGGCACATGCTATTAGTTTGACTAGTAGGTACCAATCTGATCCAGGTTCAGAACATTGGATAGCGGAAAAGAACATCCTCAAGTACTTGAGAAGAACTAAGGATATGTTTCTTATATACGGAGGTGAAGAAGAGGTAGTCGCTAAGTGTTATGTCAATGCTAGCTTTGACACCGATCCGAATGACTCCAAGTCTCAATCTAGATACGTATTTCTCTTGAACAGAGCAGCAGTTAGTTGGAGGAGTTCCAAACACCCTGTGGTGGCTGGATCAACGACGGAGGCGGAATATGTTGCTGCTTCAGAAGCGGCACATGAGGCGGTTTGGATGAAAGAGTTCATTACGGAACTAGGTGTGGTTCCCAGTGCGTTGGACCCAATGGTGATCTATTGTGACAATAATGGAGCCATAGCCAACACAAAGGAACCGAGGTCTCACAAGAATTCCAAGCATATTAAGCGCCGGTTTCACTCCATCCGCGAGCATGTCAAGGATGGAGATATAAAGATTTGTAAAGTACACACGGACCTAAATGTAGCAGATCCGTTGACTAAAGTTCTCCCTAGGGCAAAACATGATCAACACCAGAACTCCATGGGTGTTAGATTGATCACTATGTGAACTAGATTATTGTCTCTAGTGCAAGTGGGAGACTGAAGGAAATATGCCCTGAGAGGCAATAATAAAGTTGTTATTATATATTCCTTATATATGATAGATGTTTATTTTACATGCTAGAATTGTATTGATCGGAAACTTCAATACATGTGTGTTTAATAAACAAAAAGGGTTCCTAGTTATGCCTCTCTTATAGACTAGCTTGTTGATTAACAAGATGATCAAGGTTTCCTGATCATGGACATTGGATGTTGTTAATAACAAGGTCACACCATTGGTGGAATGATGTGATGAACATTCATCCGAAGTATAGCATTACGATCAAGTCATTATGTTTATATTGCTATAACATCATACGAAGTAATCTTTATCCTTAGACCATGAGATCATGTTAATTGCTAACACCGGAAGAGTATCTTGATAACATCAAACGTCACACCGTAACAGGGTGACTATAAAGATGGGTTTAGTACTACAAAGGTGTTATGTTGAGGCTCATGGATCAAGAGTGGAATTTGTCAATCCAGATGACGGATAGATATACTCTGGGCCCTCTCGGTGATATCATATTAAGATAGCTTGCAAGCAAGTGATGTGATCACTAGAATATTATATCACGGGAACAAGAAAAGAGTGCATGTCGGTAACGAGATCAAACTAGGTATGGAGATACCGATGATCGAATCTCGGACATGTAATATATCGAGAGACAAAGTGATTTAGTTACAAGCGTTAAAGGTTCTCATGATCACAGAAGTCATCGTTGAATGTGTAGGAGTCAGTACGGATCTCCAGGTCCCGCTGCTGATTATTGATCGGAGAAGGGTCTCGATCATGTCTGCATTATTCGCGAACCGTAGGGTGGCACACTTAAGAGTTACCGGACACCATTTTGGAGCACATATGTTTCAGACGAAAGAATTGCAAAGCGTAGGAATTGTTTCAATAGAAACCGGAAATTGTTTCTGGTGAAATTGCAGAAAGTGGTTCTGCATGTGATATTGAAATATTGCAAGGGGCTATATGTGAATGTTTGTTAATTAAAGTAATTAACAAAATTCTGAATAAATTTAATAAAAGAGTTTTATTAAATGAGAGAGCATTAAATTTGGAGAAATTTAATGCATTTAAAGTGGAGACTTTAAAAGGGAATGTGAAGAGGCATTTTAATGTGGAGGGGTTACCACCACATGATGGGGGACGTGAGGTGTCACCCCCCATGCGCCGGCCATGGAGAGAGGGGGCAAACCCCCCCTCCTCCTATAAAAGGCACACATTCCCTCCTTCATCCACACACCTCCTTGTGAAGGATCTCTCTCTCCCTCTAGAATTATTCCCCCATGGTCTCGGATCAGCGAGATACATGTTCCCGGTGGCATTTCGTCTAAAAGGAGTTGCTGCTTCCGCTGGATCGCTGGAGCGAGGAGGTGGAGGTTGTCCGGTGGCTTGAATGTGTGTGCGAGTGCGGATGCGCTGCTGAGTTGCGGCACTCGGACTTCCTCACGATCTTGAGATCGGCAAGTGTACGACTACATCAACCACGAGTTCCTACTCGTTAGCAAAACTCGTTGTCTTCGAGGGTAAGTTCTCATTGGATGTATGTCCACCCGTTGCTTTGTACCTAGTAGATAGATCTTGGTGTGTAGTTCACACCGTAGAATTTTTTTTGTTTTCTATGCTGCGGACCCAACATGATGAAGTGTGTGGCGGCCATGACGCTACTTGCATATGGCTATTCGGCCGACGCCATTGATGACTATGTTCGCATAGGGGAGGGTACAATTTTGGAGTCCGCGAAAAGATTTACAAAAGTGATTTGATTTATTACACTTATTTTCAGTTTGCAATATTCATACTTTGGTTCAAAAGTTTTGATTTGCAAAAAACAAATTTTACTCCTCTAAAGTTTTTAGGGATCGATTCCGCGGTGCTAAGTTTAGGGGAGCAAATTGCTCCTCTATGTTTACTCCGTTTCTTCTCTAAAAAAATAAGGGACGGGTTAGAGATGCTCTAAGGCCGGTGGTTGGTTGGCCTCGCCGAACTGCAGCAAAAGATAGAAATGACTGTCTGGTCCGTCTTGCTGGTGCCCCATCCAGAATTCTATGGGCGTGTTTGGTAGCCTACATCGGGTTTGGGGCTCACCTCATAGCCAACAGTGACACACACATACATGCAATGAGCCACCTTTCGTATTCCATGAGGATAGATATGGAAGTCAGGTGTTTGGGTGCCTTCACTTGTTTCACTATCACATTGACACACACACACATCAAGACAGTCATTAGCAGTGATCATGTTCTTCTTGTTGCAGGGTTGGAACGATGATGGAGTGCGGCGGGCACCTGCGCTTACTGGCAACTGTCGGCGACGGTGATGGACGGCGATGGCTTGTTCCTCTGTCACATTGACACACACACACACACTAAGACAGTCATTAGCAGTGATGTGTTTCTTCTTGCTGGAGGGCTACAAGGGCGATGGAGTGCGGCGGGTACCTGCACTTACTTGCAACTGCCGGTGACAGCGATTGAACAACGATGACTTGTTCCTTAACCTCATTTTCAATCCCATCTTCAAGCTCTTGTACGTGCAAGTTGAGAAGCTACAAACCTGACGCGTGCGACGAATCTGACAAAATTCGCCCACAAAAACCGTAACTTTGATCATGAATTTAAGAAGATACAGGTCAACAAACTTAAAGCCGATGGTAAAAATAGAACCCTATCATCGATGCACATCTTTTTCATGTAGAGTTTGTCTTGAATCGGGGCATATTTGTGTTGATTGAAAGAGTATATTAGGAGCATATTTGAGTGAGAAGAGAGAAGGAGCTCATTTTCCTCATGTACATGTATAGATAACACTACCATCTACAGTGTGATCTCTATAACTGCATCAGAATGCAAAACTTGCAACACGAAAATTGTGGAAAACAACAGGATCAAGCTACTCCTCAAAGGACACTTTGAGCGGTTGCTTGCGTGCGACAAATCTGAAGAAACAAGCACAAAAAAGCTTTAACTTTGACCAAGAATATGAGAAGATAAAGTTCACCAATCTCGAAGCCAGTGATCAGAATAGAACCCTACCGTCGATGCGCATTTTTTTTATATAGAGCTTGACTCGATTTAAATCTTATACTAGGAGTATATGCTAATCACAAACTCGTGTTAGGAGAGAGAGTGTTGCACGTGTTCGTGTACTCGTGCGCTCGCTCGAGTCTGGCCGGATAGAAACCGTCGATCTGAGCGCTCTCGTTGGCCTCGTCCTGGGCAGCTTTACTATTCGCGCTGGTCACAACGCATGAAGCAACAAATCGGACCGAAAATTGTGCCATCGGGCTGTCCGAACCTCGTACAGGCTACGAGACGATCCTAGAGAAGTATACAGTCGTACAGTACACGATACCCACCGTTTTGCTCGCCGTTCCACACGTACTTGCACCGTTGCACCTACTCCGCCACCGGTTTGCTGAGCGCGGTTTGTCCCCAGGACCCGATGGATCGACCACCCAACCCCGGCCTGGCGGCCTCAACCGCGAAAGGTCAGTCCCGCTCGTTCAGCGTAGGAGCTCCCAGAGCCGGCTGCGAACCTGATAGTACGTTCGTACTCCTCAGAACATAATCGGATTGTTTATTTGAAGCGCGCATTTGTACAATAAAAACTCAGAGTAGACCTTTGCTCGTTTTACGAAGGGAAGACATAACGTGGGCAAGGGCCGCTCGCGGTAGATTGTGTTTGTTTGTGTGACCAAACGAGCAGAGGTAGGGGAGGCTGGGTGGTTAGCCTGTTGGCTAATTCGGGAAGGCGTCCACATAAACTTTGCAGCTGGAAGGCGTCTAGATACGGCGAACCTGATAAGGCACCCACCACATGCACCATGCCTCGGCTCAGCCTGTAGGATCCATTCAGCGTCTCAGTGATCACTACCACGAGTGCATTATTTAGCAAACATTTTCTGCCTCGATTCGGCCCGCTAAGCGATCGACGCGTCGTGCATCTAGACGGAGATTTGCGGCAAGCGCGAGGTGGATGAATACATACGATACGAGTAGCCACGTTGCTGCATGCATAGACCGATTGTGACAGTGTTGATTATCACCTGAAGAAAATTGAATGTGATAGTATGTAGTAAGGGAAAATAGCGGTGATCGATGGGACGGCAACCGTCGCGCTCGTCGTCTCACCGTCGACGGATGCTATGGCCATGTGGATATTTCTGGAAGAAACGAATATCACTAGCGTATAAGAAACATATGGGGAGAAAAACAAAAACTCTGCCCAGACTCGTCTCGCGTCGCCGCGCGGGCGACCGAGACGAAACCCTAGCTCCCCGCCCCCCACCTCCTCCTCCCCTCCACCCCCGTCCCTGATTCCGGCGCACGAACTGACAGGCACCTGGACTACCTCGTCAAGGTCGGGCATCAGACGTTACCTTTCGCGTCGGTGAACTCGTTCTCATGTAAGATTTTTAATGAGACAATACGGTACAAGCATGGATGGTAAATGTCATTTTCTCCGTATTTTTTCACAGGGTTTTTGGAAGGAGTTTTTCATTGCATATTGTATCTTTCTCCTCTATGTTTTCCACAGGGTTTTTGGAGGAGGTTACTCCCAGGATGATCAGTCACAAGGACAAGCAAGGATTAGGGGGAGTGTTTGGTTTTATTTAAATACAATAAATAGGAGATAATCCTTGTTGTAACCGTAGTACGATATCTCTCTCTCGTTCCCACGATCGGGGGTTTTTCTCGCTCTCGTTCCCATGATCGATTATGGCGGTTGCCTTGTATAAATACTTCAATCATCGATGGAACCATGGTGGGATATTGTGATGCTGGATACTTATCAGATCCCCATAATGCTAGATCACATACTGGATTTGTCTTCTTACATGGAGGTACAACTTTCTCTTGAAAGTCGAAAAAGCAAACATTGGTGGCTACGTCCACGAATCATTTTGAGATAATTACTTTGTATGAAGCATCACGAGAATGTGTATGGCTTTGTAGAATGATGAACTTTGTCCAAGAATCAAGTGGGATTGGTTCACTAAAATCGCCCACCATTATTTATGAGGATAATGCTGCTTGTATTGTATAGATGCAGACATGTTATATTAAGAGCAACAGTGTAAAGCATATTGCTCCTAAGCTATTTTATCTCCATGATCTACAAACGAGTGGGGAAATAAATATTTTGCAAACAAAGTCATGTCATAACCTCGCTGATTTGTTTACCAAGTCCTTACCAAATTCGTTGTTCCATAAATATGTACATGGAATTGGTATGAGGAGACTTCGTGACTTGCAAATTTCAGGGGAAGAAATCTCCCAGGTAAGACCTATTAAAGATTATCAGATCTTCAATATTGCGCTCTTTTCCTTTGTGAGTTTTACTAACAGTTTTTCACGTAAGGTTTTTAATGAGGCAATATCAGTACAAGCATGGATGACATATGTCATTTTTTCTTTATTTTCCCACAGGGTTTTTAGAAGGATTTTTTCATGCCATATTGTATCTTTCTCCTCTATTTTTTCCACAGGGTTTTTGGAGGTGGTTATTTCCAGAATGATCAGTCACAAGGACAAGCAAGGATTAGGGAGAGTGTTAGGTTTTATTTAAATACAATAAATAGGAGATAATCCTTGTTGTAATCGTAGTACGATATCTCTCTCCCGTTCCCTATGTCGGTTGGCTTGTATAAATACTTCAATCATCGATGGAATAAACAACAATTGGATTCATTCTACCATTCACTTCAACAATTTAGCAAACATTTTCTGCCTCGATTCGGCCCGCTAAGCGATCGACGCGTCGTGCATCTAGATGGAGATTTAGGGCAAGCGCGAGGTGGATGAAAATATATGATACGAGTAGCCACATTGCTGCATGCATAGACCGACTGTGATAGTGTTGATTATCACCTAAAGAAAATTGAAGGTGATAGTATGTGGTAAGAGAAAATAGCGGTGATCGATGGGACGGAAACCTCGAACTCATCGTCTCACCGTCAATGGATGCTATGCCCATCTAGATATTTCTGGAAGAAACGAATATCACTAGCGTCAAGAAACAAAGGGGGGAATGAAGGGTTCACAGCATAGAAAACAAAAAAATCCTACGATGAGAACTATACGCTAAGATCTATCTACTAGATACAAGCAACGGGTGGATATACATCGATAGAGAACTTACCCTCGAAGACAACAAAGTTTTGTTAATGAGTAGGAACTCGTGGATGATGTAGTCGTACGCTTGCTGATCTCAAGATCGCGTGGAAGTCCTAGCGCCGCAAACCAGTAGCGTATCCACACTCGCACACACATTCAGGCCACCGAACAACCTCCGTCTCCTCGCTCCAGCGATGCAGCGGAAGCAGCAAGTCCTTCCAGACGAAATGCCACCGGAAACATGTATCTCGCTAATCTGAGGCCATGGGGGAATAATTCTAGAGGGAGAGAGAGAGTCTTCACGAGGAGGTGTGAGGAAGAAGGGTGAGAGGGGTGGCCTTTTATAGGAGGAAGGGGTACCCCTCCCCATAGCCGGCGCCCCATGGGGGTGACCCCTCACCTCCCCCATTCATGTGGTGGTAACCCCCTCCACATAAAAGTGACCCTTAACATTCTCTTTTAAAGTCTCCACTTTAAATGCATTAAATTTCTCCAAATTTAATGCTCTCTCATTTAATAAAACTCTTTTATTAAATTTATTCAGAATTTTGTTAATTACTTTAATTAACAAACATTCATATAAAACCCCCTGCAAGATTTCAATATTACATGCAGAACCAATTTCTGCAATTTCACCCGAAACAGTTTCGGTGTCTATTGAAATAATTCCAGCGCTTTGCAAATCATTCGTCTAAAACACATTTGCTCCAAATGGTGTTGGTGTCCCTTAAGTGTGTCACCCTATGGTTCGTGAATAATGCAGACATGATCGAGACCCCTCTCAAATCAATAATCAGAAGCGGGACATGGAGATCCATACTGACTCCTACACATTCTACGATGACTTCTCTGATCGTGAGAACCTTTAACACTAGTAACTAAATCCTTTTGTCTTGCGATATATTACATGTCCGAGATTCGATCATCGGTATCTCCATACCTAGTTTGATCTCGTTACCGACATGTACTCTTTTCTCGTTCCCGTGATATAACATTCTAGTGATGTTATCACTTGCTTGTAAGCTAACCAATGTGATATCACCGAGAGGGCCCAGAGTATATCTATCCGTCATCGGGGTGGACAAATCCCACTCTTGATCCATGAGCCTCTACATAACACTTTTGTAGCACTGAACCCACCTTTATAATCACCCTTTCACGGTGTGACGTTTGGTGTTATCAAGATACTCTTCCAGTGTTAGTGATTAACATGATCTCATGGTCTAAGGACTAGGATTACTTTGTTAGATGTTATAGCAATATAAACACAATGACTTTGATCGTAATGCTATACTTCGGATGAATATTCATCACATCATTCCACTAATGGTGTGACCTCGTTATTAACAACATCCAATGTCCATGATCAGGAAACCTTGATCATCTTGTTAATCAACGAGCTAGTTTATAAGAGAGGCATGACTAGGAACTTTCCTTTTGTTTATTAAACACATATGTATTAACGTTTCCAAATTAATACAATTATAGCATGTAAAATAAACATCTATCATATACTTGGAATATGTATAATAACAACTTTATTATTGCCTCTCAGGACATATTCCCTTCAGTCTCCCACTTGCACTAGAGACAATAATCTAGTTACATGGTGATAAATCTAACACCCATGGAGTTCTAGTGTTGATCATTTTTTGCTCTACGGAGAGTTTTAGTCAATGTTCTACTACATTGATATCCATATGTACTTTACAAATCTTTATATCTCCATCCTTGACATGCTCACGGATAGAGTGAAACCGGCGCTTAATATATTTGGAATTCTTGTGAGACCTTGGTTCCTTTGCGTTGGCTATGGCTCCATTGTTGTCACAATAAATCACCATTGGATCCAACGCACTAGGAACCACACCCAGTTCGGAAATGAACTCCTTCATCCAAACTGCTACCTGTGCTGCTTCTGAATCAGCAATATATTCCGCCTCCGTTGTTGACCTTGTTACCACGGGTTGTTTGGAGCTCCTCCAACTAATTGTTGCTCCGTTCATGAGAAATACGTATCCGGATTAAGACTTCGAGTCATCCGGATCAGTGTCAAAGCTAGCGTCGACATAACAATTAGCGACCAGCTCTTCTTCACCTCCATATACAAGAAACATTTCCTTAGTTCTTCTCAAGTACTTAAGGATATTCTTGACCGCTATCCAGTGTTCCAAACCTGGATCAGATTGGTACCTACTAGTCAAACTAATAGCACGTGCCACATCCGGTCTTGTACATAGTATGGCTTACATTATAGAGCCTATGGCTGAAGCATATGGGATCTTATCCATTATCTCTCTTTCTTCCGCCGTAGCTGGACTTTGAGTCTTAGCCAATGTCTCGCCTTGCAACATAGGTAAGAACCCCTTCTTATTTTCATCCATTTTAAACTTATTTAAAATCTTATCAAGGTATGTACTCTGCGATAGCCCTATTAAGGGTCTTGATCTATCTCTATAGATCTTTATGCCTAATATATATGACGCTTCACCAGGGTATTTCATAGAAAATTTGTTGTTTAGTTAACTTTTAATACTGTTTAAAAGATCTATATCATTTCCAATCAATAATATGTCATCCACATATAATATCAGAAATGCCACATTGCTTCCACTCACTTTATTGTAAATACAAGCCTCTCCATAAGTTTGGACAAATCCAAACTGTTTGATCACCTCATCAAAGCGGAGATTCCAACTTCGTGATGCTTGCTTCAGTCCATAGATGGATCGCTGAAGCTTGCACACCTTGTTAGCATCCTTAGGATTGACAAAACCCTTTGGTTGTATCATATACAACTCTTCTTCAATGTTACCATTGAGGAACGTAGTTTTGACATCCATGTGCCATATTTCATAATCGAAATATGCAGCAATTGCTAACATAATCCTAACTGATTTTAGCATCGCTACGGGAGAGAATGTCTCATCGTAGTCAACTCCTTGAATTTTTCGAAACCCTTTTGCGACAAGTCGAGCTTTATAGATGGTTACATTACCATCAGCATCAGTTTTTCTTTTGAAAATCCATTTATTCTCAACGGCCTTTCAGTCATGAGGTAAGTCCACCAAGGTCCAAACCTGGTTTTCGTACATGGATTCCATCTCGGATTTCATGGATTCTAGCCATTTGTTGGAATCCAGACTCATCATCGCTTCTTCATACGTCATCAACCATGAAATTAACAACAGGATTCCCATACAACTCAGGAGTTGCACGTGTCCTGCTTGACCTGTGAGGTTCGATAGTGTCCTCTTTCGGAGTTTCATGATCATTATCATTAGTTCCTTCTTCATTTGGTGAAGTCAACCCCGAAACAACTTCCGGCACTGCGCCACTCGCCATTGCATGAAGAGAAGGTTCAGTAACCTCTTCGAGTTCTAACTAAAAGGATTATTTTCTCTCCATATGTTTTTGGTGTTGATGACAACTCCTTTTGTGGTTTAACCGTTTGTCCGGGTTTCAGGTTATCATCGGACGTGTTCGTGGATGGCGTCTCTCAAGGAAGAGCTTGCGGTCGATAGCTTTTATTTTTTTTCACTTTCTCTTGTTTACATTATAGGATACCGTACTATCAAGAGGGAGTCCATCTAGGAAGGTTGTGGGAAATCAATATTTCATGCACAGACCATATACATCCACAGCCATCCCAGTTTTCGAGTGAGAGAGAGTTTTCTGAGATGTTGGAGGGGTTTCTGCCCTGACCGGTAGTACCGGCCAGGCGGCGGTAGTACCGCCCAGGGGTTTTCCCAGGGCTATTCGAGCGGTACTTCCGATCGAAGATCCGGTCCTATTTCCGATGAAGCGTATTTGGGCTCAGTAAGACTTCTGTCTAACTTTGCCTATTTGTCGGAAATAGCGTCGGATCTAGGACCGGTAGTACCGTCCTGACTAGCTCCTACCCTCTTGTGCGGTAGTACCGCTCCCTCACCGGTAGTACCGGCCAATTTCAGGGACCGGTAGTTCCGGGTCCAGTTCCGGTCATATTTCCGACGCTGGGCAGTGCGGGTCAGATAACCTTCTGCCTCGCACTGCCTATTTGGCGGAAATAAGGGCGGAACTTGGACCGGTACTACCGGCCAGCCCTTTTGGGTCCACCGACAGTCGTATGACCGTTACGTGGCCTGGGCTGGTCCGGTGGTGGGTCGCTCGCCGGTACTACCGGTCAGTCACCGGTAGTACCGACGGCGTCGGGCCAGGACTTTTTCTGCCCGTTTGAAGGGGTGCTATTTAAAGCCCCCTTCTTCCTCCTCCAACCTCATCTCTTGGCTCTCTCTCTCCACCATTTTCACAAGAGCTTGACTTTGCTAGATCTCTCTCCCTACCCACTCAAATCTCTTGATCTTTTGAGGATTGGGAGAGGCGACCTAGATCTACACCTCCACCAAAGGAATTTTAATTTCCCCCACTCATCCTTCGTGGATTTCGTTTCTTGGGTTCTTGGAACCCTAGACGGTGTAGGGCATCCTCGGAGCTGGGGCATTTGTTGTAAAGCTCTAGGGTGTCGTTGAGGGCCTTCAATTGAGTTGTGAAGCCTCCCCTCAACCTCGTTGTAAAGGTTTTCGGTTGGCGCCTTCAAGGTCACCGGTTAGTGGATTGTGAGGCCACCTTTGTGGTGGTGCTCACCGGAGAAGAAGGTGAGGCCTTTGTGGCACTCGGGAGACCTTGTGTGGCCCCGACAACTCTCCAACGTAGACGTAGCTTCCTTGGAAGTGAACTACGGGAAATTACATCTTCGTGTCCCCTTGCCGGTTCTTTTGCTCCGCTCCTTTACTTCTTGCATTTACTCTCTTGTTTTTCCTTTGTGCTTCTTGTCATTTAGGGTGTTCACGTAGTTGCATCTCTAGTGAACCTTACGTTGTGCTTAAGCCTTAAAAGTGGGATTAAATATTAAAAATTGGTAGTCTCCTATTCACCCCCCCTCTAGTCGACCTAAGTTTGGCCTTTCACTACCTTTCGACTACTCACACCTTTCGTGAGAAACTCTTTCTCTAGAAAGGATCTATTCTTGGCAACGAAAACCTTGCCCTCAGATCTGTGATAGAAGGAATACCCGATTGTTTCTTTAGGGTATCCTATGAAGACGCATTTTCCGCTTTGGGTTCGAGTTTATCCGGTTGAAGTTTCTTCACATAAACATCGCATCCCCAAACTTTAAGAAATGACAGCTTAGGTTTGTTTCCAAACCATAATTCATACGGTGTCGTTTCAACGGATTTAGACGGTACCCGATTTAAAGTGAATGCAGTGGTTTCCAATGCATAACCCCAAAATGACTGTGGCAAGTCAGTCAGAGACATCATAGATCGAACCATATCCAATAAAGTACGATTACAACGTTTCGACACACCATTACGTTATGGTTTTCCGGCAGGCGTGAGTTGTGAAACTATTTCACACTCTTTCATCTGTGTGCTAAACTCGTAACTTAGATACTCACCTCCACGGTCGGACCGTAGAAATTTGATCTTTCTATTACGATGATTTCCCATTTTATTTTGAAATTCTTTGAACTTTTCGAAGGTTTCCGATTTGTGTTTCATCAAATAGATATACCCATATCTACTCAAATCATCAGTGAAAGTAACAAAATAACGATATCCACCTCGCGCCGACACACTCATTGGACCGCATACATCAGTATGTATGATTTCCATTGAACCGGAAAATGGCATTCTAGTCATCTTGCCCATAAGGCATGGCTCACATGTATCAAATGATTCAAAATCAAGTGATTCCAAAAGTCCATCGGAATTGAGTTTCTTCATGCGTTTAACGCCAATATGACCTAAACGGTAGTGTCACACATATGCAGATATATCATCATTAAGTTTAATTCTTTTAGCATCAACATTATGGATGTGCGTATGAGTACTATGAGATTCAACATAAATAAACCATTCATCACGGGTGCATGAACATAAAAGATATTATCCATATAAATCGAACAACCATTGTTTTCGGATTTAAACGAATAACCACATCGCATCAAACAAGATCCAGATATAATGTTCATGCTTAGTGCAGGCACCAAATAATTATTATTTAGGTTTATAACTAATCCCGATGGTAGGTGGAGAGGCAGCGTTCCGACAGCGATCACATCAACTTTTGATCCATTGCCGACACACATCTTGACCTTACCCCTTGCTAGCTGTCGCTTGTTCTGCAGCCCTTGATTCGAGTTACATATGTTAACAACCGATCTAGTATCAAATACCTAGGTGCTACTGCGAGTACTAGTTAAGTACACATCAATAACATGTATATCATATATACCTTTGTTTGCCTTGCCGGATTTCTTGTCTGCCAAAAACTTGGGGCAGTTGCGCTTCCAATGGCCAGTCCCCTTACAATAGTAGCACTCAGTATCAGACTTAGGGCCAGCCCGGGATTTCTTTTCAGGCGCAGCAACAGATTTGCCTCCCTTCTTTCCCTTCTGTTTACCCTTCTTGTCTTTCTTGAAACCGGTGGTTCTATTGACCATCAACACTTGATGTTCTCTCCTAATCTCCACTTCTGCAGTTTTAAGCATTGACATAAGCTTAGGGAGAGTCTTCTTCATGCCATGCATGTTATAGTTCATCACGAAGCTCTTGTAGCTAGGTGGCAGATATTGGAGAACACGATGTATGCCTAAGTCAATGGGAATCGTTATTCCCAAGGACACAAGCTTATCGGCATACCCAGACAGTTTGAGTACATGCTCACTTACGGAGCTGTTCTCTTCCATCATGCAACCAAAGAACTTTTCTGAAGCATTATAACTCTCTACGACAGCATGGGTATCGAAAATCATTTTCAATTCACCCATGGTATCAAAGGCATTGCCATTTTCTAAACGCTTTCAAACTTCTGGCTCTAGCCCATACAGTATGCCGCAATGAACTAAGTTGTGCTCCTCCTGATGAGTTACATAGACATTCTTTTCCTCGTTAGGGGCATCAGGAGGTGGTGGGGGCCTAGCGGCGCTTCTAGCACATATTGCTTTTGTGCAGCAGAGAAGAGAATCCTCAAATTCATAGCCCAGTTGGTGAAGTTGCTACCATTTGCAGCAAGTTTCTCTTTCTCCATGAACACATTGAAATTAAAAGCAGGTGGTGCCATCTACAACAGAATTTGTAAAGTTTATTTAGACTAAGTTTATAATAGATTGAGTTCAACTAAACTCCAACTCAAAAACAACATCCCTCGTGTCTTTTCGGTGAATACATGAACCAAATCCACTACACCAAGTCCGATCATCATGTGAGTCGGTGTAGCTTCAAAGGCGAGCATCTATATGGGCATCATATCAACTATATGACTCATGCTTAACCTTTTGGTCCGTGTTCCGAGGCCATGTCTGTACATGCTAGGCTCACCAAGTAAGAACCTTAGTACTCGCATGTGTAAAATTGTCTTACACCCAAAAATGATCGTGGATTCAAGTACACCGGATCATCACGTGATGTCTTGAAGCGGCAAAACATAAACGGTGCATACTTAAGGAAGAACGCATTTTTATCTTGATATTTAAATGAGGGATCATCTTATAATGCTACTAAAAACGCCAAACTAGAAATATAAGATGCGAACATCATATGTGTGAAGTGAAATGATATGGTTCTTGCATTTGATCACTGATGTCTATGCACTTCTATTCTTGTAGACAGTTGTTGGGCCTCCAAGTGTAGAGGTTTGTAGAACAGCGGCAAGTTTTCCCTTAAGTGGATCACCCAAGGTTTATAGAACTCGGGGAGGAAGTGGTCAAAGGTATTCCCTCTCATGCAATCCCGCAATCAAGATACAAGAAGTCTCTTGTGTCCCCAACACACCCAATACACTTGTCAGGTGTATAGGTGCACTAGTTCAGCGAAGAGATAGTAAAATACAAGTGGTATGGATATAATACAAGGGTGCTAGAAAATACTTTGATGGCCTAGAAGAGACTAAAGGCAAACTGAAATAAAGATGGCAACAAGCAAACATGTAATAGATCTAGTTGCAAACGGTGTTTCAATGCTTAGGAACAAGTCCTAGGGATCATATTTTCACTAGTGAACACTCTCATATAAATATATTATCGTCATGATACTACTCAGAACTACTCTCCGGTTGGACACTCTAATCCATGGTAGGGCTATAACAACACTCCTCAAAGTAAGCCTTTCCTATCTAGATAACCCCACACTGTCACCTTGAGTACTAGATGGTTCCAACAAACACCACAATTTCATAAAGACATCCAACTCTAAATATAACTCATAACAAGTATTTGTAATCTCTAGCCTAAGTGCCACCATGATGTGCACGCTGTCACTTTCACACACATGGGGAGAGCAGAGATATATTAAAGCACTTGAGTAGCAAGGTAGATCTATAGATTACAAGCTCATGATCACAATATGATCATGCATAGAGAGAGAGATGAACACATAGCTACCGGTAGAACCCTTAGCCTCGAGGAAGAACTACTCCCTCATCATCATGGGAATCAGCAACGACGATGGAGATGGTGGTGGAGATCGATGGAGATGGCTCCAGGGGCACTTCCTCGTCCCGACAGGGTGCCGGAACAGAGACCTTCTGTCCCCCAAATCTCCCCTTCGGTGGCGGCGGCGCTGCGAAACTTTTCGTGGCTGGAGGCTTGATGATTTAGGGTTTTTGCATCGGGAGGCATCTTATAGGCGAAGAGGCAAGGTCGGTGGGCAGCCAGGGGGCCCACACCACCTGGTGGCATGGCCATGGCTAGCCCGCGCCACCACATGGTGTGGCCGCCCTTTGATCCCTCCCCGTCTCGTCTTCTGGCTCTGTGAGTCTTCCGGTAAAATATCAACTTTGGCTTTTGTCCCGTCCAATTCCGAGAATATTCATTTTCTGACTTTCTGGAACCAAAAACAGCAGAAAACAGGCAACTGGCATTGTGGCATCTTGTTAATAGGTTAGTCCAAGAAAGTGTATAGAAATACTCCAAAGTGTGGGCAAAACATAAGAAAGTAGATAAAGACCAAGCATGGAACATCAAAAATTATAGATACGTTAGCAACGTATCAACATCCCCAAGCTTAACTCCTGCTCGTCCTCGAGTAGGTAAGTGATAAAAAGAAAGAATAATTTTTGAGGTGACAAGCACCATCATAAACTTGATCAAACTATTTGTAAAACAATGATAGCTGGGATCAAAGTACTTCAATCATAACATGGAAGATAAAGTTCTAGCAATAAGATAAAGCAACTATGTTGCAACTTGAAAAGGCACAAACAAAAGATTCATGAATAACAATACTTTGCAAGACGTTTATTTGTTTCACATAAAGAAAACATAGCATAGTGGTATTCAGCTTGTCCCTCATAGAGTAGCAAACATAAATGCATAGGACACCTTCAAAGTTCATAAGAGTGACTAGATAGAAATAGTTTAAAACAAGCAATATCAAGTTATGCATCAGTCAACAAGTCTTGGGACAATGCACATAGAACTAAGAATGGACACTATGCTCTCAAAGTAGGTGCATAAAGGTAGAAGGTGGAGACTCAATATAAAAGTGGAAGAAAGGCCTTCATAGAAGGAAGCAGAGATTCAAGTTTCATAAAGAGCTTCCAAAAATTATGGTACTTAATAACTTTCAGCTCTCATTGCCCCTATCATAAGCATCTTGAAGTGATTAAGGTTAAAGTGAACAAACTATGGTGTATATGCTTAACGAAGTATAAGTTGGAAATCTCATGTCCCTTGAATACGAGGGCCGCTCCTCATGCTACTCAAGTTTAGTCACCGGTAAGTTCTTGTCATCGTAAGTATATGTGTATCATAGAGAACCGCCAACGGGGTACCCCTTGCCCAATGATACGGAAGAATCCCCATATCAAAATGACAAGGCAAGCAGACAACGAGCATCTCAGCAATCTTCTTATTTACCATGGGAATATGGTGCATTTTCTCTCTTTCCTCTTTTCATAAATCCCTTTTTTCTATTTTTCTCTTTTTTCTCAATATCTGACTCTTTTTTTATAAGAAGAATGCTTCATAGACAGCTCATTATGGTTACGCTGCAGGTTTCCACCATGTCAGCATGGATTAGACCAGCGGCCCAGGCGTTTATCTAACACATATGCACAACTCCATGGACTTACAAGCTCCCCTTTCATTTCACACCGACAACATCCATACAAAAAAGAGCATAATATCAACTAGGTACAAAGTACAAGTGCAATGTTTAAAGCGTTCCCCATGACAGCATGGTTCTGCTAATCCCCAACAAATAAGTGCAAGCATATACAACATAGACGACACGATGGTTCAAGTTTATTAAGGGCAATAAAAGTAAAGTGTGCCATCAAGCTCGTGAGAGCTTTAATCACTAGTTTTCTCATAACAAGTTTAATTCGGAAGGTAGATAAAAACATGAATATACTTGGAATAGCAAATGTTAATAGGTAGGTATGGTGGACTCTTTGGAATAACTTGGTTTTAGGAGTTGGATGCATGAGTGGAACTCATACTTGGTTACGGAGGCTAGCAAAAGACTGGGAGCGACTAACTAAGAGAGCAATAATGGCCATAATCATGTAGAGTGACAAAACATCATTAATCAAAGCATAAAGTGATACTAAAAGGTGAAAATTAAAGGATCATAAAGGTTATGGTGACTTGGGATAGTCATAACATGGTGTGAGCATGCGCCAAGTCAACCCAAATAAAGCATCAAAGGAGAATACCACAATACTATGCTTTAATATGCTAAAACAACGCATGATTCTTCCAAGGCACATTAAGCAATATCAATTGTTTATAACAAGTCATGCTACAGCAAAGAATACTAAGCATAAAGCCAAAAAATATCAAGCATGGCATGACAAAGCATAAGCCACAGTCAAAACAAGCTCTCTTTACCACTTAAGCATGAACTTTCCTACTCTTTTCCAATCCAAACCAAACTATTTGAAAACCAGTGCATGAAAGGGGGGGTCCAACCAATTTATTCAGCAAACTAAGCAAACAAAGCAAACAAAAAACCAAAACGAAAATGAAAAAGAAGACGCTCCAAGAACAACAGAACTGTGCATGAAACAATGAAAATGAAGTGTTTGGAAGAAACCTCGGATTTTTATTGATGAAGAAGGGGATGCCTTGGGCATCCCCAAGCTTTGACGCTTGTACTTCTTGAATATTTCTTGAGGTGACACGCGTGGCATTCCCAAGCTTGAGCTTTAGTCCATTCTTCATCTTATTACATCATTCTCTCCATACACCTGAAATTTTCCTTCATACAAAACTTCACACAATCTTTATTAGCAACATAAGTGCACTTAAGATAATAGGTCTTTGGGTTCAGTTTTAACACCAATAAAACTTCCATTAAAACACAAGCTACTTTAGAACTTCCCTCAAAAATCTCAATTCCCCAAAAGAACTCAAAAAGGAATCAACAAGAAGCAAATGCAAATAATGGCAGAAATCTGTCAAAATAGACCAGCAGGTAAAAACTAATTTTTCCGAAGACCTTCTGTTGCTCAAATCTAAAAGTGTTGAACAAACGAAAGTTAGATAACAACCTAAGGCAGAAGCACAAAAATTCACGCCTCAAAACGACGTACAGAGATTTTACACGAATATTTACGGTGAAGAACAGAAATCTGTTTCGGGACAGCAACTTTCTCAATCATTACTTCTCTCTCATTAGAGGTTACTCTTGGCACAAAAAGCAAATAAAAAGGATAAGGAGCGGTTATTACAGAGGTAATAACTTTCAAAACTCATCTAAAACTTTTGGGTTATCTCCCAATAAGTACTTTTCTTTAACGCCTTTAAGTTACGCATGATAGTTTGAGAAGATGCTCACATAGGAAATATGAATTGAAGTAAAAGAGAGCATCAAGAAGCAAATTCAAAACACATTTAAGTCTAACCCACTTCCTATGCATAGGAATCTTGTAAAGAAACAAGTCATGAAAGCACAAAGCAACAAGCATAGGAAAGCAAAACAAGTGCAACTTCAAGACTTTCAACATAAAGAGGGGAAACTTAATATTATTGAGATGCAAGTGGTATCATGAGTAAAATTAACAATAGCATCATGAGTAAAATTAACAATACAGCTATCACATAAAACATTCTTATCATGAGCCACATGCATAAAATAATTATTACTCTCCCTATAAGCATAGTCATTCTTATTAATCGTAGTGGGAGAAAATTCAACAAAATAGCTATCATTATTATTCTCATCACCATAATCATCAAATATATGAGGCATATTGTAATCATAATTAATTTTTTCCTCAATAGTAGGTGGACTGAAAATATCATATTCATCATTGTAATCATCATATATTGGAGGTTTGGTATCATCATAAACAATAGAATAGCTATCTTCCAAAGCTGGGGAACTAAAAAGATCATTTTCATAAAAACTATATTCCCCAAGCTTAGACTTTTCCATAGCATTAGCAATAATAGTGTCCAAAGAATTCATACTAACAACATTGCTATTAGCATGCAAATAAAGTTCCATAGGTTTTTTAATTTTCTCTTCAAACACTTTATGTCCTAACTCAAGATAAATACTATAAAGCTCTCTAATTTTGTTGTTGTTTTCCATTAAGCCTAACTAGTGAAAACAAGAAACAAAAAGAAAAAATGCAGAATCTAAAGGAAATAACTTCGAGCACTCACATTGGAGGATGTGAGTACCTTTTACCTTACCTCCCCGGCAACAGCGCCAGAAAATAGCTTGATGTCTACGCACTTCTATTCTTGTAGACAGTTGTTGGGCCTCCAAGTGCAGAGGTTTGTAGAACAGCAGCAAGTTTTCCCTTAAGTGGATCACCCAAGGTTTATCGAACTCAGGGAGGAAGTGGTCAAAGGTATCCCCTCCCAAGCAACCCTGCAATCAAGATACAAGAAGTCTCTTGTGTCCCCAACACACCCAATACACTTGTTAGGTGTATAGGTGCACTAGTTCGGCGAAGAGATAGTGAAATAAAAGTGGTATGGATAATTATAAGTGGTAATGGTGATAGAAAATAACTTGATGGCGTGGAAAAGAGTAAAGTAAAACTGAAATAAAGATGGAAGCAAGCAAACATGTAACAGATCTAGTTGCAAACGGTGTTTCAATGCTTAGAAACAAGGCCTATGGATCATACTTTCACTAGTGAACACTCTCATATAAATATATTCTTCTTTATAATACTACGCTGAACTACTCTCTGGTTGGACACTCTAATCCATGGTAGGGCTATGACAGCACACCTCAAAGTAAGCCTTTCCCATCTAGAAAACCCCACACTACCACCTTGAGCACTAGATGGTTCAAACAAACACCACAATTTCATAAAGATATCCAACTCCAAATATAACTCATAACAAGTATTGGATCACCCAAGGTTTATCGAACTCAGGGAGGAAGTGGTCAAAGGTATTCTCTCTCAAGCAATCCCGCAATCAAGATATAAGAGGTCTCTTGTGTCCCCAACACACCCAATACACTTGTCAGGTGTATAGGTGCACTAGTTCAGCGAAGAGATAGTAAAATACAAGTGGTATGGATATAAGACAACGGTGCTAGACAATACTTTGATGGCGTGGAAAAGACTAAAGGAAAACTGAAATAAAGATGGCAACAAGCAAACATGTAACAGATCTAGTTGCAAACGGTGTTTCAATGCTTAGAAACAAGGCTTAGGGATCATACTTTCACTAGTGAACACTCTCATATAAATATATTATCTTCATGATACTACTCTGAACTAATCTCCGGTTGGACACTCTAATCCATGGTAGGGCTATAACAACACTCCTCAAAGTAAGCCTTTCCCATCTAGATAACCCCACACTGTTGATACATTGCAAATGTATCTATAATTTTTGATGTTCCATGCTCGGTTTTATCCACTTTCTTGTGTTTTGTGCACACTTTGGAGTACTTTTCATATGATTTCTTAGACTAACCTATTAACAAGAGCCACAGTGCCAACTGCCTGTTTTCTGCTGTTTTTGGTTCCAGGAAAGTCAGAAAATGAATATTCTCGGAATTGGACGGGACAAAAGCCAAAGTGTCTATTTTACCGGAAGTCATCTGGAGCCAGGATACGAGACGAAGAGGAGCCAGGGGGCCACCACACCACCTGGCCACGCGGGCCAGGCCTGGCCGCGCCAGGGGGTGGTGTGGCTAGCCCAGGCACCCCCTCGGCCTCCCCTCTTCGCCTATAAGTTGCCTTCTGACCTAAAAACTCAGGCGGGTCCACGGTTTTCCAGAAGGAGTTCCGCTCTGCCGCCACCACCAGATTCCACGAAACAGCACCAGAAACTCCGTTCTGGCACCCTGCCCGGACGGGGAATTGGAGGAGATCATCGCCATCATCATCACCATCGCTTCTCCATCGACCATCCATGTTTCCCCCATCTATGAGTGAGTAATCCCCCACTGTAGGCTATGGGGATGGTAGGGATTGGATGAGATCGTTCATGTAATGGCATCAGATTGTTAGGGCATGGTGCCTAGTATCTTTTATTAGTGCTTTATGACTTTGTTGCGACTTGTTGTGCTTAATGCTTGTCACTAGGGCTCGAGTGCCATGATTTCAGATCTGAACATGTAATTGATTCATTATGATAGTATTGTTTATGGTCTTATCTACAAGTTGTATACACACGTTGTTGTCCGGAACCGATGGCCCTGAAGTGACAGAAATTGGGATAACCAGAGGGAATGGCTTTGATGTGAGGATTACATGTGTTCATGGAGTGTTAATGCTTTGCTCCGGTGCTCTATTAAAAGGAGCACCTTAATTGCCAGTAGTTCCCTAGAGGCCCCGCTGCAAACGGGCTGGCAGGACAAAAGATGTTGTGCCAGTTCTCATTGCAAGCACGTATGACTATATATGGAACACATGCCTAGGATTGTCTAGGTGCCTTATCTTATTTATCTGCAATTGCCCTATGTTCTGATTGCTATGTGAATTCTCTTGTCCATGTAACGCCCGTCCATCCATCCATATGCCTACCGCACTCGAATCCCACTGTCTACTGCTTTTGTTACTACTGTCTTTGCTTTACTACTGCTGTTACTTTGCTATTTCTACTACAAAATTGTTGCAACTGATAAACTGCTGTGAGCAAGATTCTTTCCAGGTGTAGCTGAATTGACAACTCAGTTGTTAAGGCTTATAAATATTCTTTGGCTCCCCTTCTGTCGAATCAATAAATTGGGTTTCACTTCCCTTGAAAATACTGCGATACACCCCCTATACTTGTGGGTCATCAAGACTATTTTTCTGGCGCCGTTGCAGGGGAGTCAAGGACATCTTCACAAGGGGAGTCCCTCATAACCAATCTCTTTACTTTGTTATTTTTGTTTTGCTTAGTTTCTTTTTGTTTTGTTTGCTTGTTTCTTTATCAAAAACACAAAAAATTAGTTTTACTAGTTTGCTTTCTTATTTGAAAAACACACAAAAAAATTAGTTCCTATCTTAAGTTGCAATTATGTCTAGCCTTGATCCAATCACTATGTTACCCGAGGAAATGATTTTCACTTTTAAACAAGGAATTGAGGAAAGTTTTAAAGAAGCTTGGTCTAGAATCTCGTATGTACATGAAAAAACTGAGCCTAAAATGACTCAACGCTTGTTCCTTAGCAGTTTTTACCTTGGAATTGCTCTTTGCTATAGATATATTTTAGATGCTGTTGTGGGAGGAGATTTCCTCCAATGTAATGAGGATGATGCTATTAATGCTATGAAGAAATTGATCCTCACTTACAACTTGCCTAGCCAAACTGATATTTCTTTCGCAAAAATATTTGCTAGATTGAACACTCTTGTGGCACTGCTAGGTTTAAAAATTGGTATAATACGCTTAGGGAGCATCACAATTATGTTCCAATAAATTCTGAACCATCAAAGTGGATCCCTACAGTAAAGATTGAGATAAACACTGAAACTTTTCAAGCTCGCTGTGATATCATGTCTGAATTTTGTCTTATGCCCAAAGATATTTATGAATCTTTGAATACTTGGGGGCTTATTGAAGGAGGAAAAGAAATATCTCTTGCTAATAATGCTACCATATTACCTCTTGGAAGGAGTGTTTACAAAGATCCTTGGGAATATGATTTCTACTGATTATCTTGTTATTGAATGTGTAGGAAAAGGACAAATTGCACTTGGAAGATCCCTATTAGAACTCCTTGGAGCAATAATAGATGTGGGAAAGGGGACCATGCACCTTTATTCTCCACCAAACAATCATATTTTCCCCAAGGTTAAGAATAAAAGTAAGAGAGGTAAGGGCAAGAAATTTGGTCTTAATGCTTCTTCATTTGAGAACACTTGATTCTTTCTTGCTTCTTATGCCTAACTTAAAGGCATTAAAGAAAAGTACTTATTGGGAGATAAATCAAAAGTTTTAGATGAGTCTTGGAAGTTATTACCTCTATAATAACTGCTCCTTATACTTTTTATTTGCTTTTTGTGCCAAGAGTAACCTCTAATGAGAGAGAAGTAATGGTTGGGAAAGTTGCTGTCCCGAAACAGATTTATGTGCTTCATCGTAAAAATTCGTGTAAAATCTTTGTACGTCCTTTTGAGGCATGAATTTCTGTGCTTGTGCCCCAGGTTGTTATCTAACTTTTTGATTTGAGCAACAGAAGGTCATCGAAAAACTTCGTCTGTACCTACTGGTCTGTTTTGACAGATTTCTGCCATTTTCTGCATTTGCTTCTTGTTGGTTCCTTTTTGAGTTCTTTTGGGGAATTGAGCTTTTTGAAGGAAGTGCTTCAGTAGCTAGTGTTCTAATGGAAGCTTATCGGTGTTATAAATGAACCTAAAGACTTATTATCTTGAGTGCACTAATGTTGCTAATAAAGATTGTGTGAAGTTTTGTATGAAGGAAAAATTTTAGGTGTATGGAAGGAATGAGTAATGAGATGAAGAATGGACTAAAGCTCAAGCTTGGGGATGCCACGCGTGTCACCCCAAGAAATATCCAAGAAGTACAAGCGTCAAAGCTTGGGGATGCCCAAGGCATCCCCCTCTTCATCAATAAAAATCCTAGGTTTCTTCCAAACGCTTCATTTTTCATTGTTTCATGCACAGTTGTGTTGTTCTTAGAGCGTCTTCTTTTTTGTTTTCGTTTTGGTTTTTCATTTGCTTGGTTTGCTTAGTTTGCTGAATAAATTGGTTGGACGCCCTCTTTCATACATTGGTTTTCAAATAGTTTGGTTTGGTTTGGAAAAGAGTAGGAAAGTTCATGCTTAAGTGGTAAAGAGAGCTTGTTTTTGACTGTGGCCTATGCTTTATCATGACATGCTTGATATTGTTTTGGCTTTATGCTTAGTATTCTTTGATGTAGCATGACTTGTTATAAATAATTGAGATTGCTTAATGTGCCTTGGATGAATCATGCGTTGTTTTAGCATATTAAAGCATAGTATAGTGGTATTCTCCTTTGATGCTTTATTTGGGTTGACTTGGCACATGCTCACACCATGTTATGACTATCTCAAGTCACCATAGCCTTTGTGATCCTTTAGTTTTCAACTTGTAGTATCACTTTATGCTTTGATCAATGATGTTTTGTCGCTCTACATGATTATGGCCATTATTGCTCTCTTAGTTTGTCGCTCCCAGTCTTTTGCTAGCCTCCACAACCAAGTATGAGTTCCACTCATGCATCCAACTCCCTAAACCAAGTTATTCCAAAGAGTTCACCATACCTACCTACTAGCTTATGCGATTCCAAGTATATTCATGCTTTTTACCTTCCGAATTAAACTTGTTATGAGAAAACTAGTGATTAAAGCTCTCACGAACTTGATGCACACTTTACATTTCTTGCCCTTAATAAACTTGAACCATTGTGTCATCTATGTTGTATATGCTTCCACTTATTTGTTGGAAATTAGCTGAACCATGCTGTCATGGGGAACGCTTTTAACATTGCACTTGGTACTTGTACCTAGTTGATATCATGCTCTTTTGTATATGGATGGCGTTGGTGTGAAATGAAAGGGGAGCTTGTAAGTCCATGGAGTTATATATATGTGTTATAGAAACGTCTGGGCCGCTGGTCTAATCCATGCTGACATGGTGGAAACCTGCAGCGTAACCATAATGAGCTATCTATGAAGCATTCTTCTTATAAAAAGAGTCCTATATTGAGAAAAAAAGAGAAAAATAAAAAAAATAAGATTATGAAAAGAGGAAAGAGAGAACAAAGCACCATATTCCCATGGTAAATAAGAAGATTGCTGAGATGCTCGTTGTCTGCTTGCCTTGTCATTTTGATATGGGGATTCTTCCGTATCATCGGGCAAGGGGTATCCCGTTGGCGGTTCTCTATGATACACATGTACTTACGATGACAAGAACTTACCGGTGACTAAACTTGAGTAGCATGAGGAGCGGCCCTCGTATTCCAGGGACATGAGATTTCTAACTTATACTTCGTCAAGCATGTACACCATAGTTTGTTCACTTTAACCTTAATCACCTTCAAGATGCTTATGATAGGGGCAATGAGAGCTGAAAGCTAGTAAGTACCATAATTTTTGGAAGCTCTTTATGAGACTTGAATCCCTACTTCCTTCTATGAAGGCCTTTCTTCTACTATATATATTGAGTCTCCACCTTCTACCTTTATGCACTTACTTTGAGAGCATAGTGGCCACTCTTAGTTCTATGTGCATTGTCGCAAGACTTGTTGATTGATGTATACCTTGATATTGCTTGTTTTAAACTATTTGTATCTAGTCACTCTTATGAACTTTGAAGGTGTCCTATGCATTTATGTTTGCTACTCTATGAGGGACAAGCTGAATGCCACTATGCTATGTTTTCTTTATGTGAAACAAACAAACGTCTTGCAAAGCATTGTTATTCATGAATCTTTTGTTTGTGCCTTTTCATGTTGCAACATAGTTTCTTTGTCTTATTGCTAGAACTTTGTCTTTCATCTTATGATTGAAGTACTATGATCCCAGCTTTGAATGTTTTACAAATACTTTGATCAAGTTTATGATGGTGCATGTCACCTAAAAAATTATTCTTTCTTTTTATCACTTACCTACTCGAGGACGAGCAGGAGTTAAGCTTGGGGATGTTGATACATTGCAAATGTATCTATAAATTTTGATGTTCCATGCTCAGTTTTATCCACTTTCTTATGTTTTGTCCACACTTTGGAGTACTTTTCATATGATTTCTTGGACTAACCTATTAACAAGATCCACAGTGCCAGTTGCCTGTTTTCTGCTGTTTTTGGTTCCAGGAAAGTCAGAAAATGAATATTCTCGGAATTGGATGAGACAAAAGCCAAAGTGCCTATTTTACCGGAAGTCATCTGGAGCCAGAATACGAGACGGAGAGGAGCCAGGGGGCCACCACACCACCTGGCCTGGCCGTGCCAGGGGGTGGTGTGGCCAGCCCAGCCCCCCCTCGCCTCCCTCTTCGCCTATAAGTTGCCTTCTAACCTAAAAACTCAGGGGGGTTCGACGTTTTTCCAGAAGGAGTTCCGCTCCGCCGCCACCACCAGATTCCACGAAACAGCACCAGAAACTCCGTTCTGGCACCCTGCCGGGACGGGGAATTGGAGGAGATCATCGCCATCATCATCACCATCGCTTCTCCATCGACCATCCATGTTTCCCCCATCTATGAGTGAGTAATCCCCCGCTGTAGGCTATGGGGATGGTAGGGACTGGATGAGATCGTTCATGTAATGGCATCAGATTGTTAGGACATGGTGCCTAGTATCTTTTATTAGTGTTTTATGACTTTGTTGTGACTTGTTGTGCTTAATGCTTGTCACTAGGGCCCGAGTGCCATGATTTCAGATCTGAACATCTTATTGATTCATTATGATAGTATTGTTTATGGTCTTATCTACAAGTTGTATACACATGTTGTTGTCCGGAACCGATGGCCCCGAAGTGACAGAAATCGAGATAACCAGAGGGAATGGCTTTGATGTGAGGATCACATGTGTTCACGGAGTGTTAATGCTTTGCTCTGGTGATCTATTAAAAGGAGCACCTTAATTGCCAGTAGTTCCCTTGAGGCCCCGCTGCAAACGGGCTGGCAGGACAAAAGATGTTGTGCATGTTCTCACTGCGAGCACGTATGACTATATATGGAACACATGCCTAGGATTATCTAGTAGTTGAATGCTTTATCTTATTTATCTGCAATTGCCCTATGTGAATTGTCTTGTCCATGCAACGCCCGTCCATCCATCCATATGCCTACGCAGTCGAATCCTACTGTTTACTGCTATTATTACTGCTTTCTTTACTTTACTGCTGCTACTACTTTGCTATTCCTACTACAAAACTGTTGCTACTGATAAACTGTTGTGAGCAAGATTGTTTCCAGGTGCAGCTGAATTGACAACTCAGTTGTTAAGGCTTATAAATATTCTTTGGCTCCCCTTGTGTCGAATCAATAAATTGGGTTTCACTTCCCTCGAAAATACTGCGATACACCCCCTATAGTTATGGGTCATCAACTATCACCTTGAGTACTAGATGGTTCCAATAAACACCACAATTTTATAAAGACATCCAACTCCAAATATAACTCATAACAAGTATTTGTAATCTCCAGCCTAAGTGCCACCATAGTGTGCACGCTGTCACTTTCACACACATGGGGAGAGCAAAGATCTATTAAAGCACTTGAGTAGCAAGGTAGATCTATAGATTACAAGCTCATAATCACAATATGATCATGCATAGAGAGAGAGATGAACACATAGCTACCGGTAGAACCCTTAGCCTCGAGGAAGAACTACTCCCTCATCATCATGGGAATCAGCAACAGCGATGGAGATGATGGTGGAGATCGATGGAGATGGCTCCGGGGGCACTTCCCCGTCCCGGCAGGGTGCCGGAACAGAGACTTTCTGTCCCCCGAATCTTCCCTTCAGTGGCGGCGGTGCTGTGGAACTTTTCGTGGCTGGGTTTGATGATTTAGGGTTTTTGCATCGGGAGGCATCTTATAGGCGAAGATGCAAGGTCGATGGGCGGCCAGGGGGGCCCACACCACCTGGTGGCGTGGCTAGGGCTAGTCCGCGCCACCACATGGTGTGGCCGCCCTGTGGCCCCTCTCCGTCTCGTCTTCTGGCTCCGTGAGTCTTCCGGTAAAATATCAACTTTGGCTTTTGTCCCGTCCAATTCCGAGAATATTCATTTTCTGACTTTCTAGAACCAAAAACAGCAGAAAACAGGCAACTGGCACTGTGGCATCTTGTTAATAGGTTAGTCCAAGAAAGTGTATAGAAATACTCCAAAGTGTGGGCAAAACATAAGAAAGTAGATAAAAACCAAGCATGGAACATCAAAAATTATAGATACGTTAGCAACGTATCAATCACTATCATATGCATCGTGATATGATCTCTATCATTCCTTTGTGTGTAAGGCCAAGGTCTATAAAACTTACACGTTAAGTGTGTTGTAAGTGTATCAACTATACATCAACTTACAACATTACGATATCATGACACAAGCCCAACAACGATCTAAACTAGACGCCTCTAATTTATCAATTGCAAGTTTTACGTGGCTTATGGCTTTCGAGGATAGAACCGTTCTTACCTACGAACATGGAACCACAACGATGATAACCAAATTATTAGCAACTCGTTGTAAATCAGATATTGACTATAGTAGGAGAGACAGACACCCGCCAGCCACTTATGCAAAACTAGGTTCATGTCGGTCATAGAACCGGTCTCATGTGCGATGATATGTAAGGTTGGTCCGGGCTGCTTCATCCCACTATGCCACCAATATCCAAAGTACATATAAGAAGAAATAACATGATCATCATCGCTAACATACTCTTATGTGTTGTACCCGTGCAAAGCACCTACACACAGATCAGGCTCTGATACCACTGAAGAGTTCGCAGCATAGAAAATAATTTTTTTCCTACGATGAGAACTATACACTAAGATCTATCTACTAGATACAAGCAACGGGTGGATATACATCCATAGAGAACTTACCCTCAAAGACAACAAAGTTTTGTTAACGAGAAGGAACTCGTGGATGATGTAGTCGTACGCTTCCCGATCTCAAGATCGTGTGGAAGTCCTAGCGCCGTAAACCAGCAGCGCATCCGCACTCGCACACACGTTCAAGACACCGAACAACCTCGGCCTCCTCACTCCAGCGATGCAGCGGAAGCAGCAACTCCTTCCAGAAGAAATTCCACCGGGAACATGTATCTCGCTAATCCGAGACCATGGGGGAATAATTCTAGAGGGAGAGAGAGATCCTTCACGAGGAGCTGTGAGGAAGAAGGGTGAGAGGGGTGGCCTTTTATAGGAGGAGGGGGGTACCCCTCCCCATGGCCGGCGCCCCATGGGGGGTGACCCCTCACCTCCCCCATTCATGTGGTGGTAACCCCCTCCACATAAAAGTGACCCTTAACATTCTCTTTTAAAGTCTCCACTTTAAATGCATTAAATTTCTCCAAATTTAATGCTCTCTCATTTAATAAAACTCTTTTATTAAATTTATTCAGAATTTTGTTAATTACTTTAATTAACAAACATTCACATAAAACCCCTACAAGATTTCAATATTACATGCATAACCAATTTCTGCAATTTTACCCGAAACAGTTTTGGTGTCTATTGAAATAATTCCAGCGCTTTGCAATTCATTCGTATGAAACACATTTGCTCCAAATGGTGTTGGTGTCCCTTAAGTGTGTCACCCTACGGTTCGTGAATAATGCAGACATGATCGAGACCCCTCTCAGATCAATAATCAGAAGCGGGACCTGGAGATCCATACTGACTCCTAAACATTCTATGATGACTTCTCTGATCGTGAGAACCTTTAACGCTAGTAACTAAATCCCTTTGTCTCGCGATATATTACATGGCCGAGATTCGATCATCGGTATCTCCATACCTAGCTTGATCTCGTTACCGACATGTACTCTTTTCTCGTTCCTGTGATATAACATTCTAGTGATCTTATCACTTGCTTGCAAGCTAACCAATGTGATATCACCGAGAGGGCCGAGAGTATATCTATCCGTCATCGGGATGGACAAATACCACTCTTGATCCATGAGCCTCTACATAACACTTTTGTAGCATTGAACCCACCTTTACAATCACCCTTTCACCGTATGACGTTTGATGTTATCAAGATACTCTTCCAGTGTTAGTGATTAACATGATATCATGGTCTAAGGACTAGGATTACTTTGTTAGATGTTATTGCAATATAAACACAATGACTTTGATCGTAATGCTATACTTCGGATGAATGTTCATCACATCATTCCACTAATGTTGTGACCTCGTTATTAACAACATCCAATATCCATGATCAGGAAACCTTCATCATCTTGTTAATCAACGAGCTAGTTTATAAGAAAGGCATAATTAGGAACTTTCCTTTTGTTTATTAAACACACATGTATTAACGTTTCCAAATTAATACAATTATAGCATGTAAAATAAACATCTATCATATACTTGGAATATGTATAATAACAACTTTATTATTGTCTCTCAGGACATATTCCCTTCAAGAAAAACAAAAACTCTGCCCCGACTCGGCTTGCATCGCCCCCTTGTGGGCGAACGAGATGAAACCCTAGCTCCACGCCTGCCCCCACCTCCTCCCCCACAGCCGCCGCCGGCGTGCGCCGCCCGGCAAAGTGCGTGCGGTGCCTGCGGCGGTGGGACTTCCTCTTCCCGGCGCTGGTGCTTCTTCGTGGGAGGGAGCTGCTAGGGCGGTGCGTGTGGAAAATATTGAATGTAGAATATTGTGTTGTATTGCAATGACCCTTGTGGGGTTTATATAGAGTTACACTGGGTAGGTGGAGACTTGGAGTATAAGATGTAGAGTCCTAATCTATCTCTAGCCTATACATGTATACGTACTCTAACATCCCCCCTCAGTCAGAGCAGGAGTGAAGCGGACGTTTGCGACTGGATTTGAAGTCTTGCGCTTCCTTCGTCTGCACCTCCTTGTCATCATCACCTGCGTGGACATGATCAAGGCTGGCACCTAGGGGCGGTGACTGCGTCGCCTTCTAGTCTCTCTTCCCTCCCACAGTCATCGCGGGAGTGGTGTGGACGCAAGTGACAACGTGAACGCTGTTGACTGGAGTTCTTGAGTTGTTGTAGACATTGTTCTTGATGTCCATGTCGAATTAGTCGGTCGTGATGTAGCCTTGGTCAAGGTTGTCATGGTCATTGTAGCCGCCGGAGGCGCAAAAAATTGCGCGATTTGTGTCGTAGGGTTTTAGGTTTTGGTGCGGCGGCGGCAGTGATCTGTGGCGACGGCGGGTTTTTATGCGGCAGCAACCGGGATCTGCGGCGGCGGCGAGTTTTTGTGCGGCGGCGGCACGGATCTACGGTGGCGGCGGGTTTTTGCGTCGGGTTTTGTCATATTGCGGCGGTGGCAGGTAGCTGCCGCGGCCGCGAGGTTTTAACAAGGCGAGCGAGACGATCGTGTGATCGCCCTAGCAGAGCGTCGGGCTGCAGCGACGGCGGTTTTGGACCACGTGATATAGACCTTGGCGATGTTTTTTGTTGGCGATGTAGATCTCGCGAAGATCTTGGTGTAGTCGTACAACTTAACGTAGATGTTCGGGTCGATGTCGGAGAGGTCGGTGCAGTACAGATCTTGGTATCGATGTAGTCACGCTCGATGCAGTGTATGTCGATGTAGTTGTGTCTCGAAGCTGTGCAGATCATGGTGTCAGGTAGTCGCGCTTGACGTAGTTCTGATCATAGAGGCGGCGTGTTGAAATCGTGTAGCTGATGTTGCTCAAAAGAACTCACAGTGGATGACCATAGGCTCCCCTGCATGCGTGTGTGAAGCCAAGGGGCACACGTGCATGCGTGCACGCATGTCGTGTCCAGGTCTTGAGGCGTGCTGGTGAAAACGCATCGATGGCGCGCGTTCGAGTCTTGGCGATGTTCCCTTGCCGTATCCCAGCGGGTAGCGACCCGCTGATCATCTGGAGCGCGAATCCGCGTGCGGTGCTGCGGTCGCCGGCGATGCCGGCCTTGAACTTAGAGCCGACGTAGATCAGATAGGCTTCCATGATCAGATAGGGAGCCGCCACTACTCTGTCCATCTCAGACCGTTGTGTGTTGTGGCGGTGGCCAGAGCCTTTGGCTCTGAGTTCATGAAAGCCGTTGCGGCGGCCTCGGAAGGTAGACAGCGCGAGCGTCACTTGGCGAGCGACGTGGTGGCGGTGGTGTTTCCTTCTTTGGCCATGTGGATGACGAGGAGCGGACGTTAGGGAGACTTTGGTGTTGGCGGCTTTTCGGCTCCGGCAGCGTCTAGATCGTGTGTTGGAGGCCTCTCTCTGAGACAGCGGGTGCGATCCGGTCACCAGGGAGCGGCTCAAAGATTTTTCCGGACGAAAGCTCAGTGCTTCGGCACCAACGACGGCGATGCATGCGGATACCGTTACCCTATTGGGGGCACTATTGCGACTACCTTATCCGCTAGGCTCCGGTTGAAACACTTGACCTTTGGTCTAGGCGGCGGCGACGACGTGCGTCGTTACCCTCTTGGGGGCGTTGTCGTGGAGCCTTGGTTCACCCCGGTCTCGAATCGTTGTCGGTGGCAAGTGTTGGGCTTTTGTCTTTTTTCTTGTTTATCTTGATCTGCTTTGTAAGTAGTCTCCTCATCACTCTGTATCATGTTCGGCTGATGTGGCTTTATTTATAAAGCTGGGTGAAAACCTAATTAAAAAAAACATATGTTGTGCGGTAATCCAAATAATTCTACTTCCTCCGTTCAAATTAGATGTTGCAGCTTTATCAAATTTTTATTAAATAGTATTTACAAATTTGATAAATCTACTACATCTATTTACAACCGCTAGTGGTGACACTCCGTTCTCTTTCCATTGACTTGCACAATCATTGCCATGTGTTACACATGTCGCACGTACCTTCGCGATTTTCTCCTGCAAAGTACATTTCGACTGCTAATGAGAAAGTAGCACGGCGTCCTGGCTCGTTAAACTTGCCTGGTATCAGTACCACTTCATAATTATATAATTTTTTTAAAGTTTACTGATCTATTAATAATCATCAACAATACTACAAAAAGTCTAAAAGTAATAATACTCCCTCCGTTCTAAAATAAGTGACTTGTAGTTGTCTAGATTCGAATAGACGCCCTAGACAAATTTAAGTCACTTATTTTAGCAGAGGGAGAAACTACAAATAAGTCGATCGTCCACCTAACGATGACTTATGTATATTAGCATGAGCCGCAAACGCGTCGTAGTCCTCGGTCCTCTGTCACTGAAGCCGGGCAAAGATTGTCGTAGTAGAGCTTCCGTGCTTCTCTTGTAATTCATGCTTCGTAAAGAATGTGTGACTAATAAAGTCTCGGTTGTTCCATTTGTCATGAAAAAGTTGCCAAAAAAAGAAAAAACGAACTGTGCAGCCTGGAAGAGAGGTGCGGCGTGATTTTCCTCTAGAAACTTTGCACGGCTAGATTTTGAAGACCAGAATTGTCCAAATCGAGCGTCGTTCCTTCGCTCCTCCCTTTCCACATTTGAGCTACTAACTAGTAGCGCCGGCAACTAATCAAGTCCTAACCTAGCTCTGTTAAACTACTATTTATCCATGATTGTGAAAAACAAAACTATTTATCCATGGATCCGTTATTAAAACTTTGACCGTGTGCGATGGCTAGGCGCATACTCTTCCACGTGACCCCATTTTTCGCGCGGAAGATCAAGATCTGCATCGATAGGAACGTCCAGCCAAGCCAAGCTCTCGTAGTCTCGTGGGCGCCCCGCGCGCTCTCAAAGAGCCCCTTCCGTAGCATTCGACAGCGTGATCGTCGACGCCCCCCCCTGACAGCACGTTAATGCTGTGGCCTTATCCACACGCACGAAGCTGTCCACGCATGCATTTGACAACGCACATTGATCGATGTGTACCACCGGGGGTGGGGGTCCAAGTTACGCTTTTGCTCACAACGGAATTTTCTCGGCATAGTAGCGGCAATCGGCAGACACGTACGCGCGTTAATGGTGTAGTCAGTACTCAGTAGTCAAACCCGTCAGATCATGATCACGAAGCTTATTAGTAGTAGTACTGGTACGTGTCAACCCTCCCTGGCCACTTTAATTAGGTCACCGACAATGTTTCTAGCCGCGAAACGGGGCCCTTCTGGTTTCAAAGCTCCTTTAATTAGGTCCGGTTAAGCGCACAGCGGTTCAACGTAAAGCAGGGATTGGACGTTGAAGTGGGGGCACGATACGATACATAACGATCACTCGATCAGGAAGATGATATTGTCCCCCAAGGCCTGTCTCTGCTTGCTTCTTTTTCCCGATTCGTTCAGGATATGCATCATGGATCGGTAGGATTACTTACACTGATTAAACAAGAGCGCAACAGTGATATAGCATCACACGTGGAAAGTAAACATTATCCGGATACAAAATGTGGTGTGGGTGCAATCTGGGTTTAGTATTATTTTTTTTTGCGAAATTCCACCGTTCTATTAATAATCATAAAAACAGTATAAAGAGTCTCAAAATTAATAAAAATTACACATAGGTCATTGGACCACCTAGCAACGACTACAAACACAGGCACAAGCCGAAGGCGCGCCGATGTCCTCGTCCCTCCATCACCGGAGCCAGACAAAGCTTGTCGTAGTAGAGTTGTTTGTAGTATACGGACAGGAAGTCGTCGTGCTAAGGCCACAATGGACCAGCGCACCAGAGCAGCAACCATCGCCGAAGATGAACAATGTAGATCAAAAGAGACTGACCTTAAAACACACGTACGAAAAACGATCTGATCCCAAGGAACCCGTTGGACACATGACTCCATGCGCCCTCTACTGATGCTAGACGCACCACCGGAGCGAGGATAGGGCGGGAAGGACCTTATTCTGACCTCGGGACGTAGCCGCCGCCTCAACATCCTGAAAACGACACTGAAAATACTCTAAAAAAACACGAAAACCTCCCGTCAGCGCGACTGTGGTCCGCCACGCCTCTAAGACCCTAAGACCGCCGGAGACGAAACAAACTGGTGACATCACCAATAGAGGGGAAGAAAACCCTAAATGGATTTGCCGCCGCCGCCTCGTGAGGACCTCCGTAGGTACGGTTGGTAAAAAACGTATCAGATCTGTGTAGCTGGATTTAGTATTGACTTGGAAACTTGGGATAAGCGTCGCACATTTTCTTGCCTAGCAAAGTAGGGGCAAATATTTTTTGCGTTTCCACGACGATCTTTGAAAAACATTAGCAGGTCAATTGACTGTCCTTTTCGTGCTTGTCGTGCAGTGGTTACTCATTCATTTGTTCAGTTAAGGCCTTTCACAATGGAGTGTCTCTAGCTCACTATCCTAAGCAGTGGTGTATCATAAGAGACAATTAGTTTAATGGTTTGTATCTTAAACGTTGTACCTACATTTAATGACTTGGATGCATGTATGCATGTGATTGAGCTAACCATGTATTTTGCCTATGATACTGTACACGGCTTGTAGCTAAGCTAAGATATAACAACACCTTCTCTCTTCATTAAATATGGTGTCCCATAGCCTTTCACAATGGAGGGTTTCTTAGCATGTCATCATAGGTAAAATAAATACTTAAGAGACCATTTGTGTTGTCACTATATTTAATAATTTTGGTGATTTGTAGGTATGTTATTGGGCTAGCCATTCTTTTTTTCTATGGTTTCATGCAAGCTTGTAGCTAAGGACTTTCACAATGTGGTGTATCTTAGCACGTCATCCTAGGAGAAATAAATGGTTAAGAGACAACTTCTCCAGTATATTGTTTCTTAAGTGGTGTCTCTACATTTAATGATTTAGATGACATGCATGCATTTAATTGGTCTAACCACGGTTTTTGTTTTTTGCCTATGGTTTCGTGCAAGAGGTGTTTTTTAGTAGCTAAGATACAACCTCATTCTCTTTTCTCATTAACTATAGTGCCACATAGATAAAGTGCCTAGGATACACCGCTAAGAATCACCCATTGCGAAAGACCTAAGATACAACACCATTATCTCTCCTCCTTAAGTATAGTGCCACATAAGCAATTTGTCTATGATACCGTGCCAAGAACCTTCCATTATGAAATTGATCATAATAGGAAGTAACTTAGAGTAGTAACATGTATATGTTACTAGTCTAACTTACTACCTCCATAGTGGGGAGTAACATAGGTGTAGTATCATGCAAAGGCTCATTATTACAATGTAGACTCATTTTGTCTTAAAATACGTGATGTTATGGTAATATAGCTAGTTATCACAAGTCTCTCTCTCATCACTTAATTGCATGTCATGTCATCCAAATGCTTAGTTGGCAATACATGTAGGACTATGTTACTACCCAAGTTACTCTTACTATGACTGGCCTGAAAGTGAAAGACCTAACCTCGGGTGTATCGTGTCTTTGAGTTCTGTGCTTAGATCGACAGGGAGTAAATTGCATATAACTACCACAATTTGGGCATCTATTACGAGTCAGTATCAACATTCTTAATTTTTTTAGTTCAGTACCAAGTTTACGGCATGGCATTGCAAGGTACACTATTTTTTATCTGATAGCAATTTAACAGCCTTCCTGACAGGTAGGACCTATCCGCAGAGCTGACTGGTCAACAAAAATTGCCACAAGTGGAGGGCGAGCTAAGGTGGACGTGGGGCCCACTTGTCATCCTCCATCATTCCTCCTCTTATCTCTCTCTGGTCAGATCTGGCCGACGCATCGCAATGACCTGGAGGTCCGCGCTATGCTCCTGCCTCCGCTCATGTCGTCCTCCATGCGGCCATTGGGCATGGCTGGCGACGGGCCCGTACCTGCAGCTGTGAAGGGGCAGCGACTCTAGGACAGCGAGCGGCGCGTGCGGTGGGTGAGCCCTGGCGGGCGAGTACCGGGCAAGGATAGCGCGGGCAAGGCCAGCGGGGGAGATCTGTTCGTCGGTGGCGCGGGAAAGCTCCGGCCGGTGAGCGGCGCAGGCCGGTGAGCCGACCAGGAGGAGGTGCGGGTGAGCTCCGTTCAAGGGGCGGCGCGGGCAAGCTCCAGCCAGCGACGTGCGCGAGGCCGGCGAGCAGCATGGAAAAGCTCCTACGAGCGGGCGGCGCATGCGAGCGCCGTCGATAGATGGCGCGGGCGAGTCTCGGTCTAGGCGCACCTGCGTGCGTGAGTAAACTCCCACACGGATCGTGGGCTGGGTCAACGAGCGAGGGAAGAAATAGAAATAGAGGAATAGAAAAAAAATAGAAAATAGACCCACAATTAGAATCAAAGTCTTTTTTGTTGATTAGCTAGCTCTACAGATGGGCCCTACTTGTCAGGAAATCTGTTAAAATGATATTAGATAAAAATTAGTGCGTCGTGCGAAACCATGTCACAAATTTAGTACTGAACTGAGAAAATTAAGAATGTTGGTACTAACTCGTAACTAGTGTCTGAATTGTGGTAGATATATGCAATTTACTCATCGACGGGAAACGGGACGTCTACCGCTGGCCGTGGCGGTGGCCCAAGTGGCGTGACATTTTAGGAGGAGACCAACATGCGGCGTACTGGTCGGGCTTCACATGTTACGGCCCGTCAACTTAACTTAAATCTCACGCCACTTGGGCCGTCTCTCTCTATTCTTCCTTGCTTCCTTGATCTGGCGAAGAAACCATTCGTCGCTAGGCCCGGATACTCCAAACAGCGACCATGGACGACGGGGCCTGTCCGCAATGAACGCCCTACGATTTGCAGGCCAGCTCGTTGATGGAGAAGGCCCGCGCCAATGTCAGATGCCGCTACACTTCCACGGTCATAGCTGTTTGTTTCTGAAAACAAACTGCGGCGCTTTCCTCTAATCCAAGGAAAAAGAAAAAGGTGCGGGCATGGACATGGAGGATTGGACTTCAGGTTTCAAGTCTGGGATCAGCAACTGAAATATGGGGTCAAGTTTTACGGCCTAAGCAGGTCGATTTTGGGGTTCCACCGGGATATATATATATATATATATATATATATATATATATATATATATATGTGCATAGTACAGCTCACAACATTTACTCCATTCAACAAGACCACCATTGGTGCGACCCCCGCCATAGGTGGTGATGATGCAATACTGCGGCGCCAACCACCAAGAATCGACTGTGCGAGGCTGAGGCAGCCCAGGACATGCTTGCTTGGTGCACCAATTCTGACATACTTCACCACGCCATAAATAAGTTCATCATCGCGAGCCGTACGACGATAAATTTCAAAAAGCTATCAAATAGTTGAGTCCTTAACGGTATAACTCTTGGGTAATTGGATTTGGAGCAAAATGGCTAAGAGTTGTTCTTTAATTTCTAGAAGAGGCTTTGCATCCACATGTTATAGAAATTAGAAGCAATCAAACATATGGTTCAACGTAATTCGTGAGAAAACAACAAAAAATGGTAGACTGGATATGTCACACGCTGAACAAGAAAGTCTTCACAACATTACAACTCGAGACAACTAGCAAAACATAGGAACACAGCAGCGCACCTCGTACATACCTCGTCTAGCAAAATGGAGGACAAAATAATTTGATTTTACGGTCTAAACTCTAATGGCGAGGAGAAAGTATGAGTTAGTGGAGAAGGGAAGGAGAAAAAGTGAGAAGCACAAGCGCTCGACATGCTCCATGTGAAGAAGACATTACAATGCTCGATTGTGGTGAAGCACTTTCTTAGGAAGATAGTGCACAAGAATAATACACAACTCAAACTCTAGTTCTTGCTAGATTTTCCTATCAATTTCCCACACAATGCCTCCTATTCTTAAGCGAGAAACTACTCCAACTCTATGATATTTAGTACATATTCTTCTTCCGCCTTCTAGCTCATCGTTTCTTAGACACATATGCTAACACTTCACAACAAACCATTTTTCTCTACATGTTACTTGCTATGGTTATTATTACTTCGATGATGTATATGCTTTGATAAAGATCAATAGTACATAGAGAAGACTCAAAGATGGGATGGTATAAAAAGATGACAACAAGGTAACATGGGGTAGTCTAAAAAGATGACAATAGGATGCATTCATTCTTAGGGTGTTGTAGACTTGTAATGAATAATATGTGGGTGTGCACTTCTCATACTCTTCAAAGTATTTAGAGTACTTCAGCATTTCTGCACATGCATTGAGTATAAGCAAAGTTGTATATCCTACTATTATCAATCTTAGGTGAGGAGTCACTTCACCATGTAATTTTCAACATGCCTTATACTCTTTCGAATAGTAGATTCAAATGTTCTATAAGAATGAACATTAATTCATGCATATTAACAAAGCTGGACAAACTACCACCAAAGAAAATCAACATACCAGTGGCACCACTGATTTATTTGGACATGTTATGGAATAGGAAAAAATATGAAATTTCCAAGCTTATTGTTCTATGGCCTAGAATATAAGTTTCATACTAAAATAACATTTATAATTTCAACCCCCTACAATTTATTTTTAGAATAACTGACTTCACTTCTTTGACTTTCTAGTATGTGTCGAGTTGCACATATGTACATTACATACATTTTACAAATGGAACTCTCACAAAGTAGTTCATTCAAGTGTATTTTTATCAATGGTCAATGTATTCAGAATAGTGTGTTTTTAGTACTTTGCCGCCACATAAAATACTCCTGTGGGTATGGCTGATGGGTTCGTAGCATGGAAAACAAAAAATTTCTACCGCAAGAACGAACAAAACCCATATCTAATCTAGATAAAAGCCAAGATCTAATCTATTAGACATGTGCAACGAGATAGATCTGTACTAACCCTTGTAGATCCGAAAGCGTTACGAGATTAGATCTCGTGGTTGATGTAGTCGATCACTTGCCGATCTCAAGATCGAGTGGACGATCCTTCCGGCGCCGCGTTCCGGCAGCGCTTCCGCAGTCGGTCACACGTACGGAGTCGAAGCAGACCTTACTCGCCTCGTTCCAGCGAGCAGCGGAGGTAGTAGATCTTCTCCACGGAATCCCAGCAGCACGACGACGTGGTGGTGGTGGTGGAGTAGAGAATTCTGCAGGGCTTCGCCTAAGCCTGAGCAGAAGAAAGGAGGAGGAGAGAGGCGGCTAGGATTGGAGTAGTGTAGGGGGCCAGGGGGTGGCGCCTCCACCCCTCTATTTAAAGGAGGGAGGGAGCCATGGGAGGGGGAGTCCTAGTAGGACTCCCCTCCCTCCTTGGCCGGCGGATTGGGGAGGGGGGGAGGAGTCCTCCTCCCCCACGACTCCTTGTCTTGCCCCACAAGGACTCCTTGATCCTTTCTTGGTTTTCAAGCAAACTCCAAGAAATCTTCTAGAACCTTCTGGAACATTCCGAAACCTTCTAGAATCCTCATACAAATACTCCGGAACATTTCCTAACTCAGAAAATGATCCCCAATATATGAATCTTATTCTCCGGACAATTCCGGATCTCCTCGTGATGTCCCAGATCCAATCCGAGACTCCGAACAACATTCGGTCTCCAACACACATTCCATATCTTCTTAAAACAACTTCGAACCTTAAGTGTGTCACCCTACGGTTCGTGAATATGTAGACATGACAGAGACACATCTCCTATCAATAACCATCAGCGGGACCTAGAGATCCATAATGGCTCCCACATACTCAACGATGACTTCGTGATCGATTAAACCATTTACATACGAAACCAATTCCCTTTGTCACGCGATACTATACTTATCCGAGGTTTGATCGTCGGTATCTTCCACACCTAATTCTACCTCGTTACTGATAAGTACTCTTTACCTGTTCCATGTTATGTCATCCCTTGTGACCCAGTCACATGCTTGCAAGCTAACTAGATGACATTCCACCGAGAGGGCCCAGAGCATATCTATCCGTCATATGGATGGACAAATCCCAATCTTGGTCCATGCGCTTCAACACATACTTTTAGAATACCCAATGACACCTTTATAACCACCCAGTTACGAGCGGTGTTTGATGTCATCAAAGTACCCATCCGGTGATGGTGATTAACATAACCTCATGGTCGAAGGATTATGTTACTATGCATTTAAAAGCTTATAGCAATACGAACTTAATGACTTGATCTTATGCTACGCTTACTATGGGTGTGTGTGTCCATCACATCATTCTCCTAATGATATAACCTTGTTATTAATCACATCCAATGTCCATGATCAGGAAACCATGATCATCAATTAATCAACAAGCTAGTTCAACAAGAGACTTACTAGGGACTCTCTTATGTTTACAAAACACACATGTATTAGTGTTTTCTAATAATACAATTATAGCATGGGATGTAAACATTCATCATAAACACAAAGATATAATAATAACCACTTTTATTATTGCCTCTTGGGCATATCTCCAACAGTCTCCCACTTGCACTAGAGTCAATAATTTAGATTACATGGTAATATACCTAACACCCATGGCGTTCTGGTGTTGGTCATGCTTTGCCCTAGGGAGAGGTTTAGTCAACGGATCTGCCACATTCAGATCAGTGTGTACTTTGCAAATCTTTATGTCACCATCTCGGACATACTCGCGAATAGCGTGGAAACGTAGCTTGATGTGCTTCAGCTTGCTATGTGACCTTGGCTCCTGTGTATTAGCTATGGCACCTGTGTTGTCACAGTAGATGGCCATCGGGTCCAACGCGCTGGGAACCACACCAAGTTCAGTAATGAATTCCTTCATCCATATGGCTTCTTGCGCAGCCTCCGAAGCAGCTATGTATTCCGATTCAGTTGAAGATTTCACCATAATGCTTTGCTTTGCACTCCTCCAGCTCACTGCAGCACCATTCAAAATAAATACGTATCCCGACTTTGACTTCGAGTCATCCGGATCGGTGTTCCAACTAGCATCGGTGTAACCGTTTACAACAAGCTGTTCATCACCTCCATAAGAAAGAACCATATCCTTAGTCCTATTTAGGTACTTTAGGATATTCTTGACCGCTTTCCAGTGTTCCATTCCAGGATCACTTTGATATCTGCTAGTCAAACTAACAGCATGTGCTACATCCGGTCTTGTACACAGCATGGCATACATGATAGAACCTATGGCCGAGGCATAGGGAATATTATTCATTTTCACTCTATCTTCTGCCGTAGCTGGACTTTGAGTCTTACTCAAGGTCTTACCTGACAACATGGGCACGAACCCTTTCTTGCTCTCTTCCATTCTAAACTTATTTAGAACTTTGTCTAAGTATGTACTTTGTGAAAGCGCTATTAGGTGTCTTGATCTATCTCTATAAATCTTTATGCCTAGAATATATGCCGCTTCGCCAAGATCCTTCATTGAAAAACTATTATTCAAATAGGCTTTGACACTATTAAGAAGTTCTATATCATTCCCAATCAACAATATGTCATCTACATATAGTACTAGGAATGCTACAGAGCTCCCGCTCACTTTCTTGTAAATACAAGCTTCTCCATAAGTTTGTATAAATCCAAAGTTTTTGATTACTTTATCAAAATGTTGATTCCAACTCCGGGATGCTTGCTTCAGTCCATAAATGGAGCGCTGAAGTTTGCATACCTTGTCAGCATCTTTAGGATCGAGAAAACCCTTGGGTTATACCATATACAACTCTTCCTCAATGTCACCATTAAGGAACGCTGTTTTGACATCCATCTGCCAAATCTCATAATCGAAATGTGCAGCAATTGCTAACAAAATCCTCACAGACTTTAGCTTCGCTACTGGTGAGAATGTCTCATCATAGTCAACTCCTTGAATTTGTCGGAACCCTTTCGCGACAAGTCGAGCTTTATAGACGGTAATATTACCATCAACATCTGTTCTTCTCTTGAAAATCCATTTGTTCTCGACAGCCTTACAGCCATCCGGTAAGTCCACCAAAGTCCACACTTGGTTTTCATACATGGATCCCATTTCGGATTTCATGGCTTCTAGCCATTTGTCGGAATCTGGGCTCACCATAGCTTCTTCATACGTCGCAGGGTCATCAGCGTTGTCCACCAACATGACGTTCAAGGCAGAGTCATACCAATCAGGAGTGGTACGAACCCTCGTTGACCTGCGAGGTTCACCAGCAACTTCGTTTGAAGTTTCATGATCATTATCATTAGCTTCCTCTCCAATTGGCGCAGGCGGCACAAAAACATCTTCCGGTGCTGCGTTACTCTCAAATCCGAGAGAAGGTTTAATAACCTCATCGAGTTCTACTTTCCTTCCATTCACTTCCTTCGAGAGAAACTCCTTCTCAAGAAATGATCCATTCTTGGCAACGAAAACATTTCCTTCGGATCTATGATAGAAGGTATACCCAATTGTTTCTTTAGGGTATCCTATGAAGACACATTTCTCCGCTTTGGGTTCAAGCTTATCAGGTTGTAACTTCTTTACATATGCTTCGTAACCCCAAACTTTAAGGAACGACAACTTAGGTTTCTTACCAAACCATAATTCGTACGGTGTCGTTTCAACGGATTTAGATGGTGCCCTATTTAAAGTGAATGCGGCTGTCTCTAATGCATAGCCCCAAAACGATAGCGGTAAATCTGTAAGTGACATCATAGACCGAACCATATCTAAGACAGTTCGATTACGACGTTCGGACACACCATTACGCTGTGGTGTTCCCGGCGGTGTTAACTGCGAAAGTATTCCACATTTCTTTAAATGCATGCCAAACTCATAACTTAGATATTCACCTCCGCGGTCAGAACGCAGAAACTTAATCTTCTTGTTACGATGATTTTCCACTTCACTTTGAAATTCCTTAAACTTCTCGAAAGTTTCAGACTTATGTTTCATAAAGTAGACATACCCATATCTACTTAAGTCATCCGTGAAAGTGAGAACATAACGATATCCACCACGCGATGCTACACTCATTGGACCGCACACATCGGTATGTATTATTTCCAATAAGTCTGTAGCTCGCTCCATTATTCCAGAGAATGGAGTCTTAGTCATTTTTCCCATTAGACATGCTTCGCATCTTTCAAGTGATTCAAAATCAAGTGATTCAAGAAGTCCATCAGAATGGAGTTTTTTCATACGCTTCACTCCAATGTGACCAAGACGACAGTGCCACTTGCATGTAGAATTATCATTCAATTTTGTTCGTTTAGCATCTATGTTGTGAACATGTGTATCACTACTATCGAGATTCAGTAAGAATAAACCATTCATCTCAGGTGCATTACCATAAAAGATATTACTCATATAAATCGAACAACCTTTATTCTCGGACTTAAAAGAGTAACCGTCTCGCAATAAACAAGATCCAGATATAATGTTCATGCTTAATGTAGGCACCAAATAACAATTATTCAAATTTAAAACTAATCCCGAAGGTAGATGTAGAGGGAGCGTGCCGACGGCGATCACATCAACCTTGGAGCCATTTCCAACGCGCACCGTCACCTCGTCTCTCGCCAGTCTTCGTTTATTCCGCAGCTCCTGTTTCGAGTTACAAATATGAGCAACCGAACCAGTATCAAATACCTAGGCACTACTACGATTACTAGTAAGATACACATCAATAACATATATATCAAATATACCTTTCTTCTTGATGTTGCCGTTCTTCAGATCCGCCAGGTACTTGGGGCAGTTACGCTTCCAATGACCAGCACCCTTGCAGTAGAAGCATTCAGTTTCAGGCTTGGGACCAGCCTTGGGTTTCTTAGCAGGTGCGGCAGCTTTCTTGCCGTCCTTCTTGAAGTTTCCCTTGTTCTTAGGCTTCCCCTGTCTCTTGAAATTGGTGGTCTTATTGACCATCAACACTTGGTGCTCCTTCTTGATCTCCACTTCAGCAGTTTTCAGCATGGACGATAGTTCAGGCAACGTCTTGTTCATGCAGTGCATATTGTAGTTCATCACAAAGTTCTTATAACTCGGTGGCAGTGATTGGAGGAGACGGTGAATCCCTAACTCATTAGGAATCGATATCCCCAACTCTTGGAGCTTGTTTGTGTACCAAGACATGGTGAGCACGTGCTCGCTAACGGAGCTACCCTCTTCCATCTTATAGTTAAAGAACTTTTCGGAGGCCTCATAGCTCTCCATGGTCGCGTGAGTCTCAAAAATTAGCCTGAGCTCCTTAATGATCTCGAACGGGTCGTGGTGCTCAAAACGCTTCTGGAGCTCCGCTTCTAAACCGTACAGGATGGCACACTGAACTGTGGAGTAATGATTTTTCCGAGTGGCGTAAACATTCTTTATGTCATCGGTGGCATCTTCTGTAGGTGGGTCACCTAGCGGTGCTTCGAGCACATAGGTCAACTGACCAGCCCTGAGGACGATCTTCAGTCCACAGAACCAGTCCGTGAAATTGCTTCCATTGTTCTTAAGCTTTTCTTTCTCTAGGAACGCATTAAAATTGATGGAGGAGGTCGCCATAATCTACAAAAAAATTGCAAGTAGTTTAGACTAAGTTTATGATGAATTGAGTTCAAATTTAATACTTAAATTAACTAGGTGAACTCCCACTCAAAACAACATCCCTCACATTGTCTTAGTGATTACACGAACCAAGTCCACTACACCAAGTCCGATCTTCACGAGAGAAGATGTAGTTTCATCGGCGAACAATCTTCATGTTCATCATATCATTTATATGACTCATGCTCTACCTTTCGGTATTCCTTGTTCCGAGACCATGTCTGTACATGCTAGGCTCGTCAAGATAACCTTAGTGTCCGCATGTGCAAATCTGGCTTGCACCCGTTGTATGCACACGTAGAATCTATCACATCCGATCATCACGAGATGCTTCGAAACGACGAGTCTTAGCAACGGTGCCAACTAAGGGTGAACATTTTATTACTTAATATTTAGTGAGAGGGATCATCTTATAATGCTACCGTCGCGATCTAAGAAATACAAGATGCATAAAGATTAACATCACATGCAATTCATAATTAGTGTGATATGATATGGCCCTTTCTTCTTGCGCCTTTGATCTCCATCTCCAAAGCACGAACATGATCTTCATCATCACCAGCATTGCGTCAAGGTCAGTGGAGCCGCTTCATGGTTGTCCATCATCACTAGCAACTATTACAACTACTTGTAATAAAGCTATTACAAGATGAATAGACACGCAGGTCTTAACAGAATTAAAGACAACCATTAGGCTCCTGCCGGTTGCCATATTACAACAAGGATCATTGCATACATCAAATATAATCACAATCACATGATGGCCATATCACATCACAAAACCCCTGCAAAAACAAGTTAGACGCCTCTAATTTTCTTTGCATGTTTTACGTGGTTTGGGGCTTTCGAACAAGAACGGATCTTACCTACGAAACTGAACCACACGTTGATACAAGTGCTATCAAGTGCAAAGTGTAAATTGGATCTATACTATGGTGGGAGAGACAGACACCCGCAAAGCCACTTGTGCAAAGCAAGTTACACGTCAAGCGTGGAGCAAGTCTCATGTGCGATGACATGTAAGGTTAGCCCGAGCCGCTTCATCCCACCATGCCGCAAGATGCAAAGTACACAAAGCAAAAGACGACACGAGCACCAACGCCCACAACACCATTGTGTTCTACTCGTGCAACAGATCTACGCATAGACACGGCTCTGATACCACTGATGGGTTCGTAGCATGGAAAACAAAAAATTTCTACCGCAAGAACGAACAAAACCCAGATCTAATCTAGATAAAAGCCAAGATCTAATCTATTAGGCATGTGCAACGAGATAGATCTGTACTAACCCTTGTAGATCCGAAAGCGTTACGAGATTAGATCTCGTGGTTGATGTAGTCGATCACTTGCCGATCTCAAGATCGAGTGGACGATCCTTCCGGCGCCGCGTTCCGGCAGCGCTTCCGCAGTCGGTCACACGTACGGAGTCGAAGCAGACCTTCCTCTCCTCGTTCCAGCGAGCAGCGGAGGTAGTAGATCTTCTCCACGGAATCCCAGCAGCACGACGGCGTGGTGGTGGTGGTGGAGTAGAGAATTCTGCAGGGCTTCGCCTAAGCCTAAGCAGAAGAAAGGAGGAGGAGAGAGGCGGCTAGGATTGGAGTAATGTAGGGGGCCAGGGGGTGGCGCCTCCACCCCTCTATTTAAAGGAGGGAGGGCGCCATGGGAGGGGGAGTCCTAGTAGGACTCCCCTCCCTCCTTGGCCGGCGGATTGGGGAGGGGGGGAGGAGTCCTCCTCCCCCACGACTCCTTGTCTTGCCCCACAAGGACTCCTTGATCCTTTCTTGGTTTTCAAGCAAACTCCAAGAAATCTTCCAGAACCTTCCGGAACATTCCGAAACCTTTTAGAATCCTCATACAAATACTCCGGAACATTTCCTAACTCAGAAAATGATCCCCAATATATGAATCTTATTCTCCGGACAATTCCGGATCTCCTCGTGATGTCCCGGATCCAATCCGAGACTCCGAACAACATTCGGTCTCCAACGCACATTACATATCTTCTTAAAACAACTTCGAACCTTAAGTATGTCACCCTACGGTTCGTGAATATGTAGACATGACAGAGACACATCTCCTATCAATAACCATCAGCGGGACCTGGAGATCCATAATGGCTCCCACATACTCAACGATGACTTCGTGATCGATTGAACCATTTACATACGAAACCAATTCCCTTTGTCACGCGACACTATACTTATCCGAGGTTTGATCGTCGGTATCTTCCATACCTAGTTCTACCTCGTTACTGATAAGTACTCTTTACTCATTCCATGTTATGTCATCCCTTGTGACCCAGTCACATGCTTGCAAGCTAACTAGATGACATTCCACCGAGAGGGCCCAGAGCATATCTATCCGTCATATGGATGGACAAATCCCAATCTTGGTCCATGCGCTTCAACACATACTTTTAGAATACCCAATGACACCTTTATAATCACCCAGTTACGAAGCGGTGTTTGATGTCATCAAAGTACCCATCCGGTGATGGTGATTAACACAACCTCATGGTCGAAGGATTAGGTTACTATGCATTTAAAAGCTTATAGCAATACGAACTTAATGACTTGATCTTATGCTACGCTTACTATGGGTGTGTGTGTCCATCACATCATTCTCCTAATGATATAACCTTGTTATTAATCACATCCAATGTCCATGATCAGGAAACCATGATCATCAATTAATCAACGAGCTAGTTCAACAAGAGGCTTACTAGGGACTCTCTTATGTTTACAAAACACACATGTATTAGTGTTTCCTAATAGTACAATTATAGCATGGGATGTAAACATTCATCATAAACACAAAGATATAATAATAACCACTTTTATTATTGCCTCTTGGGCATATCTCCAACAATGGCTAGCGCGATTAAAGATAATGTCACCAAGGTATGGAAAACACCTTCTTACAAATGGAGCAAAATAATCTTCATATTGACATTTTTGTATCTATTGTCACAAGGAAACACAAAACTAGCAAACATGAAAGCGTAGTTGACTAGTGTCACCAAGCATATTGGCAAGTTCTGCCATGATGGAAGAGAGGGGTCATCAATCGCTCAGAAACAAAAGGCCCCACGGAAAGTATAATTTTGGTGGTCCTTATTGTATTTCTTCACTTCAAGAGTGGTGGCGGTGGAAGAAACATTGTAGGTAGGAATGAGACTTTCTACCACCTCGATAAGTTGATGGAGTGGATTTATTTTGGTTTCACGACACATCGGAGCTTGCTTTGATATTTGAGGATCAGGATTAGGTTGAGGTTGTACAAATAATAATGTTCCTATTGTCCCATCTTTTAGAGCGGGTGTTTCCGTACTTTGTAAGTTCCCTACACATCATGCATAGTCCTAATGAGCTAGTGGTTTGCGACGAATTTATTGCTTGCCATCTAGAGCGGCAGAAGTTCCACCACAACACTGGATATCATCAGAAAGATCGACAAATAGTACATGTTATGCAATATGTTACGTGGTTTGAGTGCTAGAAGGAGCTTAATTTTCTAAAGATCGGGAGTTTGCTATTCTATCAAGTTCTTTTTTTTACAAAGAGCATATATTAATATCACGAAGATATCAATTACACCCAGCCTCTTAAACAACACATTGCCCTAGCGGTCTTACGGATGCACACAACCCCCAAAAGAAGAAAAATTACAATAAAATAAAATTTCTGCTATAATAACCTATAATAATATTTTTTTGTAGCAGTAGTACTAACACCACCAAGACAACACCAGCAGTCCATGTAATCCAAAATGACGCCTCCAAGAAGGCAACAGTGCACAAAAGCGTTGTCGTCGCCGATCATAGATCTTAGGTTTCACCCTGGAGGACGTCCTCGCTCATAAAACAATGATTTTAACAAGACCATTGCCAAGCATACCAACTAAGATCAGACCTTGAATTTTCACCCTGAAAGATATTTTTTTTAAACTCCTCTTGTGTTGTCGCCCCCACTTACGATGTGGCTTCTCCAAGTCACGAATCAACAAGCTAATTTCTCATCATCACAAAGACTCAAATCACCCTTGCTAGTGCTTAGATCTCGGTTTCCATGACATTCTCTGCCAACTGACTTCACCATGGAACGAGAAAGCTTGCCCCATGATGGTAACAGCTAGTAGAGCTTCGCAACGCTCTCTCTAAAACCAAACGGTCAGAGAAAATATGGGTGTGCATGACAGAATCTCACCCGATGTAGCAATCTCCAAGCATGAACCACCTAGTGGAGTTTGCCGGCAGAGCCTTCCGGAACACGACACGCCAGCGAGATCGATGCGGACAGGCATCCGGTAGATCATCATCTTGTTGGGAATTGGAACCCTAGGACCGCCACCTCTATTCAAGCTAAGCTAGTAGCCCCCACGCTACCCGCCGGCACCCTGTTGGATCTGCCGCTCTGAACCTCACCGACCAGGCCAACATCGAGGAAGCAAATGACAAAATAGAGTCGATCTTCTGTCGGATCCGCCCGAACTGCGCAGTGAGGAGGAGCCCCCTCCACCGGTCAACGTACCGCCGTGGAAGATATCCGGTACCACCCACGTTCCACATGCGTTGCACCGGTGACGGCCCGCCTCATGCGTAGGAGATTGTCGAAGCTCGCCCTCCCTCACCCCCATCTTTGACAGGCTAGGAATGGCCACCACCGACGACGAAGATGACAGTAGCGACTGTGGAGAGTAAATCAAACTGTGGCTCGTTAGGGTGGGAGAGTGGTCTTCGGAGTCGTCCGCGCGAGACGACCCGAGAGGGTGAGGAAGGGAGGGGTGGAGGAAGGCGAACGGCGGTGGGCTGGTGTTGGCGGCGCTTTTCTCCTCTGGATGCGAAATGTTGTCGCTTCAAGCTGAAACCCCTATATATCAAGTTCTGTTACAGGACATTCTATCTATATTCTGTTCAATTAGGTCTGGTTAAGCGCACAACGGTTCAACCTAAAGCAGGTATTGGGTGTTGAAGGGGGGCAGTGGGGCACGATACGATGCATAACGATCAGGAAGATGATACTGTCCCCCAAGACCTGCTTCTGCTCGCTCCTTTTCCCCGATTCGTTTAGGATATGCATAATGGATCGATAGGATTATTATGCGTCGGGGAAACAATGATTAAACAAGAGCGCAACAGTGACATAGCATCACACGATAGAAAGTGAACATTATCTGGATACATAATGTGCTGCGGATGCAATCTGGGTTTAGTATTGACTTGGGAGTTTTTTTACTATGTACGCTTCCTGGCATACTAACTATGTTTGGGATTGTAGGTCCCGAGAGCTTTTTTATATTGTTTGAGATTATAAGGAGTATCTTATTTATTAGTCTCTCTCATCAAAGAATGTTCTTCTTTTTCTCTCACTTCTCTCATGCATGTAAGACTATTAGTGCATGTAAATTAATAGGTGAGAGTTATGGAGTGTCTTGGTATTATCAACTTGGCCCTTACTACTAATATTTCTAAACAGATACTTGTATTTATAACTGTAGCAATATAAAGATAATACGCATACAAGCAATAGAAAACAAGGAGAAAACAAACGGTTGGACAACAACAAACCGTGCTCGTCGCAACTACTAAGAACCCAAATCCTTCGCCGTCACCGGAGAAGAAGATCACCAACAGCTAGTCCACACTTTGGCAATGAAGAAACCCCTAGCCATGAGGTGTTAATGAGCTGTAGTAACCACTACCCCGTAAGACTGGATCTAGCCTGCTACTAAGGAACATCGGCCGGAGGAGCCCTCTGAGCATCTTCAACACTGGATCCAGGGCTAACGCTGCCCCGCCTATCAAGCGGCCGGATCCTCCACCATCTACCACAAACCAATAGCAATTTGCACCGCTGCACTCCAAGGTCGCCAGGACCAGATCGGCGACGAGATCAACACCACGCAAAGCTGGAGCACATGTCCTGTGAAGACCATATCCCACAAGCTTCTTGACGCCGTAACCGTAGTCGAGATGGGGTTGATGCCGGAGTACCGTTGTTCGATGTAGCACATCCACCACCATTTGAGTTGCGCCACCACAACACGACAAAAACGCTAACTTTAGGGATCTTGATGAACGTCGAGCGTAGGTCCTGGGTCTCCACCCCCTCCCGCCCGCGTGAGCGGAAGCGGAGGAAGCGAGGACCCTCGATCGCCGGCCGGGGAGGAGGCAGCGCCTAGGGCTTTTTGGAGGAGGAGAGTTGGTATAGGCATCGCACTAGCAAAGCACGGGATATCTGTTGCGTTTCCCGTTTCCGTCGACCTTCCACGGCGGATCTTCGAAAAACATTAGCAGGTCAATTGACACGCCTTTTGTTGACTTTTTTGGACTTGCCGTGCAGTGGTTACTCTTTCATTTGTTCAGTAACCTTGCGTTGTGTGTTAGTGTGTAGATCGAGAGAGAACGGTGACGCGACAGTGAGTGAGATAGCACAGGAGCTGGCATTTTAGGAGGAGATCTTTTTTTTTTGAGTGGATTTAGGAGGAGATCAAGATGCGGCTTACTGGTCGGGCTTCACATGTTACGGCCCGTCATCTTAAGCTGCATGTCACATCACTTGGGCCGTCTCTATATATTCTTCCTTGCCTCCTTGGTCTGGTGCACAAATCATTCGTCGCAAGGCCTGCATGCTCTAATTATTTCCAAGCAGCGACCAATGGGTGATCGGAGATCATACAGAAGGCCCGCGCCACGTCAGATGTGGTACATATATTTTTTATACTCCCTCGTATTATCGGTCTTAAACTTTGTCTACGTAAGGATGCATTTAGTCTAAATACTTAACTACTCCATCCATTTCAAAATATAAGATGTTTTAGCTTTATAAAGAAAACATATCTAGACTTATTTTAGCGTGTAGATTCACTTTAAACATTGGTGAACCTATATACTAAAAGAAGTTTAGATACATTTGTTTCATAAAGCTAAAACATCTTATATTTAAAACGGAGGAAGTAGATACATATGAATTCTAGACAAATTTGAAAATATTAATATGAATCGAAGGGAGTAGCCGTTAAAACAAACTGCGGCGCTTTTCTCCACGGAAACAGAAAAAGGTGCGGCGCATGGAGGTTTTGACTTCAGGTTTCAAGGCTGGGTTTCTAAAAAAAAAAAAGGTTTCAAGGCTGGGATCAGCGACTGAAATACGGGGTCAAGTTTTACGGCCTAAGCAGTTCGGTTTTGGGGTCCCACCGGGATACGCATGATACAGCTCAGAGCATATACTCCATTCCATAAGACAACCATTGGCGCGACCCCCGCCATGCCGTAAGATGATGATGCAATTCTGTGGCGCCAACCACCATGAATCGATCGAGCGAGGCAGCCTAACCAGAACGTGTTTGGTTGGTGCACACCAATCCTGCCATACTTCCCCACGCCATAAATAAGTTCTACATCGATAATGTTCAAAAACCTACTCCATCCATTCAGAAATATAAAACATTTTAGCTTTATAAAATAAATATATCTAGAAATATAAATCTTTATGAATCTATACTCTAAAAAACGTCTAGATCCATTCGATTCATAAAGCTAAAACATCTTATATTTCTAAACGGAGGGAGTATCAAATAGTGAGTCCTTAACAGTATAACTCTTGGACAACGGATTTGGAGGAATATGGCTAAGATTTGTTCTTTAATTTTCGAGAAGAGGCTTTGCATACACATTTTATAGAAATTAGAAAGCGCAAACACTGTTCAACATACAAGCTTACGTAGTGCGGGAGAAAACAACAAAAATGGTTCCCCGGTATAAATATTTGTCACACGCTGAACGCGAGATATCCCTCGCATGATTGCAACTCTAGGCGACTAGCCAAACATAGGAACATAGGCAGCTCCCCTCGTAGTGATCTTGTCCTGCCAAATAGAGGACAACATGGTTTGAGTTTTAGTAGTCATCCCACAACATTGTCTTTGTTCATGGGATAAGCAATGATAACCTTGTCCTTTCATCTACTGTCTTGACTCTAGTGCTGAGAAGAAAAGGTATCTAAATATGGAGAAGGGAAGGAGAACCAGTGAGAAGCCAAAGGGTTCAACATGTTCTGCATGAAGAAGGTATTATGTGCTTGGCCGCTAGGGAATGGGAAGACACTTTCTTAGGAGAAAGTGCATTGGAATAATACACAACACAAACTCGAGCTCTTGCTAGCTTTTACTATCAATTCCCCACAATGTGTCCTATTCTTAAACACTTATGCTAACCCTACGCCACAAACAATTTTATCTGCATATATATATTGATATGGTTATTACCACTTAGAAGTTGTATATGGTTAGTGCATAGCAAAGACTCAAACATGGGATGATATAAAAAGACCACAACAAGGTAACATGGGATGGTCTAAAAATATGACAATAAGATGCATGCATTCTTATAGTGCTTAAGACGTGCAATGAATAATATGTTGGTGTGCATTTAGCAGTCTCTTCAAAGTATTTGGAGTACTTCTACATTTATGCAGATGCATTAAACATAGGCAGAGTAGTATATCCGACCATCATTAACCTTAGACGAGGAGTCACCTCACCACACATAATTTTTCAACATGCCCTATACTCTTCAAAAGATTACTTTCAAATGTTCTGTAAGGATGCACATTAATTCCTAAATACTAACAAACCTGGAGAAACTGCCACCAAAGACAATCAACATACCGATGGCACCACCGATTTCTTTGGATATGTTATGGAATAGGCAAAGAATATGAAATTTTCATACGAATCAAGCTATTCTATGGCCTAAAATATAAGTTTCGTATAGAAACAACATTATAATTATGCTCCCTTACAATTTTGTTTTCATATTAATCAAGTTCATTTCTTTGAGTTTTCTAGTATCTGTCGAGTTGCACATATGTACATTACATACATTTAAGATATTTACTCTCACAATATAATTCATTCACGTGTTCATTTTTTCAGTGGTTTTTATTTCTTAGTTATTAGACAGTGGCATGGAAATCTTTGGATAATCGTGTATCATGTTAAATTCACCTTCTTACAAATTGAGCAAAATAATCTTCATATCGACATGCTTGCATCTACTGTCACAAGCAAACACGAAACCAGTGAACATGAGAGCGTAGTTGACTAGCATCAGCAAGCATATTGACAAGTTCTCCATGATGGAAGAGAGAGGTCATCGGTCGCTCAAAATAAAACCCCCATGAAAAGTACACTTTAGGTGATCCTTCTGTCTATCTTCACTTCCACAGTTATGGTGGTGGAAGAAACATACTAGGTTGGAATGAGGCTTTCTACCACCTCGGAAGGCTTATGTGGTGGATTTCATTTGGTTTCAAGACACATCAGAGCTTGTTTTGATATTTGGGGATTAGTATTAGGTTGAGTCTATACAAATAATAATGTCTCTATCATCCCATCTCTAAGAGTGGTGGTTTCCGCACATTGTAAGTTCTCTACATGTCAATCATAGTCTAATAGGCTAGTGGCTGAGTGCGAGGAATTTCTTTCTAGCCAACTGGAGTGTCAGAAGTTCCGCAAACAACACTAAATTTGATCAGAAAGATAGACAAAGAAGTATTTTGTTGTGCTAGGTGGTTTGAGTTTGCAGTGATGCTAATGTGGCATGCTTGGAAAGAGTTTAGTTTTCTAAAAATCCGAAGTTCACTATGCTACCTATTCATGTTACAGGACATCCTGTCTATAGTTTATGCTGAAGGAGATATGCCCTAGAGGCCAATAATAAAGTTGTTTATTGTTATATATCAATATCACAAAGACCATGATAGAATGAAGTTCCAATAGCACATGATATAATAGGTTTACCAACTTTGGTGGTGTTACCTTGAATTAACTTGGTGGAATCTTCACACAAATAAACATCACAAGGAGTTTCTTCATTCATTTCTTTAATGGCCGAAATTTGATGCCGAACTTTAGTTTGTTCATATGGTTCACTACATCTTCTAGAACTCTTGTTTGCAACAGTGTTGTGTTTGGCTTTCATCCCCTACAAAAGTTAGTTTCATAGCGTTTTTGGCAATACCAAAAGGGATTTGATATGCCACTTTTAGTTCAGGAGGCTTTTCAACCTTGTTCTTAATAGAATGAACATATTCAAAAATAGTTAGTTTCGTCTCTTCGTGGCCTAAAAAAGACATGATAAAATAAATAGAAAATAGTAAAAATAGCTTGCAAGTTTCCTTACAAATAGCGTGACGCTCCCGACAACGGTGCCAGAAAAGTGTCTTGATGGCTCCCAAGTGCAGAAGATCAATTGTAGTACTTTTCAATAACAAAGGTTGTCGAACCCACGATGAGGTGAAGGTATTGTTTAGTAAGTTTGACAAGTAAAACAATAAAAGGGTGCAGTGGTTTGGCCTTTTGGGTTTGTAGTTTGAAGTAAAACAAAATACTGAAAGTAAATAGAAGCAATTAAATGCTCTCAATGAGATAAAGCACAATACTTTATGCATCAAGAGGACAAGCTCAAGTGTGTGTGAACTTATATTTGACAAGCGTTCCCGAGGGAGGCATGGATTTACTTAGCATTTAGATTTCTACATAACATGGTGAACATCTTGTCAACTTTCATTCCTTTAGGGCGGAGCCTAAATTAGGTGCGGCCATAGATATGAGCAAGTACACCCGTTATGATGGGTCCTAGACCCATTTTCATGAGCAAGTATAGGAATCATTAAGACATAAATGTCCCACCATAGCAGTTAGTTCAGTGGTCCCCGACATAAATCCCTCTAATGCAACTCAAAGTATTGAAAAACGGTTTCTATCATTCCGTCCCTTCCAACCCTCGTCATTGCATTTAAGTGTAGCTCTATGAGCCCATATAGGTGAAGTAATAAGAAGTCAACGTTCACATAAAACCATAATAGAACCACATAAAAGATAAAAACTTGACCACATACTCATTGCATATTATATGGAAATCATAGTCAACTCATCCTATGCCCTCAGGAACATGGGGATCTACTAACAAGTGACAAACATGATATGGATAAGTGGCATATGGATTACAACATAATCTGAAAATATAATATCTCTACCAAATAAATACAAGTTGCCAATCACAAACATGCAAATAGCACTTAAAATAATCAGGGTTCAATCAATCACAAACTATAAGGGGGACGAGGTGGATCTTGGAGATGGAGATCGTGATGATAATGGTGCTGATGGAGATGTTGATGGAGAGCCCTCACCCTATGCCAAGGAGGAGTGGTGATGATGATGGCGTCGATCTCCCCCTCACTGGAGGCTCCGATGCTGTAGGATCTGTCCTCTCCTAGAGTAGGAGAGGACTTTTGCCTCCGTCGCCGTCTCTACAAATCGTGGGGAAAATATGGCATAGATTTTCTGGTGAGATGGAGGCATCTCTCAAAAGGAGGAGCCGAGGCAATGCTCGTGGGCCAAACGAGCATGGGTGGCGCACCCAGCAAGGTAGGGCGCCACCTAGGATCTTTTGGGCCCAACAACTCCTCTCGCTTGGTTCTTTCGCCCACGGTCCTTCTCCAGGTGAAAAACTGATCAAGTATTTTTTTTCTTTGATTTTTAGATGTCCAGAAGGTCCCTAAAATAGCAAAATAGGAAAAAGGAGGTTTTTTGCCTCCTAGAAATTAAACACCAATGAAAGGGACTTTATAGGATAGTCCCATAAATCGACTAAAAAGTTATAAATAATGATAGAACATGGCAAATATCATTCAAAACAGATCATATAAGTCACTATATTGATGATGTAAAATGCACGTATTAGTGGTATATAAATAAACTAGGTCCCTGGTATCCTCTAGTACTAGTTTGTTGGGCAAATGAAGTGATGGACACACCCGACCATAAAATTGTATTGTGATCCAGTCACAAAGTTCAAACGTTGCAATATCTAGCCAAGCGTAGTGATTTAGTCACTTGACCGTCAGATCATATTAATCATTATCTCCCACGGATTCTTTGATCACACGAAGTGTCATGTCCGTAACTTGGTGGCCATAAAGGTGTGTATTGGGTACTCCAATGGAATAGGTTGAGGCCTATGTATGAAGATTAGGATTTCCCTATCCGAGCGACTAATAGATACTTTGAACCCACTCGATGAGATTACATCAATGAGCTTCCAAGCATGTGACTAGGTCACGGGAATGTAATATTACAGGAATGAGTAAATGTGTTTGTTAGTAACAAGATTGATCTTGGTATACCGATACTAGAGATCAGGTCTTGGATAAACCAAGTGTTGTAGTGCAAAGGGAATGCGCCTCAAAGTCTAAAAGGTTCAAGCGATCAATCAAATTCACGGAATGTGAAGGGACCATCATGAGTTTTCAGACACCGTTGCTGGTCATTGATCCAAGAGTTGTATCCATCATGTCTAAACATTCCTGAACCGTAAGGGTGTCACGCTTAAGAGTAGAGACGTTGCGGGTTGATCCATGATCGTAAGATAAAGAGGAAGAGAGAGAACTAGAAACGTTCTGGAGAGATATAGAAGTGTTTGGAGATCATTCAAAAGGTGTTTTGAATGAAAGGGAATTAAATAAAAGGTATTTAATATTTAGTTAATGAAATTACTGTTAAGTATATTTATTTAGTAAATAAAAATGGGCAATACCCCTACATGGGCCCTCCCGAAAGGGAGAGGGCCCAACAGGGAGCAACCACCCCACTAGGTGGGCTAGGGAAAGCCAGGTGGGGGCTCCCACCACCGTCGGCCCTAGGTGGCCTTGGCGCGTGGATGGGGCCCACCCCACCGCCCGTCGGCCGCCGCCTCCTCCAACGTCCTCTAAGTTTAGTCCCATCCCAGGACTTGGAGAGGTGGGGTGCCTAGATTTCCCTATATAAAGGGGGGGGTGCCTCCTCCAAATCGCATCCCACAGTTGGTCATTCGTCTTCTCTCTCTCCCTATCTCCCTCTCCTATGTGTTCCCTTGTTACGAACGTATGCAACGAGGTTGGGCTTTCTCCACCCAACACACGCCGTTTTTCTGTAGGAGTTGGTATGTATCTTCTTCTTCTATTGTCTTGCTGGACTGGGGCCTAAGAGACGTCTTTTACACCAGACATGTGAAAAACTTTGAAGGTACTACCATCAGTAGTGCTGGATGCTTGATGCCTTACAGACCCTGGGATCTGCTACGCTCGGCTTCATCGGCAACGTTTTTGTGGGGACATAATCCCACTTCCGGTATTAAAAGATATAGACACCATACCCCGCTCGTTACTGTACTTCTCCATAGATAGATCTTGGCTGGTGTGTTTTTGTAGTAGGAATTTTTTGTTTTCTGCCACGTAACCCCTTCATATGCCATATGTTTGCATTTTTAGGATGTTTTACTTACTCCAAAAAACATTATTCTCGTATAAGAACACACACGCCTTGCTAGCAATTTTCTTGTCACACCAAATCCTCCATGGTACACAACTAAGAAAAATCCAAAGGAACTTGATGTAGGGGTTCACGCATGAAACAATAAATTTTTCCCTATGCCAAGAACCCCATTGCCAAGACGTATCTATTAGTAATGTAGTAGTGGGAGGGGATTATTACAAACTTGCCTTTGAAGACCAAAAAGCATTGTTAATGCTCGAGAGAGCGTGGTTGGTGTAGAAGAGCCGAAGCCGACCTCAAGGTCGTGTTGAAGTCCTGACAGCTCCTGTGGCTCTAATGACTCCCTAGTGCCCCAAGTGTTGCACCTAGTAGGGAGTTACACACGTTCGGTGCCTGAAGATGACTCCCGCTCCTCCGATCCAGTAGTAGTTGCGAAAGTAGAGCTTCTGGATCCGAATCCCGTAGCGCGATGGTGCTTCGTGGTGAAGAAGGCTCCTGCTCGCGCGATCTGGACTTGGGACCATGGTCACGGGAGAGAGAGAATCAATTGGATGTCTCCCCAAAAGAGAGGGAACCTTTTATTGATTCTTGTGTATTTAATTTTCCAAAAGACCTCTCTTTATATAGGAAAAAAACCACCCCATAGCTAACTAGCTTAGCCATGTGGGACTAAACAAGGGAGAGGGGAGAGGGGGATTGGTTGCCGCCGGCCAAGGCCCAAGTGGGACCTACACGGTGTGCCTTGGCCCAGCCAACCACCCCTCCCCCTTCCTCCCTTTGGTTTTCCCTCATGGACCCTTTTCCCTCCGGATTTGGCCCATTAAGGTATTTGCCCCTTTTTTAATTATTTTTATTTTATTGAATAAATATAAATGAATGATTAAATAAATATTCAACATTCACTTACATATTATTCAATCCTCGTTGATGTGGAACTCATTCCCTCTCATTCCGGACATCCTCTGGATTTGCCGAAACCCTTCCGATTTTCTCTCTTATCTTTTCTTCGGTGATTATGCCGATCCCAAAACACTCTCTGAGCATCATCAAGCCCTTAAGCATGATACCCCATGGTTCAGGAACACTCCAGACATGGTCGGTACCCTCCCGTACCAATGATAAATAGAGAGACCTAGATGGCCATGTGACCCCTGTGCATTCCATGAAATCTTTCGTCGTTTGAACCATGAACATTATGTCATATTCCTTTTGTCTCTCGATACATGCATTGTCCAAGATCTGATCAATGACATCACCATGTTGTGTTCAATCTCGTTATCAACACATGCTACTTGACTCATTCTAACAAGTGATATCCCCATGATCAAATCATACGCTCTATTGGATATAACTTCTCTGAGTGGGCCATCGAGTATCTTTTCCGTCATGCGGATGGACAAATCCCGCTCTTGATGCATATTGCCTCAACTGTTCCTCCGAATACCTGAACACACATTTATGATCACCGAGTCACCATATGACGTTTGATGCTATGAAAGTACCCTCAGGTAACAGTGATTGATATGGCCTCACGGTCTAAGAAATAGTACATTAAGTCTATTCTAATCATCATAGCTTGAACTTAGTAACATGATAGGGTCACGATTCTTAGGTTGGGTATAGCTCATTGATACATTGCAAATGTATCTATAATTTTTGATGTTCATGCTTGGTTTTATCCACTTTTTGTGTTTTGTTCCAACTTTGGAGTACTTTTCATACGATTTCTTGGACTAACCTATTAACAAGAGCCACAGTGCCAGCTGCCTGTTTTCTGCTGTTTTTGGTTCCAGGAAAGTCATAAAATGAATATTCTCGGAATTGGACGGGACAAAATCCAAAGTGCCTATTTTTCCGGATGTCATCAAGTGCCAGAATACGAGACGGAGAGGGGCCAGAGGGCCACCACACCACATGGTCGCACGGCCAAGCCTGGCCCGTGCCAGGGGGTGGTGTGGCCGCTCCCGGCACCCCCTCGGCCTCTCCTTCCGCCTATATATTGCCCTCGGGACGAAAACCCTAAGTACCCGAGCAAAAATCCATGAAAGAGTCTGTAGCCGCCGTCATCTCCATCCCTAGATCGGGAGGGATCTGAAGCTCTTCCCGGCACCCTGCCGGAGAGGGGAATTCACCCTGGAGGCCTTCTTCATCACCATGCAAGCCTCCGGTGTGATGCGTGAGTAGTTCATCCTTGGACTACGGATCCATGTAGTAGCTAGATGGCTGGTTCTCCTCCTTTGTGCTTTCATGTTTAGATCTTGTGAGCTCCGTTCATGATCAAGATCATCTATTTGTAATTCTGCATGTTGTGTTTGCGGGGATCCGATGGATATTGAGATGCTATTTCGGATTGCTTATTGGTTCTATCATGTCTTTGTTATTTGTGATCTTGCATGATTTCCGTTGTTAGTAGCTATCTTGGCCAAGTAGATGCTAGGAACTCCAAGAGTTAGTATTTATGCTCGATAGTGGGTTCATGCCTCTGGTAATCTGGGGAAGTGACAGAAATCTCTAAGGTACTAGATGTGCTGTTGCTACTAGGGAGAAAACAACAATCCTTTGTTCATAGAACAATCATATTGTTTACTTTACACGTAGTTCGTAAAGCAATAATCTGTTGCTTGCAACTTAATACTAGAGGGGGTTTGGATGATAACCTGAAGGTGGATTATTAGTCATAGATGCAGTTGGATGGCGGTCTATGTATTATGTTGTAATGCCCAATCAAGTCTCAAAGGAGTCAAGATGATTAGTATATGCATGTATTGCTTTTTCGGTGTTTGTCAATTGCCCCACTGTAATTTGTTCACCCAGCATGTTATCTATCTTAAGGAGAGCCACCTCTAGTGAACTATGGATCCCGGTCCTTTTTCTTTACATACAATGTATAAACTGTTTACTGCGTTGTGTTTACTTTCTGCAAACTTTTACTTCTTTCCATTCGATACGTTTAATCCTTTATTTTCCGCAAAACACGGTGAGATTGACAACCTCATCGGAAGTTGGGGACAAAGTTCTGTGGTTGTGTTGTGCAGGTCTCCACGTTGCTACTAGCACCGGTAGTGCGCCCTGCCAAAGCTCAGCTAGTAACACCTTTGAGGTGTTTACTTGATCCTACTGGTTCGATTAAACCTTGGTTTCATAACTGAGGGAAACTTGCTGCTGTGCTCATCATACCTTCCTCTTGGGGTTCCCAACAAGCTCTACATCAACACCGCACCAGCACTTTTCTGGGCGCCGTGCGTTGAGCCATCAGCGATTTTCTGGCACCGTTGCCGGGGAGTCAAGGACATCTTCACAAGAGGAGTCCCTCATAACCAATCTCTTTACTTTGTTGTTTTTGTTTTGCTTAGTTTTCTTTTTTGCATTGTTTGCTTGTTTTGTTATCAAAAACACAAAAAAATGACTACTCTTGAAAACACTAAGTTTTGTGACTTCACTAGCACCAACAACAATGATTTTATGAGCACACCTATTGCTCCACCTGTGGCTGAAAATACTTTCTTTGAGATAAAACCTACTTTGCTCAATCTTGTTATGAGAGAACAATTTGCTGGTATTGGTAATGAAGATGCTGCTTCCCATCTAAATAACTTTGTTGAACTTTGTGAGATGCAAAAGCATAGGGATATAGGTGGTGATATTATTAAGCTGAAATTGTTTCCTTTCTCTTTGAGAGGAAAAGCTAAAGAATGGTTGAATTCCTTAACTAGGAATAGTATTGATTCTTGGACTAAGTGCAAAGATGCTTTCATTGGAAGATACTATCCTCCCGCTAAGATTATATCCATGAGAAGTGAAATAATGAAGTTTAAACAACTTGATAATGAGCATGTTGCTCAAGCTTGGGAAAGAATGAAATCTTTGGTAAAGAATTGTCCCATTCATGGAACTGACTGCTTGGATGATCATCCAAACTTTTTATGCGGGATTGAACTATTCTTCAAGGAACCTATTGGATTCAGCTGCTAGAGGTACCTTTATGACCATCACTTGGGGTGCTGCAACAAAACTTCTGGACAATATGATGGTTAATTATTCTGAATGGCATACTGAGAGAGCTCCACAAGGTAAGGTAAATTCTATTGAGGAAACCTCCTCCTTGAGTGATAAAATTGATATTATTATGTCTATGCTTGTTAATGGGAAAGCCCATATTGATCCAAATAATGTTCCTTTAGCCTCTTTGGTTGCTCAAGAAGAGAAAGTTGATGTGAACTTCATAAGAAATAACAATTTTGGCAACAATTCTTATGGTAATAATGCTTATAGGAGTAATTTTGGTAACAACAATTATAAGCCATATCCTCCCAACAATGGTAATGCTTATGGAAATTCTTACAACAATAATAGGAGTGCTCCCTCTGAACTTGAAGTTATGCTTAAAAAGTTTATTAGTAAACAAACTGCTTTCAATAAAACTATTGAGGAAAAACTCTCTAACGTCGAAAGAAATATGGCATCTTTAGCTGAAGCTCAATCTACTTTGAATAAAATGGCTGCTAAACCTGAAATTAATGAGAATCCCTTTGCAGCTACTAATGCCATACAAGTAAGAATTGATGAAAATGTTAGACTATTAGCTGAATTACATGCTAAGTGGGAAAGAGAAGATGAAATTGCTAGAAACATTAGTGTTTCTACTATTACCACCACTAGTGTTGAGGCTAGTAATAGTTCTACTACTTTATAAGATAAGATTGATTTTGATCTTGATGATTGAAATATCTTTGAAGTTATTAAGTTCCTACAAAATCTTGCTAAAAGTCCTAATGCTAGTGCTATGAACATGACTTTTACAAAACACATTACTGATGCTCTCATAAAGATTAAAGAAGAAAAGATGAAATGTAAAGCTTCTATTCCTATAAAACAAGAAGATGGTTGGGAACCCATCATTAGTATGAAAGTGAATGACTTTGATTTCAAAGCTTTATGTGATCTTGATAGTAGTGTTTCTATCATGCCTAGAAGGATTTATGATATGCTTGATTTGCCTCCTCTTGAAGATTGCTATTTGAATGTCTCACTTGATGATAATGTTAAAAAGAAAATCATGGGGAGTCTTAATGATGTTCTTATTATGGTTAACAATTCCGATATCCCTGTTGATTTCTATGTTTTGGATGTTGAATACAATGCTTCTTGTCCTATTACTTTGGGAAGACCTTTTCTTAGAACTGTTGGTGCCAACATTGATATGAAAGAAGGCACCATTAAATATCAACTCCCACTCAAGAAAGGTATAGAAGACTTCCCTAAAAAGATAGAAAAGATTTCTTTTGCTTCTCCTATGAAGACAAAATTTGGTCTTAATGCTTCTTCATTTGAGAACACTTGATTCTTTCTTTGCTTCTTATGCCTAACTTAAAGGCGTTAAAGAAAAGTACTTATTGGGAGATAACCCAAAAGTTTTAGATGAGTCTTGGAAGTTATTACCTCTGTAATAGCCTCTCCTTATCCTTTTTATTTGCTTTTTGGGCCAAGAGTAACCTCTAATGAGAGAGAAGTAATGATTGGGAAAGTTGCTATCCCGAAATGGATTTTTGTGCTTCACCATAAAAGTTCGTGAGAGAGCTCTGTATGTCGGATTGAGATGTAATTGTTTTTGCTTCTGACCCAGGTTGTTATCTAATTTTCGTTAGTTCAACACTTTTTGATTTGAGCAACTTTACCTGCTGGTCTGTTTTGACAGATTTCTGCCATTTTCTGCATTTGCTTCTTGTGGGTTCCTTTTTGAGTTCTTTTGGGGAATTGAGCTTTTTGAGGGAAGTGCTACAGTAGCTAGTGTTCTAATGGAAGTTTATTTGGTGTGAGAACTGAACCTTAAGACTTATTTATCTTAAGTGCACTAATGTTGATAATAAAGATTGTGTGAAGTTTTGTATGTAGGAAAAATTTCAGATGTATGGAAGGAATGAGTAATGAGATGAAGGATGGACTAAAGCTCAAGCTTGGGGATGCCACGCGTGTCACCCCAAGAAATATCCAAGAAGTACAAGCGTTAAAGCTTGGGGATTCCCAAGGCATCCCCTTCTTCATCAATAAAAATCCTAGGTTTCTTCCAAACGCTTCATTTTTATTGTTTCATGCACAGTTGTGTTTTTCTTGGAGCGTCTTCTTTTTCGTTTTTGTTTTGGTTTTTAGTTTGCTTGGTTTGCTTAGTTTTCTGAATAAATTGGTTGGACCCTCTCTTTCATACATTGGTTTGCAAATAGTTTGGTTTGGTTTGGAAAAGAGTAGGAAAGTTCATGCTTATGTGGTAAAAAGAGCTCGTTTTGACTGTGGCCTATGCTTTGTCATGCCATGCTTGATATTGTTTTGGCTTTATGCTTAGTATTATTTGTTGTAGCATGACTTGTTATAAAAAATTGAGATTTCTTAATGTGCCTTGGATGAATCATGCGTTGTTTTAGCATATTGAAGCATAGTATAGTGGTATTCTCCTTTGATGCTTTATTTGGGTTGACTTGGCACATGCTCACACCATGTTATGACTATCTCAAGTCACCATAGACTTTATGATCCTGCAGTTTTCAACTTGTAGTATCAACTTATGCTTTGATCAATGATGTTTTGTCGCTCTGCATGATTATGGCCATTATTGCTCTCTTAGTTTATCGCTCCCAGTCTTTTGCTAGCCTCCACAACAAAGTATGAGTTCCACTCATGCATCCAACTCCCTAAACCAAGTTATTCCAAAGAGTCCACCTTACCTACCTACTAGCTTATGCTATTCCAAGTATATTCATGCTTTTCTTTATCTTCCAAATTAATCTTGTTATGAGAAAACTAGTGATTAAAGCTCTCACGAACTTGATGGCACACTTTACTTTTTGCATCTAATAAACTTGAACCATTGGGTCCTTCTTTGTTGCGTATATGCTTGCGCTTTATAAGATGAAATTAGCAGAACCATGTACCATGGGGAACGCTTTCAACATTGCACTTGTACTTTGTATCTCGTTGATATCATGTTCTTTTGCTTACGGATCCCGGCGGTGTGAAATAAAAGTGGAACTTATAAGATCATGGAGTTTGTATGTGTGTTACAGAAACGCCTGAGCCTCTAGCCTAAGCCATGCCTAATCATGGTGGAAACTTGCAGCATCACCATAATGAGCACTCTATGAAGCATCCTCAATAAAAACCTATGCAAATAGCAAATAAGAAGATCGCTGAGATGCTCATTGTCTGCTTGCCTTGTCATTTTGATTATGGGAAAGCTTCCGTATCATGTGCAAGGGGTACCCCGTCGGCAGTTCTTAATGATACACACATACTTACAATGACAAGAGCTTACTCGTGACTGAAGTTGAGTAGCATGAGGATCGGTCTTCGTAAGTAAGGGGCATGAGATTTCGGTTTATAACTTGTCAAGCATATCCTCTTAGTTGTGTCACTTTAACCTTAATCACCTTAAAGATGCTTATGATAGGGGCAATGAGAGCTAAAAGCTATAAGTACCATAATTTTTGGAAGCTCTTTATGAGACTTGAATCCTTACTTCCTTTTACAAAGGCCTTTCTTCCACCATTATACTGAGTCTCCACCTTCTATCTTTATGCACCTACTTTGAGAGCATAGTGGCCATTCTTAGTTCTATGTGCATTGTCCCAAGAATAGTTGACTGATGCATACTTTGATATTGCTTGTTTTAAACTATTGTATCTAGTCACTCTTATGAACTTTGAAGGTGTCCTATGCATTTATATTTGCTACTCTATTGAGGGACAAGCTGAATACTATTATGCCATGTTTTGTTTATGTGAAACAAACAAACATCTTGCAAAGCATTGTTATTCATGAATCTTTTGTTTGTGCCTTTTCATGTTGCATCATAGTTTCTTTGCTTATTGCCCGAACTTTGTCTTTCATGTTATGATTGAAGTACTATGATCCCAGCTTTTGAATGTTTTACAAATACTTTGATCAAGTCTTTGATGGTGCATGTCACCTCAAAAATTATTCTTTCTTTTTATCACTTACCTACTCGAGGACGAGCAGGAGTTAAGCTTGGGGATGTTGATACACTGCAATTGTATCTATAATTTTTGATGTTCCATGCTTGGTTTTATCAACTTTCTTGTGTTTTGTTCCAACTTTGGAGTACTTTTCATATGATTTCTTGGACTAACCTATTAACAAGAGCCACAGTGCCAGCTGCCTGTTTTCTGCTGTTTTTGGTTCCAGGAAAGTCATAAAATGAATATTCTCGGAATTGGACGGGACAAAATCCAAAGTGCCTATTTTTCCGGATGTCATCAAGTGCCAGAATACGAGACGGAGAGGGGCCAGAGGGCCACCACACCACCTGGCCGCGCGGCCAAGCCTAGCCCGCGCCAGGGGGTGGTGTGGCCGCTGCCGCCACCCCCTCGGACTCTCCTTCCGCCTATATATTGCCCTCGGGAAGAAAACCCTAAGTACCCGTTCAAAAATCCACGAAAGAGTCTGTAGCCGCTATCATCTCCATCCCTAGATCGGGAGGGATCTGAAGCTCTTCCCGGCACCCTGCCGGAGAGGGGAATTCACCCTGGAGGCCTTCTTCATCACCATGAAAGCCTCCGGTGTGATGCGTGAGTAGTTCATCCTTGGACTACGGATCCATGTAGTAGCTAGATGGGTGGTTCTCCTCCTTTGTGCTTTCATGTTTAGATCTTGTGAGCTCCGTTCATGATCAAGATCATCTATTTGTAATTCTGCATGTTGTGTTTGCGGGGATCCGATGGATATTGAGATGCTATTTCAGATTGATTATTGATTCTATCATGTCTGTTATTTGTGATCTTGCATGCTTTCCGTTGTTAGTAGCTATCTTGGCCAAGTAGATGGTAGCAACTCCAAGAGTTAGTATTTATGCTCGATAGTGGGTTCATGCCTCTGGTAATCTGGGAAGTGACAGAAATCTCTAAGGTACTAGATGTGCTGTTGCTACTAGGGAGAAAACAACAATCCTTTGTTCATAGAACAATCATATTGTTTACTTTACACGTAGTTCGTAAAGCAATAATCTGTTGCTTGCAACTTAATACTGGAGGGGGTTCGGATGATAACCTGATGGTGGATTATTAGTCATAGATGCAGTTGGATGGCGGTGTATGTATTATGTTGTAATGCCCAATCAAGTCTCAAAGTAGTCAAGATGATTAGTATATGCATGTATTGCTTTCTCGGTGTTTGTCAATTGCCCTGCTGTAATTTGTTCACCCAGCATGTTATCTATCTTAAGGTGAGCCACCTCTAGTGAAGTATGGATCCCGGTCCTTTTTCTTTACATACAATCTATAAACTATTTACTGCTTTGTGTTTACTTTCTGCAAACTTTTACATCTTTCCATTCAATACGTTTAATCCTTTGCTTTCTACAAAACACGGTGAGATTGACATCCTCATCGCAAGTTGGGGACAAAGTTCTGTGGTTGTGTTGTGCAGGTCTCCACATTGCTACTAGCACCGGTAGTGCGCCCTGCTAAAGCTCAGCTAGTAACACCTTTGAGGTGTTTCCTTGCTCCTACTGGTTTGATTAAACCTTGGTTTCATAACTAAGGGAAACTTGCTGCTGTGCTCATCATACCTTCCTCTTGGGGTTCCCAACGAGCTCTACATCAACACCACACCAACACTTTTCTGGGCGTCGTGCATTGAGCCATCACTCATCATCTCATTCTCGCAATGAGGTGACTCCTTTGTCAACTAGCATAAGTGCCACGTGATTAGGAAAACCTTGATCATCTATTGACCAATGAACTAGTGACTAGAGCTTCACCGGGAACTCCTAGTTGTTTATATATCACACGTATATTGAAGTTTCCTTTCAATACATTTATAGCATGATATAAACTTCTCATAAACTTTATGAAATATGATAATAATCCATATTATTATTTGTATCTAGGGCATATTTCAAACACTTGATACCACTACCTCTACCATGTATGATGTGCAGGCAACAATCTAGTCAGCATGCAACAATCTAGTCACGGCTCCTAACCCCTTACTACACTAACGCTACAATGCCTAGTTTAAGTGTGACTAGCGTGTCTAGGAAAAATTATTTATCTTAAGTTAGAAAAAGGCACCTAGTACTTATTCTACTATTTTAGATTATCATTTCTTTGACAAAATCCGCTACTTATTCATAGTAGACCATTATTTCCACTTGTCACTTTCCATGGTTTTTATCACTTCAGTATTGTATATGTTTGATGAAGCTGAGTAATATAGAGAGAGGACTCAAAACATGGGGTTATAGAAAAAATGGGGGCTCAATATGCACTTATCATTTAGGTACATGCAGATGCATAATACGTGTCCTACAAGTGTGTATTTTGTTTTGATGGTCTCTCCAAGACTTTTATATAGAGTACTTTGTCATTTGTGCACATGTTTTAATCATGATAGCATATTCTATCATTATGAATAGATGGCAGAATCACTTCACAATACTATTTTTGCAACATGCCTATAGAATTTCAAAAATTACATTCATAGTTCCTAAAAGAATGAGCGTTAGTACATAACTATTTAAAAATTGAATACCATTAGTATGGTCAAGGCACTGCCCATATCATCGAACATTTTATGGAATAGTAAAATAATGTTGTTTTTTCCTTGTATATTGACAAAATCTATGACCTTTAATGAATTCACATGAAAGCAAAATTTATTCAAAACTCCTATATTTTTGCTAATAATTTAAGGGATTTCTATTTCTATGCCCCCGTTCGTTAGTTGTACTTAGTTTTCCCCAACCGCTTAGTTTTTCCTCACTTTTCCCCTCCCTCCATTCTGAAACTCTCACATGCGCTCGGACGGGTGGATGCCGTCAGGTCAAAGGATTGACCATTACATGCTGACAGGTGGGACTGCGTTGGGCGGGTCCTGCGTTGAGCATTACCTTACGTCGCCTCGACCGTTACATGCTGACAGGTGGGGCCATGTTGGGATGGGTCCTGTGTATGTGGTGAAGGGTGGGGCCGTGTTGGGATGGGTCTTGCATACATTGTGAAGGGTGGGGCCACATAGAGACATGTCGGACTGGCTATTCTCGCCCCGAGCCTGGAATAGCTCCCACACCTCCCCTCCGCTCTGCCGCCCTCCCGTCGTGCCCTCCTACCTGAGAGCCCCTCCTACCTTATGTCGTCCTTGGCCCCCCGAGCCACCCCTCCCCCTAGCCGTGGAGCCCACTCCGGCTCCGCTTCCTCCCCCGCTAGATCTACCCCTTTCGTGGAACAGTATGCGACATTGGCGGGTGTATCGGTCCTTCCCGTCGAGCGCGGAGAAGATTGGGTGGAATCAGAGGGATCTAACGCATGGATTCCATCTAGGTAAGTACTGTTTCCCTTTGTGGATTGATTATAGGCAGTAATTGAGCGCGAATCGCTGGTACTCAGCTAACTGCCTTGCTTTTCGAATAGGATTGATCTAGAGTTGGCATTTCGGCTGGCGGTTAAACTGGATACTAGCGTAATTCGTGGTTGTGAACGGTATCCCTCTGGATTTTAGTTCCCAGCGGTGGTTGCAACCTCCATAACTCCAGAGATTTGAAAGATAAAATATATTCTAAATTCCCTTAGAGCAATGGCGATTCAGTTGATTGGCAATATTTCAACATTAGCGAGCAAAGATTGCTCCCACTAACTAGCGAAGCTGATCTGGTAATGTTTTTCTCTTTGAATGCTACCGAATGTTTTGGTCGAATTCGTATTCATGTGCAACATAAATTTGAACACACGGGAAAGAGGGCTAAAGCATCATCTGGTGGTCAGGCATCATCAGGTGGTCGGGCATAATGTGTCTCTGTTGTCTTCGCTAATAGTCTGTGCCCCCACGCTCCTTGTAGGTCCACAGTAGTACCATCTGTTCGCACTACGAGTATAAGCCAAATCGCTCGTGCGGACGATGTGGAGGACGAAGCAGAGCTTGTCGAGGGAGCGCCTCCACTAGATGATGAGGATGAGTTGATGTTTCCTGAATTGGTAGATGGATTTAGTAAACAAGCACTAGAGGATCAATACACGGAGGAATTGGCTCATGATGACCCACAAGTATAGGGGGTGTATCGTAGTATTTTCGAGGGAAGTGAAACCCAATTTATTGATTCGACACAAGGGGAGCCAAAGAATATTTATAAGCCTTAACAACTGAGTTGTCAATTCAGCTGCACCTGGATACAATCTTACTCACAGTAGTTTATCAGTAGCAATAGTTTTGTAGGAGGAATAGTAAAGTAACAGTAGTAGTAAAGTAAAGATAGCAGTAACAATAGCAGTAAACAGTAGGATTCAAGTGCAGTAGGCATAGGGATGTATGGACAGGCGTTGCATGGACAAGACAACTCACATAGCAATCAGAACATAGGGCAATTGCAGATAAGTAAGATAAAGCATCTAAGTACTAGATAATCCTAGGCATGTATTCCATATATAGTCATACGTGCTCGCAATGAGAACTTGCACAACATCTTTTGTCCCGCCAGCCTGTTTGCAGCGGGGCCTCAAGGGAACTACTAGCAATTAAGGTGCTCCTTTTAATAGAGCACCGGAGTAAAGCATTAACACTCCGTAAACACATGTGATCCTCACATCAAAGCCATTCCCTCCGGTTATCCCGATTTCTGTCACTTCGGGGCCATTGGTTCTGGACAACAACGTGTGTATATAACTTGCAGGTAAGACCATAAACAATACTATCATAATGAATCAATAACATGTTCAGATCTGAAATCATGGCACTCAGGCCCTAGTGACAAGCATTAAGCATAACAAGTCGCAACAAAGTCATAAAGCACTAATAGAAGATACTAGGCACCATGCCCTAACAATATGATGCCATTACATGAACGATCTCATCCAATCCCTACCATCCCCATAGCCTACAGCAGGGGGTTACTCACTCATAGATGGGGGAAACATGGATGGTCGATGGAGAAGCGATGGTGATGATGATGGCGATGATCTCCTCCAATTCCCCATCCCGGCCGGGTGCCAGAACGGAGTTTCTGGTGCTGTTTCGTGGAATCTGGTGGTGGCAGTGGAGCGGAACTCCTTCTGGAAAAACGTTGACCTCCTTGAGTTTTTAGGTCAGAAGGCATCTTATAGGCGAAGAGGTAGACCGAGGGGGTGTCTGGGGCGGCCAGACCACCCCCTGGCGCGGCCAGGCCTAGCCCGCGCGGCCAGGTGGTGTGGCTGGGCCCCAGCCCTACTCCGTCTCGTATTCTGGCTCAGGGAGTCTTCTAGTGAAATAGGATTTTTGGCATATTTTCCGGGATTTTTCCTGATAGTTGATTTTCTGCACAAAAACTAGACACCAAGGCAATTCTACTGAAAATAGCGTCAGTCCGTGTTAGTTGCATCCAAATCACACAAGTTTAGAAGAGAAACAATAGCAAAAGTATTCGGGAAAGTAGATACGTTTTGGACGTATCAACTCCCCCAAGCTTAGCTTATTGCTTGTCCTCAAGCAATTTAGTTGAAAACTGAGTGCGATAAAAGAAACTTTCATAAACACATTTGCTTCAAATGATGTATATATTCTCAGCATGTGATCAACTACTTAGACAATTCATAATAAAGAGTATGCAACTAAGTTTACTTAATAGGCATTGCAAGCTATGAAAAGATTCCAACTCAAAAATAATAAGTAGCATAAAACATAAACATAAGCAACATTACAATGCTCATAACAAGGTATGATAGAGTGGTATCTCGCTTGCCTTTGATTATGAATGCCAAGGCACCTCTGAAGTTCAAGTGAAGACTAGAAGTAAAGATGTCAAAGATACAAGCATCAAAGTCATAACACAAATAATCAAGTAATGCGACAAGCACAAAGAATGACAACTATACTCTCAAGAAAGTGCTCATATAATAGGTGGAGACTCAACAAAGAAATGAAAAAGGTTTTGAATAGTTTGAAAGGCTTCCAAATGCTGAAAGTATGGTACTCGTTAGCTTTGAGCTCTCATTGCCCCTATCATAAGCATCTTTAAGTGGTTGAGGTTAAAGTGACACAACTAAGAGGGAAGTTATAAATCGAAGTCTCATGCCCCTTACTTACGAAGACCAATCCTCATGCTACTCAACTTCAGTCACAAGTAAGCTCTTGTCATTGTAAGTATATACGTATCATAGAGAACCGCCAACGGGGTACCCCTTGCATATGATACAGGAGCTATCCCATAATCAAAATGACAAGGAAAGCAGACAATGAGCATCTTAGCGATCTTTTTATTTACTATGTGCATAGATTTTTATTAAGGATGCTTCATAGAATGCTCATTATGGTTATGCTACAAGTTTCCACCATGATTAAACATGGCTTAGGCTAGCGTCCCAGGCGTTTCCCTAACACATATACAAAATCCATGATCTTACAAGTTCCACTTTTATTTCACACCGCCGGGATCCATGAGAGAAAGAACATTATATCAACGGGGTACCAAGTACCCGTGGAATGTTGAAAGCGTTCCCCATGATACATGGTTCTGCTAACTTCAACTTATAAAGTGCAAGCGTACACGCAACAAAGATGGACACAATGATTCAGGTTTATTAAATGCAAGAAAATAAAGTGTGCCATCAAGTTCGTGAGAGCTTTACTAACTAACTTTTGATGGGTTTGTAGCATGGAAAACAAAAAATTTCTACCGCAAGAATGAACAAAACCCAGATCTAATCTAGATAAAAGCCAAGATCTAATCTATTAGACATGTGCAACGAGATAGATAGGAAATAACCCTCGTAGATCCGAAAGCGTTAACGAGATTAGATCTCGTGGTTGATGTAGTCGATCACTTGCCGATCTCAAGATCGTGTGGACGATCCTTCCGGCGCCGCGTTCCGGCAGCGCTCCCGCAGTCGGTCACACGTGCGGAGTTGAAGCAGACCTTCCTCTCCTCGTTCCAGCAAGCAGCGGAGGTAGTAGATCTTCTCCACGGAATCCCAGCAGCACGACAACGTGGTGGTGGTGGTGGAGTAGAGAATTTTGCAGGGCTTCGCCTATGCCTGTGCAGAAGAAAGGAGGAGGAGAGAGGCGGCGGAGATTGGGTGTTGTGGAGGTAGCCAGGGGGTGGCGCCTCCACCCCTCTATTTAAAGGAGGGAGGCGCCATGGGGAGGTGGAGTCCTTGTAGGACTCCCCTCCCTCCTTGGCCGGCGGATTGGGAAGGGGGGAGGAGTCCTCCTCCCCCATGACTCCTTGTCTTGCCCCACAAGGATTCCTTGATCCTTTCTTGGTTTTCAAGCAAACTTCAAGAAATCTTCCAGAACCTTCCAGAACATTCCGAAACCTTCTAGAAACCCCATACAAATACTCCGGAACATTTCCTACCTCAGAAAAAGATCCCCATTATATGAATCTTACTCCCCGGACAATTCCAGAGCTCCTCGTGATGTCCCGGATCCAATCCGAGACTCCGAACAACATTCGGTCTCCAACGCACATTCCATATCTACTTAAAACAACTTCGAACCTTAAGTGTGTCACCCTACGGTTCGTGAATATGTAGACATGACAGAGACACATCTCCTATCAATAACCATCAGTGGGACCTGGAGATCCATAATGGCTCCCACATACTCAACGATGACTTCGTGATCGATAGAACCATTTACATACGAGACCAATTCCCTTTGTCACGCGATACTTTACTTATCCGAGGTTTGATCGTCGGTATCTCTATACCTAGTTCTACCTCGTTACTGATAAGTACTCTTTACTCGTTCCGTGATATGTCATCCCTTGTGACCTAGTCACATGCTTCCAAGCTAACTAGATGACATTCCACCGAGAGGGCCCAGAGCATATCTATCCATCATATGGATGGACAAATCCCAATCTTGGTTCATGCGCTTCAACACATACTTTCAGAATACCCAATGACACCTTTATGACCACCTAGTTACGAAGCGGTGTTTGATGTCATCAAAGTATCCATCCGGTGATGGTGATTAACATAACCTCATGGTCGAAGGATTAGGTTACTATGTATTTTAAAGCGTATAGCAAACGAACTTAATGACTTGATCTTATGCTATGCTTACTACGGGTGTTTGTCCATCACATCATTCTCCTAATGATATAACCTTGTTATTAATGACATCCAATGTCCATGATCAGGAAACCATGATCATCCATTAATCAACAAGCTAGTTTAACAAGAGGCTTACTAGGGACTTTTTTTATGTTTACAAAACACACAAGTATTAATGTTTCCGGTTAATACAATTATAACATGGGATGTAAACATTTATCATAAACATAAAGATATAATAATAACCACTTTATTATTGCCTCTTGGGCATATCTCCAACAACTTTCTCATAACAAGCAAACATTTTATTCGGAAGAAAACAAGGCATATTGAATATGCACGGAAATAGGAAATGATGCTAATAGGTAGGTATGGTGGACACTTTGGAAATATTTGGTTTTAGGGAGTTGGAAACATGAGTAAAACATACTCAGTGAAAGTGAAGGCTAGCAATAGTAAGCGAGCGACAAACGAGAGAGCAATAGCTGTCATAATCATGCTTGCAACACAACAGGACTAATCGTGGCATGAAAGTGATTCAAGATCCTCAAGGCAAAACAATTTATCGAGGCTTAACTGATTATTTCAGTCATATGCATGCATGAGCATGTGCCAAGTCAATTCAAATGAAACATTCAGAGGAGGATACCACGGTGTCATACCAACTTATGAATAGAGTAATGCAAGCAAACATTCATAAGACATGCTACAAACTATTAGCAAGCTGGAACTAATCATATGAAATCAAGAACTACTAAGCATCCATAAATAACATACACCCTACATGAACAGACTAAGCATGCCCACAATGATGAGTATATGTACAAAAATGAAAAGAAATAGAGTTCGTTACCAGCCTCTTACCACACCTCAAGTTGTCATTAATCCTCATTATTGCCCTTCACTTGTGTGGCTTGAATAATAAAATGAAACCAAATCCCACTGAGGACTGTTGAACCCTGCAACAAACTCACAAAACCAAAGAAGAATAACAAATATTTTTGGTGTTTTCGATTTTTTAAAAGCAAGAACCAAAAAGGAAGAACAAGCAAAGCAAAATCTTTTTGGGTTTTTGGAATAGTTCAAACAAAGCAAACAAACCAAGGCAAAAAAAGGAAGAAGAAAACCAAAGAGAAGCAACATAAATATTTTTGGTCTTTTTGTGTTTTAGAAAGCAAAACAAAGAAAGAACGAAAACTAAAAAGAGAACGAAACATGAATATACAAAGTACTGACGCACAATGATATGGAGATGAGTGTGATGTCGGCGTACCTCCCCCAAGCTTAGGCTTTTGGCCTAACTGGGTGTCAATCCCAAGTTGGCTAAGATGAAGTGTCACCGTGGTATGACGAGGAGGTACTCGTCCCGGTGCGAGCCCGAGTACGTCCCTCCGTAGTGCGCAGAGTAATCGTAGGAGGGCACATCCTCCTGGTGCTGCTCGTGGAAACCCAGCAAGCAGAGCTGCTCGTCCACCTCCTCCTTAGAGCGCGACCACGGTCTCCTATGAACACTAAAGAAAGAAAACTGCGGCAAAGGGATCTCCCTCTCATCCCCATCAGTAAACAACATCCTATATACTAGACTGTCCAAATCAAAATCAGCAGTGACAAAGTGATGAGTTTTCAAAGCAACAAGGTCAAGACTTTGTGGCGATAATATAGTATCATTGGTGTCCACTAAAAACCCTAATGCATTGACCATACGCGAGGCAATGATGCCCCCATAGATAGGCCCCCTAGCAGCTAGGCGACGAGCAATAAGCGAGCCAAGGTTGTACCGAGTGTCATTGTTAAGCGCAGCAGCAAGGAAGGCTAAATGATAGTTGGAGATATTACTCGTATTCTCCCTACCAAGAACGCTAGTAGCAAGATAATATGCAAAGTATCTAAGAGCAGGGAGTTGGATGTTTCTTATCTTTCCACGCTGAGCCACGCGGTCATCATCATTGGTTACCCCTCGGTAAAGTTCCAGCAAATCAGTGGGTTGCCCTTGAATCTTCTTCCCGGTCCCTGTCATGCTTACACCTACAACACTGCAAAATATTTCCAAGGACATGGTAAAGGGAAGATTATAAATTTTGAAAGAGACAGTTGACTGATAGGGCGTGTTAGTAAACACGAAGCTCTCAACAAAAGTTTTGGTGAGCATAGCGTATTGCTCACTCTCATCTTGCATATATGAGGCCAAACCAACCCTCTGAATAAGTAGCAAGAAATCATCAAGAATCCCTGCAGCTTGTAAGAAAGTAAAACAAGGAAAAGTAGATGGGTGAGCATCCCCATCATCCCCTTCATTACCAATACGAGTTGCAATGAGATCTTCGTTGTATGATGGCCTAAACTGAGAGGCTGATCTTAAGGGCCTTGACCTCCTAGGTGCATCCCTCTCAAATATCTCTCCAAAGGTATGGTTGTTCATGCTTGATATTCTGAAATTTAAACACCTATTAAACAAGTTATTGCAAAGTGAATATAATGAAGGGCACTACTCATACGGACTTGTAAGAGGCCTAAACATGTATCAAAACTATATCTCTAAGCATTAAACAAGCTTACAAGCTCTCATAACCTGTCACCTACAGCAGCAAAATACTCAAGATATAATCCACTAAACACAAATCTACTTGGACAAGCGGAGGAGTCACATACCGGAGAACAAATGCTCCAAATTTCAGCAGCAAAGATGGCCTGATCAAGGAGATCGAAAAATCGAGGCAAGCACAGCAAGAAAGCGATTTTGAGCAATGAACTGGAGCTTACTCGGGAGAGAGAAGAAAGTGGCAAGTGAGAGATTGAGTGGAGGGCCAGGGGTGGCCCACACCATACGCAGGCGTGCCCCAGGGCTGGCCGCGCCACCAGGTGCTGTGCCTGCCTGGTGGGCCCCCCTCGTACCTTCCAGGTACTCCTCTGCCCCTTTTTTTACGTAAAAATGTAATATGAATTTTCTGGAATTTTTCGAGACACTTTATTTTTGGGCAATTTTCAGGCATAGATGAATGATTTTCTAACAGAAAGAGATTTTTTTGAAATGATGCAATGAAAAAACAAGGTTAGAACTACAGAAGTTCTAAGACACTCTAACATGCAAGCAACTAACAACAACAAAAAAACTAAACGAAAACAAAAACTAAAATGGATAGAATAAAAGTAAACGGAGATAATCACGGTGAAAACATTGTTTTGTTCAATGAAATCTTTTTGTTAACAAGGTTGATCAGGTCTTGTTACCAAAACAATTCCATAAGAGACAAAACTTTGTATTCCACTAATGATTATGTTACCTCAACCTTGATAGCAATGGTCCCAATCATAATAGTTTCAATTTTTTCTCTTGGAATGGGACAATATATCTCTCCAACTTGAATGCCCTCAACATGTTCAATTGAATTCAAATGATAAGTCCTTTAAATCTTCTTGGGGAAATAGACAGTATGTTCCTTGTCATTAACATGAAAGGTCACCTTTCCTTGATTACAATTAATAACAACCCCTGCAGTATTAAGAAAAGATCTCCCAAGAATAATATACATATTATCATCTTTAGGCATTTCAAGCACAACAAAATCAGTTAATATGAAGCAATTATGAACCACTTGAACAGGTACATCCTCACATATACCAACAGGAATAGTTGTAGATTTATCAGCCATTTGCAAAGATATATCAGTTTGTATTAATTTTTCTAGTTGAAGCCTCTTATAGAGAGAGAAAGGCATAACACTAAATCTATCTCCCAAATCACACAAAGCAGTTCTAACATAACTATTCTTAATAGAGCAAGGGATAGTTGGAATCCCTGGGTCTCCAAGTTTCTTTGCAACCTTACCATTAAAGGAATAATTAGCAAGCAAAATAGAAATTTCTTCATTAGGGATCTTCCTTTTATTCGAGACAATATCCTTCATATACTTTGAGTAAGGAGGCAATTTAGTAGCATCAGTCAAAGGAATTTGTAGGAATAAAGGTTTCATCCACTCACAAAACTTATTATAGTGTTCATCTTCCTTTGACTTGTGTTTCTTATCAGGGAAAGGCATAGGTTTTTGGACCCAAGGTTCTCTTTCACTACCATGTTTCTTAGCAATAAAATCTTCTTTAGTGTATTTAGTATTCTTAGTGTGCTTTTTAGGTTCTTCTTCAACTTTTTCTTCATTTGGAGCTTCATTTTCTTCATTACCACTTTCAGTTTCAGCATGAGAGACAGATATACTATTAGGATCTATAACAGGTTCAGAGGGTTCTACAATAGTTTTATGTTTCCTTTTCCTTTTCTTACGAGTAGAGCCACTATTTTCAGCTTGTTGAGAATCCTACTCAATTCTTTTGGGATGCCCCTCAGGATATAGAGGATCCTGGGTAGCAGTACCACTTCTAGTTCTAATTTCATAAGCATGTTTTTCTTTAGCAGCGTTAACTAGCAAGTCTTTTTGCACTTTAATGAGTTGATCTATTTGAGTCTGAATCATTTGAAAGTGTTTAAAAATCATTTTAACATCATTAGAGGTTCTTTCTGCAATATCTTTTAACTCAACAATAGCTCTAGAGTTTTCCATTAGATGATTTTGCACCCTTTTATTAAAATTATCTTGCTTAACAATAAAAATATCAAATTCTTCTAGGCATTGATCATGAGGTTTAGAGTAAGGGATATCACCTTCATCAAAGTGTTGGAGAGAGTGTACCTCAATAGTGGATGAGTAGGGCATAGGCTTACATAATTCTTCTACAGGAGGTAAATTCTTGACATCTGCAGCTTTAATTCCCTTCTCCTTAAGACATTTCTTAGCTTCCTTCATAACTTCATCATTTAATTCTATAACTCTCCTCTTCTTTGATGTTGGAATAGGTACCAGTATAGTTGGTTCAGGTATAATTACTTCAGGTATAGCTGGTTCAGGAGGATTCCAATCCTCATAGTTCTTGCTTATTTTAGCCATTAATTCCTCAGCTTCCTTGGGAGTCCTATTCCTGAAAAAACAATCAGCACAACTATCTAGGTATGTCCTAGATTCTTTGGTTAGTCCATTATAAAATATATCAAGAAGCTCATTCTTAGGTAATGGACTTCCAGCCTGTGCATGAATCAAAGCACAAAACCTTGCCCAAGATTCGGGCAATATCTCTTTTTCTCCCTATTTAAAATCAAAAAGTTCCTGCAAAATAGCATGTCTAGCACTAGGAGTAAAATATTTCTACAGGAAAGTACTAATCAAGCAATCAGGGCTATCAATAGATCCAGGAGGTAAATTACTAAACCAAGTTTTAGCTTCTCCTTTCAATGAAAAGGGGAAAATCTTAGCAACAAAGTAAGTATGCATCTTAATATCATCAGAAAACAAGCCACTCATGGTAGAAAGCTCATTCATATGTGCTACCGCACTTTCATTCTTAGTCCCACAAAAGGTTCTTTTTCAACAATAGCTATGTAAGATAGATCAAGAGAGAAATCATATTCTTTATCTTTAATGTTTATGGAAGAAGCAACAAACTTAGCAATAGGAGACAATTTTGGTCTAATAGTATGCCTCTCAAGGAGACTCTTAGTAGCGCTCCTATCATGGTTGTTTTTACATTCTTTAATAAATTCATCGGTCATCTCAACATAACCGTCTTCAATATCATAACTCTCACTAGACTCAGGTGAACTAACAGGTGTAGTAGTGTCTTCATTAGGAGTTTCAGTATTTCCAGCTATAGTTCTAGCAATCGTAGCATCTAGGAAAGGACCAAATGAACCACTCTTATCAAGCATGGTATAACCAGCATCATAAGTATCAGAAGTTTCGGATTCACCAGTAGTAGCAGTATGCATAGCATGTGTGTGTGGTGGTGTAACGAGCTTTCTCATAACATATGGTGAATCAAGAGCAACAGAGGTGTTCAGAACAGTACCTCTTCTTGTAGTGGATGGTAAAATAGGAACCTTGCCATCACGAGACTTACCCATGATGGATAGATGGTAGCGAACAATAGAGAATCCAAGTGAACTTAATAAATAAAGCTATGCTCCCCGGCAACGGCGCTAGAAAATAGTCTTGATGACCCACAAGTATAGGGGGTGTATCGCAGTATTTTCGAGGGAAGTGAAACCCAATTTATTGATTCGACACAAGGGGAGCCAAAGAATATTTATAAGCCTTCACAACTGAGTTGTCAATTCAGCTACACCTGGAAACAATCTTGCTCACAGCAGTTTATCAGTAGCAACAGTTTTGTAGGAGGAATAGTAAAGTAACAGCAGTAGTAAAAGTAAAGACAGCAGTAACAATAGCAGTAAACAGTAGGATTCAAGTGCGGTAGGCATAGAGATGGATGTACGGGCGTTGCATGGACAAAACAATTCACATAGCAATCAGAACATAGGGCAATTGCAGATAAATAAGATAAAGCATCCAAGTACTAGATAATCCTAGGCACGTGTTCCATATATAGTTAAACATGCTCGCAATGAGAACTTGCACAACATCTTTTGTCCTGCTAGCCCGTTTGCAGTGGGGCCTCTAGGGAACTACTGGCAATTAAGGTGCCCCTTTTAATAGAGCACCGGAGAAAAGCATTAACACTCCATGAACACATGTGATCCTCACATCAAAGCCATTCCCTCCGGTTATCCCGATTTCTGTCACTTCGGGGCCATTGATTCTAGACAACAACGTGTGTATACAACTTGCAGGTAAGACCATAAACAATACTATCATAATGAATCAATAACATGTTCAGATCAGAAATCATGGCACTCGGGCCCTAATGACAAGCATTAAGCATAACAAGTTGCAACAAAGTCATAAAGCACTAATAGAAGATACTAGGCACCATGCCCTAACAATCTGATGCCATTACATGAACGATCTCATCCAATCCCTACCATCCCCATAGCCTACAGCGGGGGATTACTCACTCATAGATGGGGGAAACATGGATGGTCGATGGAGAAGCGATGGTGATGATGATGGCGATGATCTCCTCCAATTCCCCGTCCCGGTCGGGTGCCATAATGGAGTTTATGGTGCTGTTTCGTGGAACCTGGTGGTGGCGGTGGAGCGGAACTCCTTCTAGAAAAACGTCGAACCCCCCTGAGTTTTTAGGTCAGAAGGCATCTTATAGGCGAAGACGGAGACCTAGGGGGTGTCTGCGGCGGCCAGACCACCCCCGGGCGTGGCTAGGCCCAGCCCGCGTGGACAGGTGGTGTGGCTGGGCCCCAGCCCCACTCCGTCTCGTATACTGGCTCCGGGAGTCTTCTGGTGAAATAGGATTTTTGGCATATTTTCCGGGATTTTTCCTGATAGTTGATTTTCTGCACAAAAACTAGACACCAAGGCAATTCTGCTGAAAACAGCGTTAGTGCGTGTTAGTTGCATCCAAATCACACAAGTTTAGAAGAGAAACAATAGCAAAACTGTTCGGGAAAGTAGATACGTTTGGACGTATCAACCCATAATGTCAGATTTGATGACACCGATGAAGAAGGGAACGAGGAGAACAATGACAGTCTCGTTTTAGCCGAGTATGATGGTGAGGACTTGCAAGTAATTGAGTGGGACAGGAATGATCCTAAGATTTCAGAAGGCACCATATTTGAAATGACGCGGAACTGTCGTAACGCCCTTACTACATATTGCATCTGCACCAATAATGATTATGTTGTTATTAAGAGTGAGCCGGCAAGGTTCACAGTGAAGTGCCCATACAAGAGGTGCAGGTGGAGGATGCACGCATCCACTATGCTCAGGATCAGTTTGGTTCAGGTATTACAACCAGTTTGTATTTGAGATCATTGTGTAGAATTTGTTAACCTACCTGACATTTTCATTATGTTTCAGATAAAAGGTAACCAGTTCAAACATTCTTGTCCACCTCAAGGGGGACAACCAAAGGACAAAACAAAACTAGCAAAGACTAGGTCGTTGGCAGATGCAATCATGGATTGGATGAGAGCGAACCCATCACTTGGTGCAACAACGCTCATAAAAAAAGTTTCTGAAAAGTTTAATATTACAGTACCTTACATCAGGATGTTCTATGCAAAGGAAATGGCTCTTGATAGGATCAATGGTCCATGGAATGACAGTTTTCATGAAGGGAATATGCCCGAGAGGCGATAATAAAGTGGTTATTATATTATTCCATGTTTATGATAAATGTTTATTTTGCATGCTATAATTGTATTAATTAGAAACATTAATACATGTGTGTTTAATAAACAAAATACAAAGTTCCTAGTAATGCCTATGATATAAACTAGCTCGTTGATTAGCATGATGATCAAGGTTTCCTGATCATGGACATTGGATGTTGTTAATAACGAGGTCACACCATTGGTGGAATAATGTGATGAACATTCATCTGAAGTATAGCATTAAGATCAAAGTCATTATGTTTATATTGCTATAACATCATATGATGTAATCCTAGTCGTTAGACCATGAGATCATGTTAATCACTAACACCGGAAGAGTATCTTGATAACATGAAACGTCACACTGTAAAAGGGTGACTATAAATGTAGGTTCAGTGCTACGAAGGTGTTATGTAGAGGATCATGGATCAAGAGTGGGATTTGTCCATCTCGATGACGGATAGATATACTCGGGGCCCTCTCGGTGATATCACATTCAAATAGCTTGCAAGCAAGTGATGTGATCACTAGAATGTTATATCGCGGGAACGAGAAAAGAGTGCATATCGGTAACGAGATAAAACTAGGTATTTGGATACCGATGATCGAATCTGGGACATGTAATATATCACGAGACAAAGGGATTTAGTTACAACGTTAAAGGTTCACACGATCACAAGAGTCATCGTTGAATATGTGGGAGTCAGTATGGATCTCCAGGTCCGGCTGCTGATTATTGATCGGAGAGGGGTCTCGATCATGTCTGCATTATTCATGAACCATAGGGTGACACACTTAAGGAATACCGACACCATTTGGAGCAAATATGTTTCAGATAAAGATTTAAGAAAGCGCTGGAATCATTTTGATGGAAACCAGAATTGTTTCAGGTGAAATTGCAGAAACTGGTTCTGCATGTGATATTGAAATGTTGCAGGGGTTTTATGTGAATGTTTGTTAATTAAAGTAATTAACAAAATTCTGAATAAAATAAATAAAATAGTTTTATTTAATGAGAGCTCGCACTAAATTTGGTGGAAATTTAATGCATGTGAGTGGACATGAGTGGAGGTGTGTGTGTTTATGTGAGTGGGAGCTCTACCCACATGAATGAGGGAGAGGTAGGGCACCCACCATGGCCGGCGCCATGCCCCCTTGGGCTGCCCCCTCCCCTATATAAGGAGCACTAATACATTGCAAATGTATCTATAATTTTTGATGTTCCATGCTTGGTTTTATCCACTTTCTTGTGTTTTGTTCCAACTTTGGAGTACTTTTCATATGATTTCTTGGACTAACCTATTAACAAGAGCCACAGTGCCAGCTACCTGTTTTCTGCTGTTTTTGGTTCCAGGAAAGTCAGAAAATGAATATTCTCGGAATTGGACAGGACAAAAGCCAAACTGCCTATTTTTCTGGAAGTGATCAAGTGCCAGAATACGAGATGGAGAGGGACCAGGGGGCCACCACACCACCTGGCCACGCGGCCCAGCCTGGCCCGCGCCAGGGGGTGGTGAGGCCAGCGCTGGCACCCCCTCGGCCTCCCCTTCTGACTATAAGTTGCCCTCAGGACGAAAACCCTAAGTACCCGATAAAAAATCCACGAAAGAGTCTGTAGCCGTCGTCATCTCCATCACTAGATATGGAGGGATCTAAAGCTCTTCCTAGCACCCTGCCGGAGAGGGGAATTCACCCTAGAGGCTTTCTTCATCACCATGCAAGCCTCCGGTGTGATGCGTGAGTAGTTCATCCTTGGACTATAGATCCATGTAGTAGCTAGATGGCTGGTTTCTCCTCGTTTGTGCTTTCATGTTTAGATCTTATGAGCTCCATTCATGACCAAGATCATCTATTTGTAATCCATACATGTTGTGTTTGCGGGGATCCGATGGATATTGAGATGCTATTTCAGATTGATTATTGATTCTATCATGTCTTTGTTATTTGAGATCTTGCATGCTTTCCGTTGTTAGTAACTATCTTGGCCAAGTAGATGCTAGCAGCTCCAAGAGTTAGTATTTATGCTCGATAGTGGGTTCATGCCTCTGGTAATCCGGAGAAGTGACAGAAATCTCTAAGGTACTAGATGTGCTGTTGCTACTAGGGAGAAAACAACAATCCTTTGTTCATAGAACAATCGTATTGTTTACTTTACACGCAGTTCGTAAAGCAATAATCTGTTGCTTGCAACTTAATACTGGAGGGGGTTAGGATGATAACCTGAAGGTGGATTATTAGTCATAGATGCAGTTGGATGGCGGTCTATGTATTATGTTGTAATGCCCAATCAAGTCTCAGAGGAGTCAAGATGATTAGTATATGCATGTATTGCTTTCTCGGTGTTTGTCAATTGCCCCGCTATAATTTGTTCACCCAGCATGTTATCTATCTAAGGAGAGCCACCTCTAGTGAACTATGGATCCCGGTCCTTTTTATTTACATACAATCTACAATATTTTACTGTTTTGTGTTTACTTTCTGCAAACTTTTACTTCTTTCCATTTAATACGTTTAATCCTTTGTTTTCCGCAAAACACGGTGAGATTGACAACCTCATCGCAAGTTGGGGACAAAGTTCTGTGGTTGTGTTGTGCAGGTCTCCACGTTGCTACTAGCACCGGTAGTGCGCCCTGCCAAAGCTCAGCTAGTAACACCTTTGAGGTGTTTCCTTGCTCCTACTGGTTCGATTAAACCTTGGTTTCATTACTGAGGGAAACTTGCTGCTGTGCTCATCATACCTTCCTCTTGGGGTTCCCAATGAGCTCTACATCAACACCGCCATCAAGCATTTTTCTGGGCGCCATACACAGAGCCATCAAGCATTTTTCTGGCGCCGTTGCCGGGGAGTCAAGGACATCTTCACAAGGGGAGTCCCTCATAACCAATCTCTTTACTTTGTTGTTTTTGTTTTGCTTAGTTTTCTTTTTGCTTTGTTTGCTTGTTTTGTTCTTCAAAAACACAAAAAAAATAGTTTTACAAGTTTGCTTTCTTATTTGAAAAACACAAAAAAAAAATAGTTCCTTTCTTAAGTTGCCTTTATGACTAGCTCTGCTCCAATCGCTATTTCATTATGGATAGCTCACTCTGTTTCCTATTTGGGAACAATTTTATGACTACTAAGGTAATAGATGAACCACCGCCTGCTAGAACCTCCATGGAAGAAGAAATTGCTGAACCTGAAAGCTCATTAGATGAACAAAAGGAGGAAGAATGGATCTACCCATGCCTACCTTCTAATGAGAGTAACTCTTTATCCCTTACATTATTTGATTGTCCCCCGTGCTTATCAAAAGAGGGTGAATGTTATGTTCCCGAGGATTCTTTTGAAAATATTTATAATAAAGCTCTAGGGATTGTAGATCATGAAAAGCATGCCTTATGTGATAGTTATATTGTTGAGTTTATTCATGAGGCTACTGAAAATTATTATGAGAGAGGAAAATATGGTTGTAGAAGTTTTTATGGTAATAAAACACCTCTCTATGTGCTGAAAGTTTTGAAGTTACTTTTGTTTTATCTTCCTATGCATGTCACTTTGTTCTTTGTGCATTTATTTGCATACAATATTCCTATGCATAGGAAGTGGGTTAGACTTAAATGTGTTTTGAATTTGCTTCTTGATGCTCTCTTTTACTTCAATTCATATTTCCTTTGAGAGCATCTTCTCAAATTTTTATGCCTAACTTAAAGGCGTTAAAGAAAAGTACTTGTTGGGAGATAACCCAAGATTTTTAGTTGAGTATTGGAAGTTATTACCTCTGTAATAACCTCTCCTTATCCTTTTTATTTGCCTTTTGTGCCCAGAGTAACCTCTAATGAGAGTGAAGTAATGATTAGGAAAGTTGCTGTCCCAAAACAGATTTTTGTGCTTCACCGTAAAAATTACTGAGAGAGCACTGTATGTGGGATTGAGCTGTATTTTTTTGTGCTTCTTCCCCAGGTTGTTATCTAACTTTCGTTAGTTCAACACTTTTTGATTTGAGCAACAGAAGGTCTTCGAAAAAATTCGTCTTTACCTGCTGGTCTGTTTTGACAGATTTCTGCCATTTTCTGCATTTACTTCTTGTTAATTCCTTCTTGAGTTTCTTTGGGGAATTGAGCTTTTTGAGGGAAGTGCTACAGTAGCTAGTGTTCTAATGGAAGTTTATTTGGTGTTAGAACTGAACCTTGAGACTTATTTATCTTAAGTGCACTAATGTTGCTAATGAGATTGTGTGAAGTTTTGTATGAAGGAAAATTTTCAGGTGTATGGAAGGAATGAGTAATGAGATAAAGGATGGACTAAAGCTCAAGCTTGGGGATGCCACGCGTGTCACCCCAAGAAATATCCAAGAAGTATGTCGTTGTATTAGGAACGGCGGTACCTGAGGAGGTTAGATAGAGGTGTGGGGACTAGCAGGGAAGCTATCGACGGCGTCCGCAGGTGGGATTGGATACAAGCGAGCGTAGCGGAACGCAAGAAGTACCCAGGTTCGGGGCCCTTGTTATGAGGTAAAGCCCATACTCCTGTCGGATCTGACTATGTGGAATACACGAACTACAGGTGCTCCTTGAGCTGTATGTGCTAGCTACTGCCTTAAATGTTGTATGACCAACCCCTTCTACTGAGGCCTTGCCTCTCCTTATATAGGCAGAGAGGCAACGGTCTCACTGGCTAGTCCAACTGGTGGGCCCCATAGGCGGGTCCCACCCGGCTAGTCATCTACAGTATCTAGTATGGTATGTATTATCGGAGTACGGGCGGTATGGCTGTCGTAGGCACAGTGGAAGCTGTGTGAACCCGTCGTCAGCACAGGCCACTGTTCGTGCGTCACCCTCGCAAAGTCTTCGGTATGGCCGGGTGGTTGCCAGTCTTGTCATCGTATAGGGCGTACGGTGCACTGATACGCACGTCGTCCTGTCTCACTGATTGGGTGCGGCTACGTCGCTGTATCCGGCTGTCTCTTGCTGATCCGGCTACCGGGTGATAGCCGGCCTATCTTACCCTGTTCGGCTGCATCTGCTTAGCCGGACGTGATCCGACTGCCTGGTTTCTTGTCCGGTTTGGGTACCTGGGGATCATCCCCCCGACACTAGCCCCCGAGCGCGTGTGGATTCCGCCCTTAGGAGAAATGTGCCCGCGCTCCTTCTTGTTTTTGAATTTGTATCCGGCTGAGCTTGGCGGTTGCGCTACCCGTGACTTCAGTGCTGACGCCGGCCACGCGCGCACGCGCCATCATTGCTCTGCGGCGGGCAGCGTAACGTCCCGTTGCACGTCGCCTCGGGAAACCGCTGTCCGGTGCTTCGGTTCCTGCTCCGGGATCTTCTGCGCATCCTGCTTCAGCACACTGGATCCTGGGAGGCGGTTGGGGTGTGGGTTGCCTGGATGCGCGCCACGTGGCCCTGCTGATGGTTGCCCTTCCGGCCCTTTAAAGGGACGCCGCGGGGGAGGCAGTTCCTTTCCTTCGCTCCCCCGCTGCAGTCTCCTCCTCCCCCGCGTGCTCTTGCTCCTGCGCCCCTGCCTTCTGCGCCGTAGCCCGGTGCGCCGCTCGCTCATCGTCGTGGTTGCTACAGGCCACCGCCAGTCTTCCGTCGTCGCTCCCCCAGTCAGCCAGAGATGGCTGCCGACCGCGAGGCTTGGTACGGCTCCTCCGTCACGGAGGAGCACATCGCGAAGTACCGCGCTACCCGTGTTCTTCCGCCGGCGGAGGAGGTGGCGGTGCGGTTGGCGCCGGCGGGGGAGGTGTCGCCACACCCGGCGGAGGGGGAGCGCGTCATCTTCCTCTCTCATCTGGCGCGCGGGTTCGCCCTTCTGGTGAATCCCTTCCTCTTGACGTTTCTTGCCTTCTTCGACCTCCGTCTTCACCACCTCGGCGCCAACGCCATCGGGACGCTGGCGCACTTCATGTCGTTCTGCGAGAGCTATCTCGGGATCCAGCCGGATCTCGGGCTCTTCTGCCGGCTCTTCCGAGTCCGGCCGCAGGTGCAGTACATGAAGGGGCCGCTAGTCGTCTGCGGCGGCGCCTCCATCTACTCCCGCTCCCAATCCGGCTACCCCAAGTTCTTGCTTTAGGACACGGTACGGTTGTGGCAGCAGTCGTACTTCTACGTCAAGAACGTCACCAATGTCGACCGGATAAATCTTCCGGCCTTCCAGGATGTCGAGTATAGCCGGCAGAACTGGGACTTGAAGTTCCACGGCGACAAGGCAGAGACGGACGCGATGCTACAGCGCATGCGCTCCCTCGTCACCTGCCGGCTAACCGGCCTGGACATCACTCTTAGCTGGATGTCCCGGCTGATGATGCCGATGCAGCAGCGGGCGCACAAGATGTGCTATTACTCCGGCCGGCTGGACCCGACCCGGTTGTCGCGCCGTGATCCCCGCTACCACAACTTGAAGGAGTGGTTGTGGACGATCAGCAAGGAGCGGCTGCCGGAGAACTGGAAGTTCAATCTGGCGCCCTACAGCCGGGAGAACCGCGCGCCTCGGGTAAGTTGTTGTAGCCGGAAACTTTATTTGCTCTTTCTGTGTTGTTTCCCTATTTTGTCTGACTCACTTCTTGTATTCGGCAGATCTTCGCTTGCATCCTTCGCGAGGAGGGCGAGGCTCCCCTCGAGGTATTCACGCCTGACTTGCCCGAGCCGCGCGCTCGGCGGTCCGGCGAGGAATCGGACGGGGACGGCGATGCCTTCCCCAGCCGAAATGACGAGCCGACTGCCGACCCGCACACGGAGGTGCATGAGGAGGAAGAGGCTGCGCCGACCGTGGACCCGGCGACGCGCTCCCCGACGGACGGCGAGGTAGGCGGGAGCGGCTCCAGTCGTTCCGGCTCCCACCGGCCCGGGACAGAGGAGCCGGTCTGGTGCCCTACCGCCAGGCCGCCTTGGCCGGAAGAAGGGGCCGCCCCCAGTTGTGCCGGGGTACGTTCCTTCTCCCCCTTTTTCTTTCAGCGCTTTCTGTCTGCTTGCCCTTTTTCTTCTTTTTCTGACTTTGGTTTATTTTGCCTTTGCCTTCTCCTCCTTCTCTTTAGCATGCTGGTCTCTTTCGGAGCCGCGAGCCCGACACGAGCGTCGGCCGGGTCGCCGCTCCTTGCTTCGACTGGGCCAACCAGCGCCCCTCCTTCTTCTGAGGCGCAACCCTCGCCTCCCCCTCGAGCTGAGCTGACCGCCCCCGCCCAGACGGAAGGTCCTTAGCCAGAAGCGGAGCCCTCCCAGCCGGAGGCTCCTCCGCAGGCGCGCGGGGGGATGCCGGCAAGGAGCTCGTCTTTGTTGGCGATGACAACTCCGACGAGGAGCCTGGGAAGGAGTGGCGAACGGCGGTGGTTGCAGCGAAGGAGTCCTTGGCCGTCAACGCCGTGGACGACGATGCTTCCTCCGCCGCCTCGATGTCGGACCTTGCCGCCACGCTCGAGCTGGCGGTGAAGGAGATCCGGCTGCTGGAGGCCGCAGCCGGCGGGAACCGGACATTGGAGCAGAAGCTTGCTGCCGCCAACGGGACTTCCCAGAGTAAGTTCGCTTCACCCGGCTTGATTTTTTTGTACTGATAGCCGGTTTTGTTGCAGCCATCCTCGTGTGCGCTTAGCGCGAGATCGATCGCTTGAAGAAAGCGAACGACCGGCTGAGCAAGTCCAATTCCACTCTGCGGCTGCAGAACAAGGATTGGCACGCGAGGGTAGACGGTCTGGAGGCCACCATCAAGGAGTGCGACGCCTCGCTTGCTAGCCGGGCCAAAGCCTTCACCCTTCTCGAGGCCCAGAACAAGGACCAAGAGAAGGAGATCAAACGGCTAGCGATCAAGGAGAAGGCGCTGGTGCAGGAGCTAATGCAGGTCGGCCATACTGCCAAGGGTGAGTTCCTTTTCCCGTCTTCCTTTCTTTCCGAATCCGGTAGCCGGATCTGACCCTTTTTTCTGACAGCCTTTTACCCCGGCATAGACCTGCTGGCCTACAACCGGCTGCAGGAGAACTGGCCGGGAGCGCAGCCGATGGCCTAGGAGCTCGTCGTCCTTCTTAGCGAGGAAGCTGCCAAGCTTCGTCAGGCGGCGCGGGACGTCTTCTCCTTCATGTGGCCGGAGGCTCCGGTTCCGGAGACGATGGCGCAACTGGCTACGAAGGTGGGAGAGGTGTCGGCTGCGGTGGACTGGCTGCGGGACTTGGTGGCGCGGGCCGGAGCGGAGATGGCTCTGGCCCTCATGCTCTCCTGGTACAAGGACGCTCGCGTCGAGAAGATCGACGGTGGCTTCCGTGCCGAAGCCGATCTTGCCGCCATTCGCCAAGCCCATCCGGAGCTCCGTGGATCCGCCATCAAGATTGCCGACTACGTGGATCCCGACGAGGCGCTCACCGACTCGGAGTCTGTCGGCACTCCTGACGTGGAGGGCCCAATGTCGCTGCCCGCAGGCGCTAGAACCGGATCAAGCTCCACGCCTCCTCCTCCGCCCGAAGCTTCCATCGGCCAAGATCTTCCTCACGGCAAGGGTCCTGCCATCTAGTTATTTCCCCGGGATGCTGGGTGTATTTGTCTTGTCTTAGATATCCATGAACCTTGTCTGTCTGTACCGGCTATCTTTGATGCCGGGTAACTTATGGGAGCTTCGTCTCCCTTTTGTTTGTTAACGTTGAAATTTTTGAGTCTCCCTTAACTTGTGCGTTGAGTTTCCTTTTGATATTTTGCTGGCTTGCTCTGCCCGGCTAACCTCGTTCGGCTACACACTCTTAGCCGGACGAACTACACCTCCAGTGGGGGCACGCTAGCGCACCCACTGGGTGTAGCCCCCGAGATTCGGAGTAGCTGGCGTAGCCAGGTGCTTCGAATCTTCCTTATTTCTCCGAAGTCTTCTAACTTTATCCGACTGGCCTCGTCCCAGTCGGCTGCTTTCGTCGGCTGAACACCTTCAGCCGGGGGAACAAACATTCCAGTAGGGGCACGCGAGCGCACCGACTGGGTGTAGCCCTCGAGATTTGGAGTAGATGGCGTAGCCAGGTGCTTCGAATCTTCCTTGTCTTCTCTTGCTCCAGCCCTCGCCCTCACCTGGGCTCTGAACGGCCGGTTAAACACCTTTAGCCGGTCAGGAACTACAAGATTCCATTGGGGGCGCGCGAGCGCACCTAGTGGGTGTAGCCCCCGAGATTCGGAGCGCTTGATGAAGGCAAGGACTTCGAATCTTCTTTCCTTCTCCTGAATTCCGACTCGAGGTAGTCGGTAAAGAATGTACATACGCATACACACATGTCCACATAGGTTAGTAGGTTAGTCTACCAAATTGTAGCCGGAAAACGGCTTGTTTTTTCGAAAACTGGCTTGTCCCTTTCTAGACACTTAGTCGCTTTCCCATGCGCTCTGCTGTTTTTGCTGCGTCCTTGCCGGGCAGCCGGGTTGCGGTCTGCAGCCGGAATCGAAGGGAGCTGACAGTACATTGCACACGGTACCAATGGCTTAGCAGCTGGATTGGTTTGAATCATTCGCAGGGCCGGGATGCCCGGTCTACTGCATCTCCTCCCCGTTTTTCGTGTGGGATGCCTCGGGCTTTTGCTCTTGCTAGCCGGACAGCCGGGTTGCGGTCTGTAGCTGAGACGAAGAGTGGGCCTCTGACATCGTCACAAACTACTCAGCCGGTTTGTTGACTTAGCAGGCCGGGCTAGCCGGCGAGCCCCCGGGTAGGGGTTGCCGGATCCAGAAAATTTGAACCGGAAAACAAGTGCACACACATTTCTAGTAAGGAGCCCCCGAGATTCTCGTGGGGGTACGCATTTTCATTCATGGGGTTTTTGGGATACATACACTGCCTGGCGATTAGGTGTAAAACGGGCGCAGCAAGGCCGCGTTCCAGGGACGCTCGGTCTCCTCGTCTGATTTGTCCATCTTGTTCTTGCGCGGCTGCGGCGCGTCAATGAGGTAGTAGGAGTCGTTCGGCAGCGCCCGGCTGATGATGAAGGGGCCCTCCTAGGGTGGTGATAGCTTGTGCATGCCCTTAGTGTCTTGCACTAGCCGGAGAACCAGGTCGCCCTCGCGGAATGCGACTGGGCGGATCCGGCTTGAATGGTAGCGACGTAGTCGCTGCTGGTACAGGGCTGATCTGAACAGGGCCAGCTCACGGGCCTCCTCTAGGAGGTCCACTCCGTCCTCCCGCGCCTTGTTGTTGGCCTTTTCGTCGTACAGGAGCTTGCGAGGGGAGTCGAACTCAATGTCGGCGGAGAGGACGGCTTCCGATCCATAGACCAGGAAGAATGGCGTGTAGCCGGTTGACCTATTCGGCGTGGTGCGGAGGCTCCACAGCACAGCCGGAAGTTCTTCGATCCAACATCCGGGTGACCGCTCTAACGGCTCGATGAGGCTTGGCTTGATGCCGGCTAGCACCAAGCCGTTTGCTCTTTCAACTTGCCCATTGGATTGCGGGTGCACGACGGAGGCGAGGTCCAGTCGGATGACCTTGTTGCTGCAAAACTGGGCGAAGGCCCCCTTGGCGAAGTTCGTGCCATTGTCGGTGATGATGCTATTGGGGTAGCCGAAGCGGTTGATGATGTCGGTGAAGAAGGTAACAACCGTCGCTCCATCCAGCTTCCGGATAGGCTTGGCCTCGATCCACTTTGTGAACTTGTCCACCACTACCAGTAGGTGGGTCATGCCCGCGCGTGCTCACTTGAAAGGACCGACCATGTCAAGGCCCCAAACCGCGAAGGGCCAGGTGATCGGTATGGTCTTGAGTACCGAAATTGGCATGTGCCTGAGCTTCCCGAAGCGTTGGCACCCATTGCATGCGCGGAACAGCTGCTCCGCGTCCTCGAGGGTGGTGGGCCAATAGAAACCATGGCGGAATGCCTTGGCGACTATCGCCCTTGACGAAGCGTGGTGCCCGCACTCGCCCTGGTGGATATCTTTGAGTAGCCGGTAGCCCGTGTCCACATCAACACATCTTTGGAAGATACCGGATACGCTGCGCTTGTACAGCTCGCCGTTTATGATGGTGTACGTGTGCACGCGGCGCCGGATTTGCCTAGCCTCCACCTCGTCGTCCGGGAGTTCTCCATTGGCGATGTAGCTCATGAAGGGTTGTGCCCAGGATGGCACTTCCCGAATGACGAGGACGCTCCTGTCTTCCGGCTGACGGATGTCGGGGGGTCGTCCGGGTGGCGTACCCGGGACGGCAGCCCCCAAGCCACTAGGCGAGCCGGAAGCCCCCAGGTCTTGCGAGCCGGAAGGCATTGCCTGGCCGGAATTGGTGCGGGTCTTCTTCTTCGGTGGTTCTGCCGGCTCCGCTTCTGCCGTTCCATCAGCCAGAACGCTTCCTGCCCAGACGATGGAGTCTGATTCTGGTGACGGGTTGATGGATGGCTTGCGCAGGTGCTCCAAGGAGACCCCTGGTGGGATGGCCTGCCTGGTGGATTCGATCTTGGAGAGCGCATCGACTGCCTCGTTGTTGTGCGGGGGACGTGGTGAAACTCGCACCCGTCAAAGGAGGCGCTGAGCTTCTGGATGTGGAATCGGTAGAGAGCCATGTTTGCATCTCTGGTGTCCCATTCTCCGGACACCTCCTGCACCACCAAGTCCGAATCACCGAAGCATAGGATCCGGTTGACACTGATCTCCTTGGCCAGCTGGAGCCCATGCGCTAGTGCCTCGTATTCGGCTACGTTGTTGGAGGCCTTGAAGTGGATCTGCAGCACGTACTCCAGCCGGTCTCCTTTGGGCGAGGTGAGCACGATGCCGGCTCCCAAGCCCCCAAGCATCTTCGACCCGTCGAAGTGCATCCGCCAGTGGTCCGAATCCAGAACCGGTGGGAGATACTGGGTCTCGGCCTAGTCGACGAGGAAGTTCGCCAACACCTGCGACTTGATCGTGAGCCGGGGCTCGTACTGGATGGAGTAGGCGGCGAGCTCGATGGCCCACTTGGTGACTCGGCCGGTGGCGTCCTTGTTGCCTATGATTTCCGAAAGGGGTGCAGTGCACATGACCTTAATCGGGTGCTCCTGGAAGTAGTGCTTGAGCTTCTTGCATGCCAGGTACACGCCGTAGCACATCTTCTGGTAGTGGGGGGTAGTTCTTCTTGGAGAGGGAGAGAACCTCGCTGAGGTAGTAGACGGGTCTCTGAACCGGCTAAGCCATGCCTTCCTTGGGGCGCTCCACCACCAGGACGACGCTGACGACCCGGCTGATGGCTGCTATATAGAGCAACATCGGCTCCTTGCTAGCCGGCGTGGCTAGAACCGGTGCTGTGGACAGCATGCGCTTGAGGTCGTGGAACATGGTGTCGGCTTGCGAAGTCCAGGAGAACTTGTCCGTCTTCTTCATCAGTTGGAACAATGGGAGTGCCTTCTCCCCCAGCCGGCTGACGAAGCGACTGAGGGAAGCCAGGCATCCGGTGAACTTCTAGACCCCAAGCAGGTTCCTGGGCGGCTGCATCCTCTCGATGGCCGCGATCTTCTCTGGATTCGCCTCGATACCTCGTTGTGATACGAGGAAACCGAGAAGCTGGCCGGACGGCACCCTGAAGACGCACTTTTCCGGGTTCAGCTTCATCCGGTACTGGCAGAGGTTGCTGAATGTTTCTCCCAGATCCTCGAGGAGGGTGCGCTTCTCCTTGGTCTTGATGAACACATCATCCACGTAAGCGTGCATGTTTTGGCCTATCTGCGAGTGCATGCATTTCTGCATACATCGTTGATAGGTGGCGCCTGCGTTCTTTAGGCCGAAAGGCATGGTTACATAGCAGAAAGCCCCGTAGGGGGTGATAAATGATGTCTTAATCTGATCAGTCGGGTTTAGCCGGATCTGATTGTACCAGGAATAGCAATCTAGAAAAGACAACAAATCACAGCCGGCCATGGAATCGATGACTTGATCGATACGGGGCAAGGCGAAGGGGTCTTTCAGGGACGCCTTGTTCAGGCTGGTGTAGTCGATACACATGTGCCAGGTCTTGTTCTTCTTCAGCACCAAGACTGGGTTCGCCAACCAGTCCGGGTGGTACACTTCCATGATGAACCCGGATGCAAGGAGCCGGGTGATCTCGTCACCGATTATCTTTCTCTTCTCCTCTGCGAACCGGCGCAGAGGTTGCTTGACCGGCTTGGCATCCGGACGCACATGAAGGGAGTGCTCGGCGAACTCCCTCGGCACACCCGGCATGTCCTTGGGGGACCATGCGAAGATGTCCCGATTCTCACGGAGGAAGTCGACGAGCGCGCCTTCCTATTTGCTGTCCAGGCCGGCACCAATGGTGATGAACTTAGTCAGGTCGGAGGGGTCGAGCAGGATCCTCTTCGTCTCCTTCGCCGGCTGGAAAGCTCCTTCTCCAGCCGGTTTGCTGCTAGACGGAATGTCCTGCTGGGCCATGGCCACATTGCGCATGATCACGCGCTTTTCTTCGGCTATGATGAGGGCCTCTGCCAGTTTGGAACAGGCTGAGGCGCACTCCATCGACCGCCTGAAGCATCCGGCGACGGTGGGTCCCGGCATCTTCGTCTTGAGGTAGGCGTAGTGGGGGATGGCCATGAACTTGGCGAGGGCGGGGCGCCCGAGGAGAGCATGGTAGGAGCTCGTCAGATTTACCACCTCGAACCAGATTGGTTCGCGGCAGAAGTTCTCCTCGGTCCCGAAGATGACGTCCAACTGGATTTTCCCCAGCGGGGCGCAGGCTGGCCCCGGCAGTACGCCATGGAACGTCTTGGTAGTCGAGCGCAGGTCGCTTTCGCGAATGCCCAGCTTCTTCAGTGAGGACTGGTAGAGGAGGTTGAGGTTGTTGCCTCCGTCGATGAGGACGCGCGAGAATCGGCAGGTGCACGCGTTGGAGACAATGAGAGGGTCGAGCACCATGGCGTAGCCCCCGGGAGTCGGCAGATGCTCAGGCTGATCCGCCCGGCTCCAGGTGATGGGGGTTTTCGACCAGTTCAGGTACTGGGGGACCGGAGAGACGATGGCATTGACCTCCTTGGAGCGTCGCCTGCGGCTGTGCTTGTCGTCCTGCTCCGTCTCGAAGATGTGGTAGGCGGTGTGCGGCTGGGGGTAGCCGTTGTTGTTGTTGCCGTCGTTGCTGCCGTTACCATCATTACTGGCTCCCCTAGCCGGTGGTGGAGGTCCACCCGGTGGGGGAGGCGGGGGCGAGGCTGGTTGCCCTGGTCCTTTAGCTGGCGGGTCCAGCTGCAGTTTCGGGTGGTGTGCGTAGCCGGTTTGAAGGGACCGCTATGCCACTTGCACGGGCCGTCAAACATCTGGTCGAAGGTGAGCCGTGGCTTCTGCCTTCTTGCCTCATTAGCCGGTGCATCGGGCGCACCCTCCACAGCATTGACCTGCCGCGCGTGGTAGCGAGGCTTCTGCTGTCTAGCCTGGCGGTCCCCATGGAACCGGTTGTCGTTGCCGTGGCGTCTGGAGGATCCGGCTTCTCCTCCCGGGTTGCTTGGTCAGTCGCGAGCCGGCTTCGTGGCAGTCGGACGGCCGTCCGCGTTTACTCGGAGGGGCTTCTTCATGGCGGCATCCGCCGTGGCATACTGGTCCGCAACCGTCATGAGCTCCGCCATGGTTTTCGACTCGTCACACAATAGCCGGTGGCGAAGCATGGTGCCCTCTCGGCAACCCTCGATGAAGAAACTGATGGCTTGGCTCTCCAGGATGCCCTCGCAAGTGTTGCGCAGCTCCGTCCACTTGGCGAGGTACTCGCGGTCGGTCTCGCGGTCACCCTGGACGCACAAGGCCAGGTCGCGCGGGCTCCCTAGACGTTTGGACGTGCCGTTGAAGTTGCGGACGAACACCTTCTCGAAGTCGGGCCAGGCATTGATGATGTTGGGCGCAAGGCTATTGAGCCATGTCCTTGCCGACCCGGTTAGCATGAGGGGGACGTAGCACACGGCTGTGCGCTTGTTCCCGTGGGCGATGCCGACTGCCGTAGCGTAGTCGGTCAACCAGTCTTTCGGCTTCATGCTGCTGTCGTACTTGGGGGTGTCCCTGGGCAGGGAGAATTTATCCAGAAACGGCTCGTTCCGGATGCGGGGTTTGAAACAAACCGGGCCGGTCGAATCTTCCTCCTCCATGACATGCGCTTGAGCGAGGAGCTCGATGCGGTCGCGGGCATCTAGACAATCCGGGTTGGGCGCTCCCACCCGGCCCAATAGACGGGAACCGGCTGGTCTAGGTGCTCCGGCTGGCGGAGGGGGAGGTGGCGGGTTGCTGTTCACCGTCTGCTCCTAGCGCGGCTGGCCCCTGTTGCCAGAGCTGCGACGCCTGCTGCGGGCCCTGGGCGGCTGAGGGGAGGATGCCTGCTGGGTGTCGTGTGGCGCGCCCCTGCTGTTGGCAGGTAGCTTGCTCCCCCTGGAGTAGCTGAGGTCTTCCTGCATCTGCCGGTTGGCACCGCCCTGCTCGTCCGCGACGCAGAGGAGCTCCTGCATGCGAGCGTGCTGGCGGGCTCGCTCCTCGCCCTCCAGGCTGGGTAGTTCCTCTGTCGTGGCTCGCGCCGCGCGCAGGTTCTTGATGGGCGTGCTGTAGGTGGGCCGTGGCAGGCGCGGGATCTGGTTCCCCGTCCTTTTCCATCCTACCGCCCAGCTCGCCGCCCCGACGCCGTACCTGGCCGCACCGGCTCGGCTCCGCGGTAGCCGGAGTAAGGCCGTGCACGTGGTCGTACTCGCGCCGGGTGATCTCGAGTTGCTTGCGGGCTGCCGCCAGCTCCATGGCCTCATGGAGGAGGATCTGTCTCTCCATGCTGAAGTTGGCCTCCGCTTCCTCCAGGTTATCCCCGAGGTTAACCGGCGTCAGGAGTCGATCAATGACATCCTCCACCGGGTTTCGAGGCTGCGGGGGAGCGGAAGTTCTGACCTCGTCCGCGCCTCACTCCCGCGGCCGGCGGGGATGGGAGCTGGAACTGGCCATCATGACCTCCACGCCGCGGGATGCGGCGGAGGCGCTGCCGCCTGAGCGCGGCAGCTCCGTGACAGAGACGATTTCCCTAGGGAAATGCTCCGGGATGGTGGCGATGTAGACGGGAAGATCGCCGAATAGCAGGACAGTGCCATTCGCCGGGAAGGAGGTTCCGGCGAAGCAGGAGGCGTTGTCGATGACGCAGTCGAAGTTGGCAAGCGTGAGCACCAGCCCGGAGGCCACGCGCTCACCGGCTGAAGTGCGGGGTCCCGTGCGGAACGTGACTCCGGTCGAAGCCATCTTGCCCCACGGTGGGTGCCAACTGTCGTTGTATTGGGAACAACAGTACCTGAGGAGGTTAGATAGAGGTGTGGGGACTAGCAGGGAAGCTATCGACGGCGTCCGCAGGCGGGATTGGATACAAGCGAGCGTAGCGGGACGCAAGAAGTACCCAGGTTCGGGGCCCTCGTGATGAGGTAAAGCACCTACTCCTGCCGGATCTGACTATGTGGAATACACGAACTACAAGTGCTCCTTGAGCTGTATGTGCTAGCTACTGCCTTAAAATGTTGTATGACCAACCCCTTCTACTGAGGCCTTGCCTCTCCTTATATAGGCAGAGAGGCAACGGTCTCACTGGCTAGTCCGACTGGCAGGTCCCACAGGCGGGTCCCAGCCGGCTAGTCATCTACAATATCCAGTATGGTATGTCTTATCGGAGTATGGGCGGTATGGCTGTCGTAGGCACAGTGGACGCCGTGCGAACCCGTCGTCAGCACATGCCACTGTTCCTACGTCACCCTCGCGAAGTCTTCGGTATGGCCGGGTGGTTGCTAGTCTTGTCATCGTACAGGGCGTACCGTGCACTGATACGCACGTCGTCCTGTCTCACTGATTGGGTCCGGCTACGTCGCCGTATCCGGCTGTCTCTTGCTGATCCACTACCGGGTGATAGCCGGCCTGTCTTACCCTGTCCGGCTGCATATGGTCAGCCGGACGCGATCCGACTGCCTGGTTTCTTGTCCGGTTTGGGTACCGGGGGATCATCCCCCCGACAATGTACAAGCGTCAAAGCTTGGGGATGCCCAAGGCATCCCCTTCTTCATCAATAAAAATCCCAGGTTTCTTCCAAATGCTTCATTTTTATTATTTCATGCACAGTTATGTTTTTCCTGGAGCGTCTTCTTTTTCGTTTTTGTTTTGGTTTTTAGTTTGCTTGGTTTGCTTAGTTTTCTGAATAAATTGGTTGGAACCCCTCTTTCACACTTTGGTTTGCAAATAGTTTGCTTTGGTTTAGAAAAGAGTAGGAAAAGTTCATACTTTTGTGGTAAAAAGAGCTCGTTTTTTACTGTGGCCTATGCTTTGTCATGCCATGCTTGATATTGTTATGGCTTTATGCTTAGTATTATTTGCTATAGCATGACTTGTTATAAACAATTGAGATTTCTTAATGTGCCTTGGATGAATCATGCGTTTTTTAGCATATTAAAGCATAGTATGGTGGTATTCTCCTTTGATGCTTTATTTGGGTTGACTTGGCACATGCTCACACCATGTTATGACTATCTCAAGTCACCATAGCCTTTATGATCCTTTAGTTTTCAACTTGTAGTATCACTTTATGCTTTGATCAATGATGTTTTGTCGCTCTGCATGATTATGGCCATTATTGCTCTCTTAGGTTGTCGCTCATAGTCTTTTGCTAGCCTCCACAACAAAGTATGAGTTCCACTCATGCATCCAACTCCCTAAACCAAGTTATTCCAAAGAGTCCACCATACCTACCTACTAGCTTATGCTATTCCAAGTACATTCATGCTTTTGTTTACCTTCCACTTGTTATGAGAAAACTAGTGATTAAAGCTCTCACGAATTTGATGGCACACTTTAATTTACTTGCCCTTAATAAACTTGAACCATTGTGTGTTCTATGTTGTATATGCTTGCACTTATTTGTTGGGAATTAGCAGAACCATGCTTTCATGGGGAACGCTTTCAACATTGCACTTGGTACATGTACCTAGTTGATATCATGCTCTTTTGTATATGGATGTCGTCGGTGTGAAATGAAAGGGGAGCTTGTAAGTCCATGGAGTTATGTATATGTGTTAGAGAAACGCCTGGGCCGCTGGTCTAATCCATGCTGACATGGTGGAAACCTGCAGCGTAACCATAATGAGTTGTCTATGAAGCATTCTTCTTATAAAAAAAAGAGTCCTATATTGAGAAAAAAGAGAAAAAGAGAAAAAAAAGAGATACTATGAAAAGAGGAAAGAGAGAAAAAAGCACCATATTCCCATGGTAAATAAGAAGAATGCTGAGATGCTCGTTGTCTGCTTGCCTTGTCATTTTGATATGGGTATTCTTCCGTATCATCGGGCAAGGGGTACCCCGTTGGCGGTTCTCAGTGATACACATATACTTACGACGACAAGAACTAACAGTGACTAAACTTGAGTAGCATGAGGAGCGGCCCTCGTATACAAGGGACATGAGATTTCTGACTTATACTTCGTCAAGCATGTACACCATAGTTTGTTCACTTTAACCTTAATCACTTCAAGATGCTTATGATAGGGGCAATGAGAGCTGAAAGCTATAAGTACCATAATTTTTGGAAGCTCTTTATGAGACTTGAATCCCTACTTCCTTTTACAAAAGGCCTTTCTTCCACCATTATATTGAGTCTCCACCTTCTAACTTTATGCACCTACTTTGAGAGCATAGTGGCCATTCTTAATTCTATGTGCATTGTCCCAAGACTAGTTGATTGATGCATAACTTGTTATTGCTTGTTTGAAACTATTGTATCTAGTCACTCTTATGAACTTTGAAGGTTTCCTATGCATTTATATTTGCTACTCTATTGAGGGACAAGCTGAATAATTTTATGCTATGTTGTCTTTATGTGAAACAAACAAACGTCTCGCAAATCATGTTATTCATGAATCTTTTGTTTGTGCCTTTTCATGTTGCATCATAGTCTCTTTGCTTATTGCTAGAAGTTTTTCTTTCATGTTATGATTGAAGTACTATGATCCCAGCTTTGAGTTTTGCAAAAACTTTGATCAAGTCTTTGATGGTGCATGTCACCTCAAAAATTATTTCTTTTTATCACTTACCTACTCGAGGACGAGCAAGAGTTAAGCTTGGGGATGTTGATACATTGCAAATGTATCTATAATTTTTGATGTTCCATGCTTGGTTTTATCCACTTTCTTGTGTTTTGTTCCAACTTTGGAGTACTTTTCATATGATTTCTTGGACTAACCTATTAACAAGAGCCACAGTGCCAGCTGCCTGTTTTCTGCTGTTTTTGGTTCTAGGAAAGTCAGAAAATGAATATTCTCGGAATTGGACAGGACAAAAGCCAAAGTGCCTATTTTTTTGGAAGTGATCAAGTGCCAGAATACGAGACAGAGAGGGACCAGGGGGTCACCACACCACCTGGCCGTGCGGCCCAGCCTGGCCCGCGTCAGGGGGTGGTAAGGCCAGCCCTGGCACCCCCTCGGCCTCCCCTTCCGAATATAAGTTGCCCTCGGGACGAAAACCCTAAGTACCCGATCAAAAATCCACGAAAGAGTCTGTAGCCGCCGCCATCTCCATCCCTAGATCAAGAGGGATCTGAAGCTCTTCCCGGCACCCTGCCAGAGAGGGGAATTCACCCTGGAGGCTTTCTTCATCACCATGCAAGCCTCCGGTGTGATGCGTGAGTAGTTCATCCTTGGACTACGGATCCATGTAGTAGCTAGATGGCTAGTTTCTCCTCCTTTGTGCTTTCATGTTTAGATCTTGTGAGCTCCGTTCATGATCAATATCAACTATTTGTAATCCATACATGTTGTGTTTGCGGGGATCCAATGGATATTGAGATGCTATTTCAGATTGATTATTGATTCTATCATGTCTTTGTTATTTGAGATCTTGCATGCTTTCCGTTGTTAGTAGCTATCTTGGCCAAGTAGATGCTAGCAACTCCAAGAGTTAGTATTTATGCTCGATAGTGGGTTCATGCCTCTGGTTATCTGGGGAAGTGACAGAAATCTCTAAGGTACTAGATGTGTTGTTGCTACTAGGGAGAAAACAACAATCCTTTGTTCATAGAACAATCGTATTGTTTACTTTACACGCAGTTCGTAAAGCAATAATCTGTTGCTTGCAACTTAATACTGGAGAGGGTTCGGATGATAACCTGAAGGTGGATTATTAGTCATAGATGCAGTTGGATGGCGGTCTATGTATTATGTTGTAATGCCCAATCAAGTCTCAGAGGAGTCAAGATGATTAGTATATGCATGTATTGCTTTCTCGGTGTTTGTCAATTGCCCCGCTTTCAACTCAATTGTTACAGCAATATGGAGATGGTGGTGAGGGTGCTGATGGTGATGATGGTGGTGATGATGATGATGATCTCGATGAAGTCCAGCTTGATGGTGGTGTTGATGGCGATGATCTACCCTCTCCGGGAAGGAATTCCCCTGGCAGAAATCTGTCTGCCGGAGAGATCTTTCTCTCTTGGTGTTTTCCGCCCCGTAGAGGTGGCGGAATCTTTTGTGGTCGGCCCCGAGTCTTAGGGTTTCGTGGGGATGATATACGCCAGAGGGGAGAGGCTGGAGTGGGCCAGGGCGGCCACACCACCTCCAGGCGCGGCCTAGGCCTGCCCGCGCCATGGGGTGGTGTGGGCCCCCTGTGGCCCACCTCCACTCCATCTTCTGGCATCCTTAGTCTTCTGGAAAAATAGGATTTTCCATATATTTTCCCAGATTTTCTAATCTTCACGAATTTTGCCTCCAAACAACACCTTTTCCATCAGAATCCTTACTGCAGCGGCCCATGCTCCAAAAGTCATCAACCATGCAAAAATAGATGAAATAACATAAGTATCACCTCTCAATACGAAATATATCAATGAATAATAGTGAATTAAGACATAGAATAATGATGCAAAATGGACGTATCAACTCCCCCCAAGCTTAGACTTCGCTTGTCCCCAAGCGAAACTGAGCTCAATAAACATGACCTCAGGTTTATGGAGTGAAGAGTCGATAAAAGAATACGGACAAGAAGCATCACATTCATCAAATACATAGATCATAATAGAAGACAACTCACTATTATATAACTCAACTTGTAATGAGTAAAGGAAACACAATAAAGATACATAGAGTGAATCAGAATTGGTAACGGCAAACTTAGCTCTTGGTCGAAGAATAGTTGATAATTTGCTGGAGTTCACAAATAGCTGGTTTTTCAATGATAGCTTTCAAAGTAGTAAACATCAAGATAAGATCAATGTGCAAAACAAGGAACATAAGAAACATGATTGAATAAATCATTATATGAATGAATGAAACACATCAACTCAAAATACTTGCTGAGATAGAAGGGAATAGGTTTACTGACTCAACTACAAAGCAAAAGAAAGGCCCTTCAAAGATGGAAGCAGGGATTGCAAGTCTCATAAAGAGCTCCCAAAAATTATGATACTTACTAGCTTTCAACTCTCATTGCCACTATCATAGGCATCTTTAGGTGATTAAGGTGAAATTGAGGTCCAATCTGAGTTATATGCTTGACAGACTATAAACTGAAAATCCCAAGTCCCTTGAGTACGAGGGCCGCTCCTCATGCTACTCAACTTTAGTTACCGGTAAGTTCTTGTCATCATAAGTATGTGCATATCATTGAGAACCGCCAACGGGGTACCCCTTGTCCGATGATACGGAAGAATCCCCATATCAAAATGACAAGGCAAGCAGACAATGAGTATCTCAGCAATCTTCTTATTTACCATGGGAAAATGGTGCTTTTTTCTCTCTTTCCTCTTTTCATAGTATCTCTTTTTTTTCTTTTCTTTTTCTCAATAGCTATCTCTCTCTTTTTTATAAGAAGAATGCTTCATAGATATCATTATGGTTACGCTACAGGTTTCCACCATGTCAGCATGGATTAGACCAGCGGCCTAGGCGTTTCTCTAACACACACACATACATAACTCCATGAACTTACAAGCTCCCCTTTTATTTCATACCGACGACATCCGCAAACAAAAGAGCAAGGTATCAACCGGGTATATATTTACAAGTGTTGAAAGCGTTCCCCGTGACAGCATGGTTCTGCTAATCCCCAACCTATAATTTGCAAGCATATAATTTTCATGGAGAGTTCACAATGGTTCAGGTTTATTAAATGCAAGAAAGTAAAGTGTGCCATCAAGTTCGTGAGAGATTTAATCACTAATTTTCGCATAACAAGTTTAATTTGGGAGGTAGACAAAACAAGAATTTACTTGGAATAGCAATAATGCTACTAGGTAGGTATGGTGGACGCAAATGGCAAGGGTTTTGGTTTAAAGGAGTGGATGCACGAGAAGAAATCCCTCTCAGTACAGGTTTTTGGCTAGCAAGGCCGGGTAGCAAGTACAAGAGTTGAAGGAAACAAACAAACATACAAGTGATAAAAACAAACATGCAATCTTCCTTGGAAGCACAAAAGACCTTAACTAGAGAATACTAGACTTATGAGCAAATCAAGAAAGAAAGATGATGAAATTATTTTTCTCTAGAGTACTTTGATACATTGCAAATGTATCTATAATTTTTGATGTTCCATGCTTGGTTTTATCCACTTTTTTGTGTTTTGTTCCAACTTTGGAGTACTTTTCATATGATTTCTTGGTCTAACCTATTAACAAGAGCCACACTGCCAGCTGCCTGTTTTCTGCTGTTTTTGGTTCCAGGAAAGTCAGAAAATGAATATTCTCGGAATTGGACGGGACAAAAGCCAAAGTGCCTATTTTTCCGGATGTCATCAAGTGCCAGAATACGAGACGGAGAGGAGCCAGAGGGCGGCCACACCACCTGGCTGCACAGCCAGGCCTGACCCGCGCCAGGGGGTGGTGTGGCCAGCCCAGGCACCCCCTCGGCCTCTCCTTCCGCCTATATATTGTCCTCGGGACGAAAACCCTAAGTACCCGATCAAAAATCCACGAAAGAGTCTATAGCCGCCGTCATCTCCATCCCTAGATTGGGAGGGATCTGAAGCTCTTCCCGGCACCCTGCCGGAGACGGGAATTCACCCTGGAGGCCTTCTTCATCACCATGCAAGCCTCCGGTGTGATGCGTGAGTAGTTCGTCCTTGGACTACGGATCCATGTAGTAGCTAGATGGCTGGTTTCTCCTCCTTTGTGCTTTCATGTTTAGATCTTGTGAGCTCCGTTCATGATCAAGATCATCTATTTGTAATTCATACATGTTGTGTTTGCGGGGATCCGATGGATATTGAGATGCTATTTCAGATTGATTATTGATTCTATCATGTCTTTGTTATTTGAGATCTTGCATGCTTTCCGTTGTTAGTAGCTATCTTGGCCAAGTAGATGCTAGCAACTCCAAGAGTTAGTATTTATGCTCGATAGTGGGTTCATGCCTCTGGTAATCTAGGGAAGTGACAGAAATTTCTAAAGTACTAGATGTGTTGTTGCTACTAGGGAGAAAACAACAATCCTTTGTTCATAGAACAATCGTATTGTTTACTTTACACGCAGTTCGTAAAGCAATAATCTGTTGCTTGCAACTTAATACTAGAGGGGGTTCGGATGATAACCTGAAGGTGGATTATTAGTCATAGATGCAGTTGGATGGCGGTCTATGTATTATGTTGTAATGCCCAATCAAGTCTCAGAGGAGTCAAGATGATTAGTATATGCATGTATTGCTTTCTCGGTGTTTGTCAATTGCCCCGCTGTAATTTCTTCACCTAGCATGTTATTTATCTAAGGAGAGCCACCTCTAGTGAACTATGGATCCCGGTCCTTTTTCTTTACATACAATCTACAATCTTTTACTGTTTTGTGTTTACTTTCTGCAAACTTTTACTTCTTTCTATTTGATACGTTTAATCCTTTGTTTTCCACAAAACACGGTGAGATTGACAACCTCATCGCAAGTTGGGGACAAAGTTCCGTGGTTGTGTTGTGCAAGTCTCCACGTTGCTACTAGCACCGGTAGTGCGCCCTGCCAAAGCTCAGCTAGTAACACCTTTGAGGTGTTTCCTTGCTCCTACTGGTTCGATTAAACCTTGGTTTCATTACTGAGTGAAACTTGCTGCTGTGATCATCATACCTTCCTCTTGGGGTTCCCAATGAGCTCTACATCAACACCGCCATCAAGCATTTTTCTGGGCACCATACACAGAGCCATCAAGCACCTCCTCCTCCTCCTCCACTCTCACACCTCCTCGTGAAGGATCTCTCTTCCCCTCTAGTTATTCCCCATGGTCTCGGATTATCAAGATACATGTTCCCGGTGGCTTTATCTGGAAAGGAGTTATTGCTTTCGCTGCTTTGTTGGAGCGAGGGATGGAGGTTGTTGGGGTACCGGACGTGTGTGTGATCACAGATGCACTGCTGCTTTGCGGTGTTGGACTTGCTGGAGCTGGATCTGATGGATGTGCTGGAGTCGGACCTACTGGAATTGCTGGACTTCATCATGATCTTGAGATTGGCAAGTGTACGAATACATCATCCACGAGTTCCATCTCGTTAACAAAGCTTTGTTTTCTTCAAGGGTAAGTTCTCTATGGATGTATATCCACCAGTTGCTTGTATCTAATAGATAGATCTTGGCGTATAGTTTCCATCGTAGGATTTTTTTGTTTTCTATGCTGCGAACCCAACAGTGGTATCAGAGCCTGATCTATGCATTGGTGCTTTGCACGGGTAGTACACATATGTTTATATGTGGGCAATGATGATCATGTTATTGCTTCTTTCATGTATTTTGGATATTGGTGGCATAGTGGGATGAAGCGGCCCGGACCAACTTTACATGTCCTCGCACATGAGACCGGTTCCACGACTCACATGCAACTAGTTTTGCATAAGTGGCTAGCAGGTGTCTGTCTCTCCTACTATAGTCAATATCTGATTTTCAACGAGTTGCTAATAACTTAGTTATCATCATTGTGGTTCAATGTTCGTAGGTAAAACTTGCAATGGATAAATTAGAGGCATCTAGTTTAGATTGTTGCTGGGCCAGTGTGATGATATGGTAATGTTGTAAGTTGATGTATAAGTTGATACCCTTACAACACACCTAACGTGTAAGTTCCGTAGACCTTGGCCTTACACACAAAGGAATGATAGAGATCATACCATGATGCACATGGTGGTGATCAAATGCATGGACCATATCATTCCACTTTACACATATGATGTTTGCATCTTATATTGCTAGTTTGGCGTTTTTAGTAGCATTATAAGATGATCCCTCATTTAGATATCAAGATAAAAATGTGTTCTCCCTTAAGTATGCACTGTTTATGTTTCGCCGATTCAAGACATCACGTGATGATCGAGTGTACTTGAATCCACGATCATATTTTAGGTGTAAAACAGTTTTACACACGCGAGTACTAAGGTTCTTACTTGGCGAGCCTAGCATGTACAGACATGGCCTAGGAACACGGACCAAAAAGTTAAGCATGAGTCATATGGTAGATATGATTCCCATATAGATGCTCGCCTTTGAAGCTACACCGACTCACATGATGATCGGACTTGGTGTAGTGGATTTGGTTCATGTAATCACCAAAAAGACACGAGGGATATCATTTTTGAGTGGGAGTTCATTTCTAATTTGGATTAGTCGAACTCAATTTGTCATAAACTAAATCGAAGTGAATTTGCATAATTTGTTGTAGTCATTGACATCTGTTTACTACCATGCTTAGTTTTAATTGAGATAATAGAACTATAGAATTCTGGATATTTACTTTACGAACTAGTATCGTTTTGTTCTGAATGTCAATTTTAGAAGTCCTATTGCAAACTTTCAGCAAACTCTATTTACTCCATAAAGTTTAAGAAGTAATATTAAATGGAGAGTACGAATTGCAATGTTAGTATCTAAAGTATCATGTTTGCCTCCATGATTCTTGATATTCAAAAGTTAATTTTAATATTGAGTTTATCTAGGAGCTGAAAGAATTTTTTTAGAAGCCATCATGCGTGGAAGATATTTTGATATATGAAACAATGTTTATGGTTGCAATATGATAGAGTATAATTTGGCAAAATACATGTTCTCACATTGTATGAGAATTTGCAAATATTGGAGACGCTAGACGTCCTAATCTCCAATGCAAGATGCCAGCAGAATGATTGACCGGACATAGGCTAGGACAACTTTCTTCCCACCGCGTCCTTCCTTGTGTACAGGTTTTGGGAACTGACATTATACTCACAATTCATCCTGATAAGCCATAGTAGCTTGATAATGAAAGTTGTCATGATAAAGATGAATAGAAGATGTAAGTAAAATGTTTACTACACTAAAAGATTACTAAAGAATGGGTTTTTGAAAAAACACCAAACATTTGATGATGGTGATCAACTTCAAAGTGCAAATCCAAAGGTATTAGTATTTTACCGAAAAGGCTAGAAAAAGGCGCTCTCATGGAAGTACGCTCCGCGTCGCTGCTGCTGCCTGCACGTGGCGGGCGTGGAGTGTCCCACGTGCTATACCAGCCTTCTCCCGTGCGACACGTGGTGGATGCGGACAGGGTCGCGGGTCCTTTTTCCTTTTCTTTTTGTAGATTTGAACATAAAAACTGCGATATCTTTCAAACGGAGAGTCCAAATCGATATCCATTTTCACAACCTTGATAGTCATGTCCAGATCTTCAAAACTAGATCCATTGTTGATATGTTTCGACGAACTTTTTTCTCGTACTGCCTTTGGTGCGTAGGTTGCACTGCCTTTTGGTCTAGTACACGGTGCCTTCGGTTGCAATGCACTGCGCGGTGTCCAGGCAGTGCACCGTCCATGCACTGCCTGGTTCTTCTGTGTTGCACTGCCTTAGTTCGCAGTGCACTGCGCGGTGTCCAGGTAGTGTATGACGTACTTTCCAGGAAGTGCACCGTCCATGCACTGTCTTGTTGTTCTGTGTTGTACTGTCTTAGTTCGTAGTGCACTGCGCGGTGTCCAGACAGTATACTACGCACTGTCCAGGCAGTACACCGTCCATGCACTGCCTGGTTGTTCTGTGTTGCACTGCCTTAGTTCGCAGTGCATTGCGCGGTGTCCAGGCAGTGTACCGTCCATGCACTGCCTTGTTGTTCTGTGTTGCACTACCTTAGTTCGCAGTGCACTGCGCGGTGTTCAGGCAGTATACTATGCACTGTCCAGGCAGTGCACCGTCCATGCACTGCCTTATTGTTCTGTGTTGCACTGCCTTAGTTCACAGTGCACTGCACGGTGTCCAGGCAGTGTACTGCCTCATTGTACTGCCTTGCACTGCCTTTGGTCGTAGTGCACTGCGCGGTGTTCAGGCAGTGCATAGTCCATGCACTGCCTTGTTGTATTGCGTTGCACTGCCTAAGGTCGCAGTGCACTGCGCGATGTTCTTGGAGTGCACGGTGTATTGCGTTGTACTGCTCGTGCACTGCCTTATTGCACTGCGTGGAACTGCATTTCGTCACGTGCACTGCATGAGCAGCTAGCCACGTGTCGGGTTGCCGTGTGGCCAGAAATACACACGCTGCCGTGCGGCCGGAAATACACGCGCTGCCGAGTGGCCGAAAATACGCACGGGTGATTCCACACGCCACGTGTCAGGCTGCCGTGCGGCCGAAACGCGTGCTTCCTGAAGAGCGCGCTCCCGCTAGTCGTTCTCGTATTTTACTATACATGCTTTGGACTATATGTGTCACATGTATGGCACAACTGTTGATGCTGATGGATTCTTTTAAAAGGAAAAGGAATGCTGAAAGAGAATTTATAAAATATTTGACCGAAAATAAAAGACTGGAAATGTCCAGCTAAGGTATATAGAAGATATGCATGTTATGGTTGTATTCTTTGCTTGTTAAACAATGTGGTTCTTGGCTATTGGATACCGAATTGGTTGGTATGAAATATCATACAAAATGACACAATTCATGAACTACAATGGCCTAAGTAACTAGCAAAAGAATATGTGATGATGTTCATCGAAAACAAATAAAGTGTTATTGTATTTCTCGTTGACATCAAAGCTTGCCTTCAAGATTTGTTTAAATAATTGTTATTTTGTTCTGGTATTATGAGAACATTGGTTGTTCAAATAATTACCGTATTCCATAAAATATGGATGAACTTTTACAAGTCTAGTTGGAGAAATCACGTCCATAAAACTAATGCTAAAATGTCACAAGACAAATGATTGAAAGATCACTTATGAAGTGACATCCCCGTTTAAATTATATTGGAAAGAGAACATGAAGAAACTCCATTTTAATGGATTTTTGGAGTCTTTTGATTTTGATCAATTGACGCTTGTAAATTTCCTCGGGATAATTGAAACTCCGTTCATAGGCCAAAGAGGAACGAATGACTAACTTATTGGAAATTGTGCATGATGATGTGCATAGTCCATTATATGTAGCCATGTGCAGTGCATGCTTTCGACTTCATATGCTTTCTCTGAAAATTTGAGTGAATGTATCTATATATTTACTTAATAAGGAAGAAGTATAAAACATTTGAAAATTGTTCAAAGACTTTCAAGATGAAGTGGAAAATCATTGCAACAAGAAAATAAATATTTTATGATTCGATCATAAAGGAAGATATTTGAGTTACAGGTTTAGCAAGACACCTAAGATTTCAGGAATTGTTCCATGGATTTGCATTTCCCGATAAACCACATGAGTATGGTATATTCGAGAGATAAAATCAAACCTTGTTTGACATGGTAAGATCAAAGGTGTCATTTATAAAACTACCATTATGTTTTGAGTATTAAAGCTTTAGAGACTATTTCTTTTACACTGAAAATAGCACCATCGTGATCCGTTGAAATGACACCATATAAGTTATGGTTTGGGATAAAACCCAAGTTTCTTTTCTTAAATTTTGGTATGATATGCATAAGTAAATGTTTACAACCAAAGTCGGATAAGCATGTATTTTTAGGTTATCCCAAAGAATTTGTTGCATATTCCTCCATAACACCGAGAATAAAAGAGTTTGTCACTTGGAACGTTAAGTTTCATGAGAAGGAATTTTTCACAAAAAGTTAAGTGGGAGGACAATAGAACTTTGATAAGGTTATTGAACCTTAGCTATATGTTCTAAGTAGAGCATCGCTAGAAAGTGTTCCGGTGGCAGGCACAATGCTCATGGCTCCTGTGATTACAAAGGTTGTGATCTTTGAGATTATAGTTCCCATTTGAAACATATGCATCGGGTAACAATCAAATAATGAGATTTGATAAACAAGTCATTATTGTTTTGACAATAATGAACCGACTGCATGCAAAGAAGCGATGATGGGCCCTGACTCCATAGAATGACTAGAAGTCATAAAATCCGTGATAGTTTCCATACACGAGAAATCAAGCTTTTGAACTTGGAAGACCCTCCGAAAAGGGTCGTGTTTGGATCTATAAATAAATAGACATGGATATTTGAAATCTATGAAATAATCGACATGTCGGAAAGGAATTTACGACTATATTCAAGGAGTTGACTATGAAAAGATTTGATCTTTCATAGCTATATTTAGTCTTGACGGATTAATCTAGCAACCACTACATATAATTTGGTATATGGTAGTTGAACAAACAAAACAATGTTCTTCTAATAGAATGGTTACCTAGGACGTGTACATGACATGGTTCGAAGGGTTTTGTTAATTCAAAGGCATGCAAACTTCCAATAGTTGAAGTGAGCATAGCGGAGTTGGAATCTTCACCGTGATGAAAATGTTAAAGGAGTTTAATTTCATCGGAGACGATGAAGATGCTTGCATTTGCAAAAAATTAAGTGGGAGCGCTAAGACAAATTTCCAATACATTATGCAGAGTACATAATGTTGATTGGAAATTATGTATCTTTATTGACACGGGTTAAGAATTTCATTTTGATGAAAAACTTGGCCAAACCAGAATATTCGGCATCAATGTCTATATGGATAGATTGAGGTGCTAATATGGTTGTGCCAGACGTACATATATGAGATATTGAAAAGGGTTCAATATGGAAACAACAAGAAAGGTTCTTGCTGCATGGAAAGGATTGTATCAAGATTCAAGTGTTTCAACACTTGGTGAGTAAAATCACATGAAGATTTTGATCAATAATACCATGATATGTACATATCCAGATATGTCCAATGCTCTAAATGTTATGAGCATATACCAGAATGATTCATAATATGATGATTGGACGATAGTAAAGATATTCTTATGAGCTTTGCAAGAACTAAGAATATATCATGTATAAGTGACAAATAGTTGATAATAGTTCATTGTAATATGTTACATTGATACTAGTTTGTCACAAGATACAAATTAAATTTATCTCAATTTAAATTATGGGTGGCACAATATAATGGAAAGGAAATTCCATGATGGATTTGGATGAGTTCCAAAGTTAAGACATTGTGACGGATACTACAACAAAAGGCTAAGTATATGACTACCATAGTAGCAGCAAAGGAGGGCATTTGTGTCAAGAAGTTTGTTATGAAACTAGGTGTGGTTCATAGTGGGATAATACAATGAAGATATATTGTACGACAATATTATCGACATGATTTAACCCAAAGGAACTAAAGGTCTCACCAAAGGACTAAATTTATACAATTCCATCTCATTAGAGAATGAGTGATGCGTAGAGACGCAAAGACATGCAAATACACACGGACCTGAAAGTGCGAGATCCAGAGATTATGTTAACCACTAGCAGGCGCGTATATTCAACACCTAGGTGTTATATATACAAGTTTACAAACTACATTATTGAATCTAGTGCAAGTGGGAGACTGAAGGGAATATGTCCGAGAGGCAATAATAAAGTGGTTATTATATTATTCCATGTTTATGATAAATGTTTATTTTGCATGCTATAATTGTATTAATTGGAAACGTTAATACATGTGTGTTTAATAAACAAAATACAAAGTTCCTAGTAATGCCTCTCATATAAACTAGCTCGTGGATTAACATTATGATCAAGGTTTCCTAATCATGGACATTGGATGTTGTTAATAACGAGGTCACAACATTGGTGGAATGATGTGATGAACATTCATCCGAAGTATACTATTATGATCAAAGTCGTTATGTTTATATTGCTATAACATCATACGAAGTAATCCTAGTCCTTAGACTATGAGATCATGTTAATCACTAACACCGGAAGAGTATCTTGATAGCATCAAACGTCACACCGTAACAGGGAGACTATAAAGGTGGGTTTAGTGCTACAAAGGTGTTATATAGAGGCTCATGGATCAAGAGTGGGATTTTTCCATCCAGATGACGGATAGATATACTCGGGACCCTCTCGGTGATATCACATTGAAATAGCTTGCAAGCAAGTGATGTGATCACTAGAATGTTATATAATGGGAACGAGAAAAGAGTGCATGTCAGTAACGAGATCAAACTAGGTATTTGGATATCGATGATCGAATCTCGGACATGTAATATATCGCGAGACAAAGGGATTTAGTTACAACGTTAAAGGTTCACACGATCACAAGAGTCATTGTTGAATATGTGAGAGTCAGTACAGATCTCTAGGCCCCACTGCTGATTATTGATCGAAGAGGGGTCTCGATCATGTCTGCATTATTCATGAACCGTAGGGTGACACACTTAAGGGATACCGACACTATTTGGAGCAAATATGTTTTAGATAAAGATTTAAGAAAGCACTGGAATCATTTTGATGGAAACCAGAATTGTTTCGGGTGAAATTGCAGAAACTGGTTCTGCATGTGATATTGAAATGTTGCAGGGGTTTTATGTGAATGTTTGTTAATTAAAGTAATTAATAAAATTCTGAATAAAATAAATAAAATAGTTTTATTTAATGAGAGCTTGCATTAAATTTGGTGGAAATTTAATGCATGTGAGTGGACATAAGTGGAGATGTGTGTTTATGTGAGTGGGAGCTCCACCCACATGAATTAGGGAGAGGCGGGGGCCCCCTTGGGCTGCCCCTCCCCTATATAAGGAGCACCTCCTCCTCCTCCACTCTCACACCTCCTCGTGAAGGATCTCTCTCCCCTCTAGTTATTCCCCATGGTCCCGGATTAGCAAGATACATGTTCCCGGTGGCTTTATATGGAAAGGAGTTGCTGCTTCCACTGCTTTGCTGGAGCAAGGGATGGAGGTTGTCGGGGTACCAGACGTGTGTGCGATCACGGATGCACCGCTGCTTTGCGGTGCTGGACTTGCTAGAGCTGGATCTGATGGATGTGCTAGAGTCGGACCTGCTAGACTTGCTGGACTTCAACACGATCTTGAGATCGGCAAGTGTACGACTACATCATCCATGAGTTCCATCTCGTTAACAAAGCTTTGTTGTTTTCGATGGTAAGTTCTCTATGTATGTATATCCACCCGTTGCTTGTATCTAATAGATAGATCTTGGCGTATAGTTCTCATCGTAGGATTTTTTTGTTTTCTATGCTGCGAACCCAACATTTCACTAGCTTTACAGCTTCAAAGCTGAAGTGGATATGGCTAGTCCATGTAGTGTTGTACAAATAGATAGGCATACAGTTCAATACAAAATAAGGGCGAAGACAATGGAGAAGGAGTGCTTTAGAAGGGCTTTTGTTTGTTTCAAAGCTTGCTGGCAAGGGTTTCTGGATGGTTGCAGGACTTATTTGGTCGTGGATGTAACAACTCTTCATGGAAGATTTAAAGGACAACTAGTAGCTGCTACTACAGTTGATGGCCACAATTGGATGTTCCCTGTTGCTTTTGGAGTTTTGGAGATTGAGTCAGAGGACAGTTGGACTTGGTTTCTGGAGAATTTGTGCGACCTTATAGGTCATCCACCGGGACTTACTATCCACACGGACGCTTGCAAAGGTTTGGACAAAGCTGTAGAAGCAGTATTCCCCGGAGTGGAGCATAGGGAATGTATGCGACACTTAGTGCAGAATTTTACAAAGAAATTCAAGGGTAAAGTTTATACTGACAACCTATAGCCAATTTCATACACATGCAGTTTGAGGAAGCATCTGTATCATTTGTAAGTGTTGTATAAACAAAAACCTGTAGTGAAGGAGTACTTGGATGCACATGATGGAATGGTGTGGTCAAGAAGCCAATTCAATGAAATTTGCAAGGTAGACTATGTGACAAGTAACCTTGCAGAGAGTTTCAATGCAAAGGTCAAGTCATTGAAAGGGCTTATGATGTGGCAAATATTTGATAAGATTAGGCAGATGATCATGATAAAGATCGATTTGCATCAAAGAATTGCATCAACATTATATGCTCGCCATCTCATCCTCCCATCTTTGATTAAGGCATTGCATGCCAGGGAAAAACAGTTGAAGATGTAATGCATTAGAAAATGAATGGAGGCTTAGGTAACGTACGCTGATAGTAAAGATAGGCAATGGAGGTATCCAGTGAGTTTGGCTGACAGGACATGCCATTGCAGCTCCATAGGAAACCCTACATACATGCATTGTTTTTCATGGGTGTTCTAGGAGGTGAAGATGGTGAAGTTGATCAGTATGTGTGAGAGTATTTCTCCGTTGCCAAATTTAGGACAGCATATGCTTAGAATGTTCCAGCCTTGTTGGGAAAAGACCAATGGATGGAAGTGAATCCAGCCTTCAAGCTATACCCTCCAGTTTTTACTAGACCAACAGGTAGGCCAAGGAAGAATAGGATGAGAGCTAGTGCAGAGGATGGTGCACCACCTCGACGATGTAAGTGCAAACGTTGTGGGATCCTAGGGCACATTGCTAGGCTTTGTAAAAATGCAGTGGACCTAGCTTATGGAATGGATGATCAGGCGCAAGCAGCAAATGCAGATGAGAATGAAGTATCTGAACGAGGAGAGAATGAAGCAATGGATACATTGCAGATTGAACCAACGGATCGAGAGGAGATTGAACCAGATGCAGGGGAGATTGAACCAATGGATTGATACCTCCATTTTGCATCACTATTCTATGTCTTAATTCACTATTATTCATTGATATATTTCGTATTGAGAGGTGATACTTATGTTATTTCATCTATTTTTGCATGGTTGATGACTTTTGGAGCATGGACAACTGCAGTCAGGATTCTGATGGAAAAGGTGCTGTTTGAAGGCAAAATTCACGAAGATCAGAAAATCCGAGAAAATATACGGAAAATCCTATTTTTCCAGAAGACTAAGGATGCTAGAAGATGGAGTGGAGGTGGGCCACAAGGGGCCCACACCACCCCATGGCGCGGGCAGGCCTAGGCCGCGCCTAGAGGTGGTGTGGCCGCCCTGGCCCACTCCAGCCTCTCCCCTCTGGCGTATATCATCCCCACGAAACCCTAAGACTCGGGGGAAACCACAGAAAGATTCCGCCGCCTCTACGGGGCAGAAAACACCGAGAGAGAAAGATCTCTCCGGCAGACAGATTTCTGCCGGGCGAATTCCTTCCCGAAGAGGGGAGATCATCGCCATCAACACCACCATCAAGCTGGACTTCATCAGGATCATCATCATCATCCTCACCACCATCATCACCATCAGCACCCTCACCACCATCTCCATATTGCTGTAACAATTGAGTTGAATCTTGCATAGTTCATAGGGGAAACTTTCCCGGTGTTGATTACTCTTTGTAGTTGATGCTATTGAGTGAACCATTGAATTATTGTTTATGTTCAGATTGTTATACATCATTATTCCATCTCTGATCATGATCCATATGATGTCTTGTGAGTAGTTCGTTTTGTTCTTGAGGACATGGGAGAAGTCTTGTTGTTAGTAGTGGAGTTGCGTTGAGAAAGATTCAATAGATTGTTATTTAAGTTGTGGTGTACTTCTTCTAGTGGTGGCATGTGAACGTCGACTACATGACACTTCACCTATAAAGGCCTAGGGGAATGCATTGTGTATTTGGCTACTAATCGTAGGGGTTGCCGGAGTGACAGAAACCTAAACCCCCGTTAGGAAACCATTGCACAAGGGACGTAAGGGTCTTAGAGTTTAAAGCTGTGGTTAGGTTTCTACCTTAATTACTTTCTTGTACTTACGGATGTTTGCAAGGGGTATAATCACAAGTATGTATTAGTCTTGGATGGGGCGGTACATTAGCACAGGTTCACCCACACAACACTTAGCAAGCTAAAGAAGATTAATCGACTATATGAAGCGAAAGCAATTGACAGTCTTCCCATATGTCCTCGAGAACGTTTGGTCATCTTAAGAATTACAACTGGCTTGTCCTTTGCTGCATAAAGGATTGGGCCACTTGCTGCATTTATTCCTACTGTCTTTTATTTACTCGTACTTTGTTTACTTGCTTTATCGAAAACCCCTAAAAATCCGTTTGCTAAGTATTTGCAGAGAATTCTTGATCCATACCACTAGCCAGCACCTTCTGCTCCTCGTTGGGTTCGACACTCTTACTTATCAAAAATACTGTGATACACCCCCTATACTTGTGGGTCATCAAGACTATTTTCTGGCACCGTTGCCAGGGAGTGAAGCGCTATTGGAGAGTGGAACTGGTAAAGGAAACTTCTACTGTGAGTATTGTTTAAATCTGCTAGTTTCTTTATTTTCGTTATGGATAATTCGCTGAGTTTCTTATTTGATAATGCTACTACCACTGCTAAGGTAGTAGATAAGCCACCACCTGCTGAGAAAGATGTTTTCAAAATACCTACAAGAATTATTGATCGTGTTATGGATAACTACTATGTTGGGGATGGAACTGTCCATCCCGGTGATCATTTACTCTTTATACACGAATTATGCGGGTTGTTCAAGTGTGCAGGTATTACTACAGATCAAGTTAAGAAGAAGTTATTCTCATTATCACTAAAAGGAAGAGCTGAGGAATGGTATAAGCTGCTGAAGAATGGTCAAGCTCTGGAATGGGAGGAAATAGTGCCTCTCTTTTATTCAAAGTTTTACCCTCCTAGTGAGATTCATAAAGATCGGAATCAAATATACAACTTTTGGCCTCTTGATGGAGAGAGTACAGCTCAAGCTTGGGGGAGATGGAAGTTACTAATGCTCAAATGTCCCATTCATGAGCTCCCCAACAATATTATTATCAACAACTTTTATGCAAGGCTCCCTCTGCATGACAAGGATTTATTGGATGCTTCTTGTGCTGGATCATTCACTCGCATGGAAGAAGAAGCTAAATGGGACCTTCTAGATCGTATTCAAGACAATGCTGAAGCTTGGGAGAATGACAAAGGTAGAAAGTCAGGTATAAATTATGATTATGAATGCATTGAATCTTTTATGGGAACTCATGACTTTCAAAATATTAAAAATGCATATGGTCTAGACTCTCAAGCTATTGCTTCTTATTTTAAGGCTTTTGCTTCCTACATTGAAGTGCCTAAAAAGAACTAGAATAAGTATCATGAACCTTATAAAGATGTTGCTAAAAGTGTTCCTGCAAGAAATACTGAAGTTTATACTACTAATCATGTTTTACCTAAACCTTATATTGAGAAACTGCCTTTTCTAGTTAAGGTAAAGGAGTATTCTATGATGGCTAGTATGGTAGATGAAAGTATGAATAAAGCTGTTGAACCTAATAAACAAATGGTTGATGAACCTATGGTAGCAAACGTGAAAGACTTTGTTACTAAGTATGAGGAAGAGGGACACACTATCCTTTGTAAGGATACATCTAATATTGTTTCACATAGTAGTGTTATGAGAGCTAGTATTCCTGTGTTTTCTGTTAGAATAAGTGATCATTGCTATGATGGTACTTGTGATAGCGATACTGTTAAGTTTATGCATGATACTGAAAGTTACTATGAAAGAGGAAAAAATGTTCTTGTGTATCTCAATAATATCAAGTTTCCTCGTTTTATGCTGAAAGTTTTTATGTTGCACATCTTTTGCCGTCTTATGCAAGTTGTCTTTGGTTTCAATAACTTGTTTGCTTACAAAATCCCTTGCATAGGAAGTGGGTTAGACTTAAATGAGTGTGTGTTTTTTCTTCTTAATGCTCTCTTTCACTTCAAATCATATCCCTATGAGAGCTTCTTCAAAATTAGCATGCCCATCTTAATGGCTATAAAGAAAGAGCTTTATGGGAGACAACCCAATTTGTTTTTGCTTTTAGTTTGTTTTTGTTTCTTTGAGTCTTGGAAGTTATTACTTCGGTAATAACCGCTCCTTATCTGTTTTGTTTGGTTTTTGTGTCAAGATCAACCTCTAATGAGAGAAAACAAATATTTGGGAAAGTTGCTGTCCCGAAACAGATTTTTGTGCTTCACCGTAAAAATTCGTGAGAGATCTCTGTATGTCGGACTGAGTTGTAATTTTTTGTGCTTATGCCCCAGGTTGTTATGTAACTTTCGTTAGTTTTGCACTTTTTGATTTGAGCAATAGAAGATTTTCGAAATTTTTTATCTTTACCTGCTGGTCTGTTTTGACAGATTTTGCCAATCTTGCATTTGCTTCTTTATTCAATTTCCTTCTTGAATTCTTTTTGGGTCTTCGGAAGGATTTGCTAAAGTTTGTTTTGATGGTTTTCAGTTGAATTTGGACTCAAAAGGTGTTATCACTTCACTTATACTAATGTTGCTAATGAGAACTGTGTGAAGTTTTGTGTGAAAGAAATTTCCAGGTAGTGGAGATAATGGTGTAATAAGGAAGAGAAGGGTTTTATGACTCAAGTAATAAGTATATGAAGATAAAGATATCGATGATATTCAAGAGATGACTCCGGGAGGATCCACTAAATACCAAATTCAGAGACCTGTAGAGTCTGTTTTCAAATAGGTAATAGTTTTGGTAAGAAAAGTTCCGCGAAAATACAATCCAACTATATTTTTGCAGTTTTCAGTTAATAAGGAAAGCTACGAAGCAAAAAAGGGACGGAAACGGAGCCAGGGTGGCTCACATCACCCTGTGGCGCGGGCCCTCCCCTGGCCGCGCCACCAGGTGGTGAGTCCACCCCGGACTCCGCCTCCGACTCGTTTTCTCCCAGTACCTTCCTTTTGAAACGAAACTTCGTAATATATAACCCCTCGGATCCCCCGAGGTCCGTATATCATGTTTTTGTTTCGATCTGTTTCTGCCAGGACATACTCTTTGAAGGTTTAGAAGCACAATGGTGTCCGCCAAGGATAAAGGGAAGGAACCTATGGAGGAAGACCTCCAAGACCCCGGGAAGGAGAAGGAGATCAAGAGTGAAGGTGAAGAGGAGGAAAAGCACACCGGCACTACCGTTGCAAGCATTGGAGTGGTGGCGAACCTTGCCAAGATCAGAAGGACTACACGGATGTCAACTAGAGGGAAGCCTCCGCGTCACTGCTTGGCACCACGGATACCTCCTCCACACACCAAGAATTCCTTCCATACCTTTATCCATAACCATGCAGGAAAAGAAGACTCCAAGTGGGAAGAATGGAAAAAGAATCACAAGAGCTGGGATCCACAAACTGAAATGATTATGGGTCGTATTGAGCACAACTCGGAGTTGATTCGTACTCTCACCTTCGATATTGAGAACTTTGGGAAATTGATCAAAGATCTCATCAAGAGGATACCACCACCACCGAAGGAGTAATTCATCATCAGGTTTGGCATCCCCTTGGTTTGTTCCAAGCTTGGGGGAGTGCCGCGGTATCATATCACTATCTTCTATCTTTTTACCTTATTAGTAGAGTCATATCATGAATAGTGGAGTTATTATGTAGTATGGTTTGCATTATGGAAGTGTCCCGTCTCTCGTTAGATATGTATCCCTTGGTGTGAGTTTCCGTTATGGAATATTAATGAGAAGTTCTATCATTCACCATTTTGCATAGCTTATGTTAGTTTTGAATTCGTGGTTATATGATTGATCTTGTTGTTAGTATTGGTAGCACTTTGGGATCATTGAGTTAATTTAGTTGGTTTTGGCAAACCTGGCTCGGTCAGTAGCAACACCTTTTTGAGAGTTGAAAAGAAAAAGATAGAAGTATGATGCGCTCAACTTTCGACGTAGAGCTCGTTGGGAACCCCAAGAGGAAGGTATGATGAGCACAACAGTAAGTTTTCCCTCAGTTATGAAACCAAGGTTTAATTGAACCAGTAGGAGCAAGGAAACACCCCAAAGGTGTTACTAGCTGAGCTTTCGAAGGGCGCACTACCAGTGCTAGTAGCAACGTGGAGACCTGCACAACACAACCACAAAACTTTGTCCCCAACTTGCGATGAGGTTGTCAATCTCACCGTGTTTTGCGGAAAACAAAGGATTAAACGTATCGAATGCAAAGAAGTAAAAGTTTGCAGAAAGTAAACAAAAAACAGTAAAAGATTGTAGATTGTATGTAAAGAAAAAGGACCGGGATCCATAGTTCACTAGAGGTGGCTCTCCTTAGATAAATAACATGCTGGGTGAACAAATTACAGCGGGGCAATTGACAAACACCGAGAAAGAAATACATGCATATACTAATCATCTTGACTCCTCTGAGACTTGATTGGGCATTACAACATAATACATAGACCGCCATCCAACTGCATCTATGACTAATAATCCACCTTCAGGTTATCATCCGAACCCCCTCCAGTATTAAGTTGCAAGCAACAGATTATTGCTTTACGAACTGCGTGTAAAGTAAACAATACGATTGTTCTATGAACAAAGGATTGTTGTTTTATTCCTAGTAGCAACAACACATCTAGTACCTTAGAGATTTCTGTCACTTCCCCAGATTACCAAAGGCATGAACCCACTATCGAGCATAAATACTAACTCTTGGATTTGCTAGCATCTACTTGGCCAAGATAGCTACTAACAACAGAAAGCATGCAAGATCTCAAATAACAAAGACATGATAGAATCAATAATCAATCTGAAATAGCATCTCAATATCCATCAGATCCCCGCAAACACAACATGTATGAATTACAAATAGATGATCTTGATCATGAACGGAGCTCACAAGATCTAAACATGAAAGCACAAAGGAGGAGAAACCAGCCATCTAGCTACTACATGGATCCGTAGTCCAAGGATGAACTACTCACGCATCACACCGGAGGCTTGCATGGTGATGAAGAAGGCCTCCAGGGTGAATTCCCCTCTCCGGCAGGGTGCCGGGAAGAGCTTCAGATCCCTCCCGGTCTAGGGATGGATATGACGGCGGCTATAGACTCTTTCGTGGATTTTTGATCGGGTACTTATAGTTTTCGTCCCGAGGGCAATATATAGGCGGAAGTAGAGGCTGAGGGGGTGCCTAGGCTGGCCACATCACCCCCTGGCACGGGCCAGGCCTGGCCGCGCGGCCAGGTGGTGTGGCCGCCCTCTGGCTCCTCTTCGTCTCGTATTCTGGCACTTGATGACATCCAGAAAAATATGCACTTTGGCTTTTGTCCCGTCCAATTCCGAGAATATTCATTTTCTGACTTTCTTGGAACCAAAAACAGCAGAAAACAGGCAGCTGGCACTGTGGCTCTTGTTAATAGGTTAGGCCAAGAAATCATATGAAAAGTACTCCAAAGTTGGAACAAAACACAAGAAAGTGGAAAAAACCAAGCATGGAACATCAAAAATTATAGATACATTTGCAATGTATCAACATCCCCAAGCTTAACTTCTGCTCGTCCTCAAGTAGGTAAGTGATAAAAAGAAATAATTTTTGAGGTGACATGCACCATCAAAGACTTGATCAAAGTATTTGCAAAACATTCAAAGCTAGGATCATAGTACTTCAATCATAACATGAAAGACAAAGTTCTAGCAATAGGCAAAGAAACTCTGATGCAACATGAAAAGGCACAAATAAAAGATTCATGAATAACAATGCTTTGCCAGACGTTTGTTTGTTTCACATAAAGAAATAATAGCATAAAAGTATTCAGCTTGTCCCTCAATAGAGTAGCAAATATAAATGCATAGGACACCTTCAAAGTTTATAAGAGTGACTAGATACAATAGTTTAAAACAAGCAATAACAAGTTATGCATCAATCAACTAGTCTTGGGACAATGCACATAGAACTAAGAATGGCCACTACGCTCTCAAAGTAGGTGCATAAAGATAGAAGGTGGAGACTCAATATAATGGTGGAAGAAAGGCCTTTTATAAAAGGAAGTAGGGATTCAAGTCTCATAAAGAGCTTCCAAAAATTATGGTACGTATAGCTTTCAGCTCTCATTGCCCCTATCATAAGCATCTTTAAGGTGGTTAAGGTTAAACTGACACAACTAAGAGGATATGCTTGACAAGTTATAAACCGAAATCTCATGCCCCTTACTTACGAAGACCGATCCTCATGCTACTCAACTTCAGTCACGAGTAAGCTCTTATCATTGTAAGTATATGTGTATCATTAAGAACCGCCAACGGGGTACCCCTTGCACATGATACGGGAGCTTTCCCATAATCAAAATGACAAGGCAAGCAGACAATGAGCATCTCATCAATCTTTTTATTTGCTATTTGCATAGGTTTTTATTGAGGATGCTTCATAGAGTGCTCATTATGGTGATGCTACAAGTTTCCACCATGATTAGGCATGGCTTAGGCTAGCGGCCTAGGCGTTTCTCTAACACACATACAAACTCCATGATCTTACAAGTTCCACTTTTATTTCACACCACCGGGATCAGTAAGCAAAAGAACATGATATCAAAGGGGTACAAAGTACAAGTGCAATGTTGAAAGCATTCCCCATGGTACATGGTTCTGCTAATTTCAACTGATAAAGCGCAAGCATATACGCAACAAAGAAGGACCCAATGGTTCAAGTTTATTAGAGGCAAAAAGTAAAGTGTGCCATCAAGTTCGTGAGAGCTTTAATCACTAGTTTTCTCATAACAAGTGGAAGGTAAAAAAAGCATGAATATACTTGGAATAGCATAAGCTAGTAGGTAGGTATGGTGGACTCTTTGAAATAACTTGGTTTAGGGAGTTGGATGCATGAGTGGAACTCATACTTTGTTGTGGAGGCTAGCAAAAGACTGGGAGCGACAAACTAAGAGAGCAATAATGGCCATAATCATGCAGAGCGACAAAACATCATTGATCAAAGCATAAAGTGATACTACAAATTGAAAACTAAAGGATCATAAAGGCTATGGTGACTTGAGATAGTCATAACATGGTGTGAGCATGTGCCAAGTCAACCCAAATAAAGCATCAAAGGAGAATACCACTATACTATGCTTTAATATGCTAAAACAACGCATGATTCATCCAAGGCACATTAAGAAATATCAATTGTTTATAACAAGTCATGCTACAGAAAAGAATACAAAGCATAAAGCCAAAACAATATCAAACATGGCATGACAAAGCATAGGCCACAGTCAAAAACGAGCTCTTTTTACCACATAAGTATGAACTTTCCTACTCTTTTCCAAACCAAACCAAACTATTTGCAAACCAAATGTATGAAAGAGGGGCTCCAACCAATTTATTCAGAAAACTAAGCAAACAAAAAACCAAAACGAAAACGAAAAAGAAGACGCTCCAAGAACAACACAACTATGCATGAAACAATAAAAATGAAGCGTTTGGAAGAAACCTGGGATTTTTATTGATGAAGAAGGGGATGCCTTGGGCATCCCCAAGCTTTGACGCTTGTACTTATTGGATATTTCTTGAGGTGACATGCGTGGCATCCCCAAGCTTGAGCTTTAGTCCATCATTCATCTTATTACACATTCCTTCCATACACCTGAAATTTTTCCTTCATACAAAACTTCACACAATCTCATTAGCAACATTAGTGCACTTAAGATAAATAAGTCTCAAGAATCAGTTCTAACACCAAATAAACTTCCATTAGAACACTAGCTACTGTAGGACTTCCCTCAAAAAGCTCAATTCCCCAAAGGAACTCAAGAAGGAACTAACAAGAAGCAAATGCAGAAAATGGCAGAAATCTGTCAAAACAGACCAGCAGGTAAAGACGAATTTTTTCGAAGACCTTATGTTGCTCAAATCAAAAAGTGTTGAACTAACTAAAGTTAGATAACAACCTGGGGCAAAAGCACAAACAATTACAACTCAATCCAACGTATAGAGATCTCTCAGGAATTTTTACGGTGAAGCACAAAAATCTGTTTTGGGACAGCAACTTTCCCAATCATTACTTCACTCTCATTAGAGGTTACTCTTGGCACAAAAAGCAAATAAAAAGGATAAGGAGAGGTTATTACAGAGATAATAACTTCCAAGACTCAACTAAAACTCTTGGGTTATCTCCCAACAAGTACTTTTCTTTAACGCCTTTAAGTTAGGCATAAGAAGCAAAGAAAGAATCAAGTGTTCTCAAATGAAGAAGCATTAAGATCAATACCAGAAATATTTTCAACAAGGCAAGGTATATCATCCAAATAAGTTCTAGAGGATCCTCTCTCAATGCTCTTGGGTTCACTATTCTCATCAAAAGGGTTTGCAGGAACAATCCAATCGAGATTCTTTTCTATGGCATCACGTATTGCTACTAGTTTAAAGGGTATTGGTATCTTAGGTTCCTCCCCATTAGGTTCGGTTTTGTTCATCTTTTCTCGTGTACCAACAACATCTACACATGAGCCTTGCATATTGAAACGTTCAAAAACTTTTCTAGCTTCCTTGGCAACATCATAGAACTCCTTAAACAAAGTTTCTAGAATGAAATCCCTCTTTTCAGGATCCTCCATTTCTTTAAGCTTAAGAAACATTACTTGCATTAAGGGGTTGAGGTTAACAAACCTAGCTTCTAACATGTGAATTAAAGAAGCTGCAGCAATCTCATAATTTGGAGCAAGTTCTACAAGGGATCTATCCTCGGTATCTTCATGTTTGCTGATATGATTAAAGAATTCTTCAATATTATCTTTCCCAATTATAGAACCACTACCAATTGAAAGGTCTTTCAAGGTGAATGTGGGGATCAACATGGTGAGCTAAGGAAGAGGTGACAACTAAAGGAGACTTAATTTTTTGTGTGTTTTCAAATAAGAAAGCAAACTTGTAAAACTAATTTTTTTGTGTTTTTGAAGAACAAAACGAGCAAACAAAGCAAAAAGAAACTAAGCAAAAAAAACAACAAAGTAAAGAGATTGGTTATGAGGGACTCCCCTTGTGAAGATGTCCTTGACTCCCCGGCAACGACACCAGAAAATCTTGATGCGCTCGACTTTCGACGTAGAGCTCGTTGGGAACCCCAAGAGGAAGGTACGATGAGCACAGCAGTAAGTTTTCCCTCAGTTATGAAACCAAGGTTTAATCGAACCAATAGGAGCAAGGAAACACCCCAAAGGTGTTACTAGCTGAGCTTTGGCAGGGCGCACTACCGGTGCTAGTAACAATGTGGAGACTTGCACAACACAAACACAAAACTTTGTCCCCAACTTGCGATGAGGTTGTCAATCTCACCGTGTTTTGCGAAAAACAAAGGATTAAACGTATCGAATGGAAATAAGTAAAAGTTTGCAAAAAGTAAACACAAAACAGTAAAAGATTCTAGATTGTATGTAAAGAAAAAGGACCGGGATCCATAGTTCACTAGAGGTGGCTCTCCTTAGATAAATAACATGCTAGGTGAAGAAATTACAGCGGGGCAATTGACAAACACCGAGAAAGCAATACATGCATATACTAATCATCTTGACTCCTCTGAGACTTGATTGGGCATTACAACATAATACATAGACCGCCATCCAACTGCATCTATGACTAATAATCCACCTTCAGGTTATCATCCGAACCCCCTCCAGTATTAAGTTGCAAGCAACAGATTATTGCTTTACGAACTGCGTGTAAAGTAAACAATACGATTGTTCTATGAACAAAGGATTGTTGTTTTCTCCCTAGTAGCAACAACACATCTAGTACTTTAGAAATTTCTGTCACTTCCCTAGATTACCAGAGGCATGAACCCACTATCGAGCATAAATACTAACTCTTGGAGTTGCTAGCATCTACTTGGCCAAGATAGCTACTAACAACGGAAAGCATGCAAGATCTCAAATAACAAAGACATGATAGAATCAATAATCAATCTGAAATAGCATCTCAATATCCATCGGATCCCCGCAAACACAACATGTATGAATTACAAATAGATGATCTTGATCATGAACGGAGCTCACAAGATCTAAACATGAAAGCACAAAGGAGGAGAAACCAGCCATCTAGCTACTACATGGATCCGTAGTCCAAGGACGAACTACTCACGCATCACACCGGAGGCTTGCATGGTGATGAAGAAGGCCTCCAGGGTGAATTCCCGTCTCCGGCAGGGTGCCGGGAAGAGCTTCAGATCCCTCCCAATCTAGGGATGGAGATGACGGCGGCTACAGACTCTTTCGTGGATTTTTGATCGGGTACTTAGGGTTTTCGTCCCGAGGACAATATATAGGCGGAAGGAGAGGCCGAGGGGGTGCCTGGGCTGGCCACACCACCCCCTGGCGCGGGTCAGGCCTGGCTGTGCAGCCAGGTGGTGTGGCCGCCCTCTGGCTCCTCTCCGTCTCGTATTCTGGCACTTGATGACATCCGGAAAAATAGGCACTTTGGCTTTTGTCCCGTCCAATTCCGAGAATATTCATTTTCTGACTTTCCTGGAACCAAAAACAGCAGAAAACAGGCAGCTGGCAGTGTGGCTCTTGTTAATAGGTTAGACCAAGAAATCATATGAAAAGTACTCCAAAGTTGGAACAAAACACAAAAAAGTGGATAAAACCAAGCATGGAACATCAAAAATTATAGATACATTTGCAATGTATCAAGGTACTCTAGAGAAAAATAATTTCATCATCTTTCTTTCTTGATTTGCTCATAAGTCTAGTATTCTCTAGTTAAGGTCTTTTGTGCTTCCAAGGAAGATTGCATGTTTGTTTTTATCACTTGTATGTTTGTTTGTTTCCTTCAACTCTTGTACTTGCTACCCGGCCTTGCTAGCCAAAAACCTGTACTGAGAGGGATTTCTTCTCGTGCATCCACTCCTTTAAACCAAAACCCTTGCCATTTGCGTCCACCATACCTACCTAGTAGCATTATTGCTATTCCAAGTAAATTCTTGTTTTGTCTACCTCCCAAATTAAACTTGTTATGCGAAAATTAGTGATTAAATCTCTCACGAACTTGATGGCACACTTTACTTTCTTGCATTTAATAAACCTGAACCATTGTGAACTCTCCATGAAAATTATATGCTTGCAAATTATAGGTTGGGGATTAGCAGAACCATGCTGTCACGGGGAACGCTTTCAACACTTGTAAATATATACCCGGTTGATACCTTGCTCTTTTGTTTGCGGATGTCGTCGGTATGAAATAAAAGGGGAGCTTGTAAGTTCATGGAGTTATGTATGTGTGTGTGTTAGAGAAACGCCTAGGCCGCTGGTCTAATCCATGCTGACATGGTGGAAACCTGTAGCGTAACCATAATGATATCTATGAAGCATTCTTCTTATAAAAAAAGAGAGAGATAGCTATTGAGAAAAAGAAAAGAAAAAAAAGAGATACTATGAAAAGAGGAAAGAGAGAAAAAAGCACCATTTTCCCATGGTAAATAAGAAGATTGCTGAGATACTCATTGTCTGCTTGCCTTGTCATTTTGATATGGGGATTCTTCCGTATCATCGGACAAGGGGTACCCCGTTGGCGGTTCTCAATGATATGCACATACTTATGATGACAAGAACTTACCGGTAACTAAAGTTGAGTAGCATGAGGAGCGGCCCTCGTACTCAAGGGACTTGGGATTTTCAGTTTATAGTCTGTCAAGCATATAACTCAGATTGGACCTCAATTTCACCTTAATCACCTAAAGATGCCTATGATAGTGGCAATGAGAGTTGAAAGCTAGTAAGTATCATAATTTTTGGGAGCTCTTTATGAGACTTGCAATCCCTGCTTCCCTCTTTGAAGGGCCTTTCTTTTGCTTTGTAGTTGAGTCAGTAAACCTATTCCCTTCTATCTCAGCAAGTATTTTGAGTTGATGTGTTTCATTCATTCATATAATGATTTATTCAATCATGTTTCTTATGTTCCTTGTTTTGCACATTGATCTTATCTTGATGTTTACTACTTTGAAAGCTATCATTGAAAAACCAGCTATTTGTGAACTCCAGCAAATTATCAACTATTCTTCGACCAAGAGCTAAGTTTGCCGTTACCAATTCTGATTCACTCTATGTATCTTTATTGTGTTTCCTTTACTCATTACAAGTTGAGTTATATAATAGTGAGTTGTCTTCTATTATGATCTATGTATTTGATGAATGTGATGCTTCTTGTCCGTATTCTTTTATCGACTCTTCACTCCATAAACCTGAGGTCATGTTTATTGAGCTCAGTTTCGCTTGGGGACAAGCGAAGTCTAAGCTTGGGGGGGAGTTGATACGTCCATTTTGCATCATTATTCTATGTCTTAATTCACTATTATTCATTGATATATTTCGTATTGAGAGGTGATACTTATGTTATTTCATCTATTTTGCATGGTTGATGACTTTTGGAGCATGGGCCGCTGCAGTAAGGATTCTGATGGAAAAGGTGTTGTTTGGAGGCAAAATTCGTGAAGATTAGAAAATCTGGGAAAATATATGGAAAATCCTATTTTTCCAGAAGACTAAGGATGCCAGAAGATGGAGTGGAGGTGGGCCACAGGGGGCCCACACCACCCCATGGCGCGGGCAGGCCTAGGCCGCGCCTGGAGGTGGTGTGGCCGCCCTGGCCCACTCCAGCCTCTCCCCTCTGGCGTATATCATCCCCACGAAACCCTAAGACTCGGGGCCGACCACAAAAGATTCCGCCACCTCTACGGGGCGGAAAACACCAAGAGAGAAAGATCTCTCCGGCAGACAGATTTCTGCCAGGGGAATTCCTTCCCGGAGAGGGGAGATCATCGCCATCAACACCACCATCAAGCTGGACTTCATCGAGATCATCATCATCATCACCACCATCATCACCATCAGCACCCTCACCACCATCTCCATATTGCTGTAACAATTGAGTTGAATCTTGCATAGTTCATAGGGGAACTTTCCCGGTGTTGATTACTCTTTGTAGTTGATGCTATTGAGTGAACCATTGAATTATTGTTTATGTTCAGATTGTTATACATCATTATTCCATCTCTGATCATGATCCATATGATGTCTTGTGAGTAGTTCGTTTTGTTCTTGAGGACATGGGAGAAGTCTTGTTGTTAGTAGTGGAGTTGCGTTGAGAAAGATTCAATAGATTGTTATTTAAGTTGTGGTGTACTTCTTCTAGTGGTGTCATGTGAACGTCGACTATATGACAATTCACCTATAAGGGCCTAGGGGAATGCATTGTGTATTTAGCTACTAATCGTAGGGGTTGCCGGAGTGACAGAAACTTGAACCCCCGTTAGGAAACCATTGCACAAGGGACGTAAGGGTCTTAGAGTTTAAAGATGTGGTTAGGTTTCTACCTTAATTATTTTCTTGTACTTACGGATGTTTGCAAGGGGTATAATCACAAGTATGTATTAGTCTTGGATGGGGCGGTACATTAGCACAGGTTCACCCACACAACACTTAGCAAGCTAAAGAAGATTAATCGACTATATGAAGCGAAAGCACTTGACAGTCTTCCCATGTGTCCTCGAGAACGTTTGGTCATCTTAAGAATTACAACCGGCTTGTCCTTTGTTGTATAAAGGATTGGGCCACTTGCTGCATTTATTCCTACTGTCTTACTTTATCGAAAACCCCTAAAAATCCGTTTGCTAAGTATTTGCAGAGAATTCCTGATCCATACCACTAGCCAGCACCTTCTGCTCCTCGTTGGGTTCGACACTCTTACTTATCGAAAATACTGCGATACACCCCCTATACTTCTGGGTCATCATGGATCGAGAGGAGATTGAACCAAATGAAGGGGAGATTGCACCAAATGCATGGGAGATTGAACCAATTTATTCATTGGAAACAGAGTTCAAAAGTAAAGGAATTACACAAGAGGATACTAAAGAAATGATGCCAATGCGTTTTGAACCGTATGAACCAATGAATCGAAACGTGGTTGAACCAATTTTACGATAGACTGAAGCACTTGATTCATTTGATGCAGAGAAAAAGAACAAAGGGAACAAACAGAAGAAGCTGATGGTGGACTCCGAGAATATTCCAGCCAGGATCACCCGGAGCAAGGTGGTGAATTTCGAGAATATTCCAGCAAAAAACACTACGAGCAAGAAAAAATGAATTTGAATTATTAATTTGAATTTGTATGATGAATTTAAACTATTGTCAATGTTTGTATTGAATTTGAACTACTGTCAATGTTTGTGACGCTTCCAAGTTTGTATGTTGGATAACCCCATAAGGTATGTGTTATTGCAAATTTGTATTGTCATGCACCTAGTTGCTTAGCACTGCTCAGTTTTGCCCTCGATATGTGGTCAACGCATGGGGTTTAGCTAGTTCATGGCTTAAACCATAGCAAACGTTGACCAATTGATCCAAAATTTGGCACAAGTATCTATCCTGGATTGATTTACCATATGAAATTGGAAATTTTGGATTTACTTGTAATCAACCACATTTTTCTTTTTTCTAAGTGATTAAAATTCAAATAAATGGTTTTAGGGTTAGTTTAATTGAAAAAAAAAGTCAAAACATAGTGCAACCTTCGCATGGAGTCTTGTTATGTTAACTAAAACCTAGCATGAATAATAAAGGAAAATGAAATAAAGAGAAATGGACTTCTCCCCTAAACCACTTCTTGGAATGAGCTACTAGCTATAAAGATGCATGACTTTCTACTCAGTCAGCCTCGAAGACAACTGATGAGGGGTAATCTCGGCAATGCCCATCGTGATGGACTTGGGGTTTCACGGAAAAGAGAACGCTAGGGATTTCGTCGGATGTCAGGAAAACAATGAAGACAAAGTCGCCTAAATATTGGGGAAAAAACTCTATTACAAGTTGTCCTCTAGAGTTCTGTACCTATTGTCTAGATCTAAAGTTGGGTGTAACGTCTATTGTATTGTGTTCCCCTCCTCTCGTTGGCACCTCCTAGCCTTTATATATGGGGAGGCTAGGTCTCGGGTACCAATACGAGTAGGTTACAAGCTAGAGTTTATATCTAATCTAGTCTTGTACTTTCCTTGTCATATATTGCCAGGAGTCTGTGTCCTTGTATACTTCGTATCAGCCGAACCGTCATGGGCTTCATGGATCTTGGCAAATCTTCAGGTGAGGCTTCCGTTGGGCCGCACCATATATACCAATAATAGGCACCGAAGGGTTATGCCCATGTCAGTAGCCCCCGAGGCTATGTTCGGATGCTTGCGTCCGAGCATAGGCTCAATGTCCTTTTTAATATGCACGGAAGGTGAACTCGAAGATTTCCTCGGATGCGTGAATTTCTCGACTGCCTTGTTTGGCTGTTGCAATGGATGAAGATGTCTTGTTCTTTAAGTGATATTGGAATTTTTATCTGGCGCTCCCGATGGGAGTAACTATTGAGGCTACACTCGGGTAGGCTCAAAGTTATTTTTCATCATTGTATCTTCTGTCGACTTCTGTTGGAGGATTTCTGTTTTTCTATCGGGTGCGCAGCTAGCGCTCCCGATTGGAGTAGCCCCCGAGGATATGTTCGGATGCTTGCTTCCGAGAATAGGCTCAGAGATCTTCTTCATCCGAGAATTTCTCCATGTAGATAAAATAAGGATCCTGGAAAAAGACATGTAGATTATGTAAAGTTTGTGTATGTGTCAGCCGAAAGTATAGCTTGTTGTAATTTGTTTCGGATGTGTGAATTTGGAACTTGGTATATTTTTGCCGATGACTATTGTGGTTGCGTCCCTCACGAGACCTTTTTGTTAGCCTGATGCCCTTTGGGCTGGATCAGCTACTCGGGTCAAAGCGCGTTTTTAACGTATTTCATGGCGGAGCTGAAGAATTTTAATTTTCGCTGAGTAGCAAAGCCCCCGACTATCGAAGTATGATCATGTAATAATTTATTCGACTAAGCCCCCGAGTATCAGGTGTAATAGAGTATTGAAAAGTAGACTCGGTTAAGAGAACTTAGCTTTATTGATAGCGGGTGCGTGAAGATAATATTCATCCGAGAGAAAATCTCTCGACTTGGGTCTTGATTTTTATCGGGTGAGCATAAGGTCAGAAATCTTCTTCATCCGAGGAGGTACTCGACTCGGGTCTTGGCGTAAGTTGACCCGAGTGGCGTTTAGTCGACTCCGTTGGAGGACTCGATAAAATAGCTCGATGTAGCCGATATCCTTGCAAAAAACATAGAGAATTATGAAGTGCTTGCATCTTGTAAAGAATATCTCCTTTCAATTTGTCATAACTTTTTCTGGTGCCATCGGACCCAACACTTTTGCACCGTAACACGAGACCTTTTCGTTATCCTGACGCCCTTAGTCTCAGTATCTTGCCGACCTGTCAGTTGGGCTGCAACTGGGTCCGAGTTCAAGAATTCGACGCTCAGGCAGAGTCAGATATTCGGGAAGTCACGTATGAGGTCATCGAGTGCACGAAGTTGATGACACTTAGGTTACTCGAAGAGGGTGCAACCCCCAAGTGTTTCGAGTGCAATTATAAGAAGAAGAAAATCAACTTGAAGTAGAAAATTTAGCTTTGTTGGTAGTCGACGAGGTTGATGTGGTCGGAGGAGCTGGAGCCGATGACGGTAATGGGTCACCACATCCGAAGATTTATAACGGGTTGCAGCTGAAGAATTTAGCGGGGTATCGCTGCCGAAGATTTTAACAGATTGCCGCAGCCGAATATTGTAGAAGATCGGCGCACCCGAAAATTATGGCATGTTGCTATTTTTTTTTACGCCAACCAACACCGTCCGGATCAATCCGGAATTTTTTTCTTTTCTTTCCCAAACTTTGCCTCGCGAGCTGGTGGAACTTGAGATAGATCCCATATTGTATGCGATCGGATCTTTTTTTTCTTTCTCGGAACTTGATCTGTCAACATCTTAGATTTTTCTTGGAGCCTAGTGCCGTTGCTGCACAGTCGCACACAGCACCATCCTTTGAACTTGAATCCGGTACGTACCCGTAGCTCAATATTCTCTGATTTGTAACATAAACGGATGCGCGTGGGGGCTTCCAAGACATACCCAGTTAATCAACTTCCGTCGAACTTGGCGGATCCGTATTGGAGGATTGACGTGATGTATAACAGACTTTTCAAATTTGATGATTCGATGATCTGTCACTACACGGCATATATCAGGCCATGCTCTCGATGGAAATTGAAGTATACGACGGTGTTGCAGATTCTGTCGGCTGGCCGATCATGTTGGTGATGAAATCCAGGCATTGAGTCAGCTAAGCTCGTTATTGCGTGCGAGTGATGATTGTCCACTTCTTTGCATGCAATGATTTCCGACTTGAGACTTTGATGACGCGTGTAGCTGCATATCCGATCCGAAGGTACGCGCGAAGACAAGACGGGCGGTGTTGTTGCGTATACGTACATATGTACGTGATTTTTTTTTAGGGTGAAACTAGGAACTTTTATTCGTCAGATAAATTCATAGGGATACATGCAATATCTGGAGTATCTAACAGCCAGACATGCCGGCCAATTGGCAGAGAAACTACAGCTTTAGCAAGCGAATGGGCCTCCCCATTTGACTCCCTAGTTTCATGATTAAAAGAGGCTACTTTAAATTCAGCGCTTCTTACTTCAATCTCCTTTAGAATCATCGTGTATCGGCAAGGCATCTTCAGCTTCAGATTATTCACCACCTCGAGGCAATCAGAGGTTATATTGATTTCAGGGAGGTGAAGATCAAGCGCAAGAGAGAGGCCTTCATTGCATGCAACTGCTTCCAAGCTTGCCGGATCTGTTAGGCCTTGATAAACTGCAGCAGACGCACCAATAAACTTCCCCAGATGATCACGACATACTGCAGCTACACCTCCAATCTTTCCATCCCGCGATAGACCACCATCCACATGTATTTTGAATTGGCCCACCGGCGGCGGGCTCCACTTCTTTCTCTCCCGTGATGAACTCGATATTCCTTTGTTAGCAGCCGGTCCTCTTAGTGCAGCAACTTCAATTTCCTCCAAATATTTGTTGACAAAAATGAATGTCGACTTAGGACTCTGAAACTCGTTATCATGAATAGCCTTTCTCCTTGCCCACCAAATTGCCCACAACATTACTAGCACCTTGGCCAAATCAGACTGATTCAGAGTATCTATCAGCCAGAAAATCCACGTGATTTGCTCCCAGCTGCCACCGTAGGCACTGCAATTGCGGCCGACGGAGCCCAATCAATTGGGCCGATGGGCAAAGTTCTTCGGGTTCCTCCATAAGGAAGTAAAAAACTCCTGATAGTGAGATCGGATCCACCGTTTAAAACGGCGGATACCAATACAGGGATAGGCGGACGTGGATCTGATTTCGTCGAGTTGATACTTGGTGGAGAGCGTTTCGCCGAATCCGTGTTTTCAGCATTCAGGTTTCCCACAGACGGCACCAATTGACGAGGGGTAATCTCGGCAATGCCCATGGTGATGGACTTGGGGTTTCACGGAAAAGAGAACGCTGGGGATTTCGTCGGATGTCAGGAAAACAATGAAGACAAAATCACCTGAATATTAAGAAAAAACTCTATTACAAGTTGTCCTCTAGATTTCTGTACATATTGTCTAGATCTAAAGTTGGGTGTAACGTCTATTGTATTTGTTCCCCTCCTCTCGTTGACCCCTCCTAGCCTTTATATATGGGGAGGCTATGTCTCGGGTACCAATACGAGTAGGTTACAAGCTAGAGTTTGTATCTAATCTAGTCTTGTACTTTCCTTGTCATATATCGCCAGGAGTCTGTGTCCTTGTATACTTCGTATCAGCCAAACCGTCATTAGCTTCATGGATCTTGGCAAATCTTCAGGTGAGGCTTCCGTTGGGCTGCACCATATATACCAATAATAGGCACCCGAAGGGTTATGTCCATGTCAATAACCCATCCCAAAACATACTTTGTCTAAATGAGGCCAAATTTGTCACACTTGTGTATCTTTGAGTTGTCAACAATATAATGTCGGCCAAAATGGATTATTTTGTTAAAATAACACATTTTCCATTTGTTATGCCAAAAGCTTGAATTTCCCTTAGTCATTTTTTATCTGAGCGCCCTTGTTTTCCTTAGCTCTACTCATTTTTCCCCTCCCGCTAAAGTTTTCCTTAGTTTTCCCCTCCCGCTAAAGTTTTCCTTACTTTTCCCCTCCCGCTAAAGTTTTTCTCACTTTTCCCATCTCTCATGTATCACTCTGGCTAGCGCTCCGATTGGTCGAGATGTATGTCACATGGATCATGACCAACCACCGTTCGATACATCATGATCCGACGGGCTGGAGGTCTCTCTCTCCCGATGGGCGCACCTAACCTTGTACGGCGAGGAGAGCCTGATAGGCTGGATGTTTCTCCCTCCATTTCCCTGTCGCACGTATACCAGTTGCATCAACTAGCACTCAGTTTCTCCGTCCATTTCCCTATCACACGGATCTTGGATAACCACCGTTGGATACATCATGATCCGACGGGTTGAAGGTCTCTCCCTCCCTTTCCATGTCGCATGTATACCAGCCGCATCTTCCTCCCCTCCTATCGACGTACGGCTTGCTGCGGCGCGGATCTAAGCGCGTGGGGGTCATAACGGCTTGCGGCGGCGCGAATCTAAGCGTGGCTGCTAGAACGGTGTGCGGCAATGAGGATCTAACCATCTAAAAGACACTGATGGAAGCCATCATCTGCAACATCAGTGCAACGATGGTAGTGCCGACAGTGGCCATCAATGAAAGACATCGATGGAAGGCATCATCCGTTCACATCTACGGCTGTGGTGCCGACAGTGGTCATCAATGCGAAGATGATTGAATCCATCTTCCGCAACATCACTACGATGGCGTAGATCAAGCCCTCGTGAACCGAAGTTGCGGGAGGCAGGCCGCGGCCGCGGCTGGCACGTCGAAAGTGAAGGCCGGATGGGAGCACTTTGCCCGTACTTCTTGGAGTACACATACGGCAGGGAGGGCGGTGATGGCTCAATGCGCAGCGCCCAGAAAAATGCTTGATGGCGGTGTTGATGAAGAGCTCGTTGGGAACCCCAAGAGGAAGGTATGATGAGGACAACACCAAGTTTCCCTCAGTTATGAAACCAAGGTTTAATCGAACCAGTAGGAGCAAGAAAACACCCCAAAGGTGTTACTAGCTGAGCTTTGGCAGGGCGCACTACCAGTGCTAGTAGCAACGTGGAGACCTGCAAAACACAACCACAGAACTTTGTTCCCAACTTGCGATGAGGTTGTCAATCTCACCGTGTTTTGCGGAAAACAAAGGATTAAACGTATCGAATGGAAAGAAGTAATAGTTTGCAGAAAGTAAACACAAAGCAGTAAACAATTTATAGATTATATGTAAAGAAAAAGGACCGGGATCCATAGTTCACTAGAGGTGGCTCTCCTTAAGATAGAAAACGTGCTGGGTGAACAAATTACAGCGAGGCAATTGACAAACACCGAGAAAGCAATACATGTATATACTAATCATCTTGACTCCTTTGAGACTTGATTGGGCATTACAACATAATAGATAGACCGCCATCCAACTGCATCTATGACTAATAATCCACCTTCAGGTTATCATTCGAACCCCCTCCAGTATTAAGTTGCAAGCAACAGATTATTGCTTTACGAACTGCGTGTAAAGTAAACAATACGATTGTTCTATGAACAAAGGATTGTTGTTTTCTCCCTAGTAGCAACAGCACATCTAGTACCTTAGAGATTTCTGTCACTTCCCCAGATTACCAGAGGCATGAACCCACTATCGAGCATAAATACTAACTCTTGGAGTTCCTAGCATCTACTCGGCCAAGATAGCTACTAACAACGGAAAGCATGCAAGATCACAAATAACAAAGACATGATAGAATCAATAATCAATCTGAAATAGCATCTCAATATCTATCGGATCCCCGCAAACACAACATGCAGAATTACAAATAGATGATCTTGATCATGAATGGAGCTCACAAGATCTAGACATGAAAGCATAAAGGAGGAGAACCAGCCATCCAGCTACTACATGGATCCGTAGTCCAAGGATGAACTACTCACGCGTCACACCAGAGGCTTGCATGGTGATGAAGAAGGCCTCTAGGGTGAATTCCCCTCTCTAGCAGGGTGCCGGGAAGAGCTTCAGATCCCTCCCGATCTAGGGATAGATACGACGGCGGCTACAGACTCTTTCATGGATTTTTGATCGGGTCCTTAGGGTTTACGTCCCGAGGGCAATATATAGGCAGAAGGAGAGGCCAAGGGGGTGCTTGGGCTGGCCACACCACCCCCTGGTGCGGGCCAGGCCTGGCCGCGTGGCCAGGTGGTGTGTCCGCCCTCTGGCCCCTCTCTATCTCGTATTCTGGCACTTGATGACATCCGGAAAAATAGGCACTTTGGCTTTTGTCCCATCCAATTCCGAGAATATTCATTTTCTGACTTTCCTGGAACCAAAAACAGCAGAAAACAGGCAGCTGGCACTGTGGCTCTTGTTAATAGGTTAGTCCAAGAAATCATATGAAAAGTACTCCAAAGTTGGAACCCAAACACAAGAAAGTGGATAAAACCAAGCATGGAACATCAAAAATTATAGATACATTTGCAATGTATCAGGCGGCTAGCTCACCGTCCACTTAAAATTGGTACAAATTTAAGCCCAATTTGAACCAAATTTCCGTGACTTAAATTATATGTATGATTTGAATAAATTTTACATGTATTTGAGCCGTGAGACTGGTGGATATGCTCTAAAACTGATTCATAAGTAATAGTACTTGCTTTGACAATCTTCGGTGGGCTTGTATAAATTGGATCGAAATATGTATGATTTGAATCAAATTTTATATGTATTTGAGCAGTGAGGATGGTGGATATGCTCTAAAGTTGATTCATAAGTAGTACTCCCTCCGACCCAAATTAGTTGATTTACATTTGACTAGATTCAATTGTATCTTGAGGAATTTGAGTCAACTAACTTGGATTCAAAATCTCATCCAATAATTTGGAACAGGCAACGGATGCTGCCACCAACGCTGTAACTCTAGATGGCAGCCACGATGGTAGCTACAGAATAGTCAAAACTGATGGGCCCCAACTTGACCCTCTAGGCATTTGGCATGCCAACTATGGACCGCTAGATCTAATGGCAAGCAACTCGGTCCCTGCAATGCATTCTCTCGACTACTTTGAGACATCTAGATCCAATGGCAAGCAACTCGGGTACCGTAATGCATTCTCTCAACCACTTTGGGGCCGCTAGATCTAAGGGCAAGCAACTCGGGCACCGCAATGCATTCTCTCGACAACTTTGGGACCGCAAAGTGACTAAATTAGCAGGAACTCACAACCATCTGTTGAATAATAATTCTACTCTCTAAATTAGCTATCTATTCAACTAATCATTACACTAATCATTACATGTAGCACCCTTCACCACAAACCGCATACTGTAACTGCTAGGACGCGGATGACAACTACTAACCCCCCTCTCTCACTTGAAGTTCATGTTTTAGATTTTCTACGACTTGATCAGATACGACAAGATCAACCTCAGGTGTCAACTTCTCTTTGCGAATAAGCTCTAAATTCTTCCTCGACAGTACGCTTCAGCTCGAATATCAACATATTTTTACGGGCCAATTCATCATCTAACTTGGCAACCATCTCCTCCAAATCCATCCTATGGCTAGAGCACTGAGTTGATTCATCTTGGTATGCAATGTACCATGGATCATCGGCCTGCATAGCACACTGCAACAATCCCAAAACAAACTAAATTGGAATCAGTCCGACAAGCCATGTCAGCACTTCAAATTCAATGGTTGTACAAAGAGAAGGAGCTACATGCACTTCTGACATGGTAGGAGAAGGAGAATGTGTCCACGACATGACCAATTTCCCACCCTCGCTAGTGTACTCGCTACGACCAGACATTGAGGACTAATTTGCACCTACAATATCGAGGAAATTACGGGAACCGAATCGATTAGGGTGGGTGGAGTAGGAGTGGAGGTCTTAGCAAGCACTACTAGCAATTGCTGCGACAGTTCATCGAGCTATGGCGGCGGAACCAAATCCCGGTCGTCGTGGGCGGCGGACCTGCCTCTGTTCGGTACTGCCCCAACGTACAATGCGTGCAGACGAAACAGGTGCTGGAGCCGTGGTTGAGGTGCAGCGCAGTAGTCCGTTCGATACCGCCGTAGGACAGATCCAGCGATGCGCTGACGAGCCGTCAATGGCTGCTCTATTCGCCGGTGGGATAGGAGCTGCTCGGGGCTGGGGGCTGGGAGCAGATGAGAGAGAGAGCCGGCATGTCATACACGACCCCACGTGTCAATTATTTCATATTTGCCAATTTTGCATATCTGCCAAACTTTTTATTTAAAATTTGCATATTTGCCACATGACCACCACATGTCAGTGACACACAAAATGGCAAATATGCAAGTTGCAAAGTAAAATGTGGCAAATTTGCAAATCCCCCCTCTAGACCCACATGACGGCCCCACCAGTCATTGGCTATGACGGCCCCACAGAACGGCTCCACATAGCGGCCCCATCGTTCATTGGCTTTGATGGCCCCATAGAAGGGCCCCATTGGTCATTGGCTGCACCGATCACATAATCAGGAAAAACAGGGCCCACAAGTCAGCGAGAGAAGGATGGCTGGTTCGTCGTGTATCCTGGCCCCACCTGCCAGCATGTAAGGGTTGAGGCGACGTAACGTAACGCTCAACGCAGGACCCGCCCAACACGGTCCCACCTATCAGCATGTAACCGTCAAGCCTTTGACCTGACGGCATCCACCCGTCCGAGCGCATGTGAGGGTTTCGGAATAGAGGGAGGGAAAAGTGAGGAAAAACTAAGCGGCTAGGAAAAAGTGAGTACAACTAACAAACCAGCGGCACGGAAATAGAAATCCTATAATCTAATCCACTATTTTATTACTTTCTAGTTTGCATTGAGTTCACATAAAGGAACACTCGATGAAAGAGCATGTGTGCCCCCGTGTGTGGTTTTGTAATTAATTACAATCTCTATGGACTAATGTTTGCATTGAGCACATGTAGAAATTGTCCATTGGCATCTCTTGGACCATGTGTTATCTTCAAGGTAGAAGAAATGAAGAAGAAGCATTCTCCAAGGGCTTTGGGCCTTTTGGAATCATGTAGAAGAAAAATAATAAAGAAAAGAAGATCAAGAATGTCCTGAAGAAGAAGATGGGATTTCTCATGTGTATCTTCAAGACATCATCCAAATGAAGTTAGAAGAATTGATGTGCAAGGTCAAGATTTGCCATCTCTAGAAGATCTCATCCTTGAAGCTTGTCATCCTCGGTGATCATGGATCGATGAAGCTAAGTTCAAAGAAGAGGTTTCTCCATGGTGTATGGGGGAGCAATTAGCAAGTCTTCATCAAGCAAGCATGAGCAAGAGCAATCAAGAAAGGTGTTCCATCTTGAGGAGGACAAGATCATCTATATCAAGCTCAAGTGAAATGCCCATGTAAAAGGTATGATCTTGATAGGTTTTCCCTTTTACCGGTCACATGTTGTTAGTTGGGAGACCGGGTTTAGGATAGTTAATTGTACTATCAAGAGGGGCTCTCGAGTGAGTAACTCGATTGTATCTTTCGGAGAGATCTCAAACCTTTGCATACTTAGCATCATATTTCTTGGTTTTTATTTGGACCCTATCCATGTGAGGTTCTAGAGCTTGTTGTAATTCATAAAAGGCTTTAGTTCATAAAAGCGGATTTCGCTTGTCTCTCTTATTGCGTTCTTGATCTTGAAGGTTTTATGGATCCACTCCATCTGAGGTATCTCACATAATAATACTTGATATTTTCTCCCTTGGTGGTATCCAATATTTTCAACAAAATTGGTTTCATCCGATTTGGACTTCAGTTGCTCGAGTTATTGCATTTGTTGCTGCTGCCAGAACTGTCTATCGTGTTCGGTAGTACCGAGCTCTTTGGTCGGTAGTATCGCTCGGCAGCGGTAGTGCCATCTAGCGGTACCGGTCACATATGAACCCAGCAGCGAGCTGGGGTTCCTCCTATGGAGCATCCAGTACCTCCTCCCAGTACTACCGATGGTCAGTGGTAGTACCGCTCCATGGCCCAAAACTATGGTAAGCGGTAGTACTGCCCTTGGACCCAACACTACCGGTGATCCCTGGTCTGTTTCAGCCCCTTCAATTTTCTCTCTAGCTTGCCTGACTTCTCACACTAGTACCAGGGCGGTAGTACCGGGATTCTCCAGTACTACCGCTTTCAGGTCTAGTAGTACCGATCTTCACAGCAGCCCAACGGCAGATTCCCGGTCCCTATAAAAGGGGCCCTTCTTATCCATTGGACTCTATTCCTTTGAGCTCTTTTCCCCCACTATTGTTGAATCTCTTGAGCTTGTCCTCTCCCTCTTCTTCCAATAATTTGCATCTATTTCAGGAAAAAGAGAGAGGAGATCTAGATCTATAATCCTACTAATCCATCTCTCCTCTAAGTGAGGGAAACGTCTTGGGATCTAGATCTTGGAGACTTTTGTGGGTTTCCTCTTGTGTTCTTCCTCTCTTATTCCCCCAATAGCTTTTATAGCATTAGTAAAATTTGGGAGTGAAGGACTTGCCATTGCATTAGGTGCATCGGTTTGAGTTCTCCTCTGAGGTTTTGGTTGGTGAAATCAAGAAGCTTGTTACTCTTGGGTTCTTGGAACCCTAGATGGTGTAGTGGCCTTCGTGGTGATTATTGGGAGCCTCCAATTAAGTTGTGGAGATTGCCCCAGTCTTGTACGGGTTTGGTGACCGCACTCAAGTGTCCCGTAGTGGATCGGGTGCTTGCCGTGCGGCGGGTGCTTAGGATAATAGGGTGAGGCCTCTTGTGGCGTTGGTGGTCTTAGTACCGCCCACCCCTCCAACGGAGATGTGCTTCCCCTAAAAAGGAAGGATCTCCGTGATGCATCTTCATCTCTGCGTGCCTCGGTTATCTCTATACCTGAGCCCTTTACTTATGCACTTTACATTGTGATAACCTTCGTGATTGAAGTAATCTATCTAGATATCACCTTGTTGCTTGTATTACTTTGCATAAGTTGTTGGTGCACATAGGTGAACCATCGTATATATATAGGTTTTGTGCTTGGCAAATAAATGCTAGTTTTATTCCGCATTTGCTAAGCACATGTCATAAAAAATAACCGCCTATTCACCCCCTCTAGGCAGCATCTATGTCCTTTCACTCGGGAATCAATTTATTCAAGTGTTTACTTTCTTTGGGTAGCACCAATAAGATGATTACTCTGAAATTTGTGTTTTGTATGATTGCCACCATATGGATGTCATCATGTGGTCACCCTACCACCAACAAAGACATGGGAAATATCTTGGTCATCAAGTCATGTTTATCTTGTAAATGGAGTAGAACAATCTTCATATCAACATGTTTGCATCTATTTACATGATACACTCGGGAAATAATGGAACAAGCCAATATGAAAGTGTACTTGGGTAGCCTATTAATGAGTTCCACCATGGTGGATATGCAGATTTGTTTGATTAAGTTTTATTAGAGTCAACCTGATCTTATTTAAAACCATGATACTAGTTGAACTTTTGAATTTCTCGTTGAAATACGATAGTAAATGAAGATTCAATATATATAAATGAAGGAGATATGCCCTAGAGGCAAATAATAAATAGGTTTTTATTGTCATATCTCAATTAGTTTATAATAGTTTCATATTGTTCTATAATTGTGCCAAGTAGAAACATTGGTACAGGTGTGGTATGAAACAACCAAGTCCCTAATAGCCTCTATTCATACTAGTTCGTTGGTCACGAAGATGATCTGGGTTTCAAGATCATGGGCATTTATGACGACTGACAACGAGATCATATCATTGGAGAATGATGTGGTTGGACATTCCTCGAAGGATTGCAACACGATCAAGTCATATAGTTCATTGTTGCAACAGCTATACCTAGACTCCTTCTCCTTAGACCGTGAGCTCATATTACTCACTGTTTCCCTAGGCTGCTTTGACTACATCAAACGCCACTTGGTAATGCAGTGGTTATAAAGGTGTACGTTTGGTATTCCGAAGGAACAGTAGATTACATGTGACTGCAAGACCGGGATTTGTTCACCCACATGACGGGTAAAGATACATACAGCCGACTTGGTGAGATTACATCTATAAATGTTGCAACATGTGACTAGGTCACGGGGATGTAATATCACAGTAACAAGAAAACATAACTTGTTGTGAACGAGATTGAACAAGGTATGGGATACCAGTGATTGGATCTCGGACAAGTTGTATCGAGAAACAAAAGGAAGAGGATGCTACATTTAGACGGTTCAAACGACATTGTCATCAGGAATGCATAGGGGTCACATGGACATCCCTGGTCCTTCTGTTGATCATTGATACAGATCATGTCTAGAGCATTCCCGAGCCGTGAAAGGATACACTTAAGGGTACGATGAGAGCGATCATTCGTAAGATGGAATCACAGTAGAGAAAGAAAGAAAGTCGGAATCGTTCTGCGGAGAGATCCGAAGCCGTATGGAGAAAGAATAAAGGAAAAGCCCCGAAAAGTGTTTTCGGATAAATGGGAATTTAAATATATATTTATTATATGTTAATTATGAATTAATATATTCTAAATGGTATTTAAATAAATATTTACAAAGCCAACTTTTATATTAGGCCAAATCCCCGGAGGGAAAAGGCCTAAGTATAAATCTGCAGAAAAAGATAAATGGAACAGCCCATGTGGGCGACAGATAATAGCCGCCGCACGGGGAGGTATGGAGCTGGGCTACGCTGGCGGATGGGCGGCGAATACTTTGCGCCACCCAGGGCGGTAGAGCACTAGGCGGTGCACGGGCCGCCGCGCGCCAGGCCCACCTGGGTGAGGACCTAGACAGCGGGCGCCGGCTGGGCTGTCGCGCGCTAGGCCGGCCCACCCCGGGTCGCCTCTCCCCTCACCGACTGCTGGGCCACCGGGGGCACCGAGGCCCACCCGGGGCTGGCTCTGCCTTTCAGCGAGCTGGGTCGCTGGTGTGGTGCCAGGGCCCACCCGGCTGGCAGCAGTTTCCCTTTTTCTTTTTAATTAGCTATTTCCTGTTTTTCCCTATTGGGCTGAGTTAATTTGGCCCATTCGGCCAGGACAAAAATAGCTGTTATTTTTCCTTTATGAATAGTCCCACATGGTTAACCAATGGGGAAGGCACACCCCCTCCGTCTATATAAATGGGTGACCATGGGTGGGATTAAAATACACCAAAATACACAACTTGAGAAGTCCTTTGGTTGACTTTCTCCCTCCCTCTCTCTATACCTTGTGACCATGGCCCCAAGTCTGGGCTGTGCTATCAAGGTACACCTGCAGTACGCCGTTCCACTGCAGGGATTCCTAGCCGGATATCAACTTCCGCACTCCCGGCGAGATCGGGGAGCCGAAGGTCTCATCGTGCACCGGATGTGTATGAAGACACGAGGCGCAACACTTGGGGCGCTAGAATGTCGTGAGCCGGAGCTGTTGCACAACGAAGATGATGAAGATCAAGAAGGAGCAAGGGGTGACCTGCGAGGAGCTTCGTGACCTTGAGGTCGGCTACGAGTACGACTACATCAACCATGTTCCCCGCGGAACGTTAACCGCGTACGGTCTACAAGGTTATGTATTCTCTATGCTCTGGCCGTTACCACATTACTACATAGATAGATCCTAGGCTAAGTTTCTGGGGTTCCGTCCTAGGAATTTTTTTGTTTTCTGCGCCGATCCCCAACAGTGGTATCAGAGCCGATCTATGCGTAGGAGTGTTGTACGGCCAGCACGCACAAGTTTTGTGCGGGCATTGATCCCTTAGTTATTACCCTCTAACGTGTACTTGTTTATATCGTGGTATTGTTTGATGAAGCGGCCCAGACCGATCTTACGCGTATTCGTACGCGAGACTGGTTCCACGCTCAACATCCGGCTCATACCGTATAAGTGGCTAGCGGGTGTCTGTCTCTCATTCGATAGTTGATATAGCATTTACAACGGAGGGCCTCGAAAGGGGTGTAATAGAGACAACTACCGGATCCATGTTATGGTTGGAAAGTTCGTAGTTTAGAAACGGTTCTAGTGCGAAAGCCCTAACAACCATGTAAAACTTGCAATAGATAAAGTAGAGGCGTCTAACTTTATTTTGCAGGCGGGGGGCATGTGATTATGATATGGCATTGGTCGTTGCGAAGGTAAAGTAGTTTAGTTTTCTATTACTAAGTAGTATAGTAATAGTCATTGTTCCGATGGAAGACCTGTGGCGGCGTCGTGGACTTAGCGTCAAACCAAAGGGCAAGATGGAGATCATGCCGGAGCGATCGATGGAGATCAAGGCGCAAGAAAGACCATATCATATCACATTATACATACGATGTTGATACCAGTTTTTACATCTTATTGTGTGCTAGTATTTAGATACTCAACGGTAGCAAATAAGATAATCCCTATTGAATTCCAATGTTTCGTGTTCCCCTTGTGTGTGCACCACCAAGAAAGTTCTTCGGTATGAGGCGATCCAGGGTTACAGGCCTGGGTGTCAGACATATCTACGTTTGCATACAGTGGGTGTAAGCCATGTTGCATAGCAAATACACACAAGTTAGATTTGGCGAGCCTAGCACGCCACAGAAGCGTGGCCTTGGAACACAAGAGATCGAAAGATCGAGCATGAGTCACATGGATGATGTGATTGGCATTAGTGAATGTCTACCTTTGATAATTCACAGATGGCTGTGTAACATGGGGGAGGTGTAGAGGATAGGGATCATGCGATCACTAAAATCGTCCAGGGGATGACCGTTTTAGTGGAGACCAATTATAAATTGATCTCTTATTATAAACTTAGTCTAGATGTCTGTTTGCAAATATCTTAGTAGATCTTAGCCTATCCCATTGAGGTCCTTTGCAACCATGGGAATATATTGCTTAATTTGGAACTTAGCAAAAGGGTCCAACTTCATAGATTAATACCCACGCCTGAGGGATATCCTCGTAAAAGGTGATCTTCTCTTCTTGATACAATAACCATTAGGAGATAATTCGATGACTCCGGATTGTTTGCAAAAACACTTAGCGATCTTGCATTAGAGTTGAGAACTCTTAGAAGGGCTTGATTGCAAATGGAGGTCATGGATGAAAAAGTATATGTGAGATATACAAATTATAAATGTGGTTCTTGCAAAACTCATTACAATTTGCACAGTATTTGATACTTGTCCCGTTTTGTGAAAACATGATGATCTGCTTGAGAATTGCTGGTTTTGAGGCAACATGACTTGATGACGGCAAGCAAATCAGTTGATGGCCGACATCACCTCTTCCCTCAAAGTTTATCATTTGGATTAGTGGACTTGAATATAATTTGTAATCCTTGTACGTGTGTCTTGCTTTTGGCAAGACGATTATTCATATGAACAAGTTAAAAGCCAGTTTGTACTATTCATATGAATAATACCTTATGGTCACATTATGATTATAAATAAGTTATTCTCATCACTATGTTAATGATAATTGTTTAAAACATTTATAAAGGATTATAATGCTAAAAGATATCCAAAGCTTAATAATGAAATGACACTACAGTTTAAGTCATTTTGGTTATTGCAGGTTCTTTATGAAAGATCGGGGACCTAGATGCATAATCTAGAGACTTTGCAAAACCATGCCTCTTGGGTAGAATGACTAAAACTCTGCATTCTGGTAAAACGGTGATATGCGAAGAAATGTTGAATCTTATACATAGTGATGTATCATAGTTTCAACAAGTAGTGGAAATCATTTATTATGGACTTAAGTGAATAAGTGTATTTACTTAATGAAACATGAAGTTTGAAATGATTTGAATTGTTCAAATGAGTTCATGACTAAATGGTATATTGAATTAACTAAATTAACAAGTCTCTTCGATTTGATCGACATGACTAAAGTATTCAAGTTAAGTTTAGCATAAAAGGGACTTGTGAAAGATGTTTCACAAATTATGATAATTGGATGAATTCAAACTCTGTTGAAATATCTAAACATCATAATCATTATGTATTAAGATAAATATGGTATAGTATTATCTCTTATAGGGGTTATAGTTGTTGTTTAGAGTTAAAGATCGAAATAAGCAAACACTCATTTGAAATACAAAGGAACATCTAAAAGATTCGTGGAAACAACACCATAAGTGTTATGGCACGTTCGAGTTTCTAGAGATTTCGATAAGTCGAAATCATGGCGAATAAACAAGTCTTTGTGGAGCATTCTTAGGAAGCTATGAATGCATCTTCCACAAAGGGGCAAACCTGCTGTTGTCCTAAGTTGGTGTGTCTTGATGAAGATACATGTGGAAGAAAGTAAAAGATCAAAACAAGGTATTTGACCTTGCCTCCGGATTGTTGAGTGGCGCAGCGAAATTTGTTTCGTGAAGCCAAACTCTACAAATAGAGGAGAAACCAATGATAATAATCATAAAGTTTCAAGTGAATACTTTTACTAAAGAAAGTAGGATTCAACTATATATTCTACAAGTTTGTGGAATTATATTATCGATTCACTTGTCATGTTTTGAACAAGACATAACTATGAAATACAAAGAAGTGTGATGGACCTAAGTGCGAGAAATGAATGGTCATTGAAATCTCGTTAGTGGAATTCTCGATTTGATGATGATCAAGGAATTTTGGAATGTCCAAGATTATCGAGAGAACCTGGATTTGAGTGGGAGTAAATCAGCTTGGCTAATTCATAATACGTAGCTAACATATTTTGAGTGGGAGGTAAGTGAAATCCCTGGATCTCAAACATGAATGTCATATTTGAGTGGGAGCGTGAAATCATTCTAGGATATGTGGATGACATATGTGAATGATGTGATCGGTGTTAATAAATATTTAAGTTAGATAAGTAAGGATGAAGTTGAAGTTATTAAACAAAAAGATCTATCAAGATAGATTGGTGAGTTCAATAAACACTGAATGTCGAATGCTTCCTGGACTTGATTCTGAAAGATGTTCAGAATGTCCTAAGACAAGATTCTGAAGTAGCTCAGAATGGAACAAGGTAAGAAAGAGGTTCTTACTATATGAAGCATTGCGTTAGTATTGCAACTATGGTTGAAAGAAAGAGATGCGTTACATCTCCTATGCCTCACTCATAGGTTCTTCCATAAAACCATGTTGTATACTCGACATACTGTGACCCGAAGTTCTGGTTGGTAGGACAAAGTCTTAACTATAAAAACGTGTCTTTAAGTGATTTCTGAGTTGATCACTGAACCAGAATTAAGTTTGTACTTAAGTAGCAAGAAGCAATGTAAGTGGCATAGTTGCATTTCATGCACTAGGATCTACATAGATATAGAAGTATAAAAGCTACATCTGATGTGATGTATAATGTTATGGCGGGGCTAGTTCGCTTTTAACGTAGAATGATGTGTCCCAGGGCCCAGTGCCCATGAGAAAGCCCTCGAGGTTGATCTAACGTCACTGTAAGCTCCTGGTATCCGGCCTCGTTCTGCTGCCATGACTATAGTATATACACAAAGGATAGCAAAGTGTGTTTCGAAGTTTAGATGACAACAGTGAAAAACAACCATCATCATAAACACTAGAAACAAAAGTCTCACTTTGTTGCCAAACAAATGCTTCGACCCATTATAAGATAATGGAGTGAATGTCAAAATTAGGAAGACATTAACGATTTGCAAAAGACATAATGATCTGGTAAAATAGAACATGGACATGACGTTTCCCATGAGCATGCATGATCTGTAAACGCATATGGTATATGGTTTATATAAGTAAAATGCAAGCTGGATTATTTGTACTCTAGTGCAAGTGGGAGACTGAAGGAGATATGCCCTAGAGGCAAATAATAAATAGGTTTTTATTGTCATATCTCAATTAGTTTATAATAGTTTCATATTGTGCTATAACTGTGCCAAGTAGAAACATTGGTACAGGTGTGGTATGAAACAACCAAGTCCCTAGTAGCCTCTATTCATACTAGTTCGTTGGTCACGAAGATGATCTGGGTTTCAAGATCATGGGCATTTATGACGACTGACAACGAGATCATATCATTGGAGAATGATGTGGTTGGACATTCCTCGAAGGATTGCAACACGATCAAGTCATATAGTTCATTGTTGCAACAACTATACCTAGACTCCTTCTCCTTAGACCGTGAGCTCATATTACTCACTGTTTCCCTAGGCTGTTTTGACTGCATCAACCGCCACTTGGTAATGCAGTGGTTATAAAGGTGTACGTTGGGTATTACGAAGAAACAGTAGATGACATGTGATTGCAAGACCGAGATTTGTTCATCCACATGACGGGTAAAGATACATATGGCCGACTTGGTGAGATTACATCTATAAATGTTGCAACATGTGACTAGGTCACGGGGATGTAATATCACGGTAACAAGAAAACATAACTTGTTGTGAAGGAGATTGAACAAGGTATGAGATACCAGTAATCGGATTTCTGACAAGTTGTATCGAGAACAAAAGGAAGAGGATGCATTTAGACGGTTCAAACGACATTGTCATCAGGAATGCATAGGGGTCACATGGACATCCCTGGTCCCTCTGTTGATCATTGATACAGATCATGTCTAGAGTATTCCCGAGCCGTGAGAGGATACACTTAAGGGTACGATGAGAGCGATCATTCGTAAGATGGAATCACAGTAGAGAAAGAAAGAAAGCCAGAATCATTTCGCGGAGATATCCGAAGCCGTTCGGAGAAAGAATAAAGAAAAAGCCTCGAAAAATGTTTTCGGATAAATGAGAATTTAAATATATATTTATTATATGTTAATTATAAATTAATATATTCTAAATGATATTTAAATAAATATTTACAAATAAAACTTTTATATTAGGCCAAATCCCCGGAGGGAAAAGGCCTAAGTATAAATCTGCAGAAAAAGATACATGGAACAACCACGTGGGCGGCAGATAATAGCCGCCGCACGGGGCGATATGGAGCTGGGCTGCGCTGGCAAATGGGCGGCAAATACTTCGCACCGCCTAGGGCGGCAGAGCACTAGGCGGTGCACGGGCCGCCGCGCGCCAGGCCCACCCGAGTGAGGACCTGGGCAGCGGGCGCCGGCTAGGCTGCCGCGCGCCAGGCCGGCCCACCCCGGGACGCCTCTCCCCTCACCGACTACTGGGCCACCAGGGGCACTGAGGCCCACCCGGGGCTGGCTCTGCCTTTCGGCGAGCTGGGCCGCCTGTGTGGCGCCAGGGCCCACCCGGCTGGCTGCAGTTTCCCTTTTTCTTTTTAATTAGCTATTTCCTGATTTTATCTATTGGGCTGAGTTAATTTGGCCCATTCGGCCAGGACGAAAATAGCTGTTATTTTTCCTTTATGAATAGTCCCACATGGCTAACCCAATGGGGAAGGCACACCCCCTCCGCCTATATAAAGGGGTGTCCATGGGTGGGATTAAAATACACCAAAATACACAACTTGAGAAGTCCTTTGGTTGACTTTCTCCCTCCCTCTCTCTATATCTTGTGACCATGGCCCCAAGTCTGGGCTGTGCGATTAAGGTACACCTGCAGTACGTCGTTGCGCTGCAGGGATTCCTAGCCGGATATCAACTTCCGCACTCCTGGCGGGATCGGGGAGCCGGAGGTCTCATCGTGCACCGGATGTGTACGAAGACACGAGGCGCAACACTTGGGGCGCTAGAATGTCGTGAGCCAGAGTTGTTGCACGACGAAGATGATGAAGATCAAGAAGGAGCAAGGGGTGACCTGCGAGGAGCTTCGCGACCTTGAGGTCGGCTATGAGTACGACTACATCAACCACGTTACCCGCGGAACGTTAACCACGTACGGTCTACAAGGGTATGTATTCTCTATGCTCTGGCCGTTACCGCATTACTACATAGATAGATCCTAGGCTAAGTTTTCGGGGTTCCGTAGTAGGAAATTTTTTGTTTTCTGCGCCGATCCCCAACAATAGAGGGAGAGGCACATGCGCAAAGAGCATGATTAAGTAGGACTTCTTGTCAGTCAATATGGCTCTTCAAGATGATGGTGAGATGAAGGTGACAATGATGAAGAAATACCGTAGATTGTATAGGACGATTTCTCCTAATCTAATCGATTCATCTTAACACTTCACATATGATTTTTGCCACATTATCCCATATCTAAGCGTGGTGCGTGGGGAGTTCACTAAACCATGCATATACTTTATAACTAGGTGAGTATGAGGAGTGTTTTCTGTCTAGAACGACACCAAAAGACTACATGTCATAAGAAGGATCGGTGAAGACAATCTTTTGGGCTACGTTAAGTTTTTAGTTTGTAGTGATAATTGTTTTGCCGAACACTTTGTACATATGCACTATATAGGTAGCAATTTGCTTCTTGCACCAGGAATCTGTCCTTATCACGCATCTAACTAAACCACACTACCATACATATCGACCGCATAGGTGACTAGAACACAATTATGGCAGGACTCCTGCCCTTTTCTACACCACAAACATTGTGACAAACTGGTAGCTTGGTTGCAACCCGCATAGCTACGCAAGACAACAGCCACACCCTTCTTCCCCTCCCCCTCGCCCTCTAACGAGATCATCTTATTCACAACCTTTTCTACGAATTTTCCACAATGCCTCCTAATCTTAAGTAAGAAAAAAATACAAATCCCATGCGATCAGCACATGTTCTTTTTTCCGCTATTTAAGCTTATCATTTGTTGAAGGCATGTCCTACTACTTCGCAATAGACCATTTTCTCTCCTCGTCGATTGGCATGTAGTTTCTAGTTACTATTGTATATGATTCGGTGAATATAAATAGTACATTGTGAAGAATCATGGGATGGTATAAAAAGGCGGCAAAAAGGTGCATTCATCGTCCAGGGGTACTTGTAGATGTGCAATGAATGTCTACTTGTGTCTTCATCATGTCCGTCTCTTCAAGGCATACATGTGTAGAGCACTTGACAATTTATGCACATGTGCTGAGCATGTGCTGCAAAATAGAAAATCCTGCCAACATTTGGGTGTGGAGTCACTTCAGCATGCACAATTTTGCAACATGCCCTATACACATTTTTTCTAAATACTTTAAAACTGACAAAAGAATACCACCGAAGGGCATTAGTATGCCGATGAAACAACCATTACCACAACCACATCCGCTCTGCGGGCGATAGTCTGGTCACGGATCATATCCCTTTCTTGCGCGAGATCCTTGCCTCCGTGTCATCGGCACCACATTGGAAGGCCGTCAATGGCATCATGTGGCGCCCCGCCAAAACCACTACTAGAAAATCGCGTTGTTTTTGTGCATTGCATCATTATGACCGCATGCTCATGTCATCATGCCACCTTGCATTTGAGCATCGTCATGTCATCTGGCATTTGTTTACATAAAACTATTTTTGAAAAGTCTGTTTTTGTTTTTTAAACGCCCCGTTTTATTTCAAATCAAAACCCGGATCTCCGGATTATTTTGTTTTGTCTACCAACGATTTTCAAAAGCCTCGTTTTTAATAAATAAAATATTTAAATTATTTTTAGGAGGCAGCCGGCCAGGCCCGAAAGCCTAGCCGGCCACCTCCAGATAAAAACCCTACCTACCCCAGGACACCCAACCCTTTCTACCAAATAACCTACCCCTATTTTCCTACCCAGCCCCCTCCACCTCACTCCCACCAATCGCAGCCGGCCACCTCACCGCTTCCTCCACCCCATCCACTCCTAACCTGCCACCTCCCCCCCACCAGCAGCCACGTCGCCCTTCCCCTGGTCCAACCCACCACCTGCAGGTCCCCCGCCGGGCCCACTCCCCAGCACCCACCGACGCACCGACCGGCCACCCCCTGGCACGCGCCCTGACCCCTCCCGCTCCTTTCCGCCTCGAACCCCCACCCGCGTGGCCCACTCCCGCAACAACCGCCCCGTCCACGTTCCCCTCATCCCTCCCCTTCTCTCTGCGCGTCCCTCCCAGCCCCCGACGCCATCGCCTACCACCGCCGCCGGGCCGCTCGTTTTCCTCGCCCAGGTCCCTGCCGGCCCGCCTTCCCGTGTGGCGCCGTTGTCCCGAGCCCTCCTCGCCGAGCCGCCCTTCGTCTGCAACCACGCGAACCGCCGACGTCGGCCTCTGTCCGCGCCGGTCGTCGCCCTTCTTCCCGCCGCCGGCCGAACCCCAAGCTCTGACGCCGCCTCCTCCCTTCCCCACCTCTGTGCCGGCGCCCGCCTCGCTCTCTCCTGCGCGCTCGCCTGCCGCCAGTCGCCACCACCCCGCATCCTCGTAGAGCCCCGCCCCCTCGTTGCCATGTCCTCCTTCGTCTGCCCGCGTGGCCCTGTGCTGGACCTCCCGCCGCTGCTCGTCCTGGCGTCACCAGCGTCCTCGTCGCTCCTGGCGGCCACATAAGCCCGGCCACCACCACGTCTGCCCCCCCTCCGCTGTCTCTCCCTCTTCCGCCGCCGCCTGCACCCCTCTCTGGCGGTCATCCTCGAGCCACCGACCCCGCCGCGCAGGGCACCGCCGCCAGGAGGTCCTCCCCGAGCGTCGCCACCTCTTCCCCGGCGCAGAGCTCGCTCGAGCTCCTCTCCGGCCATCTCCCTCGTCCGGGTCCACGAGCCGCACCACCGTGCGCTCCCTCATTGACCCCGCCATTGCTTCCTCTTCATTCCGCGTCGACGCCACGGTCGTCCCCCTCGTTGTGTGCAAGCCCGGCAGCCCTCATCACATCACGTTGAGCGTCGTCCCCCGTTACCTCCGCCGTGGCAAGCACACCACCACTCACGGCTCTCCAGATCGAGCCCGCCTTCCTTTTTCCAGACGACCAGGACGGCCTCACATCATGTGTATCCTCGCTACAGTGCCCACACCTTGTTGTTTCTCTGTTTTTCATGTGGTGTTGCGATGTATGTTGACGAATGGTACTGCTCGTGTACCTAGATGAGGTGGTAGTGTGGTGAGTTTGGCTACATCGGCTAATGAAACCTCGTACAGTAATCCGAAGAATCGGTGATGCTGTCTGAAGACCACGCACCCATGTGTAGACCCCTGTCGCCACGCCAAGATCTACTTCCGAACGCGTTGACCGATGCCGGCAACCGGCGATCGACATGGCACACCAAGATCTTCTTCACGGAACCACAAGTACTCCTTCACGGACCCGAAGACCGCCAAGACCGACCCTCGGTGAACACCAAGTTCGCCGAAACCTAACGTGATCCCCTAACCAAGACCCCTATTTTATAAATGCCATCTATATGAATTGTTGCATATCAATTGTACATGCCTGCATACATATTTTTGTGGGTCCGGGTTGTATAGTCGATTCACCTCATAATTAATTATGGAGACTATATGCGGAATATTCCTATCTCATATCGCCTCCATTTAAATTTGCGTAACGAACCGATGACATGCTTTGCACTGATAAATCAACATTTAAATTGCGGGGGTTTTAAACAACTTGAACCATTTAATTAATTGTCGGGACCCCGGTTCCGCTTAATACTGCCTAATTGCACCGCGTCCGCATCATATCATAATCATGCTGGATCTTCTACCGTGGTATTAAATATTGCATCCGGTGTTTCTGCCAGTGTTTGCTTCTTCGCGGTTTAGACCGATGAGTGGATGCGAGTATCGACAAGTTCTTCAGATATGATCCTTCGACAGTGTTTTCCCAGGCGAGCATCTCTCCTCCTTCTACCTATTTTGTATTTATAGTCTTTAATTCCTCCTGTTGATCTATTGCTATCTGTGTCACGATGCTTTAGTTTCCGTGCACCAGTTATATCCCGTGCAGCCGCTATATTGCCATGGACACCTCCTAATACCTGTTGTTTGGTAGATAGCTGGCCTTGCGAGTCGTAGTTGCTTGCTCAGGTGCGATCTCGTGTTGTCGAGTACCACAGTTGTCGGAATGGTGGAGATGTTTATTGCTGGCAGATGTTTATGGTGGAGATGATCATGGCTTTAAATACAACTAATAACATGCTAGATATAACTAATGCAGAGGCATCGGTGGGCAATAGATGTTATTTGGTTCTTCCACGCTCACTTGTGTCCCGTAGGACCCCGAGTACTTGATACATGTTCCTTGATTTTTCACACTATCCACATCCGGGAGGCCTTATGGACCCCCATGAGCCAGAGCTTGATTCATTCTTATTTCTTGGGGCCACAAAGTAGTTTGGGGTTTTGTTACTATCCTGTACTTATGCCATGCTTTACTGTTTTATTAAGATTGTGCGTTGAGCACCTGTACTGTTTTGGATGCGGAGTGTTTTCGCGGTATCGACAAGCCCATTCACACTTTCGGGTTCCCAGTCGTTTACAGCCATTGAAGCAAACCTTGGGTCCGTCTCGGAGCCGGCCAACTTCGTTGCGGGTAGCTTAATGGGGTGGCCCCCTGAAATATTTCTGAATCCTGTGATCGCTTTGTCGTGAATGCCTCGTTGGGTTTTGAGTTGGTTTTTCCGAGGTTGACCGAGTGTGTGTTGCTATTTGTGCACCCCTGCAGGGTAAAACTTTCTGAAAGCCGTGTCCGCGGTTATGGACGACTTGGAGCACAGTATCTCGATCATAGACAAGCATAACTAAAGTAGTGCTATAAATTTGACTTAATATGTGACTAGTAAAAAGATGCAACTATAACGGAAAGGATATTAAAAATGCCAACAACTGGTGGAGCTGGGTTGTTTCGTGACATGCTGTACCTGCCTAGTAAGTAGTACAACTCCAATGGAATGTGATAAAAGTGCCAACAATTGCTTGGTTTGAGATTCCTCAGGACACTTATATCTGACTAGTAAATGTTCCAACTGCCACGGATTGATTAATTAAAATTGCCTACTACTTATGCTATCAGGATGACTCATGCTATCTATATCTAAATAGTAAGTGCTGCAACTAAAACAGAATGAGTAAAATTGCCAACTGTGTGAGTTCCTTGGTCTGACTTCCTCGTTTGGTCTCGAGGGGGGGAAATACCAGGATGGGTTTGTTTGGTGTTAGCCTCAGGTTGGATCCGAATAGGTCTTTCTTACCCCTCTCTAATAGCCGCCAGTTGTATCAAGTCTCTATAGATTATTTAGTGCCTCTGCGCTGCCGCTTCAGCCCACCATACCTATGTAGGCGAGAGCCATCGAATTCTAGCCTCGCCGTGTACTGGCCTCAGTACTGACGCTCCTCTTTTGCCTTGCCCTTTGTCGGCACCCTTTTTGTTTTGCAGGTTTGAGATCGCCGTCGTTAGCAGGGTTACCCTTCCGGCTTGGGCTGGGCAGGGTTATGGACGCCATTGGTTATTCTTCAGGGCTCTTAGCCCCATTTGCATCTTGTCCGTAGTCGGACGCTCTATCGTTTTCGAGGTGATTTGGATCTTTGTATATTATCTCTGTATTATTGACTCATGGAGTCGCTGATGTATATATCTGTTATGTGGGTCCCCTCGAGGACTGATGTGTAATGGTATTACTTCGTTTTCCACCCACACGAAAGTGCCTGGTGGGCGTCCTTGAATCGTTTCTATGCGGGTTTGGCGGGAATCGCTAAAACTTGCATAGGGCCGATTTGAGGGTGTTACACATTAGAACCATGTTGGTTCCTCGACGCCTCCGAGCGCACAAGCCGCTTGTGCTTCTCGTCGAAGAGTGCGGCGTTGCCTGCTGAAGTATCGCAGTCGTGCGAAGACTCGGAAAAAATGCCACATCCCCTCCCCAGCATGCTTCGGTGGTGCCCCAACCTCATCACAACTTGGGGTGCCGGATCTGGAGGGACGACGACGGATTCGATGACTAGTCATGGGGATTGATGTAGCAAAGGAGGTGAGGAGATGTCGGAACGGTGGGGATTCCGGTTGTTTGATGCACTATAAATCGCCCTCCCCCGCACTGTACATATATCACTCGAGCAGTGAAATTTACATTATGCGTTATTTTTGAAAGGCCATCTCGTTATATCGGCTCTATGGGGGCCCAAATTTTGTCTGAAAACTGCAAAGCCGTTGGAACTATAAAGTGCTAGAGCTTTTTGTGGTATCTGTTAGAGCTGCTCTAAGTAAGAAAAAACGCACTTATTACTTATATCGATTTAGATTGTCATTTCTTAGAGACATCGTTTACTTCTTCATAGTAGAGCATTTTCTCCCCTCATAGCTTCCCATGGTTTTTATCACCTCATTATTGTATATGTTTCGATGAAGGTAAGTAATACATAGAGATGACTCAAACGTGGGGTGGTATAAAAAAGGGGGAAATATGCATTCATCATTGCGGTACTTGTAGATGTACAATACATGGCCTACAAGTGTGTATTCTGTTTCGCCAGTCTCTTTGACATTTATAGAGTACCTTTTGATTTGTGCACATGCGTCGAGCATGTGCAAGGTAGTATATCTGACCATTGTCAATAGATGTGGAGTCACTTTACCAAACATAATATTGCGACATGTATGTAAAATTTTCAAAAATACATTCATAGTTCCTACAAGAATGAACACTAGTTTTAAAAATTCTAAAAAATGGAAAAATTACAACAACAAGACCATTATTATGATCATGGCACCACCTATATCATCAAACATTGTCTAGAACAGGAAAACAATGAAGTTGTTTCCAAGAGCACTAACAAAATCTATGGACTTGTACAAATTCACATCAAAGCAACATCAACTATTCTAAACTCCTATATATTTTGCTAATAAGCTAACCCACAATTTTCTTACTTTCCTGTTTGCATTGAGTATCACATAAATGAACACTAGGGAATCAAGTATTTCCATTTTTTCAGTGGCACCAACAACTCGATTACTTTGAATTATGTGTTTTATATGTTCACCACCATATGGATGTTATCATGTGTGGTCTGCCTACCACCAACAAAGAAAATGTCTTTGAGGTATGTGAAATAATTTAATAATCATGGTATGTTCATCTTATAAATGGAGTAGAATAATCTTCATTTGCATCTATTGATATGACATAATCGTGAAATAATGGAACAAGCCAATGTGAAAGCGTACTTGGGTAGCCTATTGACGAGTTTCACCATGATGGACATGATGAATGGTTTGATTTAAATTTAATTAGTGTTAAGCTGATATTATTTAGAACTAAAATACTTATTGAACTTCTGTATTTGTTATTGAAATATGATAGTAAAGAAAAATTCAATGGAGGGACCAGGATAAGGTGGTAGGCCTTCTTGTCTGTCAATATGGCTCTTCACGATGAAGGTGGCAATGATGCAAAAATATTGTAGATTGTATCAAAGTTTTTCTGCCACTTCAATTGTGTACCTCATTTTACTAACACTTCGCATATATTTTTTGACACATTATTCCATCACTAACAGCGTGTGTGTGAGGCAAGTTCACTAAACCATGCATATACCTGATCGTTAGGTGAGTGTGAGGAGTATGTTTTTTGTTGTCTAAATTGACACAAAAAGACTACATGCCGTAAGAAGGATCGGCCAAGAAACTCTTTTGGACTACATATTGAGTTTTTTTGGATCTAGGTGTTGAGTGTGTAGCTATAATTGTTCTGCCAACAAACTACACACGTGCACTACATATGTCGCCTGACACACAACTAACTAAGCCACGGTGCCATACTACATAGGTGACCCAGTAACAATCAGGACATGGCTCCTATGCTTTTCTAAACCACAAGCACCGTGAAAAACTATGCTATTGTTGGCAACTCACACCTCCACGCAGGACAACGGCCGCACCATGCTCTCCCTCCTCCTCTTCATCCGCAAAGATAATCTTATTCCTCACCGTTCCCCACAAATTTCCCACAATGCCTCCTAATCTTAAGGAAGAGAAAAACATAAACCCCATGTAATCATCACATGTTCTTGTCCCGCTATTTTGGCTTATCATTTCTTGAAGGCATGTCCTACTATGGTAGATCATTTTCTTTCCTCATCGATTGGTTTGTAGTTACCACTTACTCTTACTACTGTATGATTCAGTGAATCTGGATAGTACATTCCGAAGAATCTTGGGGCGGTATAAAAAGGTGGCAAGAAGGTGCATTCATCAATCATGGGTACTTGTAGATGTGCAATGAATGGGTCTAAGGGTATGTATGTTCATCACGTCCGTCTCGTCAAGGTATACATGTGTAGAGTACTTGGCAATTTATGCAGATGTGCTGAGCATGTGAAAAATAGCATATCGTGCCAGCATTTGGTGTGGAGTCACTTCAGCATGCTCAATATTGCAACTTGGCATATACACTTCCGAAAATTGCATTCAAAGTTTCTAGATGGATGAACATTTATTCCTAAATACTTGTCCATTTTAAAATATAAGATTTTTTAGCTTTGTGAAATGAGTGTATCTAGATCTCTTTCAGAAGAGGTCTAGATACACTTTTTTCAGAAACCTAAAACATTTTATATTTTAGAGGAAGTACTATAAAATCGAAAAAAATACAACCAAGGAACGTTAGTATGCCGATGGCACAGCCATCCGCAGTCCACAGCCACATCCGCTGCTCAGGCGACAATCTGGGCACGGCTCCTATCCCCTTTCTACGCTACTAGTACTAGCTTACAAGGCACCGCGACAGACGCCCTGCCCGCGTGCGACCCGCGCGTCTACGCGGCACCGCGCGCGCGCCCGCCAAGCCGTACGTGTCCTCCTACCGCTCCTCCCCACTCCGCTGAGATCACCTCGTTCCTATCCCTTCGTGCCGCCGCGGCGCTTCCCAGCTAGACAGCAGCTAACTGCCTCGGAATGCGCGGCGGCGCGCCCATGCGATGCATGCACCATCTGCCCGCCGCATCACTCCAAACTCCGCAGACGCCTTTCCGTTCCGGCCAGCCCCCATGCCACTCTATATATGCCGTCCACGACACCCCGCACACAGCACAGAGCGCACACACACTCGTCGCCAAGCAACAAGCAGACAGGTCAGTATCCACGGACAGTGTCTCCTTTAAACAACAAGCAGATGGCTCGTGTGGTCGGAGCCTCCAGCGCATGCGCGCTGCTCGTCCTGCTCGTGGCGTGTAGCTCCCTCGCGGCCACCGCGGCGCGCGATGAACCGAGCGGTGCGCGGCAGCCGTGGGGCGGCGACAGAGGGAGGAAGGTGGGGGCACGGACGGAGGTGTGGGACGTGGAGGGGGACAGGGAGGTGCAGGAGCTGGGGCGGTACTCCGTGGAAGAGCACAACCGCCGCCAGCGCGAAGAGGACGACCGCGCTGGCAGCGGCGTCGGCCCGCTGGAGTTCCGGAGGGTGGTGTCGGCGCAGCGCCAGGTGGTGTCCGGGATCAAGTACTACCTCCGCGTCGCGGCGGCCGACGAGCGTGTGTTCGACGCCGTCGTGGTCGTCAAGCCCTGGCTCCAGTCCCGCGCGCTGCTCAGGTTCGCGCCGGCCGACGCCGAATGAGAGAGCACACAGACACAGAGCAGCCGCTCTGCTCTGTCGAGCTGCAGCAGGTTTTTTGCCCGCGCGCCTTGTCGTAGAATATATGTAATCTCGAGTAAGTAATAAACTGCGTGTATAGCGTGAGGTAGAGATCGATCGGCGAAGGTCGGCCCAAGTTTTGTACTACTGTAAGAAGAGATGAGAACGTCTGTCAGAATAATTATATATAGACTGTTTTATGTATGTACTACTGCTTCATGGCGCAATCTGTCGCCAAACCGTTCCACGAGTTCCAGTTCTCTTAAGTATTCACGAGGTGATCTAGCGTAGTGTAATTGACTTGAAAGAATGGATCCAACGAGAACAACAGACCAGATGCAGAAATTAGGCACAAATTTCTGAAACGTTTCTTCATCTGCCGTTCGTCCATTTCTCCCACGCTTTTCTGAAATGAGACGTCTGAGAGGCTGATCGGCGGCACGTCGTGTGTAGTACTCCTGCACGTCATGAGACCGTCGCCCAGAAAATGAAACAAACTCTCCCACAAGGCGTGACACAAACGTACATGGAATTCATGCTTTTCACTTGCGACAGCTTCATAACCAATCCTGGGCACGCCACCTACTCGTGCGGCCAGCCAGAGTCGACATGAACTGAACGGTTCCTGCCCCGCAAACCGCGCGCGCACGGCTCTGCCTGCTTTCTCGAACTCATCCAACGCATCGAGAAACCCAAAGCACAAAGTCCAAACCAGCCCCAGCCCGGCCCGGCCCAAATAAACCCGACGGGGCGTGCGTTTTGGCCCACGGGCCGGGCCTGTGACTGGTAATTGTGGCCCGGTGAGAAACTCAGGACAAGCTCCGGACAGAAAAATAAGGGATTTAGGGGAGGCCTGGCCTGACGGCCCAAGGAAAAAGTATGCCACTTTTTGCCTGTTCAGACCGGGCCGTGGACGGGATTTTTGTCGCTGCTTTGAGTGGTGAATCAGGTCTAGTCTACATGTGTTAGAGATTTAGTGTTAGAAGATTCGGATCAACTCAAGGGTTCAATAGCGATGATTTTGGTTCTAGGGTGGTCCTGAGGGGCATGTGCACGAAGACTTTCCGACTGTCATCAACAACGTCGGGCCGATTCTGGTAAGGGAGCGACGACAGCGGCTCGCTCTAGCGGCAGTAGTGGTCTTTAGGTGGTCCAAGGACCTCGATGTAATTGTTATTATGTTTTGGGTGCTTTATATTTCTTCTGAACTCATGGAATAGATTCAGATCTTTCCCTCAAAAAAATGATGAACATCATCGGTAAAAGTGGGTCACCCTGGCGCATATCTCATCTAAGAAAAATACTCATATTACTAAATAATGTATTAGATGCTCGAAAAACATTAATAGATTAAGCATGCATGCATTAGAGCAAATTAGCATTATATGTGTACTCTCATCCATAAGATAGTGGTGAGAGTTCACTGAACATGTATTGTGGGACATGACGACAACGAAGATACATGGAAATACTGGCTACACAAAGGTTGCAAAATAGAATTATAGCTTTGTGACTTGTCTACCTCTCCAACTTGCAATATTTTATATAATTACAATATTATTCACAACTCTAATTTTCTTAATTTAGAATAATGAAGGGGAACTTCCAAGTATGCAAAAGGAAAGGAACCAAGCTTACGACCAAATACTTGAGCAAAGAGGTTAGCCTCATAGTACTATTCAGTTATATTAATAGTAAGAATATTGCTTTTATCGTAATTAATGCTCATTCTTGAGATTTGTTTAAAATAATTTAAAATCCTTTTTAAATTCATGGCCAAATCTTAAAAAAATCCCTAAAAAATGATGTCTTCAAGATAATGTAAGCTGATGACACCATTAGGTATCACTTGCGATAAAATCCCTTTAATCAAATCATTACAATCAGCTTTTGAGAGCATATTAGTAAACATGAGCAACCACGTTAAGAAATATGAGTGATAAAGGATCACCTTGTTTAAGCCCTCTACCAGCCACAAAGTAGCTACTATAAACATCAAAATTCTCACACAAAAAATATTAATAATAGATTTAACCTAGAATCTCCAATTGGGACCAAACCCCTGGATTCCAGCATTTTATCATGAAACTCCCAAACAATATTAATGTAAGATTTTTTGTAACAAGTTTAGGCTCCAAACCAGATAAAAAAATTCAGATTGCAATTCATGGATAACCTCATCTACAACCAATACACATTCAATGATAAATTTGCTCTTGATAAAGAGTTTTTTTGGCGAAATTCAACCGATCCATTAATCATCATCAACAGTAGTACAAAGAGAACCAAAAGTAATACAATTTACAAATAAGTCTTTGGACCACCTAGCAATGACTACTAACAACTGCGCAAGCCGAAGGCACGTCGTCGTCCTCTCCCCTCTATTATCGGAACTAGACAAATTTTGTTATAGTAGAGCTTGTTATAGTAGACCGATGGAAAATTGTCGTGTTAAAATCCCAAAGGACCAATGCACCAGTGCACGAACCACTGCCAATAATGACAATCGTAGATTGGAAAATACTGACTTGAAACCACATCAACAAACACGAAACCGACTGAATCCCAGGAGATACGGCGGACATACGACTCCAAGCACCCTCCGTTGGCGCTAGATGCACCATCGGAGCGAGGATAGGGTTTGGAGGACCTTATTTTAGCTTCAAGATATAACAGACGGACGACATCACTGACGAAGGGAACGAAATCCTAGATGAGTTTTGGAGTCACGTCGCGAGGGATTCGGTTGGCTCTTTCAATAAAAAAGAGTTTGAATCTTAGCAATTATCCTATCACCCACATGCGCCAAGCCACAATCAAGGGTACGATCATCAAAGTCTCTAATTAAACATGAAATCATTTTTAATATATACTACTCTCTCGCTTCCAAAAATATAAGATATTTTAGCTTTCGTGAAACGGACATATCTAGACATTTTTTAATGTGTAGATTCGAAGTGAATTTAGACACTAAAAGACGTAGATACATTCGTTCCACAAAAGTTAAAACAACTTATATTATGAAACGGAGGGAGTAACATGCTAGAACTTTTGATAAAGAATAAAAGGGGATTGCAAACGAGTGAAGATTTTTGGCTCTCCAGCTCAGGTGCTCCTGATATTTTAAAAAAATTTAAATCATATTTGTGAGTTTAAAATAAATAAGTATCCTAATGTAGCCTATGATTTATCCCACAAACTTGTAAAATATCAATTTGAAAAACTTTGTACTCTGTGCTGTACAACAATGTGGATATGTATAAGTATGTTTTCAAATCTCTAAATTTTATCAGATTTGTCATTTTCAACATTGGTTATGTCTAGAATTATTTTCAGATATTTTTGAAACCTATAAAATATTTTTTTTTAATGAAGGGAGTACTAGTGCTCGGGAGCCAAAGACACTTTTCAGATTGCAAACACTATGCAAAGCTATTTAGTTTCTAACTACGACAGTTTTCATGCGTGCACTTTCTTGAAAAGGATCTTGAGGAAGACATAGAAAACGTACGCTGTCCACTTCAACGGTCGGACCTGAAGACGTCACAGCAGAGGCATGAAACCAGCCTTATTGGGCATGGACGCGTGAAGCTTGCATGCATGCGCATACCTTTTGCAGATTCTTCGGCAGCCATGCTACTGCTACATATACCCATCGTAGCGCCCATTCCATACCTCATCAAGCAGCTCGATCACTTCACTGCACTGTCATCTTCGTCCCCTCAGCATTCGAGCATCAAGCAAGAAAAGTAGAATGGAGTCCCAGAACAAGGAGGTCGATGCCCTGGTCCAGAAGATCACCGGGCTCCACGCCGCCATCTCCAAGCTGCCGTCGCTCAGCCCGTGCCCCGACGTGAACGCGCTCTTCACCGACCTGGTCACCGCGTGCGTGCCACCGAGCCCCGTGGACGTGACCAAGCTCGGTCCGGAGGCTCAGAAGATGCGGGAGGGCCTCATCCGCCTCTGCTCCGAGGCCGAGGGAAAGCTGGAGGCCCACTACTCCGACCTGCTCGCCGCCTTCGACAACCCGCTGGACCACCTCGGCATGTTCCCCTACTACAGCAACTACATCAACCTCAGCAAGCTGGAGTACGAGCTCCTGGCGCGCTACGTGCCCGGCGGCATCGCCCCGGCCCGTGTCGCCTTCATCGGCTCCGGCCCGCTGCCGTTCAGCTCCTTCGTCCTCGCCGCGCGCCACCTGCCCGACACCATGTTCGACAACTACGACCTGTGCGGCGCGGCCAACGACCGCGCCAGCAAGCTGTTCCGCGCGGACAAGGACGTGGGCGCCCGCATGTCGTTCCACACGGCCGACGTGGCCGATCTCGCCGGCGAACTCGGCGCGTACGACGTCGTCTTCCTGGCCGCGCTCGTGGGCATGGCCGCCGAGGAGAAGGCCAAGGTGATCGCGCACCTCGGCGCGCACATGGCGGACGGGGCGGCCCTCGTCGTGCGCAGCGCGCACGGGGCGCGCGGGTTCCTGTACCCGATCGTCGACCCCGAGGACATCGGTCGTGGTGGGTTCGAGGTGCTGGCCGTGTGCCACCCTGACGACGACGTGGTGAACTCCGTCATCATCGCGCGCAAGTCCAAGGACGCGCACGCCGATGGGCCCCACAACGGGCGTGGTGGACAGCACGCGCGCGGTACGGTGCCGGTGGTCAGCCCGCCGTGCAGGTTCGGTGAGATGGTGGCGGACGTGATCCAGAAGAGGGAGGAGTTTGCCAATGCAGAAGTGGCCTTCTGATCGGTGCGATCGATCGAAACAATATGGACGTGCATCGCTGCTTGATCGTGCGCATGTACTAAATCGTACGTGGTTTTTCTTCCGAGTACTTGTGTTCTTCGAGTTGTCTGTCGTTTGTACCCTATAATGTAAGTGTGGTGTTCAATTATCGTATACAAGCACATGTCCATGTACAATTTGCCCTCAAACCCAGTCCACAATTACTTAGTGTTCTAGTTTTACATGTTTTAACTCTTACCATTAATTTGATCAATAATACATTAGAAATATATCATAAGACCAATATAATTAGAAACTTTGTTTACATTTTTTACCAACATATAAGCTACTTCTTCGTTGACCAAAATGATGGTCAAAATTAAATCTTGAAAAACGTGTGTGTCATGTAGTAATTGTGGACTGGGGAAGCAGCAGAAGGGCAAGCGTGCTTCCTTGCATGGGGATTGGTCATGTTGATGTGATGTTGCAATGAATCTACTGAAGAGAAATATGGTCCCTGTATGATCAAGTGCAAGTTCCAGTTTCAAGTTATTTTAGACAAAACTTTAGTTGGTATAAGCAAACACAATTAAAATTGTTAAAAACAAAGCAACTACCTTTATTAATATGTACAGTAGCAGAGCTAGAGAAACGGTGGCCGGGGTGCACGACCCTAGAACATGGTGATAGGCTCTCTAGGATCAACTAGGGTAGATCTAATCGGGTAGTACTTTGTCTATGCATCAAACTAGTGTCGGTAATTGCTAGTCATGGAGAGAGAGATCGGGCATACCTTCTCCTTGGCTAGAGGAGCTCGAGGAGTTGGCCATGGTGAACGACTGTGACCGCGACGGCGGCTCGTGGTCTAGGTGGCGGCGGCGCTTCCCGTCACTACTGCGCTCCCTAGATCGGTAGGGTTTGTGTCGGTGGGGTGTACGACGCTCCGACGAACCTCGTGATGTGTGTCGTCCAGGCCCGGACTCATAGTGGTGCGAAGTGTGCTGGCGGCACAGGGCCCATGATTTTGGGGGGCCCAAATTTTTGTATGTGTATGTATACTTGTATAGGGTACGTATCACCGGAAGAAATTGTAACGCGCACGCGTGTGGCTGCTGGGTTGCATCGCGCACCGTCTTGCGCACGCGCGCGCGGCTGCTGGGCTGCATCGCTAGCGCTACGCTGCTGGGCTGCAAGGCAAAGCGGCAATGCCCTGCAGTTGGACGGAGACGGACAGCCAAGTCGTGATCGTATCCGATTCCGATCGATCTACTCAAATCAATCACAATTCGCTGCACCTGCCGACGCACGCGCAAGCCAAACGACGAAAAGGAAAATACGCGGCGAGTCGGCGACATCGCGGCACACAATCCACTCGATCGCGTCCACATGCCACGACAGATGGTAGAGCTAAAGATTTCTTTGGCATCATCCAACGCATTTATATATTTTTTACTAATTCTATTAATAAGTGACAAATTTTTAAAAGAGAACATATCAGGATGGACCCTCAGGTCTGTGTCAGCTACGCGTTGGGAGAGTCGTGTTGAAAGTGTTAAAGCTATTAGATTTCAATATTCAGACATTTGGGAGGCTCTACTTCAGGTAACCAATATGTTCATATTTATAATTATGCAATTCCATTACGCTTTGGCTAGATCCAACTATAAAATTTATGAATTTTCTTTTAATTTTAGGTATTCGAAACTAATAATGATCCAAAAACAAGCAGTGAGGCTCTAGGTTTGGCAAAAAATGAACTTGGAGAGTACTCTCTCCGTTCCAAGCTTAAGGCGTATAATTATCTTGAAAAGTCAAGCTATGAAAACTTTGACCAAAGTTTTTGAAAAAACTACCAAAAACTATGATATTATATTGATACCACGTGAAAATATGTTTCATGATGTATCCAAAGATATATATTTCATATTGTAAATATTAATATTTTTTCCTAAAAACTTGGTCAAACTTTACGTAGTTTAATTTTTGAAAAATTATATGCCTTAAGCCTTGGGACAGAGGTAGTATGAATTTATAGTGGCAATAGTCATTTGGTATGATGTATTGTTTGCTGTTAATTTAGTAAGCAAAAGTTTGCAAACAAAGGATATGCTTATAGATGTTGCTATTGAGAAAGTGTAAGGGCTTATATCATTATTCGAGGGGTACAAGGAAACTGGTTTTTTAGAAGCATTGGAATTAGCCAAAGGAATTGCAATTGGTATGGATATTGGTACATCATTTCGTACAAGGAGATAAATTAAAAGAAATAGACAGTTTGATGAGAATCTAGATGACACAAATGTTGCCACACAGTCTGCAGAAGAATCATTTAGAATCAGCTATTTTATACCTCCTGTGGATCAAGCAATTTCGTCGCTCACAAGAAGATTTGATCAATATAAGGGTTACTAAAAAAAATTTGGTTTCTTATTTACCTTAGAAACATTGCGCTCATTGGATTTTGATAGTTTGAAGTCTTCTTGTGATCATCTTGAGGCTGCCCTTAAAAAGGATAAGAAATCTGATATTGATGCCAATGATCTATTTATTGAGCTGAAGTTTCTTCAAAAATTCATGCCAAAACAAAATATTGGGCATGTTGAAGTTTATAAAGCGCGCGGCATGATTGTTTTCCGAATGCAAGTATTGCATATAGAGTTTTGTTGACCATTCCCGTGACGGTTGCGTCGGCGGAACAAAACTTTTCTAAGTTGAAGCTATTGAAGTCCTATATGCGTACGACAATGACACAACAAAGACTCAACGATTTGGCCACGATAGCACTTGAGGGCGAAGTGTTGGAGAAGATTGATTGTGAGGATATCACTGAACATTTTATTTCAAAGAACACAAAAAGGATGATGATGTTCAAATAAATGTTATGCAACTTCGAGTTATATAGGTATGATTCTCAATATATGCAATCGTTACGCCAAATATTCTGTCATATACATTAGAATTATTTATTCGTTCAAATTTTTGTGTGAGATAGGGCCCCATTTTAGATTTTCGCACAGGGCCTCGGATTTTGCCGGCCCGGCCTTGGTGCCGCCGGCCCCCACCTCTTTATATTGCGTAGGTAACAGGGGTCCGCCAACCATAGTGGGTTGGGCGCCCCCGATCAGGGCGCGGATCTAAGGGCCCGGTGGTCCATTGGGCCCACGAGGGTGGAGATCATCCTAGCATTCCCCTCTTGATCTCAAATTTTCCCTTAAACTTTATGCTTTCACTTTACTAGTTTCATCACATATCGGTACATAGAGCATGTTTCATCGTCATAGCTCAATTATTGATAGAATCAGACACCTACAACATGCCTCTCAGTTTTGAAACAAATTCTGTTCCTTTTCGGGCCTTTCATGATCCACGAATCATAGGCTTTCGCTTAAACCCATCCCGGCTAAGTATTCCTTAAACACATTGGGTGGTAAGCCTTTCGTAAGCGGATCCGCAAGCATATCCTTTGTTCTTATATGCTCAAGACTTATAGTGTGATCCTGGATTTTATCTTTCACAACATAATACTTTATATCTATTGGTTTGGTGGCATTACTCGACTTGTTGTGAGTATAGAATATTGCAGGCTGGTTGTCGCAGTACATCTTTAGTGGTTTGTCAATGCAACCTGCCACTTTCAACTCGGGTATAAATTTCTTTAACCATATTGCCTGTCTCGTGGTCTCATAGCATGCTATAAATTCTGCATACATTATGGATGATGCAACTATTGACTGTTTGGGGGTGCTCCACAAAATAGCCCCTCCTGCGAGAGTGAACACGTATCCTAGCGTGGATTTTCTATCATCTGTATCTCCCACAAAATCTACATCTGATTACCCTCTTATCTCTAGGGAATCATACACTTTATATGCTAGCATGAGGTCTTTTGTGCCTTGCGCATAATGCAATGCTTTCTTTACCATCTTCTAGTGCTCTATGCCTGGATTTTCTTGATATCTACCGAGTACCCCGGTGATAAAAGCTAAGTCAGGGCGAGTGCACACTTGTGAATACTGTAGACTTCCAACAGCCGAAGCATATGATACCGTTTTCATTTGATCGATCTCGTATTGGTTCTTGGGACATTGAAATTTCCCAGAACTGTCGCCCTTGACTATAGGAGCAGGTGTGGCATTACACGCATGCATACTATATTTCTTTAGAACCTTCATGCATACTATATTTTTTTAGAACCTTTTCTAAGTATGCGTTTTGCGATAGTCCTAGAACCCTATTTTTCCTATCTTGGTGAATTTCTATGCCCAAAACATATGCACCCAGATCTTTCATATAAAAATTTGAGGACAATAACTTCTTTGTTTCTTGTAACAGACTGACATCACTGCTAGCAAACAAGATATAATCCACATATAGAATTAGGAAAATAAATTTCCCGTTTTTATACTTTGCATAAATGCAGTTGTCCTCAACATTCTCTTTAAACCCAAATCTCTTAATTGTATCATTAAACTTTAGATACCACTATCTAGAGGCTTCCTTTAATCCATATATGGATTTCTTTAGGCGGCATCCCATGTCTTCCTTGCCTTTCATGATAAAACCCTTGGGTTGTTTCATGTAGACGCTTTCTTCTAAATCCCCATTTAGAAATGTCGTCTTTACATCCATCTGATGTATCTCTAAATCAAAATGTGCAACTAATGCCATTATGATTCTCAAGGAATCCTTACATGAGACTTGAGAAAAAGTCAATCTACCCCTTCTCTTTGTGTAAATCCTTTTTCCACAAGTTGTGATTTATACTTTTCTACATTCCCATTAGAGTCATACTTAGTTTTGTAGAGCCATTTATAGCCTACTATTTTGGCTCCTTTAGGAATTTCTTCTAAGTCCCAAACATTGTTGGAACTCATCGATTTCATCTCGTCTTCCATGGCCTCCAGCCACTTTGATGAGTGAGGAGAACTCATGGCTTCTTAATATGAAGTGGGATCACCCTCCACATGAACCATTTATGTATTATAAACTTTATAATCAGTTGAAATAACTGATTTTTAACTCTTTGAGACCTTCTAGGGGCCTCATTCGTTGGCGTATTATATGCCCTTACATGGGCCTTATTTGTTGGCACATTGTGTGTCTCAGCATGTGGCGCATCTTGTTGAGGTGGCTGTTGCTCCTCCCTCTCATGTGCAACAATGGGTTCGGTCGGCTACTAACGGACAGGTTCCGGATCTTCACTCATTATTGTCACGTGTGGAGTTGCAATAGGTTCTTGCAGCACAACCTCAGGGGTTGTCAATGCAGGAATAACAGGTAGTGAAAATGGCTTCTGAGTCATCGGATTAGGTGCATACACCCTCTCTCCTCAAGATCAATTTTCCGAGATACCATGCTCCCCCCTCATCATTTCGTCCTCTAAGAAGACAACATGTCTTGTTTCTACAAACTTTGTATATCTTTCTGGACAGTAGAAACAAAAACATTTTGATCTTTCAGGATAGCCAATGAAATGGAAAATGATTGTTTTGGAATATAGCTTTGTAATATTTGGATTAAACACTTTGGCCTCAGCTGGGCTCCCCCACACCCTCAAGTGATGTAGAGAGGGAACACTTCATGTCCATAGCTCATACGATGTTTTGGGCACCGACTTGCTTGGTACTCTACTGAGAATGTGAATGGAGGTTTTTAGTGCCTCCATCCACAATCCCAATGGTAAGGTGGAGTAACTCATCATACTGCGCACCATATCCATAAGTGTACGGTTGCGTCTCTCAGCTACTCCATTTTGATGAGGCTCGTCCATCATTAAATACTGGGTCACTATGCCAGTCTCCTGTAAGAACCTCGCAAAAGGTCCAGGGACTTGTCCATATGGGGTGTGCCGACCGTAGTACTCCCTCCTACGGCCAGATCTCACTATCTTTATTCTTTTAGCATGTTGATTTTCAACTTCAGCTTTGAATATTTTAAATTTATCCAATGCTTCCAATCTTTCTTTGATTGGATAAATATAACCATAACACAGGAAATGGTCCACAAATGTCAATGTCAATGATTTCTAGTGTTCCGGTGCTTCGTTTTGCACCATTTTTTATTTGCTTTACATACTTTCCTTTTATGCAATCTATGCATTGCTCTATGTCCGAGAACTATAATTGAGGAAGAATTTTATTTTTAAATTTTCTTTCTATTCTCCCCCTCGAAATATGGCTTAAACGACAGTGCCATAATTTTGACGAAGAATCATGAGTTCTCTTTCTTTTCTTTTGTTCTTTTTCCGATGTGGGAACATGTTCATCCACATTACACGTAGAATATACTTTTACACGTAGGGATAACAAATAAATCTCACTGTGAAGGAAAACAATACCCACAAAATCATTATTAAACCATATGGCACACTTTCCATCTCCAAAATGACATTCATAATAATATTTGTTCAAACGTGAAACACTAATCAAATTTCTATGTAATGAAGGAACATAAAAAACATCTCTAAGTAGGATCATGAATCCATCAGCTAGCTCTAGGAAGATGTCGCCAATAGCTTCAACGTCCGCTTGGACTCCATTTGCAACTTCAATGCATCTTTCGCTTCTTTGCGTAGTCCGCGTCGAATGGAATCTTTGTAATGAATCTGCAACATGAACAGTTGCACCTGAGTCAATCCACCAAGTAGATTTCGAGAACTGTGTATACAAGGGTTCATTTACAAAGGGAACAGTGTTGTTACCATTCTTTGCCATTATTAACTTTAGCCAAACAGGACAATCTTTCTTATAATGCCCAATCTTCTTACAGTGGAGACATGTATATTTGTCCGCTAGAAGAGGCCTTTGCTGATGCTGATGTTGCATGGGAGCTTTTCCATGTGGCTTTAAAGGGGGATTTTGATTGCTTTGATTGTAGTTCCTTTTCCTATTATCCTTCACATAGTTCAGAGAACCATCATGTGAGGTTTTAATTCTGTCCTCTTCTTGCACACACATGGCTATTATATTTTCTACATCTCACCGCTTTGATTCATGTTGTAGTTGACAACAAAAGTGTCATACTCTTTTGGCAGTGAATCTATAACCATATGAACAAGGAGTGCAGGCTTGAGCTCTAAATCAGCCTCCATGGGCTTAAGCTTGGCTGCCATGATGCTCATCCTGAGAATGTGCTCTCTTATGCCATGTCCACCTCCAGTGTACTTTTCTGTCACCAAATGCGAAAAGTAGCAGTTGGGTATCGTATATCTTTCGAGAGCCAGTGAACTGGCTCTTTATCTTTTCAAGATACTCCCTACGGAAGCACACTATGTAATTGAACCCATAATGGCCTGCTCAATTGTGTTCTTTATAAAAGCCATGCACTTTTTGTTGGCGGTGAGTCACTTTTTGTTCTCGAGGGTATATGTCATCTCCAAAAGAGCATAATCCCTATTATTTTTTATCCCAAGCAGCATCATCATCTTTATCATTTCTGATTGGCTCTATCGGTTTGGTGGGCTACAGAGTGTCGACAACCCAGTCCGCCTCATCCGAAAGCCAAGTCGACCTTCTTTCTCCATTAAGAGTAGTTATCACCTCTGAGGGTTAGAACATCCTTGATGCTTCCCATCAAGTAGTACCCTCCTAAAAACCACAATGAAGTGAGATCATAACAACAATTGCATGCATTAATCCAATGTTGGTCAAAACTAACACATACAACTATTTGTGCAATTAAATCTGGCAAAAAATAGAAATAAATGCGCATGAATAACCACAAATCATGATCATGTTATTAACACCGTTGGTTAGAAAAATAAGGATCACAATTATAATAAACACTTTAACATGCTCTTAGAATTTAATAGTCACTTTTGTTATATTTAAATTTAAAGGGCATCTTTTGAACTATTCGCAGCGAAAAATATGAATAAAATTCATGAATTTTATAATTTTTAGAAGCATTCCTATTACTTTTCTATTTTCTAAAACAAACATCTCATTGGTTAAGTTTGAATAGAAAAAACTTGACAAGCATTCGTCAAAAAATGAGCAAAAAAATGGTGAAAACATGCTTCTGTAAAAGGGAAAATCGGCACTATGCGCACAACTAGACGTAGGAAAAATGGCCCACGGCCTCTATGCGTGCACACCACTCCCTGGGCCCGTCATCGGCCCACGGCCAGCCGCGGACTGTGTCGTTGTGCGCGCTCTTCGTCCCATTTGCCGATCGGGGAAAACAACGCCCAAGGCCCGCTTGCGTGTGTGGCCCGATCGTGGCCATCCAGCGCAGCTGAGTGCCATCGGACGGTTGCGCGCAACTCTCGCTGGAACAAAACCAGCCCCCAGCAATCCTCTAACCCTAATCCCCTCATTCACCTCTCTGTCCCGTGTTTCTCTTGCCCACGCGGTGGCGGCGGGTGGTCTTTCGGTTGGCCAGTGTCGCCTCGCACATGTCCGACGATAAGACCCTGTGATGACTGCAAGTGTACATATCATTTGTAGCTAGTTTTGAAATAAAGATATCGATCCCACATGAAGCAGTAGGCGAAAGACTAAAATTCTTTTATCTAAAACTAAATGAAGTACTTAAGGAATAATTTTGAGACGCAAGAAAAGTAGAATTCTGTTTGGGTTTTTGATTGAATGAAGCAATTAAAGTAAAGTAAAACTTAATGCAGAAAGTAAGAATCACGTGTGCAAAAAAGCTTGGAACTGCAGTAGGGAAAAAGGCATTCTGAGAGAGTGGTGGATACACCGCTAGCAATTTAGACTAAGCAATCAAGATTATTATAACAAATATTCTCATGATATGTATGTATGTGGGAGGAGCTCCATATATGAATAAATAGGCAGCAATCACTGCTCACATCATCCTTCATAACCACAACTGATAAATAAACGACATCAACCATATTATCCCGCTATTAAGCGATTTCTCCTGTGGCATGGACATTGCTTTATGAGTTCTCCTTGTTTTTCCAAGTTAGTACATAAAGAATGACAACATCTTTATAGTCATAGTAAGTGCTATCATTCCTCCGTCTACCAACAAGTAATCCCCTTCATCGTGTCCTCATAAGAGGAAAATATTAAGGAGGTGCACAACTTTCAACATCAAGATGAAGACAATTAACACATACACATAATGATGTATAACATAATAATCTCTATCTTATCTCAATTATATGCTAGGGTTCTCCATATCCCCAAGAATTAATGATCTACTCAGACATGAGGCAATCAACATCATAACAATGATAATGGAAATAATTATAAATGAATAGTTCTTGTATAAATCCACAACGAGTACGGAAATTACAACAAGATATAGATGGGGTGAAGATGGGATGGATAGAGATGATGGTGGTGCAGCGGTTGATGAAGAGGAAGATCGATGCCTTTGCCTCCCAAATCCGTGTAGGGCGAAGATGGATCCCTTGGGCAAGTTCCCCCTCCAGATGCCTTCCGGAGGTGAGGTTTCAGCGATTTCTGGGTGTTTTGTATGTCATCTCTCTAATCCAGTTGCACGAGGTGAAACTATTTGAGGAGGTGGTAGTCGCGCAACTATACGGCGAGAACTATACAGCCAGAAAATTACTTCTCGCCGTATAGTTGATCGTTAAACCCTCTGGATGCCTCGATCGCTTCGGGTTTTCTTCTGACATTATCGATATTTCCCAAATAAGCGATTTATGTTGTTTTTGACTCCTTTTCTCCCTAATACAACTGCTCCAAAAATTGTGTATCCATCATCTGTCATGATCTTGGTAAAAATAGACATAAAATGTGTGCGCGAACGCCGTAAAATACCAAGATCCTACCACTATAATGCAAAACAATAATATAAAACATGATGCAAATATGCACTCATCACCCCCCTCGCTTTCCTTTCCTTTGTATCCCTCGCCCCCAGAATCCCTTGCCACCGAAGTGAGATCGAGAGGGTGAGTGGTCGTGGGACGGGGTCGTTCGAGCCAACGCGCCTAGGCCTCATAGCTTCTCTGGTGGATGGCGGTGCCCCTGCCCCCCTTGTCGGCACGCGCATCCATTCGAGGGTGCGTGCGCCGCTACCAAGCGGCTCAGGTGGCGGCACCCTTTTGCCGGTGCGCAACGTGGCGGCCGGTGGAGCTTTTCTTTTTGACTTTCTGATTTCCTCTTTTACCTTCTGTTTGCAATCAGCAAGGGGATTTTCTGTTTGCGGGGTGATCAACACGGTCAGGTAATGCTAGGGTTTGGGTTTTGACTATTACTGTTCTTGATTCTAGATCAAGATGTTCTCTATTTTTTCTTTTTCGATGAGACGGATATGTGATTTCTTTGTACCCGAGGAAATCTATAAACCCTAGGTGCTCTGATACCATTGATAGACTCTCTAGGATCGACTAGGGGAGATCTAACAGGGTAGTACTTTGTCTATGCATCAAACTAGTGTCAGTAATTGCTAGTCACACCGAGAGAGAGAGAGAGAGAGTGAGAGAGAGAGAGAGAGGCGTACCTTCTCCTTGGGTAGAGGAGATCGAGGAGTTGGCCATGGTGAGGGACGACGACGTCGGGTGGTGGTCTAGGCGACGGCGCTTCCCGTCACTACTGCGCTCCCTAGATCGATAGGTTTTGTGTCGGTGCGGTGTACAACACCGCGACGAACCTCGTGTTGCGTGCTGCCAACCCCTACCTCTTTATATTATGCAGGTAACAGGGACCCGCCAACCATAGTGGGTTGGGCGCCCCCGATCAAGGCGCGGATCTAAGGGCCCGATGGGCCATTGGGCCCACGCGGGAGGAGATCATCCTAACACACGGTGCACCAGATCTCAAAATACTTATTTTGGGGTGTCACACATGGTGAAAAATAGCCATTTTACAAAGAAAAATAGCTTTCCCTATGTCCTCTGCACCCCCCAAAGAAAGAGGTGGATCTGCCCTGAATATATAGAGGTTTCATTTGTTAACTTCTGCACTTTTTTGCTTTACAACCAATAAGATATATGAAGCACAATAATACAAATGTAGCCGATTGGCTTCACACAAACTCATTCTTGTAATAACAAACATGGAGATCAGATAATCACATACTTGGCCAAAAACCACCAGAAGCAACAATATTTGTTAAATTCATCATGCAAGTTATATTCATCACTTTGAATCTTCACTTCTGGACACAATAGCATTGAGCTTGTAAAATCACTCAACTCCTTCACACCATAGCCCACAATGCAAACTTACAGCGTGTTTGGCAATAGTGGGCAAGGGGAATGGGAATTCCGTAGTGGGAGTTTGGTTGGGGATTAGACATGGGAGATGGATATTTATTCCTATTCCTTTGTTTGGTGTGCGATGGGAATATCCGTTGGAATTTGAAAGCGAGTTCATTTTTATGGTTCACTCCGTGGGTTCGAGGAATAGTACAAGAAATTTAGTATGGTGATGAGCTCAACATGCAGAATCAGTAATAGATGAATGAACATGTTGCGAAAACACTTGGTACGGATGTGTAGTCGAAACAAATTCATGTCATTAAATAAATAGAAAACTAGACATGCTGATATGGTTGTAGAGAGGAAACAAAGCTTAGCAGCAGATATTATATATCAAAATGATCGGTGGTACAATTACGACCAGATAAAATGAGACGTGACAGGAGAAAAAACACACTCCGTACATCAAATAGATGAAAATAACCTCCATACAACATTCAAAGATAAACTGACACGATCTTGGTAATTGGTTTTTCCATGAAGCAAATGTATGAATTGAGGACTTGGTAAAAACACAAACTACTACCATTCTTGAATTAAAAAGGAAAACAAACAATCTTGAATTCTAAATCTATCCATGAATAATTTACTTTTTTGCAGCCTCGAACTCCTGGCGGACAAACACCACTTTGTACATATCACCCATCTGTAAGTTAAGTTCTGTTTTCCCAACGTCACGACCAATTACACGAACAACCATGACAACTTCTTCGATAGTGAGTCCCTTTAGATTCTGCAGAACGTCAAGTAACTTGGTTCTGTTTGTTGATGTCTGGTCATGAACTTCAGCTTCATGAGTCAACGCTTTCTGTGAACCATTCATGGTTTTTGCATTCTCTTGCTCTGCTTCCAAGAACTTCTCGATGATATTAGATACACTTACAAGCCCTGACTCAATTGCATCATCATCATCATCAGGGTACGTTCTCTTACGACCCTGCCTAGAAACAGAGGACGGGTTGATGTTCTCCCGCGTTTGAGCAACATTTTCCTCGGCGGGCTGGTTAGTAGTTTGTGCATTTATAGGAGATTCTTCTCCTACCACTTCTTGTTCTCCATGGCCTTTAACATTGTTTCCTTTAGCCAAATCAGTAGCATACACCTCACAAAGCTTGTCAAAATTGACCATGGGCTTCATGTACAGAGGACCTGCTCCCTCACGAGACTACAAAAAGTAAACAAGGATGTCCATTAGAAACTTAACCAAGGAATAACAGTAGAATATAACAATATGTTATCTCTATTTAATAGAAGAGAATTGTACATTTGCCCAACCCATATAGATGTCTCTATCTCCAGTTACCATCTTCATCTCGTCGTCCCATCCAAACCCGCTGCCATTCTGCATAATTTCCATAACATAGGAAAGTTTCTTCTTCAAAATCTTCACTTTTGACTTGATGTGTGGATCAGCTTTGAGATCAGCATGTGGGTAGCACTTTAGCCATTTCCTTCTCAATGTACTTGAGATAACCAGACTTATGACCTGTGTCTACTTTCCAAGAAGAGTCATTCATTTGATGGAGAATATCAATAAGTAACTTCTCCTCCTCGGTTGTCCATGTTCTCTTATCTCTTTTTTTATATGTTAATTTGCTCCCCTTTGACTTTATGTTCTGCTAGTTTATAAATATGACAATGAAATATGTGCATAAACAACAAAAAAACAGGCACACAAAACTAACAATCAATCAGGGAATCACACATGAGCACCAAAGATAAATAATGCATGCAGAAAAGAACATATTTTAAGTAAAGTACCTCCTCTACAACTATCTCCTTGTTTCTTTGCAAAGTTCAACATCTTAAGAAAAGAATTATCATTATAAAGTAGATCAATTCCATCATCAAGTCTACACTCAGGAACTGTGTAAAATAACTCATCACAATCATCCTTGAAACTTACATCTTTAGCCATGCAAACTAGATGAAAGTATGATATACTCTCACTGTCAGAATCTTGAAAAATAGATAGTTCGCCTCCATCCGTGATGCATTTTGATATGGATCAAGTCCCCTTCCATGCTGTTAAAATAAGCATTCCGATACATAAATCAAATGCAAGCGTATTATAGGAATAATATCCTTGTTTTGAGCAAAGGTACGATCGCATGAAATTTTGGCATACAAATAAACTGAAGAGAACTGTGCACATGTAGGCGACTCACCAAAGCACGAAAGCCAGTTAGAAAATAGATTCCTATTTGAAGAGCCTGTAAATTTCTGTACATGTACATGACCGGAAGCACAGAGAAATTCAGGCTACAATGGCAAGTCTGTACTCTCGCGATTTTTTTTAAAATAATATATTTTATTTAATGATTTTGAAAAGTATTGCGTGATTGTTAAAATTCACAAAACTAGCACATAGTCGGCTTCAGCCCTACCGAATGGTTCAATCGGCGTGGACCAAACCGAGTCAGCTCCATCGACGAGGAGCAAACCGACATGTGGTCGCGGGGCCGCGCTGGCCGAAAGCCTCGCTCGGTTCCACCCACGCCGAATGGCCATTCAGTCAGCAGGAGGCCGAATGGATGCCCCTCTGACACCAGCCATGATGCATGTGTCTGCCTCGCTCGACTCAGCGCTGAACAGGTTGGTTCCTTTCTGGACGTGCATGGCATGCTAGCTGCGTTCACATAGGCACCGATTTGACCTAGGCAGATAACATGTACGCGCCATGGTTAACACGCTGCTGCATTCGGTCCAGGCCAGACCGAACGGTCCAATCGGTCTGGCCTTGACCGAATGGTGTATTCGGTTAGGGCCTGGCCGATTGCATGTTGGGTTGTCAGTCGACGATCCACTCGGCCAGGCTCGGGCCGATTGGAACCATTCGGCTAGGCCGAAGTCGACTATATGCTAGTTTTGTAAAAAAATTAAATTCCTGCAATACTTCTCAAAATCATTAAATAAAGTGTATTATTTTAAAAAAATCGCTATACTCTCACTGCTGTATTTCTTTTAGAAAACGAGCGCACCTGTTCCACAGCCGCCGCCGCCTCCTCCACCTCCAGCACCCGTGCCCCCTTCCTCACCCTCCTCCGCCTCCTCCTCTTTGGCCCGCGCGGCCGATGGATCCAGCGGAGGCGTCGCCATCGTCGTGGCCCTCCCACGCGCCGGCCGGGTATGGTGCTCCAACCGCGGCCCCGGCGGCGACGATCCACGACCTCATCTTCGGGACCTCGTCGGGTGCGGAGGTCGACGGCAGCTCCGACGCCATGGACTTCCGCAGCCTCTACGGCCTCTACAGCTACGGCTTCGAGAAGCCATCCGCGATCCAGCAGCGCGGCATTGTTCCCTTCGTCACGGACGCAGGCCCAGTCCTCCCCCGCCCCCGCTGCCGCCAAGACCGCCTAGACCACCGTGATCTCCCTCTCCATCTGCCAGATCGTCCGCGAGTACGTCTCCTCTGCCGACCCCTCCCTTCGTGCTTACTTCAATCCATGTTGACTGCTTCGCTTGTGGGACGAATCACACTTGTTTGGCCAGAAACATAAATGTTAGGGCTTACCGGCATGTGTTTGTCCTGGATCCGTCATCATTAGGTCTTCCTATTGTTTGTCCTGCATTGCGTACCATTCGCCCAAATTATCTAGTCATGTTCAAGGGACGTGTGAGCTGCTTGTATTCCAGATTTTTTGTGTTTAAAGACTTATATTACTAACTGCTGTGTGCCTAGTTTAGGAATATGATGTGGTTCATATACCTCATATTTGGCTGTTTTGTTTATTGAGTAGACTGATGAAGTGAGTATAATGCATACTCCCTCCGTCCCAAAATAAGTGACGTTAGTTTATCTAGATTTATATGAACCTAGACATGTTTTAGTATATAAATACATCTGAATGTAGACAAACTCAAGTCACTTATTTTGGGACTGAGGGAGTATATTCATATTTTTGGTCTATCCATGTTAGCGGCACACCTGTTTTACTGTTTACTTCTCCCATAGAATGTACTCCCTCCGTTTCTAAATATAAGATTTTAGCTTTGTGAAAGGAGTGTATCTAGACCTGGACAGAGGGAGTAGATGCTAGTAGAGTTTCCTAGTTTCCTGTTGCAAATCTTTTAGCCTATTTCTAGGCAGAACATATGTATGTTGATACGAAGGGAAAGAGTTTGATGGTTCTTATTGCGGTGAAATGCGGTTATTATAGTTGCTATATATTCCAGTTAGCACTTCTCCACACCAGTGTCTTGTTTATCCTCATGGATTTGGCACATGCATCTCAATTTTTAGCTGCATCTGGGTGTTATTGCTTTTCTCCTGTTCCATGTTGATGATTAGTTTGAGAATTTACTTACGCCCAAGCATTTACCTGTTGATGTTTCGGGTTTGCTATTGGTTACTCTTCTGAATTTGTAGCAATGTGCTTTCTTGGAGCACAGCTTGCAGCAGTTATTGCTGTTTGGAGCATAGCTTCCCAACAATATTTAAGTTAAATTATTGGCAGTGCCCAAGGCTCCTTTCCCTGTTGAACATGGAATAAGTTTTAATCCAGTTCAACATGCTTTAGAGGACTCGCCCAATGATGGAATAAGAAGCGAACAAATCTTTATGATCCCATGATAAGCTACAGTGAAGTAATGCGTGTAGGTGACTACCGGAGCATATCTGTTTGGATCTGAGCTGCGTCTGTTCCTTTCTCCCTTTGATTGTGTTGTCAGTTGCGTTTTATTATTTGCTGACAAGGTGTTTGTGATATTGTCTAGCCATAGAAGTGCTAAGTACTGGTCATTCGAGCTTAGTGGTCTTGTTTATTTGGCTATATATGGTGCTAACTGGGTGGCCTGACTACTTAGGTGCCTGGAAGGACCAGCCAACGGAACCAGCCTAGAAAACAAGGCGATCTTAGTGCTAGCAGGGGTAGGGAAAGCACCTGAAGTCGTTCCTTAGACTACTGGTATGTGTCATTCTTCCAGTAACTGTCTCATATGCAAATTGGAGACTTGTTTAACTCTGAAATGTTCTTTTTTGTCAAACTCTATATGGTCTAGATATGCAATCATTTATCTAAAACCATTAGCTTTTATTTTTAGTGTTCAATAACGTGATGTTGAACTGGTTGTACGTAGATTTATCAACTTGCTTATATAAACAAACACACGCCATTCATATTGCATACTCCAACCTGTTATGCATGCCTGTACTGTTTGACACTTTCTCCTCTTCTGATTTTTCAAGTACAAGTAACTCTTTCATACTACTTTGCTTTCCCTTTTCCTTGTTTTGTATTAACGAGAGGCTATGAATCTGTACATGGTACAACCCAAAATAAAGTAGTTTTGCTGCAGTTTCCGCTCCAGAATCCAGATAGATGCATTTTTCATGATGTCTATTTGCATTATCTCAGGACCAGTGTATTCTCATAACCCTCCTTGTATGTATGGTTCACGAATGTGAAGAACTTGTTTGCACATATTATCTGCTAAAAGGCATGCTTCCTCAATATTATCTGACTGTTAATTTGCGTAGGTAAAAGGCATGCTTCCTCCTTGTATGTATGGTTCACGAATGTGAAGAACTTGTTTGCACATATTATCTGCTAAAAGGCATGCTTCCTCAATATTATCTGACTGTTAATTTGCGTAGGTAAAAGCATAGTTTAAAAAACCGGACCGGTGATCGAACCGGTGAGGCTATCGGTTCAGGTTTTTACTGGTCGGACTAGTGGTTTATTCGGTTCGATGGCGACAAAAAACCGTGCCTTTTAATTAAAATTTAAACAAAAATCGGAACAAAATGAAAACAAAATGTATATTCGTATATTTCAATATGTAATCACAAAACATGGTGTGTTCAAGTGGTATTGGGTCTTATGTGGTGCTATTTCTATCTAGGATAAAGGTCTTGAGTTCAATTCCTCTTGCAACTTCTTTTTTCCTGGTTTTTTGCTATTTGGACCGGTGCCTATTAAAAAACCGGTGAGGTGGTGAGGTCATCGGTTTAGGTTTTTTCCGGTTAAACCACCGAACCCATCCGGTTTTTAAAACTATGGGTAAAAGGCAGGTATACATAGCGTACCTTACTTGTTTGCAGCATGCAATATTTTGTTAGTGGGGATAAGATAGTTTGATTTTCCTTGTATTATGTATAGTCTAAAAGGAATGCACTACTCCATACTATTAACTTGACTGTGTATTCTCTGTAGGAGAAATTAAATCTAGGATGCAAGGCTCCTGACGGGAGACGATAAAACCTCTGCTCCGTAGATGCACCGCTGCTGAATGCTTATTGAAATCATGCCTCTCAGTTTATTGCACAAACCGAACTGTGTGTTCAGTTGATTATATGAACTGTTCCTGCATGACCGAGAATATAACGAACTTTAAAGTGCCCTTACAGTTCTGCCTTTCGCATGCCATGTCTAGCACTTCAACCCCATGCACCGATTGCCACATAGAGAGCGCTGCCCAGAGCAATGCTGCAAATCGTCTCAAATAAGAAAGATTCACTGTTGCCTTGGGCGGCCTGATGTGAGCTTATGTACTAGCCGCCAGGCTCATAGCAGGCTCCGTCTGTACTACAGGTCCGGTAATTTGCTAGCTATGGTCGGGCTCCAACTATAAATAACGGCCAATGGTTGCATTTCTAGCACATTTTGACTTGAGACCGTTCTTAGCTTTCTCTAGTCTCCACACTAATTTCTACGTAAACACCCCAAAACAGTAAAATAACCGTTGTTTGTCGTTGCTCTGGAAAAATGGCGACGATCAGTGCATGCTCGTAAACGCACGTAGCCCGTACCAAATATCCCCCTCTGACTCGAGCATATCTGGTTTTCGTGGCTGAATCGAGCGCCAACCCGCACTCTTCTTTTTTGGCGGGATGGAAGTTTCATCCACCTCCCTTCCCGCTTCCGCTTCGCCGCCGCCGTCGGTCTACCTCCCCCGCCCTCGCTGCCACCCGGAATCGATGCCATGGAACCCGCACAGCTCTCGGTAGCTGCTGAGGTTCCGCGCCCGCAGCAGTCGTCCTCCATTGCTCCGGTAGTCCACGCGGGCTTGCCGGCCGTCGCCACGTCGGCCCTCAAGAAGAGGAAGCGTGCGTAGGGCAGGTCGTCTCGCCGGTCGCCGCTCCGGCGGTGCTCATGCCACGCCTTTTCTCCGTCCCGGCACTCGTTGCTTAGCCCAATAAGGTGGCCGCACTGCGAAAGAAGCCCAGCGGTCCAAAGAAGGTGGTGGCCTCGGACGACGCCAAGAAGAAGAAGTCCCACCCTGTTCCTCTGCAGCATGCCCCGTGGTTGGCGCCCACAACGCGTTCGGCGTATTGCCACCAAGGTACGAAGAGGGATCTGCCCCGGACTCATTCATGTAATTACTCAATGATAGCGAGGTGTGCATCACCGAGCCACCACTCGCTGCATATGATTTGGATGGAGATGATGAGGTGGACGACGGTGAACGGGTGAAGAGGATGCATTGGAAGAGGATGGTGAAGAGGATGCATTGGAAGAGAATGGTGAAGAGGATGCATTAGAAGAGGTTGATCAAGCCGCCTATGATGAGGCAAAAGAAAAGAAGAGGAGGACCGTGAACTACACCAAGATCGAGGACACTTGCTTGTGTCGGGCATGGTCGGAAGTGTCACTCGATGCTGTCCATGGCAATGACCAAACTAGGAAGCGTTATTGGATTAGAATTGAAGATATATTTTTTAGGCCCATGCCTCGTGCAGCAAACCCGGTGACCCGCACCTATAGTTCACTACAAGGCCGATGGGATGTGATCAAAGCTACTTGTAGCCTATGGAGTGGACCACTCAGAGCAAATCCGGGCAAATCCTCCAAGTGGTGTGAGCATTGATCAAATATGTGAGTGCATCTAACTTGCATTTCTTTTGGGTTATGTTGTGATCAAGGCTATATAAACATGATCTAACATACATTCTATTAACTTGTAGGAAAGCCTAGCAATGTAAAAGTACAAGATCATGGCGGCCTCTGAAGGAAAGCCATTTGTGCTCTAATGTTGTTGGAAGTTGCTTAAACATGGAGAAGTGGAAGTTGAGGGATCAAGAAACAAAACTAATGAGGGGAGGATAGCTATGTTTTGCCACCTCCTTATGTTCTAAAGTTTGGACAATTCTTCTTTGAAGTGCCTCCTAAAGATGAGGTGAAGCCCAACTTTTGGACACCTCCAATGATGTTTCATGTTGGCCAAAGAGCTGCGTCCAAAGATATTTAGTTGTTATATTTTTATTAAGTTTGGTTCAGATTTTTATTTTCAGTTTGGTTTTATTTGCGTGTGATGGTTTTGGGCCTGTTCAAAATCAAGTGTGTTTTGGCCATTTGGGTTTTTAGTTTGGCATGGGGCCTATCCTAGCCAAAGTAGTGTTGGAGTCACCCTACATAGGGTTATGGCAGCCGCCTTGTATCGTTAGACTTGTTATTTTCGAGATAAAAGAGACACCAGAAAAGTTTTAATGTTTGGGAACGCATATCGTTATGTTTGCTTGCTGATTTTTAAGGTCTGATATTGTGCCAGCGTGGGAGTTGATTTTGTGAGGAATTGAAGAGAGATCAGTTTGATCGATTTCAGATTGAGTTCTCTTATTATCTTGCTGATTCTATCGATCATCGTGAAAGATCGGGCCTAAACCTCTTTGGATCACGTTGATCCTTATCATCTTGGTATCAGATTACTGGGTTTATCACGGCGAGTACTGTTTGTTAATTGATCTACGAATGGTTCTTCACGAGCAGTTTTTAGATCAGATTGATTGTTTATTGTTCTTTAAAGTTGTTTCACGTTTTCTTTTGCTCTAGATCCGATCGGGTATCACGCAAGGAGCAAGCCGATCATAGTGTAAGTGGAGATCGATACAAACAAGGATTGATCTCCTTGGTCTGATCGGAACCAGCTCCTGTACGTGTTTTGGATTGAAAATACCGATCGCTCCAGATCGGTACGAGCGGGGATCACGATCGAATTGGATCGTGTTGAGCCAGATCGAGGCGGAAAACAAGAGATCGGCAGGTTTTGCTTTGCTTCCGTGCGATCACGATTTCCAGGAAAAGTTCAAAAAAAGAAAAGAAAACATATCGATCTGAAGTTTCCTGAACGTGAGGAAACCGTTAAAAAAAAGATCGCTACCTTGACCCTTGAAGGCAGACATCCTCTGACATGGGTATACCCTACTCGAGTTTGATATATACGGTCTGAATACGGCAGAAGCCCACGGTGTCGCCAAGGCCCAAGAGAGGCTCGAGTAGCCTACGGACTCTCGATTGCTTAAAGAACAAGAAGAAACTAAAGATAGAAAGTTCAAAGGGGAAAACCCTAACTTGTAACTGACTCGACCTGTGACCCGAGACCTAGCCTATCTATATAAAGGCTAGGAGAGGGCGGCGAGAAGGACACACGCAACCCTACTTTCCACAGCCATCGCCAGATTGTATCTGCGCACCATTGTAATCTTCGATTCCTTCGATAATTTCACGAGCAGACAACCAGGAGTAGGGACCTCTATGAGGCCTGAACCTGGGTAAATCTTCGAGTCCCCTGTGTGCTTGTTTGCTAGCCGATAGATGTCTCCAGCGCTCCCTCCTTCTCCAAAACCCAAGTCCATAACAATGGGCATTGATGAGTTAAACCCTCGTCAATTGGCGCCGACCATGGGGATTGGGAGTGCTGATGTTGCGACTTCTTCAGCCCCATCAACCGCGATCTACAACTCCGCAACAGCGGAAATTCGCCAGCTCTTTGGCGCGTTCGACTTCACCGTCCACACGCCGGCCACTCGCCCGGCCTTCGAGTCCGTGGGCGATGGAATCAGCCTGGCAATCGGGAGCTTCCGCTTTCAAGTTGGTCAGATGGGCACGCTTCGCATGCCTGACCAGCCGACAGTGCCGGCGATTGCCCCAGCATCATGGTTCCCTCCATCGATCGGCACCCTCAGCAAACTCAACACCCCGACAACAGTCGACAACACGGTCAACGACAGTAGTCACGAGTCCGATCTGAACGATCTGACAACCGAAGATGAAGCCTACGGCTCCGGATCTGAGAGTTGCGGGAGCAGCAGCTTCCCCAATCACTTCATGTGCGCCGTCATCAACGCAGACGACACCTCCGCCAATTGCGACAACACGGGCAACCGTGGCAACGAAACCGACCCGCCGAACCGTGGCAACGACGGCAACGGTGGCAATGGCGGCAATCGCACTCCCGTCAACAACGTAGGGACAATCGAACCTCCAACCATAACCAATGAGCAAACCGGCGAACGCGTCGTAGTTAGGCTCAATGAGCTAGAATGGGCTTGCTGCCGCGAGGCCCTACGGGGGAACCCTTTAACCCCCGGATCCTCGCAAGAACTTCTGATGGGCTACCATTGGCTCCTGAAGGAGGAATTTAAGCGCCAAGCGCAAACAATCGCGTAGCTCAAAGCGCGTAAAAAGGCGGCGGACGAGTCGAGCCTTCGACGTGCTGGGCTCTCCTCCCACGGAGGATCCTCCTCAAAGGGCAACGAGTACATCGCCAAAAAGAGGCAATCTCGGATGGCCCATCTCACCGAGTAAGAACGCATAGAAGCTGCAAAAGTCCTCGACTTCAGCTCTATGACAGTCGATACACGAGGCAACATGGGCCCCAAGACGCCACAAGCTGCGGTGACAGCAGCCACCATGTACCTCCTCAACAACCAGCCACCAGCTGGAGATCCCCGAGCCGCCATGCATCAATCTACGATCGCGGGCTTGGGACTAATCGAGTCTGCTCTCGAAAAAGAGCCAACACCTGGGCCAAAAAAGGGCAAAGCGCTACTCCTCGCCCTCATCCAGCGACGACAATCATGACCTGTCTCGACGCTGCCGCTCACGGCGACACGACCGTGACTATGATGCGCGCGACGACCGCACGCAGCGCAAGATTGACAAATCAAGGGCGCGACGTGCTCAGTCGACTGACTCAGAAGAGGAAGATGTGGAGCTCTGCGGCGCCAGGTGCTTCAGCAGATCCATCAGGCAAAAGCGAATGCCCAAGGGGTTCAAACTCCCATCGGAGAACCCGAAGTTTGACGGCCTGCAGGACCCAAAGATCTGGCTGGAGGACCACATCTCCTCCGTCAGGCTCCATGGCGGTAGTCGAAGCACGGCCATGCAATGCTTACAGCTACAGCTGCAAGGCGCCGCCGAGCATGGCTCAACAACCTCCTACGCAGATCCATTCGCAGCTGGGATGAGCTAGTTTACAGCTTCGTGCGCAACTTCAAGGGCACGTACAAGTGGCCTGCATCAATCGAAGAGCTGAGATGCTGCCAGCAAAGATCGGGCGAATCACTACGCTCCTACATCCAAAGGTGGTCCATCATCAAGAACTCTGCAGAGAACATCTCGGAGGATCGCGCGATTGACGCATTCAACGGCGGCGTCCGCCGCCTAGAACTCAGGGAGGAGCTGGGCCGCTCAAAGCCCAAGACCATCGACCACCTGATGGAAATCACGATTCGGTGGGCCGATGGAGAAGATTCAGTGAAGAATTGCGTTCACTCCGACGAGGAGGCGGAACTCGAGCGCAGACGCGATCGCCGAGGCAAACGCCGCATGCGCATCTACAATGACCGTGACGACGTCAACATGGTCGCAGTTGGCTACGCCGACAGACGCGACGATAACCGCAACGACGGATAGCGTAGCGGCAGATACCGCGACTCCGGGAAAACCACGCAAGTGTGGCAACGCCGCAATCGCGATGAGGCACCCGCGACATCCATTGAGGACAAACTGTCCGGGCCATGTACGGTGCACTTCTACATCGACAAGCATGATGGAAAGTAGAAGTCCAGCCACCTCCTCAAGGACTATTGCGAGTTCCTCAAACTACATGAGGGATTGGTTCGATGAATCGCAACGCAGTTGAAAGAGGCTACGGAGCTGCTCCAGGCGCCGTGGCACACGGCGCTCCGCCACCACCACCTGGGCCACCCCTGAATGCAGCTGCGCCGGACCAGCACCACGGAGGCGAACCATACCCACGGGCGATGGGTACCATGATGATCCAAAAAGGACGCCCCTCGAATCGAGTGTAGAAGGCCATCACTCGCCAAGTCAATCTAGCGACACACTCGCCACCATCTACCACTGAGTACCTCAGCGGGATCGAGTCCTGCATCACCTTCGACAAACGCGATCATCCGTCTCAAGTACCCCGTCCAGGCCATTGCCCCCTCGTACTCGAGGCGCAAATTGGAGGCTTCGACATGAGCCGTGTCTTCATGGATGGCGGCAGCGGCATCAACCTTATATTCGCGAGTACCTTGCGAGCAATGAGGATCCCTCTAACTTGCCTGGAGGCCTCGGACACAACATTCCACGACATCATCCTAGGAAAAGGCGTATATCTCCTGGGCAAAATCAACCTCGACGTCATCTTCGGCACGCCGAAGAACTTCCGGCGCAAGCGCATCGACTTTGAGGTCGTCGACTGGCCCTCACAATAGCACTGCATCCACGGACGTGTCGCGTTCGCTAGGTTCATGGCAGTGCCACACTACGCCTACCTACAAATAAAAATGCCAGGTCCCAATGGCGTCATCACAATCAACGGGAGCTTCGAGAGATCCGACAGTTGCGACAGGGAATTCAACAGAATTTCCCAGTCCTTCGGCATGCAGGAAGAACTCGCGAGACTCAAGGAGTCGACAGACAACAGTCTGCCCCCCTGAGCCGGCAAAGTTCGCCCGATATATCCTTCGACTCATCGGTGCACACAAAGAAAGTGCAGGTACACCCATCGGATCCCGCCAAGACGGCCCTCATCGCCAACAACTTGAGTCCCGCATAGGAACTCGCGCTCGTCGAATTCCTTTGTGAGCACTGGGAAATTTTCGCCTGGTGTCCAGTGGACATGCCAGGAGTTCCCAGGGAATTCGCCGAGCACGCACTCAACGTCAACCCAGATGCAAGGCAAGTCAAGCAAACAATACGACGATTATTTGAGCCAAGGGCAAAGGCAGTCGGAATGGAGATCAACAGACTCTTCGACGCCAAATTCATACGCGAGATCAAGGAAAGCACTTGGCTCGCCAACACGGTGCTGGTACCAAAAAAGGACACGGATATCCTACGGATGTGCGTGGACTTCACCTCTTTGAATAAGCATTGTCCAAAGGATCACTTCCTGCTACCGTGAATCGATCAGATCATCGACTCCACCGCGGGATGCGAGTACCTCTGCTACCTCGACGCCTACTCAGGCTATAATCAAATTCGAATGAAGGAGGAGGATCAAGAAAAAATAGCGTTTACAACACCCTTCGATGTGTTCTGCTATAACACAATGCCTTTCGGGCAAAAAAACGCAGGAGCCACCTATCAGCGGTGCATACAGGCTTGTCTCAAAGAGCAACTTGGTCGCAACATTCAAGTATATGTCGACGACATAGTAATCAAGACCAAGGAGGAAGCCTCCCTAATCGACGATTTGCGTGAAACCTTCGCCAACCTCGACCGCTACCGGATCAAGCTCAATCCGGACAAATACGCCTTCGGCGTACCATCTGGGCAACTACTCGGGTATCTCATCTCCGCGAGGGGAATCGAGGCAAACCCGAAGAAAATAAAAGCCATACTGGCCATGGAGAAGCCGAAAAACATAAGGGGCGTCCAACAGCTGGCTGGGTGAATCGTGGCCCTCAGTCAATTCATCAGTCGGATGGGAGAAAAGGCACTGCCCTTCTACCAACTCCTCCGCAAAGCTGAAAAGTTCGAGTGGACCAATGAAGCGCAAGAAGCATTCGAAGACCTCAAGCGCCTGCTATCCACTTTGCCAGTATTGGTAACCCCACGAGAAAGGGAACCACTGCTGCTGTATATGTCCGCCACCAACCAAGTGGTCAGCACAGTGCTTGTCGTCGAGCGAGCCGAGGAAAACAAGGTCCACGGGGTACAACGCCCAGTCTACTACCTCATCGAGGTCCTCATGCCAACAAAACAATGGTACCCGCAGTACCAGAAGCTGGCGTACCTTGTCTTCATGACCACATGGCGACTGCGCCACTACTTTCAGGAACACCCAAACGTGGTGGTCAACGATGGCCCGCTGGGGCATATCCTCAATCACCCCGACGCCACGGGACGAAACGCTCTTTGGGGAATAGAATTGTCTCCACGAGACATTACATACGAAAAGCGCGACGCAATCAAGTCGCAAGTTCTCCCTGGATTCCCCGTGCACTGGATGGAGAACCAGCTCCCCGACAAACTAGATATGTCCTACCTCTGGACAATGCACTTCGATGAATCCAAGCGGAAGGACGGAGCAGGTGCAGGTGTCATACTGACATCACCTCAAGGGGACAAGCTGAAGTACATCCCGCGAATGCAGTTCACCGCCTCCAACAACGAAGCTGAATACGAAGCCCTCCTGCACGGGATGAGGATGGCAAAAGCCTGCGGCGCCAAGAGGCTCATTATATACGGCGACTCCAAGTTGGTCGTCAACCAAACAATGCATGAGTGCGACGCACTGAACGACAACATGATCGTGTACCTCGACCTCTATGACACACTCGAAGGAGACTCCGATGGTTGCGAGCTGCGACACGTAGGTCGCGAAAGCAATGAAGAGGTGGACGCACTCGCCAACATAGGCTCTACCTGCGTCCCCGTACCACCTGGGGTATTTCTCGAGCGCATCTGCGAACGCTCCATCAAGCCAAAGGCCGCACAGAAGAAAACAAGCGCAGCAACGGACTCGGGGGCTACGCTGCCCAATGAGCCAATGACACTCGATGACTTGGAGCTGGACACAGGACTCGAAGGACTAGTGAGCGTCATGATGATTGAGCAATCCTGGACGCAACCATACATCACGTACCTCCTCAGCAAGAGGCTACCGGACGATCTGACTGATGCACGGCACATCGCGCGGCAATCCAAGGCATTCGCTGTTATCAACGGCGAACTATATAAATGCAGTATCATAGGAGTACTCCAACGATGCGTCTCCACGGCCGATGGAAGAACTGTTCTCCTCGACATCCATGAGGGGACCTGCGGGTACCATGCCGGCAGTCGCGCCCTCGTTGCCAAAGCTCTACGAGCTGGATTCTACTGGCCTACGGCCATGCGCGATGCCAAGGACATCATCCAAAAATGCAACGCTTGTCAGCGGTTTGCGGACAAGACACACGTACCTGGCGCAGAGCTATGGCCAATTCCATTGGCCTGGCCCTTCGTGCAATGGGGACTCGACATGGTTGGCAAACTCCCAAGGTCCTCCCGAGGAGGCTATGTCTACCTCTTGGTCGCAGTCGACAAATTCACCAAGTGGATTGAGGCCATGCCCGTAACCAACCAATCGGGGCACAGCGCAGTCAAGTTCTTCGAGTCCATCGTCTACCGCTTCGGAGTACCGCACAGCATCCTCACCGACAATGGGACGAACTTCACATCCAAGGAGTTCCAAGAATTCTGCGAGAATCTAGGGATCAACGTTAGCTATGCTTCGGTAGTGCATCCACAGACCAACGGTCAGGTGGAAAAAGCAAACGGGCTCGTCTGCGGCGGCATCAAGAAGCGACTCCTCCGGCCACTCGAGCAAGCCGCGGGTTGCTGGCCAGACAAACTGCAATCAGTACTCTGGATCCTACGCACAACTCCAAACAGTGCTACGGGCTACACCCCGTTCTTCATGGTGTACAGAGCCGAGGCAGTACTACCCGAAGAGGTACGGTACAAGGCGCCGCGCGTGGTCGCTTACAGCGAACAAGAGTCATCCCTCGCACTCGAAGACTCTATCGACCTCCTTGACGAGGCAAGGGAAATCGTCGCGGAAAGATCAATTGGCGTCCTTATATGTGAAGTGCTCAGGCTGCTACCGGGATCGGAAACCTCTCTGTCTGGCCGACCGACTCTGATTTTTTTTCTGCCGTATACCGAGTGGAGTTCTACTGCCGCATGTCCGTGTAGATTGATTTCCTACTGAATCTGCTGCCAACTAAATTGGTACGAGTCGGAGATTGAGAAGGATAGCGTCTGCACTCGTGCGACCTTTGGATTTCTCTGCAACGGGTGTGCACCGCCATCCGCGCCATAGGACAGACAACATCTGCTCTCGTGCGTGCTTCATTGCAGTTTTTGCCGTGAAGAGTGCTCTGCTAAACTTTCTTGTTGTTTTTGCTGAAGATGGCTAGTTCCATGATTGCTTAAAATTCTGCTGTTGTGGCTGCTACAGCCCCGAAATCTAAGGAGGTTCTTCTTACGGTATATGCAGATGATCTCCCTCACAATGTCCATGCTGGTTTTGACAACATCTGAGTATACATCAAACACTGTACGGATGCTTTGGAGGAGAGGTTGAACACCAAATTGGAGGCCATCACTACTCGCCTCGATACGCTGACGGATACCCTCATTAATCTACTGGTGCAAGCTGAGCCCCCTCATGCTGCTCCATTACGGGATGCACCACCACCAAGAGATGGATATGTTGACGCTCGTGGTCGACCTGCTGTGGCACTAGCACATGGAGGCGTCAATGCGAATCTCGAGGATGATGTTGCATACACACCACAACAATGCCACATTGAGGGTCGTCCTACAGCCGCTTTTGGTCGTGTTTTGCCAGCTCACCACACGTGTTCCATTGGATGATGGTATTGGACGTGTTAAAATTCACATACCATCATTCTCTGGCACGGACAGTCCTGAGGATTATTTGGAGTGAGAAATGCGCGCGTCATATTTTTGCAACCCACCATTATATCGAGGATAAGAAGCTCCAACTTGCTGCTATCAAGTTCTTCGGCTATGTACTGATTTAGTGGAGCCAAATTTAACGTATGCCAAATCGTCCAACGTCGTGGAGGGGAATGAAAGAACTCATGCGATGTCGCTTTGTTCCTGAACATTATAAGAGAGATGTGTATAATAAATTGTAGCATCTTGCTCAAGGTACTAAACCGGTGGATGAGTATTATAAAGAGATGGAGTTGTTGATGATGCGTACAAAAACAAGGGAGGACCCGAAGGCCACAATGTCTCAGTTCTTTAATGGGATGAATATTGATGTGCATGATCGTGTAGAGATGGTTAGCTACTATGATCTTTAGGATCTTGTGCACCAGGCGGAGCGTACGGATCAACAGCTCAAACGACGCCAAGCTGTAGCCCCTGCAAATTCATGGCGTGGTTCTAGTGCTAAGCTGACACCTTCTGCACGTTCCCACCATGTTTCCTATAGTGAGGTGTCAAAATATGGAGTGTCCAAAGCTGCATCTAGTACAGAGTCCACGGTGCACATTGAGTGTTTTACTTGTGAAGGTCGAGGACATATGAAGCGTGATTGCCCTAATAAAAAAAGGGTACTGCTCACACAAGATGACTATGTTTCTGCTAGTGACGATGACAATGTTGCTGCTCCATCTAGTGATGAGTCTGAGGAACATGACAACATTGATGTGTATCCTGAGGATGCTACTCCTAATTGCACTAACTTGATGGTACAACGTGTGCCAGAAGATCGCATAGAAGGACAAAGACAACGCTAGAATATTTTTTAGACTCAATGCATAGTCAAGAACACCACTTGCAAGCTAATTATTGATGGTGACAGCTACACCAATATTGTTAGCAAGAGCTTGGTGGATTCTCTTTCATTACCTACATGGAAACACCCGCAGCCATATTGTGTTGAGTGGTTGTATAATTCAGGGAAGCTAAAGGTAACACATAAGGTGTGCCTAAAATTTTCAGTAGGTAATTATGAAGACACGGTGATCTGCGATATGTTGTCTATGGAAGCATGTCATGTGCTGCTAGGACGACCGTGGCAATTTGATAGGCGTTCCACTCATGAGGGAAGATCCAATGTTTATTCCTTGTGGCATGAAGGAAAGCGTCATGTGCTGCAGCCTATGCTTGACAAGGATATCAAAGTGGAAGTGCTTGTTGAGAAAAAGAAACTCCAACACATTAAGGCGAAATCGAGGACGGTTTCCATTCAAGTTGAGGGGATGATGAGAGGAGGGCAGCTACTACTCCTGATATCTTGCCACCTCCTTATGTTCTAAAGCTTGGACAATTATGCTTTGAAGTGCCTCCTAAAGATGAGGTGAAGCCCAACTTTCGGACACCTCCAATGATGTTTCATGTTGGCCCAAGAGCTGCATCCAAAGATATTTAGTTGTTCTATTTTCATTAAGTTTGGTTGAGGTTTCTATTTTCAGTTTGGTTTTATTTGCGTGTGATGGTTTTGGGCCTGTCCAAAATCAAGTGAGTTTTGGCCATTTGGGCTTTTAGTTTGGCATGGGGACTATCCCAGCGAAAGTAGCGTTGGAGTCATCCTACATAGGGTTATGGTAGCCGCGTTGTATCGTTAGACTTGTTATTTTTGAGATAAAACACCAGAAAAGTCCTAATGTTTGGGGGCGCATATCGTTATGTTTTCTTGCTGATCTTCAAGGTCTGATGTTGTGCTAGGCGTGTGAGTTGATTTTGATCAGTTCCAACGCGAGGAATTGAAGAGAGACCAGTTTGATAGATTTTAGATTGAGTTATCTTATTATCTTGCTGATTCTATCGAGCGTCATGAAATATCGGGCCTAAACCCCCTTTGGATCACATTGATCCTTATCAAAAACCAAAAAAGGGAGCTTTGCTTCAATTGGATGATAGTGATGATGAGGGAGGAAGAAATGGATGGAGGCCGGGCAGCACCAAGAAGGAAAAAGAGTGGATCAAGATTGGGAGAGAAGCTTCAAATATGGCATCGAAGATTAATGAAATGGTGAAGTCTAAGGAAATAATGACGATCAAGACATTAGAAGCAAAGATGATCATGAAGGAGAAGAAGCATGAGAGAAAGCAAGCAAGGTGGCAATCAGTTCGTGACTTGAAGGAGAGAAAGATTGCACTTGAGGAGAGAAAAGCAAATGCAGAGATCCTAGCTGAGGAGAATAGGACCATGATGATGGATCTGACCTTCATGGATGCTCTCACAAAAGAGTGGTGGGAAATTCGTAGGGACGAGATCCTAGCAAGGAGGAAGCAAGTCATAGAGGATGCTACCCCTTAAATGCATGGTTCTTATTCGGCTACGGAGAGGGGTGCTACCACCGGAGAGCCCATAGACAACGACGTTGGGGCTTGAGCTCGACCTGCGTATGTTGTTTGCCATGTTTTTTGGGTTAGAGTTTATGCAATGATCGCCCTACAAACTATCGGAACTGCTGTCGCTTTTGCTGTCGAAACTATCGGAACTGTCGAAATATCGCATATTCTGTTTTGCGGTTCCAGTTTTTGGGGACTGCTCGGTGCCACCTCCCGCGAAGCGAGGAATCACGAATGTTGCACCGCGTACTCGGATGTTTACGGTTTGTGTTTTACGGGCACTGCTAGAGATGCTCTAAGACCATCTCCACTCGCCCCACCCCCATACGGGTCTGGTGGTTGGCCTTATTGGGGGCACTGACGTAGGTACCTCCTATTAGGGGTCACCGCCTCCCAGCTTCCGCCCCTAACAGGCCCCCAATTGCAATTGCAAATTCAAACATTCAAAAGGTCGCCAGAAATTAAACATAGTTTTGCGCCACCGGGCACAACATAGTTCAGACGATGCAATCACCGCAAATCACTAGAATACAAGTCCATCAGTAGTACAAATAAACATGCGAGGAACACGAAAATCAAACGGGGGAGATCATTTGACACGGTAGGTGGCACCTCTAGGGTCACTAGTGGTGGAACGGTGCTGCTAGCCCGGGTGTAGATCGGGGTTGCAGTCACCGGTGTCGAGCTGATGTTCTGGTTGGCGGTCACTCGGTTCTCAGAGAGGATCAAGGCACGTTGATCAACACAACATGCCCTCACCTCGCTGTCCATATCCTTCGTGTCGACCATCAAGATGTGGAGGCTGGAGTTGTACGTCAGCATCGCCATTCCCGCCATGGCGGTCGCACACTGCGCCACAAGGATGGTTATATGGGCATGCTCCGCCTGCACCTCCGCCATCCTGCACGGCCTCGAGTTCTTCCCCCTCAGCCAGCGGTTGGTGTTCTCCACTTGCCGGTGCTAGATGTCGAACGCTCACTTTTGGTCATCCCCTCTGGCCGCTGCTTGTCAGCCTTCCCTTTTTTCGTGGTCGCCGACACGCGGGGAGCTTGGTACCTCTTCGGCGACATGGTGGTGGCGCCGAGTGGCACACAAGAGGGTAGAGGTTGGGCGAGGAAATGGCAGGAGTGGGCGGCGACGAGGGCGGGGTGGCGGATTGGGCGGCCTAGAGGGAAAAGAGAGGAGAAAAGGGAGGGAAGATTTTGGTGTCCCGCCGATAGGGCTAGCTCACCAATGTTTTAGAAGTTGCGTCAACGCCCCCGATTTATCCCCCCCCCCCCCCCCCCCCGCGTTGGGTTCGGCCTAGGGGCGCCGGATGTTTATTTGGGCCATGTCAGCGCCGTTTCGGTTTTGGGGGAGGGCTGGGCGAATTTTTCTACGCTAGCGCCCCATTTCACCCTTAGGGGGCCTTTAGGTGGGGCGAGTGGAGATGCTCTAAGGCTCCCCAAAAAAGTAAGTACCCTGGGTATAAGAGGTGGCTAATTACAGGAATGTAGGATTACCTCATTGTACAACAAGCCTAAGGATGTTGAAAATGGACAACAATAAACCTTGGACCAAACAATTTAAAAAGAAAAACTCCGTAAAAAGACATTAACATAACTAGCCCTTTTGTGCAATGCATGTCTCAAAGGCATTACACAACTTGCCAGTGTGGCACGACGGGTCCCCGCGGCACCCTCTCGGCAGTGTATTGCCCTTCAGAAAGGAGTTACACTACATAGTGTAACACCTTTGTGAAGGACGTTACACTGTGACTTAGGTGAACGACGGCGCGGTGGCCACCCTGACCTAGGAAACTCACTTCTACCCTACCCAAGAAAGAACAGACCAGCGTTGGCAGCTCCCCTCCCCAAAATTCTCCAAATCTCAAGGTTTTCTCCACGGATTTTGACCCGCTCCCCATTGCATAAAGGTACCATCCACCATTTCCCTTGGTTTTCCCAAATGAAATCTTTTATTTAGGTGGGATTTTCCCAAATCTTGAAAACCCTAGCATTATTTGAACTTGAACCAAAATTCATGGTTTATTTTTATTGAATTGACCTATGTTGGTTGTTATGATGGCTAAGAAGGGAGGGCCCGCTTGTCTCATATCTAGGGTTAGGGTTTTTGTTAGGTTAGGGTTCGTGTTAGATTTTTAGCACTACAAGAAAAGTGTCCTTCCACAACGACTTGGCCCGTCAGTCGTCGTGGAAGGCGCGTATTCCACGACGAATTTCTTGGCTCGACCTTGGCCGATGGAATTTTTTTTTCCTGTTTCACAGCTCTCTACTATGACGAAACTGCTAAAAATATGGAGGAAGCTCGGTTAGCATGTGGTAGAAGCAATATTTTTGTTTCCTCGTGCGATGTTAACTCGCTGAAGTTTTTTGAGGCGTGTGGATCATGGACGTCAGTGTCTCTAGTGGACCATACTTTTCGGTCGCGCCTCCCTGATTTAAACTCGATAATGTTGCTCGATGCGTCTGCCGTTTAGTCAGGCTGCAGAGTCCCACATGTCAACCTCTCATTAGACTAATCGTGTGTATGATGGAATTTTTTTCCTTTGCTCACGCTACCCTTTTCCGAAGTTGATAGTGTTACTCGATGCATCTACCGTTTAATTAGGCTACTGGGACCCACATGTCATCCTCTCATTAGAAGAAACATGTGTATGATGAAACTTTTTCCTTCGCTCGCGCTACCTTGTTCTGAATTTGATAGCGTTGCTCAATGCATCTGTCGTTTAGTCAACCTCTTGGACCCTACATGTCATCCTCTCATTATAAGAAAGATGAGTATGCTTTTTTTCCCTCGGTCATGTTTTCATGTTCTAAACTTGATAGCGTTGTTGGCTGCTTCAGCCGTTTATATAGGCTAGTGGGCCCCACATGTCAGCCTCCTCTGTGTAGGAATCGTATGCATGCTGGACTTTTTTCTTCGCTCGCGCCTCCCCGTTTGGAACTTAGCAACGTTGCTTGATGTAATACCTGTATAATCCTGCTGGGTCCACATGTCAGCCTCCTCTGTAGAGGAAACGTGTGTATGTTGGATATTTTTTTGGTCGCGTCTGCCTGTTTGAACTTGGTAACGTTGCTCGATGCGGTAGTCGTGTATGGTCTTACTACTGAGGCCCACATGTCAGCCTCTCTGGACTAGAAACATGTCTATCTTGGTCTTCTTTTTTTCGGTCGTGACTGTTGTACAAGTACTTTTTAAACCCGTCGTTAAACATGATCTCTTGTATGGTAAGGTTGATGGGCATTAGCTGCAGGTAGGTGGGTCGGCCATGTCAGCCTCTCAATACAGAAATATTGCTACAAATAAACTGCATGCCTTGCCACTACACAAGAAAATTGTTATGCTTTTATAAAACGTAAAAAATGTGTACTAACATCGTATATAACTTATTTATTTTTCTTCTTAAAAATTTGCTTGTCCATCTGCTACGCGTGATTGCTGGTGGCTTAACTAAAAAATGCTATACATAATGTAGTAGGTAGTACTTAAAAAACATGGATAGGCAGAGTTTTTTTAAGGGATGGGTGGATAGTACCCAAAAAAAGCAGAATTGAAGAAAATTGGCCAAGCAGGGATTGATGGGCTATTATCCATGGTCTATTATTCATGGGCTCTCGCCCAACTAATTGGGCTATTTGTCGCAGCCGAATGACCCAAAACATGGCCAATTAGAAGGTCTTAGACTATAATGAGGTGAATAGGCTAATTCCTTGGGATCGACAGTTAAAATCCCAAGCTACGTGCTGCAGCTTGACCGGATTCGAAACAAAGACGTCAGCAAGGAAAAAGAACTTTGCCCAAAAAAAGGAAAAGAAGGTATACAATATGTGCGCCTAGATCTCAGACGCTGAAGAACTTGTTATGTTAAGGCACTGACGTCAACCCTACTAATTGTGTTAATTCTCAGTTGCAATCTATTAGTTGTGACTTATTAAATTATCAGTTACAACCTAGTTGCAACAAATTTGTAATCCTCACGTTGCACGAATCGCGACGTAAGAAGTTCTTAGGCGCTTGAGAACTGGTAAATCCGATAAAATATTCACAGATATTTCTGTGAAAGTTCTGGATAAACATCCCGCGCCCGCCAAAACTTTTCTTCAAAACCCCAAACTTTCCGAAGCGCGCCCTCAATCGAGCGACCAGCCCCTATTTTTTCAAATTTTGCATCGTTCTTATGGGAGATGCACCGGATTAGAACCAGGCCGCAATTTACTCCACGCCTTAAAAAAACTTCTCGACGCATTTCTACCAACAGTGCTGGCCTACCACCATTGGCCACGCCGTTCTTGACGAGACGCACCGGCCGACGGTCAGCTGGGCGATTCCCACGCTTCGTCTGCTAGATTCGGGCACTGGACATTATTCTTGGCTTTGGTTTGTTCTCCACCTCTTCTAGAAATAGTTAAAGCTTGTGACCATCTAGATTTACAAGGTGCTTGAAGATTTGGGTACCTTTACGTTTTTTAGGTAAATCTATACTAAAGCTCTAGACAATAGAGTTGAAAAACATCTTAAAAAGGACTTGGCAGAGATCCTGTGCAAGTTTTTGACCTGATATATTTCTCATCCTTCTTTGATACGATGAAGCATTTGGCTGTTGATGTACCTAGCGAGGAAGTACTTAGATGTACAATACAGTATAGATGGATGTACACTATAGAACGTCGACTTCGTATTTCCAAAGAGCGGGAAGATATCCGTAGACAGTTTGATAAGTGAGTGTTATGCAAAGATATCTTCACATATAATATAGACGGTAGAAAACTTAGATATATTCAGTTGTCTAACTTGGCTATGTTTTGTAGGTTCTTCACAGAAATAAAAGTACCAGCAAATTTCGTTCCACCAATAAAAAGACCGGATGGACTAAGATCTAAGGATCATGTAAGACGCTCAAATTGCACTGTGAATTCTATAAATTGTCTAGATGGAATAACCTCTTGTCTATTTTGTAACGCTAGATTTCGGAACTTGAATTTCTGGTCCTTATCTATGGTCCTGATAGGAGTATAACAACAACTTCAACTTGCATTTCCAACGGAGTCTGCCATAGCGCTGATGTACCTTCTGTGAAGAATGACGCATCTGGAGGTTGTCCTGATGAACCCAAACTGGATTGCGTTTAGACTTAAAATCTTGCACTTGACATTGCCGTCCTATGGAAAAGAAGATTGTGGATCTGGTAATACCACCTTCTATAGAACAAGACGCTAGAGGTGATGATTTCCTATGGCAATCCCTACCATTCTATGACTTGTACGAGTAGTTATCGTAATGTATTTGAATTGCATGTCCCTCTCTATCAATGAATATGGCAAATCTTTTGCCTTATTTCAAAAACAAATAAATATTTGCATGTCTTCTTGTGTTAGTCGATGCACATAAGATACTGTTTTCTGTTCAAGTCATGTGAATAAATATGTTTGCATACAGAGACATAAATGCTAATTGGGTGACAAAATCAGCATAAATTTGCCAGATTTTGTCACATAAGCATAATAACATTATAAGAAAAGAAACAGAACTATCTTTTCACCGTGCTTGTGAAAAGGATAACACTATAAATAATGAGCGGTTACACGACACTAAATTTTCGCCACCTTCTGTAATGTAACGCACGCATCTTCCGCGTCGTGTGAAAGTGCTAGCTCGGTGGATCATGTTGTGTCGTGCCAAAAAAATCCTTCGCCGTTTCGGAATCCCGACGTGGTTATCCCTGGCGGTTTTTTTGTCGCGCCAGCGCGAGGGCCACGACTAAGCCTGTGCCTCGACAGCTAAGAGCGCCAACACCCAGGCTCCGTTTGCGGCGGTTCCGTGGCGGCATGAGGTGAGTGGGTTGCGCGCGGGATTTTTCAGCGAGGCAGTTGGGCGGTCCCACGAGTGGTCCACGACGGTTGTGGCGGGAGAGAGTTTATTTGAGGCTTGCCCAAATTTTTTTTAAGGAAGAGGCCGTTTAGGGCTGCCACTAGAGCTGTATTCTTGCGATTTTGTGCCCTAAAAAGGTGTTTTTGGGGCAGCATCGATTTATAAAGAAGCCATTAGAGTTGCTCTAAGTCACAGTGTAACGTCTTTTACGAAGTCGTTCCACTATGTAGTGTAACTCCTCTCGGAAGGAGGTTATACTCCTCTCGGGAGGGGGCCGTGGGGACCTGTCATACCACGCTAATAAGTTGTGTAACGTTTGTCAGAATAGCGTTACACCGTGGAGTGTAGTACATTATTTGAGACACACGTTACACAAAAGGATTATTTATGTGAATTTATTTTGGCCAGATTTTTTTAAAAAGTTGTATGGTCCAAGGGTTAGTTTTGTCCACAAGGATGTATGTACCAGCCGGTGTCATCTTTTATATACCTAGTAAAAAAGTAGGTTAATTATTTTTGTTTTCGACAGGACGGAGCTGCGAGGTCGTATACTCGTAGTAAAAAGACGTACCTGCATATATGCACGCACGTGACACGTGACTACGTGAGGCTAGCTAGAAAAATCTCCGTGCAAGTGCAACTCCCGGACATGCATTATGTCAAATGGAAAACCAGCCTTCGTGTGGTTGATATAAAACTCGCAGTCTATTCTGGTCATTCATCAGCGCGGCAAACCACGTGAACGAAAAGGCCGGTACGTACAAATCTGATCAAGATCCGACGAGACTGCATCAATCACGTACCATAGCACCATATATATCCACGTATGATCAATCTATCCACCGCAAAGGAGCGAGCCTGATGGTCGACATCACCCGCGCGACACATCACTCGCGCGAGGGAGGGAGCAGGCCGGCAGGGACGACATCTCAAATCAAATCGGCACCTCCGTCGCCATATGACCAACCGATGGATGGATCGATCACCCAGCAGCCGGTCCGACGCGATGCATCATAGGCGTGTGTGTCGACCCTAAACCGTGCAACGTGGTCGCAGCCGGCACCCCCGCAACACGTACCAGCGTACCGCGCCGAACTGTATGTATCGGCAACAGTTGTATCTAGCCCATCCGGTCGAGCTCGATCGATCGACGGGACGAGCACGAGAGCGAGCGGGGCCGACGAACAGCAGCATGCATGCGTGGCAAACCGGCCGGTTGGCGATCGAGCCCTGTGGAACGCACGTACTGCTAGTACGTTCGCATGCATATCCGATCCGGAGATGGATGCGATCGAGCCGATGCGATGCGTGCATGCGCCGGCAGGTCCACACGTACGCGCGGGTGGTATGGTAGTACCACACGCCGTCGCTCTCTGGCCCCGGCCCCGGCCAGGCCCTTTTCATCGACGACACCATCGTCGCCTTCGTTGTCATCAGGGGCCGGCATCGGCCCGGAATATGCGTGAGCCGCAACCCTGCAAGGCACGTACACACACGGCGTCGCTCTCTTTGGCTGCGGTGACGCGCGCGCGCCCTGGTCCACTGCCGCGGGTCAGGCAGCGACGGGCACGTACGAACGAACACGAACCACCGGGGACGACGGTACAGGAGGAGTGGCCCTCCTGCAGCCCAGGCGGCGTGTCCCCCAGCCCCCACCCTCTCCCTCTCCCTCCACACACGGCCACCTCTCGAGCTACTCTGCTTCCGTTTAGTCTCGACGAAGATGTAAACCGTGAATTTAGGGCACATCTGGCCGATCCATTTCAAACACAGGAGGTGTTCGAATCAGTTTGTTTGGATCGGCCGACGGACAAAAACAAGTCATTTTGGTTTCTGTTCGTTTGTGTGGGTACCACTAGTGGACTCGATCCATTTTTTTCGAAATACAAAATATTAAAAAACTAAAATAAAATAAGAACTTAAATATATTACATAAATAGTCTTAATTTACATAATAGAAAATAAAAACATGACTAAAATAAACCTTAGCTACTGCTAGGGCATCTTGCGGCCGGCAAGAAGGTGGTGGCGGAGGCGGCGACGACACCTAGTCATTGGGCTTGTTGGAGAGGTTGATGAACACCGGCGGCGATCATGACCCCGACAGATACTACGCCGGTGTTGGTGACGGCTGCTGGTGCAGCAGCCGTCACGGGAGCGCGACGGCGATTCCCACATGACGTGCCCCAATTTCTAAGGCAGCGCTTGATGGAACTAATCGGGTCATGCCTCCGGCACTAGGGCGGCGGGGCAGCTGGTTGCCATACTCCACTAGGTGGATAGAGAGCTCGACGGTGTCCTCCAGCCCCTCCCACCGCCACTTGGCATCCTCCTCTGCCTTGGATGCTTCCATGGCAGCGCATGTGGCTTCATATTCGTCGTATCCCGGAGACACGACCACGGCGAGTGGCACAGGCTACTCCTCCTCCTTGATGTCCACCAGCTCCTCCCCAGCCATGGTATTCGTCTTCGCTGGCGGAGAAGTCGACGTCGCCCTCTACTAGGAAGTCACCTATGTAGGACGAGCGGCGGCTTGCAACGTGCTCCCAGTTCAGGAATTTCACCTAGAAATCGCGCAGCTCGTACGCGGGGTCGTTGTGGAGATGCACCAGCAGCTGGCGTCGGTGGCGCTTGATCTCCCAGTCGAGCAGGTGCTCGTCCGTTGGCACCGGCAGCATAGGAACGCGCACCCGGTTCAGGTGCCACCCCTGGCAGAGACACATCATGGTGCTCGCAAAGGTGGCGCTCCTTCCAGTGGCGTTGGAACTCGGCGTCAGGCACGTACCGCTTGTTCCTGTCGAGAGGGTGACGGGCATGGCCCGCCGCAGTAGAAGCGCGTCCAGCACGGGCCACAGCGGCCGCAACAGTGAACTCCCCCGCGCACGGAGGCGCTAGCAGGGCACGCGAGGACCCCACACGGTTGGTGGAGGCGGCGACGACGCCGAAGAAGGAGGCGCGGCGCAATGATGGCGGCGGCCCGACGAGGAACCACTGGCCTCGTGGTCGTTCCTCATCGTTTTCTTCCACCAGTTGGGCATTGCATCGGCACAGAGGGGACTGGCTGGGTTCGAAATTGCAACGGCAAGGGCGTGGGGAGGCCAGGCCATGCACGCCCTCAACCCACTCCACCCTCAACCATTAATGCCGACGCGGTGGTCAGGTAGCCATCGCTTCGATTCAGCAGCGCGGGTTGGACCGCTAGAGTGGGTTTTCGCTGTCCGGTCATCCGCGCGGACCGACTTGGATCGGTGGAGATGCCCTTGTAACCAGCTGGAGGACTCAAACCGATCAATGTGTGAACGGGTATTTGGATTGGACGCAAAGATGCAATGATGAATCTGCGTGTCCCGGCCCCTGCATGAGCTGAGACTCGTTCGGCCGAAGCGAACGAGGACGGCTCACCTGCAGCCTGATCAGCAGCAGTATGTTGGATCGCCTCCGGCTTTGCTTGTGTCGGGCGAGATGAGAGTATGAGATGGCGCTTAGGAGAGGGATATACATCACGCCAACTAGTACGAGCGAGCTACCCATTGGTGGTGGTGGTGGTGGCGTCAGGTAGAACAGCCGATCGAGGGATTAATGCATGCAGGGGCCTAACGGAATCCGGATGTGTGCCAAGTCTGGACCTAACGTATGCATGTTCATCCATGTAATCATCTTGATGTGCTGTAGTACTAGCTAATCATGTGTTTGAAGCACACAACGGTCGACTTGATTGAGCAGATCACAAGGCTCGTTGTTCGATTGTTGGTTTAGTTTTATCTCTTCTTCTTCTTAACAAAGTTAGTTTTTCTTTTTCATTTTTTAAAACCTGAGTAGTACAATGTAGGACACGCACGTCTGAGGTGGCCTCCCTGTTTCACGATGAACCTGAGCACTGTTGTGACCAGGACCTGAACTGTTAATCAGTTACATGGAACCGAAACCGGGGGCGTGAAGCTGCTTTAAGAGAAAAAAATCGATTGTTTGACTTGATTTTGGCTATGATAGTAGGACGACTGGTGCAAAAGATCAGACTGCCAGGTACAGCTAGCCAGCTCAACTGCTTTTCTCCATTTACGCGATCAAGTGAGTTTCAGAGTTGAAGATTCTAGTCCAGGAAGGAAGTTGTTCGAATTTTTTTGGACGCCTCTGCTGAATCATAGCGTAGCTGTTGACCCTGAAAAGTGAAAGGAGAGTGTCAACAGGCGAAGGTATAGCTGTTGGCCTTGAAATGTGAAGAAAGGGTGTCATCAGGCAAAGGTGTATAGCTAAACATAGCATGTAATTGCCGGCCTCCACGGATATAGCCACGTAATGCAAGTACCCAGCAGAACATCGTTCAAGGGGCAAACAAATTCACAAGTATTGGGGTTATTATTTTTGATCAAAATGTTTTCACCCCCGGCTTCATAACAAAGCACAACGTCTACATGAGTTTTTATTATAAACGCACACCTCACAGCATCGACTAAACGACCAAATATGAAGAGTATTGGGGTTTATGGTTTTACAAAATCATAACTTTTGAGGTATGTCATTTCAGAAGGCCTAAATCTCACAATTTAGTCAATTGGGCACCATTTTCGTCAACCTTACGTGCCATGTCGAAGAGGAAGCGTTTTTCCATCTGATTGAACCGGACTTGAACCGAATCATTAGAAATTTCTCACATTTTATCACGACAAACGAAGGTGTAGAGCTCCAGTTAAGGTTCGAACTTTTTTAACTAAACAAGGGTCTAGTTCTAGTTAGAGAGAATTTCTTATTTGGCTCTGGCTGAAATTTGCCTTCCTTTCTTGGTCCTGTCAAATATTTTCTTCCTTTCTTGACACACAAAGTTTGGTTAGTTCCTTATTTGGCCATCTAGTACAATTTAAACACCGACCATGTTAAGTAGGTGTCTAAGATGACATTTTTGCCCCTGCTGTAATATGTGACGAAATGGCACTAGAAAATTTGTGATATAGTTGGTTAATGTTATTGGAATAATTAGAGAACCCAATATATCGTCACATAACCGATTTGGATTAAAAAACTTAGGTCAGATACTTTTAAAAATCAAAAATTTGGCAGAACCCTGTAACCGGATGCCAACGCAGTTCATATGTATGGTTCTGTGACTATTCTAGATCATGGAAGAAATAATCAAAACACAATTTGTTATCATTTATATATACAAACGTATCGCCGTATCCGTGTTTTTGAAAAATCGCCGTATCAACGTATCGCGGTATACGTATTTGTATCTGTATCGCTGTATTCAGGCAACCTAGGTGATGCCCTGCTGGACGGGATCTCGATCTGGACAGGACCTTGGATGGAATTTGGGAACAACGGCTCAACATGGAGTTTTTTTTCCATGGACGGGCATGACTTGGATCGGGATGGTAGAGATTGGGTTTTCTTTTCTCTTTTCAGAGTCAGCCTTCTATCAACGGACCAGGGGTATACAAGTCTAGCTCAAAATGTTTTAACGGGAGGAGCTAACAGAAGTAACGGTAAGGCCAAATAAGAAACCAAACAAACTTTGTGTGTCAAGAAAGTAAGAAATAATTTGGCAGGGCCAAAAAAGGAATGCAAATTTCAGCTAGGTTCAAATAAGGAATTCTCTCTTCTAGTTACGGTTCGAACCGTTTGAACCGAACAAGAGTCTAGTACTGGTTCAGTGTGCACGAAAAAGGAACAAAACTACATCCCTTCCTCTTATGCTAGGTACAAGAAGCTAAACCTCTCCTTTCCATTTATGCAAGCAAGATATTGAGAGCTCAAAACTCTACTTCGGGATGGAAGTCGTTCAAAAAAATTGGATATCTCCGGCGGATGATAGCGTAGTTGTTGACCTTGAAAAGTGAAAGTGTTGGGGAACATACACAATCCCACTAACCTGCAATGAACTTCGAGAATAGCTTCAATCAACAGATATACAGCCGAATTAAAGCAACAAGCACATGCACAAGTGATCTAAGGATTTTAAGTGGAAAAAACTCCTCAACTTAAGAACGAAAAAACCACAGCCGTGAACCAACCAGTCCACACAAGTTCCACTATGAGCAATATGGATACAGGGTCTTCTCTATAACACACTCAACACGTTGCTAACCGGCAACACTACAACAACTGCAAGAGGCAAGGTTATAACAAAGAAAAGGTATCACAGTTTATGTCCTCTACGGTAATCAGAACACTACTCTTAAATCACAGATCCAATCAGTATCAAACTTGGTAGACAAGCATACATACGAGTTCCCAACGTATACACCAAATTGCAGCTTAATTGGACACTGTTTGCATGCACAAACTGTTCGCCTACCAAAACTGCTCTGTATTGAAACTGTAGTAGTCCAAACTGACTAAAACGCTTTCAAATCTAATGCTACACTAACTCAAATCTCAAACCACCTAACCTGATCGAAGTACCCAAAGTAAGGACAAGGCTCACCAAGTTTGGAACCAATCCAACCACGTTTGCGCCTCCAACCATCGCTTCAAGACAGGTCGGTCAAAACTAAAAAATATGGATAGAAATCACCCCTCCTTGCTCTCTTCTCAGTAGGTATGGTGTTATTGTGTGTTCTCTCATCGTCTCACAACAACCACGATGGTTTCTCGCTCACTCTCACTTTCTCTCACACACAACCACCAAGGGTGGCTAGGGTTTTATTTTCACTCCTCTCTCAAGGAGCACTCCATATGTTAGATGTGAGTCTCGATCAACGGTTAAAACATGTTGGACTTCACGTGTTATAGTTGGGATGCCAACACATATCCATGTGAAGGGACATGGCCCAACAAACTCCCTCTCTCGACATCATGGATGATCTCACTGCCGACCGACAGTCATGTCGTCGAGCCGATGACATACCTTGAGCTTTCGCCTTGTCACCATCTTGGTCAACATATCATCCTCGGTGTCATATGTATGTACCTTCTCAATTTGCATTTGCTTAGAATTCGGCACATTTAAAATCCAATGTTAGCGTACATCAATATTTTTCAACCTCGAATGAAACCTTTCATTTTTTACTTAGATGAATGGCACTTTGGTTGTCACAAAATAGCACATACTTGTCTTACTCAATACCAAGCTCACAAGCCAATCGTTTCAAGCACAATAACTCTTTGCTCGCCTCAGTTAATGCGATGAACTCGGCCTCGGTCGTGTTTAGCGCCACACACTTTTGCAACTGGATTTGACATGCCACTACTCTCTCTGAATGGGCAATCAAATAACCTAAAGTAGAATTCTTTCCATCGACATCTCCAGACAAGTATGGATTCGAATATGCAATCACCTTGGGCTCACTGCCACCAAAACAAAGCTTCATATTAGTGTTGTACTAGATCCACTTCACGGCTTCCCAATGTGGTCATCCTAGATTGGAACTAAATCTCCTCATAGTACTAACCGCTTGAACAATGTTAGGTCGTGTGCACGCCATAACATACACCAAACTCCTAGCATTTGAAACATAAGAAACATTTTGCATTTACTTTTTGATCTCTTCATTATAGGGACATTGTTTTTGCACAACTTGAAATCAGATGCAAGTGGACAACTCACATCCTTCGTTGTGTCCATCTTGATCTTGATCTTGCCGAGAATAGCCTTGCTCTTATGACATATTCAAACTTTATTTACCATTGTCTTGGTGCTTGTTTCATACTATAGACACTTTTTTCATCTTGCACACACAATATTCTTTGCCTTTAACAAGAAACTCCTCAGGCTGCTCCATGTAGATTTCTAACTTCAAATCTCCATAAAGGAAAGTTGTCTTCACATCCATTTGCTCAACCTCCAAGTTGAGACTTGTTGTCATGCCAAGGATCATCCGGATTGATGTCATTCACCACTGGAGAAAATATTTCATCAAATCCATACCTTTTCTCTGGATGAATACTTTTATGACTAGTATAGCCTTGTATCTTGGATGTGACGTATGATCTTATTGCTTGATTTTGTAGACCCACTTGTTATTAGAACTTTCTTTCCCTTGGGAAACTTCACCAACGCATAAGTATAATTCTTATGCAAGGAATCTATCTCTTCTTGCATAGCCTTATTACAATCATTGTTCTCATCTTTTGTTGCGTCTTGAGAGCACTCAGATTCTAAACCATCATACAATAACACCATATGTTGATCTGAATCATACCTCGTAGAAGGAACATGGCCTCTGCTGGACCGTTTGAGAGGAGAAGCTGGTGGAGTATCTGGTTCAGGTGCTTTCTGATCATGCTCATCTTCTTCAACATCATAGTCTTCCTACTGGGGAGCATCCTCACCTGTACCAGTATGTGCACCATCTTGCACATCTTCTGCATCATCATCTTCACCTTCTTGTTGAGCTGAATCTGTAGGAACTGGGTTAGAATCATATCTGTCTTGCTGCTGTTTTGTGCAGAAACATGTCAAGAAACTTGCTCCAGAATTTGCACATTTTTCTTCACAATATCCTCAATTGTTTGGGCTTCAACAAACACAACATCATGGCTTCTCACAACCTCTATTGATATTGGATCATACAACTTGTACCAGAAATATGTAGTGTCATGTCTTTGATTCAAGATTTGAACTTTCAACTTGAGGGATATGAGCAAATGCCTTGCACCTAAAAACCGTTATGCGGTCATACGAAACATCCTTGTCATAAAATACCCCGTTTGGAACATCTACCGCAATGGATGACTTGGTGAGAGATTAATAATATAAATTAAACTCGACAAAGACTCACCGCAATAATGTTTAGGTTGCTTCACACTTGATAGCAAGCATCTAATACTCGGAACAATTGTCGTGTTCATCCCCTCAGCAAGACCATACATTTGTGGTGTCTTTAGAGGAGTTAATTGGTGCCTAATTCCCTGCTCCTTGCAATATGCATCATATGGTCCAATATACTCTTCCCTATTATCAATGTGAAGGCACTTTATCTTCTTCCCGATTTATCTCTTAGCTAAAACTTGGAATTGCTTGAATACACTTAGTACTTGATTACATAGACCCAAACCTTCCTGGAGAAGTCATCAATAAAGGGGACAAAGTACTTTGCTCCACCTAATGACCTCATCGACATTTTGTAAACATCCAAATGTACTAAGTCCAACACCTTGGGCTTGTTGTGAGGATGTTGACTCTTAAAGGCAACCCCGTGTTGCTTCCTCGCTAGACAATCTGAACATTTGATGTGAACACCTTTCAACACATTCTTTTACTAGCACCATCCCCTTCTTACTCATGTGTCCAAGTCTCTTGTGCCACAAAGTAGAAGCATCATCTTTTTGCAATGCATTGAGACAAGCAGCAGAAAGCTTAGCACGAACATAATACAGAACATAAACCATGTTACCTTTTGCAACAATCAGATTTATTTTGGTGAGCTTGTACTACATTTCCAAATCTGCTCAAGGACCCATCTCCATCAAGCAATCTCACAAAGATAATCTTGAGCCGAAGGGCATCAGCATGCCTCACCGACAGACCTCACCCATAAGGCTAGTATTTTGGGTTGAGTTTGGCTTAAGGCCTTGTTTGGTTGTGAGCTCTGTGGATTTGGGTTGGTATGGTGTTGTCTCATGTACTGACGAGCTGGGCCAGACCGATGTCTGGTCAAACAACATGGGGGGCCTTACTCTATCACTCGCCCCCGCCCCTCCTCTTCCATATATCCCCTCCATCGCTGTTGGTGGAAGCCACCTCAGTATGTGCTAGCTCCTTGTAGTGCTCAACCTCCTCATCCTCCCATAGTGTCGACTCCATTTGATGATGTGCCAACTTGAACATAAGCTAAACCTTATTTGTTCACTCCAAGAGAAGTTGAAACTTTTGTGCTAACTCCATGAAAAGTTGAAAGTGTTATGCTAACTCTAAATAATTTTGGTGATCTGTTCAATACCCCTCCATATGTTGTTGGTGTTGCTCTAAGTACTACTCGAGATGTTGTTATGGACCCCCCCCCCCCCCCCCCGCGCGCGCGACACACACATAACTAATGTGCTTATGGATCAAGTCACTACCCTATCTGTTGCCACATGACCTTAAGATGCTTTGAAGAAGGGATTTGTGGTTTCATCTAGTGGAAGCAATATGTTGTAGGCTTAACCTCAAGGGTGGCCCGATCTTGAGGCGGGGTCGGGGAGGAAGCGAACAACATGACAAACACGCGAGTGGAAATCAAAGATATAAACACACACCACACCCTCGGTTTGCTCTCGTTGACCCAAAGCATCAAAAAATAGTGGAGAGAACATATGTACAATCCCTTGAGAGAGGTTGACTAGATCTTGATAGAACGACACATACGGAGAGAATAGCTCCAAGTACAATCCAAACATGGGAGAGACCTAGATTCTTCTAGAATCCATACATGAGAGGATCAAGTACCTAGGAGAGATCCTTCTACAACTAATATATGTAATCTAGAGAGGAGATTCCTAGTTGGTAGGGAGGCACATGACTAGTCTCATATTATATCTTTCGTATTTTCCATATGAAGGGGGTAAGTTCCTATTTATAGTCTATCCACAAATGGGTAAGCTGGGGAGAGAGGATACATGGTAAAAGGACCAGATAGCATACAAGCTGTGATCCAGCGGCAGTACCGACCCTCTGGCGGTATTACTGGCTTCGAGATTGTAGTATCGGTCTTGCTTCTAGCGGTAGTACCGGCCCAGTACCACCCTAGTTTAGATAAAATCAATGGGGTGTACTGCATGTAAACACCATTTTAGCCGTACTTATTTTGTACTAGCGGCGATAGTACCTCAAGGGGTTCCATGGCAGAAAACAAAAAAATTCCTACTACGAGAATGCACCAACCCAAGATCTATCTATGGATAAGTATAGTAGCGAGCGAGATACGGTATTCATACCTTTGAAGACCGGAAGCGGGATTACGTTCCTGCACAAACATTGCCGATGAAGCCGAGTGTAGCAGACCTCGAGGTCTAGAAGGCTTCAAGCGTCCAACACCACTAGTGGTAGTGCCTCGTTGAGCTTTAAACACGTCCGATGTAAAAGACATCTCCCGGACCCCGGTCCAGCAAGGCAGCGGAACAAGAAGATCTTGACCGATTCTAGCAGCACGATAGCGTGCACTGGATGGAGAAATATCTACCTCATGTAGCACATTCCTAACTTGGGAACACGCGGAGAGGGAGAGCGGGAGGGAGAGAGAGAGAATGGCAAACGCAAATTGTAGGATGAGGAATTGGGGTGAATGGCACACACACATATATATAGAAGAAAACTAGGCACTCCCACCTCTCCAAGTCCTATGGTGGGACTAAACTTGGGAGGAGGTGGGAGGAGGGGCTGCCGCCGGTGGGGTGGGCCCCACCTACATGCTCCCTAGCCCACTTGGTGGTCGGCGATGCTGTGAAACCCCCACCCGCGCGCCCTAGCCCAACAAGGGTCGCCGCCTCCCCCTCTTGGGCCTCCTCCCTCCTAGGAGGGCCCATGTAGTTTTTTTCCTTTGTCTTTTATATTTAATATTAATTCATAATTAAATATTAAATACATTATTTAATTCCTCCTTATCCAAACTTCCTTTTTTAATCTATTCTGAACACTTCGGTATTGTCTCTCTGGAATGCTTCTGGTTCTCTCTTCCATTTCTCTATCGGTAGAAGATCAACCTGTAGTGTCGATTACCCTAAAGCATGACACCCTTACGGTTCGGGAATGTTTAGTTATGAAGGAGACATCTCTCCATTAATGATCACCAGTGATATCTGGAAACACATGATGATCCCTTCATATTCCACGAATTTGGTTGTTCGCTTGAACCTTCTAAACGTCGAGTCTTATTCCCTTTACACAATGATACCTGGTTTGTCCAAGACCTGATCTCATGTATTTGTATACTTTTTTATCTTGTTACCAACAAACATGTTTACTCATTCTCGTGATATCACATCCACGTGATCTAGTCACATGCTTGCAAGCTCATTGATGTGATATCATCGAGTGGGCCCGGGGTATCTATACGTCACTCGGGTAGGAAAAACCCGATATTGATGCATGTGCCTCAACCATTCTTATGAAATACCTGAAACATAGTTTTATGGTCACCCAGTTATGGACATGACGGTTGATGTGATCAAAGCAGCCGCAGGAGATAGTGATTAAACATGATCTCACAGTCGAAGGATTAAGTTACTACGCTTTGCTAGATATTGCAACGTTGAACATTGTGACTGGATCACATTGCAATTATACGGTCGGGTGTGTCCATCACTTCACTAAGTGATCTTGTTGTCAATTGACATTTGTGTCAGTCCATGATCGGAAAACCTCGATCATCAGCTGCCCAATGAACTAGTACTAGAGGATACTAGGGACCTAATTGTTTATATACCACAGCTGTATTAATGTTTCTGCTTAATATAGTTATAGCATGATACAAAATCATTATGAATATTTACAGATATAACAATAAAACAACTTTATTTATTAGCCTCTAGGGCATATCTCCTTTAGTCTCCCGCTTGAACTAGAGTACAATTACACTAGTTTACAATAGGTAATAATCTAACACCAATGGCATCCCGGTGTTGATCATGCTTTGCTTGTGGAAGAGGCTTAGTGAATGGATCAACTACATTCACATTAGTATGTACTTTACAAATTCCAATGTTACCCTCAGCAATGTAATCTCTTATTACATGGTAACGTTGGAGTATGTGCTTGGCCGTGGAGTGGAACCTCTAGTCCTTCGCATTCGCAATGACCCCCATGTTGTCGCGGTAGATGCACATAGGGTCTTGCGCGCTTTGGAACACTCCAAGTCCCATGATGAATTTCTTCATCCAAATAGCTTCATTTTCCACTTCACCAACAACCATGTACCTCGACTCCGTTGTAGATTGAGCCACTGAGCTTTTCTTCCTGCTCCTCTAGCTCACCGTGACACCATTAACCATGAACACGTGATGAAGCTTGCATCCACGTAACCCATTACAACAAGTTCTTCTTCACGTCCTCCAAAGACTAAAATAATATCCTTAGTTCTTCTCAATTACTTGAGGATATTTTAAATTGCATTCCAATAAACTGACCTAGGGTTGTTTTGGAAACGGCTCATCAAGCTAAGACCCAAGGCTACATCTGATCTAGTGCTGAGCATGGCATACATGATGGAGCCAATGTCTGAGGCATAGGGAATGCATTTCATTGCATCCTTTTCATGTTCCATTTTTGTACATTGAGTCACTCTCAACTTGTTACCTTTTATTATCGGTAATGAACCTTTCCTTGACTGGTCCATTCTAAAACGCTTCAGAATCTTTTCTGGGTAAGTGCTTTGAACAAGTGCAAATAGACGCTTCAATCTATCTCTATAGATCTTAATTCCTAGTATGTAGGTAGCTTCACCCATGTCCTTCATAGAGAAATTATTATTTAAATAATCTTTCACGCTTTTCAAAAGATTCATGTCATTCCCTATTAACAATATGTCGTCCACATATAGTACTAGGAATGCCACTGAATTCTCATTCACTTTCTCATAGATGCAGGCATTGTTTGGGAATTCGGCCGAATCACCGATTAAATGGGCAGTTAATCGCTATTCGGTGCCTTACTGACTCGAATAGGGGGTATTCGGTGAGTTAACTGGTCACCCCGATTAACTGGCAGTTAATCGGCTGTTAGACCGAATAATCGACTGTCATACCGAATAATCATCAAAAACAGTTAATTGAAAGGGTATGGGTGAGGCCAATATGTAGCCCGTGACCCCGCCCAAGTACCTCTCGCTCGATACCCCCCAAATCGCTAGGGTTTGGGCTCTCCTCCCGCCCCTTCCATTGCCCCTGGCGGCTGGCATCTCTGGTAGCTCCAGCCACCGCCGCGCTCCCTTCTCCGTCCCCGTTCCCTCCCATTCAGCTGCTCCCCGTCACCCCCATCCATGACCTGCCGCCCAGACCTACAAGAAGCCCTCATCTCCGACTCTAGCAAGCCACCGCCGGCCATCTCCCGCTGTAGCATTTTGTAGGTATGTTGCCTCTCGATTTGGATGCATCAAGATCGGAGCCTCCAGGTACCATTTCTACACCTCTTGGTTGTGCCTTTTGCCCTTTTGTATGCCATATTTCAATATAATTATATTGCTAGGAACTTGGGAGTATGAAATAACACAAAAAAATTATATATGTTGGCAAAATATTGCCATTTCCTGTTTTATCAACCGATTAATCCAGTTAATCGGCCGATTCGCCGATTAATCGCTACTTAGTGGCCGAGCGAGCCGTTAGCAGTTAACGAATTCCTGAACAATGGATGCATGCTTCTTCTTAATTTTGGACAAATCCAAAAAAATTGATGAATTCATCAAATCGAAGATTCCAGCTTCGAGATGCCTTCTTAAATCCATAAATGGACCTCTGAAGCTTGCATACTTTACCATCATCCCTTGGTAAGACAAAACCCACTGGTTGTATCATATACAACTCTTCCCTCAATGTTTCGATTTAGGAAGGTGCTTTTCACGTCCATCTGCCATATTTCGTAATCGAAATGTGCAGCAACTGCTAGTAGAATCCGAATATACTTTAGCTTCACTATGGGAGAGAATGTCTCATCATAGTCAATTCCTTGAATTTGTCGGAAACCTTTTGCGACAAGTCAAGCTTTGTAGACAGTGATGTTTCTATTAGCGTCCGTCTTTTTCTTGAAGATCCACTTATTCTTTACAGCCTTTTGGCCTTCGGGAATATCCACCAAGGTCCATACTTGGTCGTCATACATGGACTTCATTTTGGATTCCATCGTTATTCGCCATTTATCAGAGTCAGGACCTTCCATTGCTTCCGTGTAGGTTGCAGGTTCATCATGTTCCACAGTCATGACCATGTTCACAATGTAACTGTACCATTTAGGGGTAACACGTTTCTTTGTTGAACTGCGAGGTTCGATAGCTATTCTTCATGAGGTTCATGATCATCATCATTTGCTCCCACTTAAATTGATAAGGGTGGCTCCGGAACAGCTTCCGTTGTGACACTCGGTATTTGAAGATCATGCTCGATAATCTCATCGAGTTGTATCTTCCTTCCACTTACACCTTTCACGAGAAACTCTCTCTCGAGGAAGGTACCGTTCTTCGTGACAAACGGTTTTCCCTTAGTTTTATAGTAGAAGGTATATCCAATAGTGTCCTTTGCATATCCTACTAAGATGCATGTTTCCGCTTTAGGTTCGAGTTTGTCAGGCTGCGGTTTCTTGACATAAGCCTCACATACCCAAACCTTTAGAAAGGACAACTTTGGCTTAGTGTCATGCTATATCTCATACGGTATTGTCTTCACGGATTTGGATGGTGCTCTATTTAAAATGAATACAGCAGTCTCAAGTGCATATCCCCAGAAAGATACAAATAAGTCGATAAAAGACATCATAGACCATACACTATCAAATATGGTGTGATTATGTTGCTCGGATACACCATTACGCTGCGGTGTTCTGGCTGGAGTAAGTTGTGATACAATGCCACAAGCCTTCATATGTGTGTGATGTCTACGCACTTCTATTCTTTTAGATGGTTGTTGGGCCTCCAAGTGCAGAGGTTTGTAGAACAACAGCAAGTTTTCCCTTAAGTGGATCACCCAAGGTTTATTGAACTCAGGGAGGAAGTGGTCAAAGATATTCCCTCTCAAGCAACCCTGCAATCAATATACAAGAAGTCTCTTGTGTCCCCAACACACCTAATACACTTGTCAGGTGTATAGGTGCACTAGTTCAGCGAAGAGATAGTAAAATACAAGTGGTATGGATATAAGATAACGGTGCTAGAAAATAGATTGATGGCGTGGAAGAGACTAAAGGCAAACTGAAATAAAGATGAAAGCAAGCAAACATGTAATAGATCTAGTAGCAAACGGTGTATCGATGTTTAGAAACAAGGCCTAGGGATCATACTTTCACTAGTGAACACTCTCTCATAAATATATTATCTTCATGATACTACTCTTAACTACTCTCCGGTTGGACACTCTAATCCACGGTAGGGCTATAACAGCACACCTCAAAGTAAGCCTTTCCCATCTAGAAAACCCCACACTGTCACCTTGAGTACTAGATGAGTCCAACAAACACCACAATTTCATAAAGACATCCAACTCCAAATATAACTCATAACAAGTATTTGTAATCTCTAGCCTAAGTGCCACCATGGTGTGCACGCTGTCACTTTCACACACATGGGGAGAGCAGAGATTCATTAAAGCACTTGAGTAGCAAGGTAGATCTATAGATTACAAGCTCATGACCACAACAAGATCATGCATAGATAGAGAGATAAACACATAGCTACAGGTAGAACCCTTAGCCTCGAGAGAGAACTATTCTCTCCTCATCATGGGAATCAGCAACGGTGATGGAGATGGTGGTAGAGATCGTTGGAGATGGCTCCGGGGGCACTTCCCCATCGGCGGCGGCGGCACGGAGGACTCCTTTCCCGCCGCCGGTATCACAGGAGAGCACCGCCCCTTAGCACCCTTTCTTCATGGATTTTTGGGATCCCTTCCCCATGGAGATGGGATCTATGGGGAAGGAAAAAACGTGGCTTTGGTGGCTGCAAATTCGTGGGTGGAGGTGTCTCCGACGAATTAGGGTTTCTCCCTTTATATAGTTTCTCGGATTCCCGTCACCCCATCTTGGGCTGCAGTAAATCGGGTCTATCAGGCCCATCCGGACTCAGAATCAGCTAAATTTTATGTCCAAGACGTTTGTCGTGAAATTTCCAACAACTTTGTAGTTGAAGAATTTTCCGTTTGACGTCGTCTTAGACCCGAAACGTGTCCATTTTCAAAAAGAGTTCTGAGATAGATTTCTGGAAAATCCCAATTTGACTCCAACAAGGTTTCCACTTGTACTTTTGGTAATTCCTACATATCAAAGTGTAGAATAAGAATATTTTGCACTTTTGCAACTATTAGTAGGTTAGTCCAAATAAATCATGAACTTTATATAAAAAGGAGTATCAAAAGCATATTATTACAATAAAATCATCAAAAAGTATAGATACGTTATGGACATATCAACATCCCCAAGCTTAGTTCCTGCTCGTCCTCGAGTAGGTAAACGGTAAAACAATATAATTTTTGAGGTGACACGCAACCAACACAATCTTGATCATCATTATTGTAAAAGCATTGTTAGCTGGGATCAAGGTACTCTAAACATGAACATTATAGATAGAGTTATAACAATAAGACATAGCAACTATGTTGTAACATGAAAAGGTACAAACAAAAGATCATGAATAACAATGCATTGAAAGACGTTTGCTTGTTTCACATAAAGAAAACATAGCATAGTTGCATTCAGCTTGTCCCTCATAGAGTAGCAAATATAAATGCATAGGACACCTTCAAAGTTCATAAGAGTGACCAGCTACAAATATTTTTAAAACAAGCAATATCAAGTTATGCATCAATCAACTAGTCTTGGGACAATGCACATAGAACTAAGAATGGCCACTATGCTCTCAAAGTAGGTGCATAAATATAATGGTGGAAGAAAGGCCTTCATAAAAGGAAGTAGGGATTCAAGTCTCATAAAGAGCTTCCAAAAATTATGGTACTTAATAGCTTTTAGCTCGCATTGCCCCTATCAAAAGCATCTTGAAGTGATTAAGGTTAAAGTGAACAAACTATGGTGTACATGCTTGACGAAGTATAAGTTAGAAATCTCATGTCCCTTGAATACGAGGGCCGCTCCTCATGCTACTCAACTTTAGTCACTGATAAATTCTTGTCATCGTAAGTACATGTGTATCATAGAGAACCGCCAACGGGGTACCCCTTGCCCGATGATACGGAAGAATCCCCATATCAAAATGACAAGGCAAGCAGACAACGAGCATCTCAGCAATCTTCTTATTTACCATGGGAATATGGTGCCTTTTCTCTCTTTCCTCTTTTTATAATCTCATTTTTTTCTCTTTTTCTCTTTTTCTCAATATAGGACTCTTTTTTTATAAGAAGAATGCTTCATAGACAGCTCATTATGGTTACGCTGCAGGTTTCCACCATGTCAGCATGGATTAGACCAGCGGCCCAGGCGTTTCTCTAACACATATACAAAACTCCATGGACTTACAAGCTCCCCTTTCATTTCACACCGACGACATCCATAGACAAAAGAGCATGATATCAACTAGGTACAAAGTACAAGTGCAATGTTGAAAGCGTTCCCCATGATAGCATGGTTCCGCTAATCCCCAACATATAAGTGCAAGCATATACAACATAGACGACACAATGGTTCAAGTTTATTAAGGGCAAGAAAAGTAAAGTGTGCCATCAAGTTCGTGAGAGCTTTAATCACTAATTTTCATAACAAGTTTAATTTGGAAGGTAAACAAAAACATGAATATACTTGGAATAGCATAAGCTAGTAGGTAGATATGGTGGACTCTTTGGAATAACTTGGTTTAGGGAGTTGGATGCATGAGTGGAACTCATACTTGGTTGTGGAGGCTAGCAAAAGACTGGGAGCGACAAACTAAGAGAGCAATAATGACCATAATCATGCAGAGCGACAAAACATCATTGATCAAAGCATAAAGTGATACTACAAGTTGAAAACTAAAGGATCATAAAGGCTATGGTGACTTGAGATAGTCATAACATGGTGTGAGCATGCGCCAAGTCAACCCAAATAAAGCATCAAAGGAGAATACCACTATACTATGCTTTAATATGCTAAAACAACGCATGATTCATCCAAGGCATATTAAGCAATCTCAATTGTTTATAACAAGTCATGCTACAACAAAGAATACTAAGCATAAATCCAAAACAATATCAAACATGGCATGACAAAGCATAGGCCACAGTCAAAAACAAACTCTCCTTAACACTTAAGCATGAACTTTCCTACTCTTTTCCAAACCAAACCAAACTATTTGAAAACCAATGCATGCAAGAGGGGGTACAACCAATTTATTCAGCAAACTAAGCAAACCAAGCAAACGAAAAAACCAAAACAAAAACGAAAAATAAGACACTCCAAGAACAACACAATTGTGCATGAAACAATAAAAATTAAGCGTTTGGAAGAAACCTGAGATTTTTATTGATGAAGAAGGGGATGCCTTGGGCATCCCCAAGCTTTGATGCTTGTACTTCTTGGATATTTCTTGGGGTGACACGCGTGGCATCCCCAAGCTTGAGCTTTAGTCCATTTATTCATCTCATTACTCATTCCTTCCATACACCTGAAATTTTTCCTTCATACAAAACTTCACACAGTCTTTATTAGCAACATTAGTGCACTCATGATAATAGGTCTTTAGGTTCAGTTCCAAAACCAATAAAACTTTCATTAAAACACAAGCTACTGAAGCACTTCCCTCAAAAAGCTCAATTCTCCAAAAAAGAACTCAAAAAGGAATCAACAAGAAGCAAATACAAATAATGGCAGAAATCTGTCAAAACAGACTAGCAGGTAAAAACCAATTTTTTCGAAGACCTTCTGTTGCTCAAATTGAAAAGTGTTGAACTAACGAAAGTTAGATAACAACCTGGGGAAGAATCACAAAACTTCGCGCCTAAAACGGACGTACAGCTATTTTACACGAATTTTTACGGTGAAGCACAAAAATCTGTTTCGGGACAGCAACTTTTCCAATCATTACTTATCTCTCATTAGAGGCTACTCTTGGCACAAAAAGCAAATAAAAAGGATAAAGAGAGGTTATTGCAGAAGTAATAACTTCCAAGACTCATCTAAAACTTTTGGGTTATCTCCCAATAAGTACTTTTCTTTAACGCCTTTATGTTAGGCATGATAGTTTGAGAAGATCCTCACATAACAAATATGAATTGAAGTAAAAGAGAGATCAAGAAGCAAATTCAAAGCACATTTAATTCTAACCCACTTCCTATGCATAGGAATCTTGTAAAGAAATAATTCATGAAAGCACAAAGCAACAAGCATAGTAAAGCAAAACAAGTGCAACTTCAAGATTTTCAACATAAAGAGGGCAAACTTAATATTATTGAGATGCATAAAACCATGTTTCCCTCTCTCGTAATAACTTTCAGTAGCATCATGAATAAAATTAACAATATAAATATCACATAAAACATTCTTATCATGATCCACCTGCATATAATAATTATTACTCTCCACATATGCATATTCATTCTTATTAATCATAGTGGGAGGAAATTCAATAAATAGCTATCATTATTATTCTCATCAACATAATCATCAAATATAGAAGGCATAGTGAGATGCATAAAACCATGTCTACGCACTTCTATTCTTGTAGACAGTTGTTGGGCCTCCAAGTGCAGAGGTTTGTAGAACAGCAGCAAGTTTTCCCTTAAGTGGATCACCCAAGGTTTATCGAACTCAGGGAGGAAGTGGTCAAAGGTATTCCCTCTCAAGCAACCCTGCAATCAAGATACAAGAAGTCTCTTGTGTCCCCAACACACCTAATACACTTGTCAGGTGTATAGGTGCACTAGTTCGGCGAAGAGATACTAAAATACAAGTGATATGGATATAAGATAACGGTGCTAGAAAATAGCTTGATGGCGTGGAAGAAACTAAAGGCAAACTGAAATAAAGATGGAAGCAAGCAAACAGGTAACAGATCTAGTAGCAAACGGTGTATCGATGTTTAGAAACAAGGCCTATGGATCATACTTTCACTAGTGAACACTCTCTCATAAATATATTATCTTCATGATACTACTCTTAACTACTCTTCGGTTGGACACTCTAATCCACGGTAGGGCTATAACAGCACACCTCAAAGTAAGCCTTTCCCATCTAGAAAACCCCACACTGTCACCTTGAGTACTAGATGAGTCCAACAAACACCACAATTTTATAAAGACATCCAACTCCAAATATAACTCATAACAAGTATTTGTAATCTCTAGCCTAAGTGCCACCATGGTGTGCACGCTGTCACTTTCACACACATGGGGAGAGCAGAGATTCATTAAAGCACTTGAGTAGCAAGGTAGATCTATAGTTTACAAGCTCATGACCACAACAAGATCATGCATAGATAGAGAGATGAACACATAGCTACCGGTAGAATCCTTAGCCTCGAGAGAGAACTACTCTCTCCTCATCATGGGAATCAGCAATGGTGATGGAGATGGTGGTGGAGATCGTTGGAGATGGCTCCGGGGGCACTTCCCCGTCGGCGGCGGCGCCACGGAGGACTCCTTTCCCGCCGCCGGTATCACAGGAGAGCACCGCCCTTAGCACCCTTCCTTCATGGCTTTTTGGGATCCCTTCCCCATGGAGATGGGATCTATGGGGAAGGAAAAAACGTGGCTTTGGTGGCTGCAAATTCGTGGGTGGAGGTGTCTCCGACGAATTAGGGTTTCTCCCTTTATATAGTTTCTCGGATTCCCGTCACCCCATCTTGGGCTGCAGTAAATCGGGTCTATCAGGCCCGTCCGGACTCGGAATCAGCTAAATTTTATGTCCAAGACGTTTGTCGTGAAATTTCCAACAACTTTGTTGTTGAAGAGTTTTCCATTTGACGCCGTATTAGACCCGAAACGTGTCCATTTTCAAAAAGAGTTCTGAGACAGATTTCTGGAAAATCCCAATTTGACTCCAACAAGGTTTCCACTTGTACTTTTGGTAATTCCTACATATCAAAGTGTAGAACAAGAATATTGTGCACTTTTGCAACTATTAGTAGGTTACTCCAAATAAATCATGAACTTTATATAAAAAGAAGTATCAAAAGCATATTATTAGCATAAAATCATCAAAAATTATAGATACGTTATGGGTGTATCAGTGTGCCAAACTCGTAACTCAAATAATTTCCCCCAAGATCAGTATGAATGTGCTTGATTTTCTTGTCGAGTTGATTCTCAACTTTACTCTGAAATTCTTTGAACTTTTCAAAGGTTTTAGACTTGTTCTTCATTAAATAGATATCTGTATCTGCTCAAATTTTGAGATATATCCGTATCTACTCAAATCATCAGTGAAGGTGATAAAATAATCATAACCATTGCGTGTGGAGACGCTCATTGGTCCGCATACATCGGAATGTATGACTTTCAATAGGTCTGCATCCTATTCCATCATACCATTGAACGATGTCTTGGTCATTTTTCCCATGAGGCATGGTTCGTATCTGTTAAGAGATTCGAAATCCAACGATTCCAGAAGTCCGTGAGAATGGAGCTTCCTCATGCATTTTACACCGATGTGACCTAGATGCCAATGCCACATATACATGGAATTATCACTATCATTCTTGCATCGCTTGGCATATATGTTGTGGATGTGAGTGTCTTCACAATCAAGATTCAATAAGAATAAACCTTTCTTTTGTCACACATGAGCATAAAAAAATATTCATATAAATAGAAAAACCACTTGTATCTGATTTAAACGAATAATGGTCTTGCAACAAGATGGACCCACTAACAATATTCATGCTCAAATCTGGTACATAATAACAATTATTCAAAATTAAAACTAATCCTGAAGGGAGACGCAGAGGGAGGGTGCTGCAAACCATGACTTCAACTCGGTTGCCACTATCGACGTGCATCGTCACCACGTCCTTCACCATGTGCCGCTTATTCCATAACTCTTGCTGAGAGTTGCAAATATGAGCAATAGAACTAGTATCAAATACCCAGGTGTTGCTCCTGGCACTAGTGAGGAAAACATCAATGATATGTATATCGTATATACCTTTCTCTTTGGCAACGACCTTGCCAGCCTTCTTATCATCTAGATAATTGGGGCAGTTACGCTTTGAGTGACCCTCACCCTTGTGTTATAAGCACGAGACGCTGGGCTTGACCCTGGGTGCCCTGGAGGAAGAAGCAATAGGTTTGTCGTACCTCTTGGGTTTTCCCTTCTTGTCCTTGCCCTTCTTGGCAGATTTATTGAAGTCGACAGTCTTATTGATCATCAAGATGGTGTGCTCCTTCTTCATTTCCACCTCAGCGTGCTTGAGCATGGCGAACAACTCAAACAGGGTTTTTTCATACCCTACATGTTGTAGTTTAGCACATAACTCTTGTAGCTAGGGGACAGAGACTGCATCACCCTATCAATCTTCAGCTCGTCGTTGATTTGACAATCAAGGTAATTCAGGCGTTGAACATAGCTAGACATTTTGACCACATGCTCTCTCAAGCTGTTGTGCTCCTCCATCTTAGCCGAGAAGAAGAGGTTCAAAACCTCATACCTCTCAGACCGGGCTTGGGGCGCAAAGATGGCCTTGAGATCAGAGATGATCTCAAAGGTGCTCTTATTCTCAACGCGCTTCTGCAGGTAGGCCTCCATGGCATAGATCATGCCACTCTGGACACAGGCGTTATCATGTGCCTTCTGCTAATAAACATTTTTATCAACCTGAGAGGCAGTAGCTGCGAGTTGGTCACCTATAGTGGCCTCAAGTATGTTTGAGAGCTTCTGGGGAACAAGGAGAATCCTTAGATTGCGGGACCAGGCAGTAAGTTCGTCCCGTCGGTTTTGAGCTTTTCTTTCTCAAGGAAGGGGACAAGGTTGAAGGTAGGGCAAGACATCTACAATAGTATTTGTAAAGTAGTTAATCTTATTGTTCATAATATGGGTTCTAATTTAGGCAAACTAAAATACCAGAACTCCCACTCAAACAAACATCCCTCAACATTCCTTTGGTGACAACACGGTCCCTTTACAACGCATCATCCCCAATCATCACGGCCTTTGATGCAGCTGACAGGGTAGATATCACCATATCGATCACATCACATGTCATTCATGCTTAACCTTTCGGCCATCTGTGTTTAGAGGCCATGTCTGTACATGCTAGGCTCACCAAATTTAACCATATTGTATTGCAGTGCATACATGGATTACACCCACCATATGCAAACGCAGAGATGTCTAACACCCGATCATCACGGCATGTTTCATAACTTCAAACTTTCTTGGTGGTGCACACGTCTGGGAGAACACGAATATTGGAATTATAGTATGAGGGATTATCTTATTATGCTACCATCGTAAGTCTAATACTAGCACAACAAGATCCACACAACAATTATAATATTGGAAAATAGTTATGTTTGTGTGATATGTGATGGTTGTCACGTCTTGATCTCCATCGAGAGCGCCAGCATTTGCACCGGGTTCACGACACCACCTTGCCTTCGGCTTTTCATCCCATAAACACTTATCTAAACCACACATATCACTTGCCCTCCTGCAAAAAAAAGTTAGACGTCTTTACTTTATTTTTACAAGTTTTACGTGGTTGATTGGGCTTTCGCACAATAACCGATTCTTACCTACGAATCCAACCACAACGTGGATTAACTAGTTGTTGTTTTTAATTCATTTTCAGATCGTCCTTTGTAAGTGCCATATACACTAATGTTGGAGAGATAGACATCCGCCATCCACTTATACGATACAAACCATATGTTAGTCGTTGAACCAGTCTTGCGTAAGGTTGGTCCGGGCCGCTTCATCTGACCTTATTGTGATATTAGAAAGTACACATAGGAGGGTAGAAATTAGAAAATCAATGCCCACACAATCCATGTGTGTTCTATCATACTGGTACATCTACGCATAGATCGCTCTAATACTACTGAAGGGGTTTCGTGGTAGAAAACAAAAAATCTTACTACTAGAACACACCACCCAAGATCTATCTATGGAGAAGTATAATAATGAGTGGGATACGATATTCATACCTTTGAAGACCTGATACGGGATTATGTTCTTGCACAAACGTTGTTGATGAAGCCGAGCGTAGCAGACCTCGAGGTCTAGAAGGATCCAAGAATCCAGCACCACTAACGGCAGTGCCTCATCAAGTTCTACACATGTCCGATGTAAAAGACGTCTCCCAAGCCCCGATCCAGCAAGGCAGTGGAAGAAGAAGATCTGGACAGATTCCAGCAGCACGACGACGTGCACTGGGTGGAGAAATATCTACCTCGTGTAGCACGTTCCTAACTTGGGAACACGTAGAGAGGGAGAGAGAGAATGGCAAAGGCCAATTGTAGGATGAGGAATTAGGGTGAATGGCACCCCTATATATAGAATAAAACTAGGTACTCCCACCTCTCCAAGTCCCGGGGTGGGACTAAACTTGGGAGGAGGTGGGAGGAGGGGCTGCCGCTGGTAGGGTGGGCCCCACCTGCGTGCGCCCTAGCCCATTTGGTGGCCGGTGGCGGTGGGAGCCCCCCACCCGCGCGCTCTAGCCCACCAAGGGCCGATGCCTCCCCTCTTGGGCCTCCTCCCTCCTAGGGAGGGCCCATGTGGTTTTTCCCCTTTTTCATTTATATTTAATATCAATTCATAATTAAATATTAAATACACTATTCAATTCCTAATTATTCAAAACTCCTTTTTGAATGGATTCCTATCACTTCGGTATTCTCTCTCTAGAACGTTTCCAGTTCTCTTTTCCTATTTCTATCGGTAGAAGATCAACCCGTAGTGTCGATTACCCTTAAGCTTTACACCCTTACAATTCGGGAATGTTCAGTCATGAAGGAGACATCTCTCGGATCAATGACCATGAGCGGTATCTGAAAACACATGATGATCCCTTCATATTCCACAAATTTGGTTGTTCGCTTGAACCTTATAAACGTCGAGTCTTATTCCATTTGTCCAACGATACCTGGTTTGTCCAAGACCTGATCTCATGTATTTGTATACAGTTCAATCTTGTCACCAACAAACACGTTTACTCATTCTCGCGGTATCACATCCCTTTGACCTAGTCACATGCTTGTAAGCTCATTGATGTGATCTCACTGAGTGGAACCGGAGTATCTATCCATCACTCGGATAGGCAAGTCCCGATCTTGATGCATGCGCCTCAACCATTCCCCTGGAATACCTAAAACACACCTTTATGGTCACTAGTTACGGACATGACGGTTGATGTGATCAAAGCAGCCGCGGGAGATAGTGATTAAACATGATCTCACGGTAGAAGGATTAAGTTACTATACTTTGCTAGATATTGCAACATTGAACGTTGTGACTGGATCACATTGCAATTCTATGGTTGGGTGTGTCCATCACTTCATTAAGTGATCTCGTTGTCATTTGATGTTTGTGTTAGTCCATGATCGGGAAACTTTGATCATCATCTGCCCAACGAACTAATACTAGAGGATACTAGGGACCTATTTGTTTATATACCATACCTGTATTAATGTTTCCGCTTAATACATTTATAGCATGATACAAAACTATTATGAACATTTAGAGATTTAACAGTAAAAAAGTTTATTTAGCCTCTAGGGAATATCTTCTTTAGTATCTACCCTAGTTTGGCTTGGAGGTAGTACCATAACGATGATGGCGATAGTACCGGCACTACAACTCATCATGGTGGTGATGCATGCGGGGTGGTAGTACTAGAATACCAGTGGTAGTATCGGCCCTAGAGAGTCTTGCTCCTTCTTCCTTCTCCCCTTCCAAGCCTCCATCTTATTGGGCTTGATTCTTCTGGCTTCCTCCCTTATCATCGTACATGTAAATGTGAACCTAGCATGGTCACATGATGGAGTATGAAATAGTTTACCATTTAACATGGTAGGAATTAGACTTGCATAGAGGATATATGATTCACCTTTGATGTCCAAGTTGACTTGGCATATGTTGGGGATCTTGATATATGGTGCTTGATGTGGTGATGATTGTAGATCTGGCTACATCATCTCCCACCACTTCAGAAAGAGTTGTCATGGCGATAATGCCCCAACACCATGCAGAGGAGGTACCATGATGAGCTCATACTTGTGGTTCACCATGTTGTCGTTCTTGTTTGTACCTATACACACAAAAGACCAACCAAAATATTTCTGTGTGTGATAGAGGAGCATATAATTTGTGACATGTCCAGTCTTCTTCGCAGGACCATTACCACAACAAAAGTTTATCAAACATAATGCATATGCAATGTCAATGTACAGGAATTTGTTTGAACATCATCCAAATGTGGGAATTCAAAAACACAATGAAAGTAATCATCATATAAATCAAAGCATCAGAAAGAGAAATTAGTCAACATCTTTGATGCAATAAGAGGAAAATTTGGCAATACCACATGAGGGGGAATATCCAAAACAACATCATTTGCGCAAACAAACCATCGGAAAGAGAAAGTTTTCATTATGTTTGATGTAACAACAATAAGAGAGATTTTATAACACTCGTGATAAGTAATGCTAAAAATAGCATTATGGTTGCACACAATACATCAGAAAGAGAAATTGTTCAACATTTTAGTTGAAAGCATAAATCATGATTATCAAATAGCAAAGAAACATGATTTTCACAAGACAAAGGAATATGATCGACATGCTTACAAACAAACCATAAGAAAGAGATTTTTTCCAACATGAATAATGCAAAGTATACAAAAGGTATTAGCGCCGGGTTCGATCTTAAACTTACATGGGGGATGCTCTCTAGAGCTCATTTTGCCAACTCGTGACCAATCGAGGTTGATATTGGAGTGCGGGTACCTACACACAAAATAGACAAAAGAAAGAATGTGTGTGCATGGTAGATAAACATATTATCCATCATGATACATATTTTTATTTACATATCACCATTAGCATCAAACAAGTTATTATGGAAATCATGGTGACTATGCAAACAATACATGGGATCATGCTCATCATGGAAATAATCAAAATCTCCAAAATTTGAGAAAGCTATGGGGGAAATCTCATTATAAACGATATGATGAATATTGTTGTAAGAAAACATGTGAAAGAGCGATTGTTTAACATATTGTAAGCAATCAGAGAAATTGAATAACATTCATGAACAAAAATTTTCAAAGAAATGGCATGGTTGCTGACAAATATAGGAAATGAGAATCACATTTTTTTCGCAACAATTGGAGGATAAAAGAAACATCTACATCATGGCATGTCTATGAAAATGTCAACGCAATCAAATAATACCACATGATAGACATTATGCAAAAACAAAGCATCACATGGGAATATGGATGAAGCATGTGTAATTTCACAAGTAGTATCCATAGATGCAAATAATCACAATCCATCATGTCCAATAGTGGGAGCATGACATCATAAATACCCATATTTTTACCTTGGTGTGTACCTCTCATCAGTGGCGGACCCAGAAGATTCTGGAAGCTTGGGCAAACATGTCTAAAATACCATTTCTCAAACAAAATCACCACAGACAGTCAAAAAATACAAGGCGTCGTACGTCGGCAAGCCTGGACGACTGCCTAGGCTGGAGGGATGGTGGATCCGCCCCTGCCTCTCATGTGAAATGAGTGTTATGGTAGTAGGAGACTCCTTGTGGCCGTTTTCTTCATCATCTATGGGGATTGCATCATCTTCGTCCACCATGTACATCTTCTCAATTTGGGGAACCATCATCTCAAGGCTTCGTGCTTCTTGCTCCATGAAACATAGCACATCATGAGAGAACACACTAGAGGTAGAGAGTAAGTTGTTAGAAATTGAAATAGCCTCATTTGACCTATCAACTACCACTCTCAACTCACTATGTGTATCACTCTTACCCTCAAAGTGAAAGTACTAAATCTCACATATGGTGGAGTCAATCATATTACTTTTGTTCTCACTCAAGTGGGCTAAATGACTCTTATACTCACATGGTATTGGTGTACCACTTCATCACTCAAACATATAGGGATATCCTAGGATTTCTGAACTCCATGTGCCTCTATTACTGAAGGGAAAATCCCATACTCGCCATCCTCAACTTTTTTCCTCCACAAATGAGTGCCATAAGATGTGCATACTTAATTTCGTCGTCGTCCAAAATGATGAATTTATCATAGATCGCATCCATGGATGCGGGTGCCATTGTAGTGGTGGCAATAGAGGTGGAAGATATCATATGAGAAGTCGGATCTTTATGTGCATGGGACGTCATGTTATCCCTTGAGGTAGCGCTGTGACCCTCGCCTTCATCCAAGCTTTTGCACCACGACTTGAAAACGCCAACTTCATGGGGAGTCATTTTGGCGACAGACTTGTCCAACTCGGCAAGGTAGAGATCCATGGATTTCTTCTCAATCTTGTTGAAATATCTTCTTAACTGATGAGATGGGGCAAAGGCTTCGCTTTCGTTTAGAATTAAAAAAATGTCTCAGTGATAAACTCGCCGTGGATTCTGAATTCATCTCGCTTGTGTATGAGAACACCTACTGAGTGTACAGAACTCCATACGTACGTGGGATACAGTTCAAATTTCTCCTTCATTCCAGGCATGATATGTGCAGCCGGAAGGCTGTCGATCGCTACACGAATGCGACGTATACCTCGTAACAAAAAGGCCAAGCTTTTGACTTTGTTTCCGTGGCCGCCGTGGCGTCCCCTATCCATCCCCTGCAATCCACAACTTTGCTCTGAAGGTGACGCACACCAGTCTTTGCCTGGAAGCTAACGCTGCATTATTACACCTCGCAGTCTCACTCCTCCAAATCTCCAATCCTGCCCGTCGTCCATGAAAATGGAAATAAAAAGGACAGAAGAACAATAGTACTCCGTACTCGTATGCCCACTCACGAGCCATGACCACATTCTGAACGTATAATAGTAGTAGCAAGTACTACACTTACCTTGCCACGGCAGCAAACATTAAAACTAATTTTAAAAAACTTGAAGTACGTGTTTGATCACTCATGACGGAGTCTTCATGGCAACCACGACCTAGCCTGCAAGATGCATCGTCTCACTTCGTGTCCAAACCACGATCTCCTCATGTATGCACGCATCATATTGTACTGTGCTGTACTGTCCTTTTTGTTTTGGCAAGATGCATTGTCAATCCAGATGAGACGATCCTGCATTTTGGCTACTACTAGATCGGTTGTGTGTGTGCTCGAGTGATTACGAAGGTCCGTGGGCAGAGTGATAACACACCCCAGTGCGGCGGATTAATTAGTGAGCACTGCTCGCCAAGATCTCGCGTCTCGATTAGCAACGATTCTGGAGCTACAGCGTAACAGTATCGATCGGTCGAATGACAGCGAGCGTGCCCAGCACAGCGCAGCAGAACGAACGGATCACGCCCCGCCCAGCCTGGATGATCTGGACCCTCTGAAAGCAGATTTCGATCGCGATATTTTTTAACAACGCTGACAGACAGATGCGACGGATGCAGCGACCACTAATCTTCTTGGCTTGTAAATCTGTCAAATTTTTCTACTGTATAACTATAGATGAACAGGAGCAGGTAGTGAGACTGCGAGAGTGAATGCCGCTGCCTGTCCGATGTACGCCTCGTGTAGGAGGAGTCTCTGTAAGATCGTCGATCGATCATCATCAATCTCGTAATAATGGGGGAGGCCTGATCCCTCATCGGCACATCATCACTGGGTGTCCCGGCCAGAGCTGTCCCTGTCTCTGGGTACTTATCGCCACAGCTAATAAAAGGCAACCCACAAATCCAGCCCCATTCAGCAACTTTGCTTGTTCCTTCTGTCCACCATGTCCTTTCGTTCAAGACTCCCGAGGCTGCCCCCCCTTCCTCTGCATGCATCCATGGCTGCGGATGATGAACAGATCCCAGAATGAGAAGGCAACAATCCTGGCTACTCAGCTGCTCCAAGTCAAGTGGCAACATCCAGGGAGCAGTGTCAAGTACTGCTGCGTTTTTCTCATCAGCATCCATGTGCTTGGATTAGCATGATAATGCAGGGACCAGATTCATTCTCATTAGGCAAGGCACAATTAAGGGTCTTAATAATGGTATTTATCAGCTAAAAATATTATATATATAATGTGGCAATACAAATCATACTATTACACATCTTCAATCCCCTCTTCGCTTGAAGAAGGGGCATAAGGCAAGGGTCTGAGCGTGTGCCGCGCCGATCTATGTACCGATCATGTTTGTTCGTAGCTAGCTAAGCTAAACTTGCGATGAGGAGACGGTGATGATAGGCAGAGCTAGCGTTCCGTTGTTGGTTCTGTCCAAAAGAATCATTACACCAGGAAGATGGATGGGAAATTAATTAGAAGCTACTTAAGGCACCACTACTAGGGCCCAACGTTGTTAGGTTGAATCTCTCAGAGCGCTTCCATGGATGATGGATGGCAAGCTTCATCACACTGCCTTCACTCTATGTACAGCGGGCGTCGTCGGGGCTTCCGATCGAGCTTCTCCTGCCACCCGGTGATGTCTGTCAATCAAAGCTCCATTTTCATGTGGACCGTTTGCAACGAACCTGATCGATCCACACATAGGTTAGTGACAGCGATGCGAAATTCAGAATTCATCAGGTTCAAAGGGGAAAGTGCTGAACTTACCGTCGTAGCTGTTCGAAGAGGTGGCGATCTCCTGGCTCTGCCCCATGTCCATTTGAACCACGCTCTGCAGATCTTGCCAGAACGCCCCAACCTGCGAAGAGCGTGATTTTTTCATCCTCAAGTTTAGCTCCCTACGAAGACCGCGTGCGTGATCTCGAGGAATGCTTGCGCATGTATCGTTACCTGAGAGGCGGCGTCGCCGACGCCATTGAGGAAATGGTGCTGCGAGCCCATGGACCGGCAGAACGCCGGGTCGAGCGGGTGCATGGAGCCCTGATCGTCCATGTCCTCTCCCATGCCGCAGCCGAGCGGGTTGCTCCCCTGGTTCCCCTGGCTCATGTAGGGGAGCGGCGCGCCTGAGGCGTCCAGAGGGAAATGGGAGCCCTGCAACGGGCCACATGACTGCTGCATCTGAACAACAGAAAGCATAATTGGAACATGAGTAATTCGAGCTAGCTAGCCAGTTTGCCTCAACAAGCAGAGAGGGACCAAATGTGGGCGATGCTTTGTCCTCACATCTTTAGCGAGCAGGCTGGGCAAATTGTTGAAGTCCAGCTGGGGATTCACGGTGGCCAGCTTCATGGACAGAAACTGCAAAGATTGTACATGAAGGGCAAAGAGTTTCAGACAGTGTACTCCTCGGTGTTCCGAAAAGGCAAATGCTGCGGTTTCATGATGGTTATACTACATTTGCATATGTGGGTTGGGAATGGGCGCATACCTCGACTTGCCGTTGCAACGATTGCACGTAGTTTATGATCTCGTCGAGCATGACCGCCTTGCCTACCACCTGAAACAGGCAAATTTTTCACAATTTCAAAAATCTGGGCACACCCAAGCTCTCAAGCTCTGAAGTGGCAACTATTTCAATTGTGAGTTTTTTTTTCTTTTCTTTTGCAGTTATAGTACCTTGTTGCAACCCGGCACAAGATCCTGCAGCAGCTTCATCCTCTGGCTGATCTTCTCTCTTCTCACCTGATCAAGGGAAAACAATAGCTAAACATAAATAAAATGTAATTCTGGAAAGATGATCAGTCACAAACAAAAGAGCTGTGGAATGCAATTCAGGGTAGGGTCCCAAGAATCAATCGTACATACCCTCTCGGCGAGGCTGTGGCTGTCCGTCGCCTCCCCGCGCCTCGCCCGGACATGGATGAAGTCCTGGTGCGGGTCGGGGACGGGCTTCGACGTGCCGTCCTTGCCCTGCTTCTTGCCGCCGTTCTCACTGCTGCTCTGCGCCGCTTTCCCCTTGGCAGAGCTGTCCTCGCCGCCGTTGCTCTCCATGGACTTGCAGCGCTTCGACGCCGAATCGTCCTGCACGATCACGCTCGTAGGATGAGATCATCGATCTTCAGCTTAGCTCCAGAGCATACATGGCTGAGCGGAATTCTGTTTTTTTTTAATAGAATGAGCGGAATTCTGATCGCGCGCGCGTACGTACCTTGGCGAGGAGATCCTTGGCGGAGGTGGACATGTAGCTGTCCTTGCCTTTCCCCTTCCCGCCGGCGGCCTTCCGCTTCCGCGCATTGCCGTCGGAGGCCCCCTTGAGCGCCGTCCCCGCGCTGGCCGACGCCGGATCGGACACCGACGACTCGTCCCGGCCGTTCCCGAGCTCCATCTCCCTCAATGCGCCGACCGGGCCGTCGTCTGGGAGGCCGAATTGCCCGCCGTAGCTGGCGCGGGCGTCGAAGCCGGAGAGCCTCGCGGCGCGCTCGGCGAAGCCCGGGTCGGCGAGGAACTGGTCCAGGGAGCCCATGGGCATCAGGTTCTCCAGCGTCGGCAGGCCGGGCGCGCCGGCGCCGCCCGGGTAGTGGTGGTGGTACTGCTGGCCCATCATGGAGAGGTTGAGCTTGGGGGGCGAGCTCCCGTAGTGCGGGCGCGGCGAGATCCCAAGCGGCGGCGCCGTGGAGTTGGACGCGGCCGGGGAGGAGGCCATCGGGTCGAGGCGCCCCGCCGCGGACGCGTCCATGGAGCTGTCCCAGTTGAGGTTGAGGAAGCTCGCCGGCGGCGACGGCGGCAGCTGGTCGGGCGGCCCGCAGTTCATCTCTCGCCCCCTCGCCGGAATCGCGCGCGAAGATCTGTCTGCGACTCTCCGCAACCGCAATTGCGCAAGAAACACCGGCACCGCGGTCCCAAGAACGAGTCGAACTCCGAGAAGAACCGTGCGATGACGAGCGGAGACGCCCAAGGAAGCAAAGAAACGCGGGAGGCAAGTACCCACCAAATCCCACTACGGGGGGGAGGGAGAGATAAGGTAAAGGTGGGAGCTTTTTGGTGTGCGTGACAACGCAGGAGGGGAAAAGTGCCGAGGAGTGGGAAAGAAGCACCTAAGACAAAGCAAAAGCTTGCGCAGGGAAAAGCAGAGAGGGGACGAGACGAGGTAGAGGGAGATGGAGTGGTGGTGGTAGTGGTAGAAGTAGAGGTTGGGGGAGTGTGGTGGTGGGAGTATGTATACAGGTCCAGGATGGCATGGGTCAAAATGGATGGGCTATGGGCATCATCACCTCAGCCTTTCCTGCCATGAAAGATGGAAGAGGTAGAAGAAGAAGCTGGAGAGAGTGGCGCTGGAGAGAGCTCACCTCACCTCACCGGCTCGGTCAGGGTGGAAAAGTGGAGGCTCGAGTGGTGTGGTAGTGGTGAAAGAAGCTAAAGGGAGATGAGATGATGATGCATTGCATTTGCTGGCTGCCTTAAGCTGTGATGCAAACATAAAGAAATGCCCAAATTGAGGATGATAAAATTGTTGGACATGTTCTATTTTGCATTTTCCTGTGTTGTGTTTTTCTGATCCTGGGATATTTTTTAGTATTACTAGCACCAAAGTTTAATATAGAATACTAGTAAGAGGTGAATGTGATGGTCCCTATAGAATCAGGGCTGCCGTGGAATTGAGAGATGAAGCAATCATTAAATCGAGGAATGGGGAGAAGGCCACAAGGGGACAGTGGGTGCTTGGTAGTTTGGGTTGGATCCTACCACTGCTGCTGCTGGTGCTGGTGCCTACCTAACAAAATAAGAATCGTTTTTAATCATTGTCTTGGTTTTTAAATCTTGAGGATTGGCGCGGGGGGGGGGGGGGGGGGGGGGGGGGTGCAGTAGCCCATTGGATGGAACCCGGCGTGATTTGTTTTTCGCCCTGCCCCGGGAACTGTTTGATCCTGATTGGGGTTTTCATCCCCTTCTGTTCCATGATTTTTCTAGCAGCAGCCGACTGCTGCATCTCATCATCACTGCATGGAGTAGAGTACTCTCTCCTTCTATAAATAAGTGACTTGGATTTGTCTAAACTCAGATATATCTAAACACTAAAACATGTCTAGATACATGCGAATCTAATCAAACTCAAGTCATTTATTTCTGGACGGGGAGAGTATTATTTCGGAGAGTGGTAGTTTTTCTCTTCGTTTTCCTTGCTCCGATCTACGGTGTTGCGCTGTATTCTGAAATTCGATCGGATTTGGAGCAGGGACTACTACTCTACCCTTGGTCGTACTCGTACTATTTATTTACTCCACTTGTGAAGTTTGCCCTAAAAAATCGCATGGAGTATTTATAAATGCATGCAAGAAGAAACAAAAAAAGTGGTACCAGTATGCAGATGAGATGGTATACGAACACAGAGTGTAGAAGATTTATGATTGGCCTACGAGATTTGTTCAGCATGTCTGCTCATGAAACGTAAATACGTCATGTACGGTAGAAATAGTATACACTAATGGCAGCATTGAACCACTCAGCAGTGGACGGACGCCCCTATACCGGACCACTTGGTGATGCCCTCTCCTGTCGCGGCTACTGCCGTAGAACACAATCTAGATCAACCCGAGTGTCTGTCTCTCTGAATCACATAATTCAAATCATGTATAGATGCTTTCACATTCTAATCCTACAGCACATAAACATGTAATCCCCATGTTTCATAAATAATTCTTGTCGTGATTGTAGTTCAAATTTAAATTAAAACCACGATAAAAATATGAACGGGAGGATTAATAAAAAGTTCCGTTGCTTCGACACGAATTGAAGTGCCCTCGGAGGATCCGCTTCAAGATGGTTTATGAAACATCGCAGTCGATGCTCCGGTCTTTATTGATCAGACCGTGTCGTTACCTTGTTGAAGACATTGCAAGTGTGTCGCTGCTTTACCTTGGAGCTGTTGGATCCAATCATCTAGGATGACAATCCTTCGCATAACTTAGTTGTATGCGCTTAGTTGTGTCATATCTTGTCATAGTTCTACCATTGTTGTCGAGTTTATGTACTTTCTTCTTCTTTTGCAGGTTATGTACTATACTTGTTAACATTTGTGTTATTCCGTAGATGTGTTTGACGTAAGGTATTTTGAACAATAAACCGGACCAAAAAATCAAGAATGTTTGATGAAGAATTGGGCATTTGATATGGTTTTCACAGTATAAAAAACAAATTATGATATCTGAACCAACAAAATTCTGTATGTGGAAGTGCGTACATAATAGTTGATCGGAAAAATTCCATTCGTTTTATGCTCCTAAATCAAGCAAGAGATAGGCGAAACTCATGAAGAATATATAAGCCAAAAAAGTTCGATATGTTTCCTTAGAACAACCAAAGAGGTCCTAAAGTGCACAATGGAATTTAAGGATGTACTGTACTCCCTAGTAATCAAGACACCATTTCATCATGAACTCCCTAAAGGCAAAAAAAAACTCCATTTAATCAACTCAGCTATACACTTTTCTCTCTCTAAAAGAGTACGGTTCTCTTCTAAAAAAATATATGTACTAGTTGGTTCTTTTCATGTCATACGATCAATCAAAATGTCCCGATCGAGGCATGCAGGATTACAAATGCCCGTACCAAATGCAAATCCCATCCACTCCTGGCTCGCAAGACATCATCTGAAGATAGAGGAGCTCAATTCACATTTTAAGAAACTGTGATCAGCGACGGTACGCTACTAGAGGCAAGCACTCCCCAGACAAACGCTGGTGGCTCACGATCTCCCTCGCTCTCTCCACGACGATCAGGTGCAGCGCTAGCCGCTAGTCATCTAATCAGCGACATCCACCTCCCGTGGAACGGTACCATTAGCCGGATTTGTCCCAGCAGTTACCCGACGACGACAGTGCCGCACCGTTATCAGCTGAAGCTGCCTCCGATTAGTTCTGGTATAAGGATAGGTGCCAAACGTCGCCATGGGTAGACGATCGACCACTGTTGCGTATGAGGAAAATGTTGATGGAATCAGGTAGAGTACGTACGTGGTGGTAGGGTAAACTGGGCTTGCCTGAAAATGATAAAATCTTTAGGGACAAGGCACCCGATCGGGGAGGAAAAGGCGAGGGCCGTTCGTGCTCGCTTCCTCCGCACTCCTCTCTTGCCTTTTGCTTTCACCGATTAGTAGCCCTGCTCTATGCTGGTAAACATCCACTCACTCACACGTACGATTTGTTGGGTTAAAAGTGGTGGCCTTTTGTGGCTGGCCGCACTCTGCTTGCTCGGGGCTTTTGGGAGGTTTTCAAAGAGGAAACTCGTCTTACAATAACCGTGGTGAACTGCAAGTTCATGCTGGTTCACACATTTTTAGGCAATATACTTTAGGCAAAGGAAAAACTTTTAGTACCTCAAGGGAAACAAAATTCTTCTAATATTGATCCCCCAAGTGTCGAAACTATCGAGACGCCGATTCTGACTCCACTAAAATTCATTTCGGTAATGGTGTGACAGTATCTTCTCAAAATACGACATCCTAGTCATCGCAATGGTTTTATTTAGGTACGAAATTCTATGTTTATTTGGTTTATACCATGATTGACAAAATATATAACACTTCAAATGTGTGCAAGATTGCATGTTTTAATAGTTTTCTCCGGGTAAATGTTTTTCCTGGGTAAGGAAAAAGTATAAATGCAAAAAAAAAAGGCTACTTGGACGGTCAAGAGAACTGAAATTTTGTGTCTCTGTTATGATAATCTAGTGTGCTTTCCGCATCCATGCTTATTGTTAGTTCAATATAATTGTTTTAAAAAAGATAGTTTTGCTCGGAAACTGTGAGTATTGGTAAAGTTAAAAACTTGAAACTAGGAAACATGAATACAATGGGAAAACTTGAAGTAACTTCCATACAATATTTACAATTTCACTCGTGTCTCGCACAAGTGTCCATTTACTTTCTAGAGATAAAATTTCATATGTTCATTGGTAATGACCATATGTGAAAAATATCTAGTCCTTTTAGCATAGACCTCCTTTTAGCGTCTTATTTTTGGTCTTCTATGATTCAATTACAATTTTCTCCTTTTATTTACATTTTAAACTTAATTAATATTGTAAGTTCTAAAATAATAATAAATTGAAAAAAATCTTCTTTTCTAATTTATTTCAAACTTTGGCTTTGGCTCCTAGGTTGTCATGTGTGAGAAATCGTTGTCACATCATTGCTTCGGTGGAAATAGGAACCGGATATGATTGTTCATGACACTTGTGCATGACAAAAACATTTGGTGTTAGTGTTGACATACATGTGCATGTTATATATGCGGAAATTTGTATTTTCCGAAGTTTGTACCAAAAAAGCCCTATTATCAATTGGCTACCGAAATTTTCAATACATGCTATTACAAGCAACATAGGACCATATGAGCCTGTGACAAGGAACTTGGGGACTAAAATACAATTACCCACTTTCTAGGGACTATGTGAGTATTTCTAGGGGGGGACTCATCTTTAAATAACCATAGTGAATTGCAAGTTCATGTTGGTTTAAAAACATTCTTAGGCATGAATACATGAAAAGATAGACATTTAGTGCCGCAACAAAAGCGAAGTTCAAATATTGGTCCCTCAATTCCATTGTCGGTCCTTATTGGTCCATCAACTTTCAGAAACTGTCTAGATGTGGTTTCTTACGCTACTAAAATTTACTTTGACAAGGTTTGGCAGCAGTTTGGAGAAACATGGTTTCACGGAGATTATGCGGTGACTCAGTACACCACTGCATGTTATAGTATACAATTCATTCACATAACACTCATGGAAGTCCTCATCCGTAAATATCACATCCCTCAGAGTGGTACAATAGAAACATTAAAGGTTCAAAAACTTTATTTATTCATACCAAGAGCCAAAAGTGTAAAAAAGTTTCGAGATCCTCCTCGGTCAGCGCGATGAAAATTCAAATGCAGAATGAATAGCTTCCTAATCAATGGTAATACTAAGCTTAAAACCATTGGAGATGGCAACTTATTGGAAAAGATAAACTATTGATAACTCATTGATAAATCCCAAGTGCAGGGGATCACCGTAGTATAATTCGATAAGTATTTGAGTATCGATCCCACGAGGAGTTGAAGGTAAACTATCTATTCTCTAAATCCCTATAACCAACATATATGGCCTTCTATGTAATGTTAGGAACTAGAGTGTGTATGGTTGTTATTACTACTAACTAGAAAATGGTAAAGTGCTCAAAGTAATATTACTAGTAAACTATTGCAAGTAAACCTACATTCAGTTACCATCCATTCTAATATACCCATCTGTTTCCTGAGACACATGATAGGGACGCCATGGGCTCCCACCTGCTGATTAGCACTTTGGTTCACATCCCAAGTAGCGAGGAAAGATGAAAGGAAAAAAGGTACTTGACTCATTCGCCCCATAACAAGATCTGTGGTTAACATGGTATTGTACGATGCAAAATGATTGATTGTTGTTGTTATTAATCCTAACTTTCCTAGTACAATGGAATCTTCACCACATGATCTTTCATCATGCATATAGCCATGATACCATCACCCGCCATTGATTGATTTCATTATGAAAACGGTGTTGCCTTTTAATGCAAGTAATAATAATGTTTTGAACACATTTCCAAACTTAAGACAAAATACATGTAAGATTTCACTTGAAACTCGAATGCAAGATTGACCTCACAAAGTTGATGCAAGAATGAACTTGTGTGGTAACTGCGAGATAGTGCAGTTCGCATGTTTTACTTGACCCTGATCCTCGTGTTTTGAAATTCGCAACATCGTTCGATAAAGACAATGTTTTGGTTACAAATATATGATTCTCTAATGCAATTGTATGCAATACACTTCTGGTGTGTTGTGTTTAAATTTCACTATATAAATTTCTTTGTCTTTGGTGATTTTCTCTATTTTTAGGGTTTTATTATCTTTTATTTGGTATTTTGTTTATTATTGTAATCCTCAAGGTAATATCAAGAATTTCATTTTAGAATTTTCATAATTTTATGAAAATTAGGGTTTACATTTTTATCCTTATTTTTCCTAATATTATGGAATTTTCTATGAATTTTAAAGTATAGAAATTAATTATTTCCACTAAAAATTCACAAAAATAAAAGTACTTGCAAAATCACACAAAAATACCTTTTGTATTTTTTGAATTTTTATACACACAAAACTATTTTTTTGAGTTTTAAGTGTGAGTTGTGATTTAATTGGGTTTAAGGGTAAATATGAAATGACCAAAATACCCCTATAAACTTGGACCCATTAGTCACACCATGTGGTCAAAACCAGCTTCGAGACTTGGTCCAGCCCAACTGGACCACTCACGCACCCCTCTCTCTCACGTGTCCCTCTCTCTCACACGCGCACACGCACTCGATCAGGCGGCTGTGCCTTTGCCTGGCCTCCCTAACCATCTCAGTCCTCTTCCGCTGCCGCTCCTCTACTCAAATTACTCCCCTTACTCCGCTCTATAATCCTACCAATCACATTCGTCCCTCGCTTGCTCTGTTGGTTACATGCAACCCCAACCCTAACTAGGGTTTCGGTGATGTATTGACTCCCTCGTCTTTGACACAACTTCGGTGCTCCCCATTGTTGGTATGGTGCTCTATTGTGTCTACAACTCCTCCCTAAGCTACCCTTGTAGGTCTAGGGTGAGACACCCATCTAGGGAACTCCCATGTGCTGCCAGTCACCGCCTTCTTCCTCTTCTCAATCAGCGTGATCTCGGCTCATCCTTTGTGAAGGTAATTTCCCATCTCTCTCTTCTTCTACCTTCCCCTCTCCTTTTGCTATTCTAGATGGTTCTAGTTCTAGGGTTTGTGTGATTCAATAGTGTCACTACTATGATATTTCTAGGGTTTTGGTAGGTTCTAGATGCTTCTATCATGTTAGCTATACTTCTAAGGTTCGACATGCTAAATTGTGCTAAGAACAGGCTTTTAGGCTTACTAATGGCTTGATCAGTGTTACTTGCTTCAGTTAAAAGGTGTTCATTTGATTAAGTGTCTTCTACTGGTACTTGCATATGTTACTCTGATGATGAGTACTGATCTTATAATTTCTTAGATCAATATTGTTATGCTTCATGTTAATTGCTACTGTTAATTCTAATTACTATCATGCTTCACTGTCAACTATGCATTTCACTCATAGTACTTTAATAGTATCTATTTAGCTCAATGTTGCTTTGAGCTTTTGACTCAAGCTTAATTCTGTAAGTGTGTTGTTTCATTAATGTTTACTATTTCTTATGTAGGTGTTTAATTTAGAATGCTTGTTCTTTATCTCCCTTCTCATCCTTAGGCATATCTTAGGATTTTATCTAGGGATGAGGGGTGAGATAGGAACAAGTGTTCTATTACTGGTTGATTACTTATTGTTTACTATTCCTATTCCTCTTCTAGCTAAAGGATATGGTTGTGCCAGTATTAGGGTGTAGTTGTGCCTATGGTGTTCTTCACTTAGTGAAGATGCACAGTGTGTAGCCTTCCTAATTTAGTGAGTGCATCATGTTCCTATTTCTCTCTATGGATTACTATGGACTCTATGGTTCCTATTTTAGGATTTTGGGCTAACAACCTTTGTAGTTTCCAAAATGTGCTTGTTAAAGATCTGCAGCTATTGATGTGGTCCTTCTCCTCCTGTTCTTAAGTTCCTTCTCCTTTTCTTCCTCTCTCTCTCATATCTCTCTCTAAAGTCTAAGTGTGTGTTTTTGGTCCAACCTCGAGTGGTGAGTTATGATCTCTAGGCGTGAGATCCTCAGCTATTTATAGTGCTCTAAAATCACTAGGAGTTTGACACCTCAATGATGTATTTAGGTGAATCGCATGCTTGGGGATGTGTGAAACCGTCTTTGTGTGTTAACCTATGTGTAGGTGGCATGGGTTTTTTGGTGGTTAAGCCCATGCTGGCTTCAATTTATGTATGTTTTCCAAATTTGGCATATGGACCTTTTGTTCTTATACTAGGGGTTGGTATCTGCATATGCCTAATTGGGCATGTTAGTTTGGTTTTGTCATGTACTAGCCTTGGACAATGACAAGTGTATATTCATTTTTATTATTAGTGATCTTTGTGTGGATTTCATCCATGAGCTCTTGCAATTCCTATTGGATGAATGTTCCTAGTATTGCTTACTATGGACTTTGATTGGTTTGCATTTCTCATTTTTCATGTTTTAATCTTTTTGTTCTTAGGTTCTTGATAGAATTCAAAGTCGGGTTATTTCCTTTGGTCACAGATCTTGTATTGTGGATGTTTACATGTTCTATAGCTTATGATTTATATTTTGGGGATTTCCTAGTTCTTGATAGAATCCTAAGCCTAGGGTTTCCTTTGGTCCAAAGTTTTTGTATTAAGATTTCTATCATTTCTATTGGTTTATTTTTCAACTTGTTCTATTTGTAAACTCTGGTTAAATGACTAACTAAAGATTTTGGCTTTACTGTTGGTTTGTAAGAGTTCACTAAGAACCGCCAGTGGCCTTTGCTATTATCCAGTATATTGGATTCCAGGTTGTTTTCTGTGAAGATTTTACTTCACCCTTTACTACTTTGTTTCTTTGGTTGCTAATACTCGGGCTTAGAGTTTAGGACTAGTTTTCATGTTCATAGGATTCTTACAGCAAATGGTTTTGCCTTTGGTCAAACTCAACATTCTAACTCTAACATTTTTTATTTGATGTTTCTGTTGCAGGTTGAAGACTCACAAGTGGCGGCATGTATAAGAAGTTTAGGTAGATAGGTGTAGTGTAGATTCTAGTAGTTTGTAATTAGGGATTTCTTTCTCTTTCTTTTGGTCATCTAACTTGTAAAGGATCATTTATACATTTACTTATGAATAAAGATCACTTTGATTCATTTAAACTATGCTTTCAATTTGAATTCTTATGTTTGAAATGGATGAAATGTTTATACTTCAATTCTTATGATTTATAAGTAAGTGTGTGAGATTTGAAGTTGAATTCAAGTTTGACTTAGGTCAAACCTCAATTTTGAACTCATTCAAATTCATTGTTGAATGGGGTTTCAACTCCTAGTGACCATTTGGCTGCAAAACAACCTCACTAGAACTAAATTAAAATAAGGTTTTGAAAATTTTCAAACTAACCCTAAATTTCTATATACATGCTATGCAAACATTCAAGTTTCATTTCTACCCTTTCCTATTATCTAATCCCTAGGTCATTCTAGATTACAATGTGTGTATTTCGCCATATAATTCTACTCATATAATGTTTGACTATCCTTTCTTAAATGTATTGGGGGGGGGGGGGGGTAAGAAAAAGCACAAATAAAAAATATGAGTAAGAGAACTGGCTGTTTGTGTCTCGGTTATGATGATCCAATGTGCTTTCTACATGCATGCTTACTATTGTTTCAGTAAAGTTGCTTCAAAAAAGAGAGATATTGCGCTTCAAAAAAGAGAGATATTGCTCGGAATCAGTGAGTGTTTGTAAATTTCTAAACTTGAGATAATTTTTTCAAGTAGTCCACTTATTTTCTAGAGATAAATTTTACAACGGTACAAGTAGTCCACTTACTTTGTAGAGATAAAGTTTCACATTCACATCCTTTTAGCCTCTCTTTCTTGTACTTCTCTGATTCAATTGAATAATTTTCTTGTTATTTATATTTACAACTCATTTATAATATAGTAAATTCTGAATCTATACATTTCTTTGTGAATTTTTCATGGTTTTATCTTTGATTTTTTTCTAGGTTGTCATGTGTGAGAAATCATTGCCACGTCATATCCGCATATCAACTATATTGTTATTGCTAAATTATACTTTTGTAAAAGTTGATGATTTTTTGATATATGGAGGAAACAAACCTAGGACATTTTTACAAATTTCCACAAAGTCTCATACAATTTGAGAATGGCCTCATGAGTATGTTTTTTTTAGAAAAATACACAACACATGTGTTTGTTATATATGTCACCAAAAAATAGCAGCTCCTAATTCATTCTACCATTTGAAGAATAGAAAAGGACAAATTTGTCTATGAATAGCGTGAAATACTATGCATCCATAGTTCACACTATGCTCATTTTTTCGTTTCTCTAATTGTACATCTAATTTTGAGCTGACATTTTTGGATGTGGATATGTTGTACTCCCTCCACCTCGAAATAGATGTCGAGAGTTTGTTAAAATTTGGGTGAATTTATAGACTAAATAGTGTCTAGATTGATCCAAATTTCGATAAATCTGATACATCTATTTTGAGACGGAGGAAGTAAAAAATATTCGAAACTTTTTTGGATTTTTGCATGCATCTAAAGGTCCGAATATTCTGATCTATGCAAGCTGTCCTACCCATTTTTTTTATAAAAAAAACGGCCTTCTAGCCTCCATTTTTTCCTGTTCTTCACGGCCCATACAGTTCTGCTCGTTCTTTTTAAAAAAAAAAACTTGATTAATAGTAATCCTGGAGGGGAGGCTGGTCTGAACCTAGTCCTGGAGGAATACTACAATACAAATACTCGACGGTCTTGGACATTGACACCTCTTTTTCAGCAACGACGAAAATACGCAGCCGGCTTGACTCGCCGTCCTCCTCAATTTCTGAGACGTGAACGCCGTCGATGCATTTGATAAAGATTTCTCCTCTACACTACACCTCGTGGCGATTAACTGCAGCTACGGATGAACCCGGTGGAGAAGGCCGATTTCTTCTCCGGGCTTCACACTAAAAAAAAAACGCGAACGGCCTTGAAATGAATTCCACCGTCTCAAAGCAATGGGGCGGATGGGATGAAACCGTGGACGACTGGACGGACGTGCTCGCCTTCTCCGGCGGTGACGGGACGGCTCAGAATGAGCGAGCGTGCGTGCTTGGATTGAGTATTTTTTTCCTTCCATTTTACTAGTACCAGCTGGCAAGGCTGTGTGCCCTTGTCCTGTCCAGACATTGGAATAATAATAAAAAATCGTCCAAAGTTCAGTCACTTTCCTGGCACCGGTTTCAGATGTGAGACGCTCTTCCCTCTGGTCCAGGCAGCCCTCCACCGCCAGATCGGCTGCAGATGTGAACGGGGAGGGATCGATTCGAGAACCTGGCGCGGAGCCGGTTTATGCCGGAACCGAAGCTCCGTGCCGTGCGACGGAAGAGAGTGTCGCGGGGATGCAGGGGTATACTTAACTAATCAACTAATCACGGCAGAAAACACTGTCACCTAACAGATGTTTCTTTACAGATGGATCGATTGACGGGGGCGGCTTACTCTAATCGCCTCGGGATCGGTGCTGACAGTCGCCACATGCCCGCTCCTGCTGCGGCGACCACAAGAATACATCCACGGAGAAGAGGGTTAAATTAGAGATCGGAGACGCCAGACATCTCCCTGAAGTGACTGCAACCAGTGAACACGATCGATCCATCCATCCAGCGCCTAAAGTCAGTCCTTCGTTAATTAACAACTATCGCAAGCCTTTTCACTCTCTCTCTCCCTAGATGTCTGGTGGACTTTTGGGTTTTTAACCTGCCGATTAGATTTGTGAGGATCGGCGGGGGGACGATCGAGGCGACAGGTACAGAAATTCTCTCCTGTACTAGTACCCACGAGACGACACACGGTGCGCTGCACCGTAAAGCTAGCCTCGGGCCGGGAGGACCAGTATCGTCGTGTGCATGCATGGCTCTCTGCAAAGTGGCCTTCTCTAAAAGATTAAAGTCGATGCACAGAAATGAAGCTTTGCCGCACCAAACAAACAGAAGAGAACAACACAACGTAACACACCGGCGGATTATTCCGTCCTCTCGAAAGAAAGCGTCTGCCTGCCCTGATTTCGCACATTTTCTCCCACTCCGACCGGGTACACGAGATCGATCGATCGCATTGTGCCGTCGGGACCATCTGTCAGATCGGGCCTTGCAGCTTGCCGGTGTAGGTGTACTGCGCGCTCGTAGTCTGCTCCTTGGGTTGCAAGCAAAGATCTCGATCGAAGCAGGGGAGGGCAGGGGAGGGCTCCTTGGGTTGCCATCTCCCCGGCAATCATTGGGGCCCAAAGAGGCCAGCAGCAGCGAAAATTAGATGGATGGATCGAGCGAGGGAACGAAGAGGTGACCGCGTGCTCGATCTCGATCGGCCGCCGGAGTGAGCCGCAAGCAAAGCCGATGACGCTACATCGATCCACAACACGGGAGAGGTAGAGTAGTAGGAAGGACTTGGAAGCAGCCGTCCGGTACTATAAAAATTGGACGGCGTTGATATTCTGCGGATGGTAGTTTTCTCGGGGTTGATGCCAGCTTAGCGTGATTAATTAGTAATTAGTACTAGTACGCCCTACTAACCTTGTGTGATTAGTTTAAGGAGTAGTAGTTTAAACTTTGGGAACCGATCTGACCTCCGTGGTTGGTGCTTCCTCCGTCCATCGCACCGCGGCGACGCCGCCGCTTATTATTTTTATTTATTATTTATATCGAGCTCGTGGTTCCATCTTTATTCTTTGCTGGAAACTTGGCTTCGGTCTCCTCCCTTGGGGCTGGTCAAACCCCTGGTTTCTCTCCCCTCTGCCGGCAAACCATCATCGCCTAATTGAGCCGTAATAATTCCGTTGCGACCCAGCTGTTGCGCTAGCTCATGCTTGCGTCTTAGTGGACTTTCCTGTGCTCTCCCCGATCCCAGAGCACGTACGTACGTAACCCGATTAATCAGCCGAGCATCGATCGAATCTGGGTTTCAATCGCAACGGCACTGGGACAAATCGTGCAAATCATCATCATCGATCGTCCCTCTGCTATATACTACTACTCCATAATTGGGGTTTCGATCGTCGAGTGTTGGTGGTACCTGGCACTGCCACAACAAGGCAGGCAGGCACGAGACGCATCGCGGCCGGGCACCCGGACTATTTTTTTAAGGGTCCGTTCAATTGCGCCCTAGATGTAGGGAAATTAGGGGCTAGCAGTAGACAGCATTTAGGACAAGACTACCGCATAGTGCAGCCACCTTTGCCTTTTCAGAAAGAAAGCACTGCTACCAGTACCACCTCCGTAGCGTGGTGTAGCTCTTCGTAGTCTCAAACGTATTACCAGCTACAATTAATCGTAGCTGCATCAGAGCAAGTTTAATAGTACTCCCTCGGTTTCAAATTATTCTGCCGACACGCTTATGTAGGTGGGCTATTACTTTCTGATTTTTTATTAAAAAATTCCTGAGATTTCTGAAATATTTAGTATGAAATGTGTACAAGATACCAAAATCTCAGGTATTTGTTGGATAAAAATGAGAGAGTACTAGCCCACCAAGATAAGCGTGCGCGCAGAGTAATTTGAAACAGAAGAGTATAGCCCATTGTTGGCTATAATTCACTATTATGTCATCTATAGTCATCATTGTAGCCAACAGATATAATAGCTAACTATAAACATTTTTATTTTACTAATACATGGGTCATATGTCACTCCCACAAGGTGACTAGGAGCACGTGTTGTAGCTGACTCTTAACTACAACCGTCTTCTTCTCTCTCCTCCAACTCAGCCAAGATATAGTATTTTAACTCTTATAGTCAGCTGATGTCATCCTATTGCACTTGCTCTAATGGTGAGTCAGCTGCTATACGAATTAAAATAGTATATTTGTGCTGAGCTGTTAGAGAGAGAATATGCGCAACACCAATAATACAGCTGACTTATAGTCAAGTAGTACAATAGTTACATTCAAATTTACTACTTTATATATCAATGACCTACTCACGTACTCACGAAGTGCATATGAGCACTCGCAAGAGCTAGCTATTGCATCAGAGTCCACCTCTCTTCTCTCACTTTTTTTCTCTCATCGAACTAAGCAAAACAATACCAATTCAATTCTATAGCCAGCTGACTAGGATTTATTATACTTGCTCTAAGAGAGAAATTAAGTGGACTCTAAAAGCAAGTACAATAAGCCTACTCATCTAGCTATAAGAATTGACATGTCAATCAAATTTATATGTGGATGAGAGAATGGTGTAAGTAGAGCTGAGCGGGTGCTTCAGCTACAGCCCGGCTATAGCACAACTCTCTAGAAAAAGTGACATGCATGCATCATTGGGTCAATAGCATGCATGCTTTAAACAATTTTATCTTAATTACAATCCATCTTATAGCTGATCTAATAGTCTACTTATTGTACTACTAGACTTTATAAAGGCTCTAGATGACGTGGCAAGAGTATATAGCCAGCAATAGGCTCCCTTATTGAACTTGCTCTAATGCAAGAGTCAGCTTTTTCACGTGCTCCTACACATTTAGTGAGACTACTACTCCCTTCGTTTTTATTTACTTCGCGTTCTGGGTTTAATCAAAGTCATACTTCGTCAAGTTTGACAAAAAAATATTGCAAAATATATTAATATATCCATAATGTCAAATGCATATAATATGAAAATCTACTTTATGAAGATTCTAATACTATAGTTTTACATTATAAATATTGATATTTTTCTCTAAATATTTATTCAAACTTTACCAAATTTGACTTTGACTAAATCCATAACGCGAATTATTTGTGAACAGAGGGAGTAGCTATTAGGGCATCCGCAATGTGCAAAAAAACACTCTGACAAATGTGACAAGTTATATGGATCCTACTTTGTGACAAATGTTGACCTTCATTGTGGCTTGTTCCATAAGTCATGTGGGTTCGATTTTAGTGCAAAACTTTACCTTATATATTACGGATGCCTTTATACATGTAGGTTATAGTGTTGGCTACTGATGATATGACAATATCCTACCGCTAGCCGTCGGATATACTATTGAACTTTGCTCTTAGCATAGGTACTACGTATCTTCTGAATTATTTACTGAGAGGCGAAATGATCCAGGTCACTAGGTCAGCACTCAGTAGTAGTAGTATCTTGTGAATTATTTGCTCTCTCTGGCTCTAGGAAGCAGCAGAAGTCAAGTTACATCACTGAAAGCAAAAAGGCGAGCTGCATGCAACTTTGATCTCACAAGTCACACGGGCGCGTGGAGTACTACAGACGCAGTAAAAAAAGACGGTAGTATTATGGAGTACGTACTGGGCAGTACACATACGGCCAGCACAGACACGTACACTACGAGGGGACCAGAAACCTAGGCGGTCCCAGCGGCCAGCGACGGCAACAGTGGCACTTTTAGCTGGTCAAGGCACAGTAGATTCCCTCAGCCTCTCAGACGACTGGGCGACTACTGATCAGAAATCGCGTGCATGGCTCGGCTCTGCCTCTGCGTCCATGCATGCATGCAGGGCAGATGTAGAGGTAGAGATGGCGAGGGAGGCAGTACACGCTAGGGAGCTACTACTGTAGACGGTCCTTTCGGGCGTGAAATTATAACCCAGCAGTATGAAAAAGCTGGCCTGGACCGTAGCTCCAACCGGGCTAGTATAGCCAAATTGATTTGACTCCACCAACCATGCCATGCGCACCCCCGTCCTGTCACTGTGCCATGCTCACCTCTGTCGAGGAAGTGTGGACCGCCCCCACACCCTGCCTGGGTTTTACTTTACTGCCGGGTGAAAATCTTCCAGCTTTTTTTTGAGGAAAATGGGCGAGAAGGAGAAGGAAAAAGGAGATTTCGCAGCATCCCTGAGAAAACGAGCGTTGCTGCTGCGTGAACAGGGCAGAGCATTGTGGACACAGTGGCGCTCCAGGAAACAGCTTGTAGCCATGCGATCGACTACACGTCGTGGTAGCAGCAGCCCGTACGTACTCCGTCTCTTCTAAAGATACTTCGTGGTACATGCTTGATATTGTATCGCAGATGTGTCGCTGTCGCCGTCTCCTCTTCTCTTCTCTGTGTGTACAACAACTTTTCTCCGTCTCCATTGTCCGAATTAAAAATTTATTACGTCACCGCGACTAACACGGTGTCTCGTGTGGGGCCCTAGCTAAGGGGATCGTTTGTCGTTCTCGTCCGTCAATCTATCTCTCCTGCATGCGTGCGTGAGTGCTTTGTTTTTCTTTTTTTCTTTTTTGCGTGCGTGCGTGCTTTGCGTAGGTCTGGCATATTCTGCACCCTTGGCTCGACCAGAGGAGCCTTCGGAGGCAGTCTCATGTTTACACCATCTTAAAAAGATGTAATTGTAAAACAGAATATTTTACGAAATTTCTCCCTTTTTCTAAGTCATCTTCTTCCCGCAACTTTCTATACATACACCTCCAGCACAGCCCCCCGGCCCCACACTACTCAGCGCCGCCGCTTGGCTCCTCCCGCCCGCATTGTCTTGTCTCGCTCGACACGCTCTCTCCCTACACCGCACGGCCCGCCGTCCCCCCTCCTCCAGTTCGCACGGCTCCAGCTCTAGTGACCAGCTCCCCTCCACCTCTGAGAAGCTCAGACAGTTGTCGTGCTTTCCCTTCCCTCCAATGGTTGATCGCGCTGTGTGCCTCCACAACGATTAGTTCAGCTCCAGCCGCCCGCCCGCCGTCCCCTTCTCCAGTTCTAGAATCGAGTGGCCTCGACGAAAATTTTACTAGATTCCGGCGAGTTCGGCGATGACGCTGAGCGTTGACCAGTTTGCAATTTACCGTAAAAATCGACTCGAAAACAGGATATTTGGCATACATAGCGGTTGGTATGCGGGAAACTGCAAAAAAAATTGCAGGTATGACCACTTTTACGGTATCTAATTGTGACTTTTTTGTAACCAAAACTGTAAAAGACAATTACATTGCCCTGCATATCATCAATCAGGGCGCATTTCCATCTAAAATTAGATAAACATATAATTGAACGACATTTAAAGCTTAAAACGTCCCTTGAAGTTTTTTTTTTTTTGAGAGTAAACGTCCTTTGAAGTTTGTTCGGGTGCCGATGGTAGGACGTAACGTCAGTTTGCTACACTTTGATTGATCTGACCAGTGAATCAGCGTTCAATTATGCGTTACTGCTAAATCGGGCAAAGAGTGTACCGTGTAGAGCCCCAGGTAGTACTAGTATCGCACAAATATAGTGTAGTGATTGATCGACGCCGCTAAACTGGGCAATCAGAGTAGTAGTCTTTCTTGCAAAGCTTTCAGACCACCAAACTCCGGGCAATCAGTTTGTTTTCTTTTTCTCCATCTTGGGTGTACTCCATTTGGAGAGTAGTATAATGTGGGAATGGATTTCTTAGGTATCGACTTAACCGGAGAAGAAGAAAAATGATGGGTGCTAGTTCACCGTAGTCGGAGGCAGAATTGACACAATGGCACCGCAACCTCCGGATCCCTGGCAATGTCGATTCGCCATAAATCACGTCGCCCCAAATACCAATCGAGCTACACTGTCTCTGGCAAAAAGATACACTGTTCGATGTGATCCTCTCTCGTTTTGCGACGAGATCGTCGTGGCAAATTGGATCTGAATTTGTCTTTCGTGATCTTTGTGGTGTCGATGTTTCAAAGCCATCTTTATCATCTCTGTTTCTCCATTTATGGAAACACAGGATTCGGAATCCTCTCAAGCAGCCATCCCACGTTCTGAATGAAATTTGCACCGTCCTTGAGCAAATAAATAGAGTGGCTTAATTTTGCCATACACAAACCCAAGCTCGCTGAGCTTGCTTCCACTTGTTTGGTGTGCCAGAGAGTGATAGACGTCAGAGCGTCATTATTCTCTTACTTAACAATGATCTAGTATTCGCAAAGGGCCGCCAGCACGGCAGCAGGTACACAGACGACATTTCCAATCAGTCCCCCTGGCATGCATACTTTAGAGCTCCGGAGACCCCGAAAGAAAGCGCTGGAGTTTTGTATCGCGAGAAGTCGCTCGAACACCTGTCATCGCGCGCTCGCGGCGGCATCTTTCTTTGACAAAGGAGAAGGAGGGTATAGTGCCTGCCAATGGGCTTACAGCTCGTTTTTTTTGAATCCCAGATCTGGAGCCTTTTTTTAGAGTGTGTAAATTATGTGCATAATTGTATACTAGTATGCGTCTTGTCTCGACCATTCCAAGGCTCCTAGTTTAAACAAAGCTTAATGAGTTTTGTGGTGCATCCATGCACGCAACTCGATCATTGCTGAAGCCAGTACTGTTTGTCTTGTGTGTGCTGCCAACATCATCAGCACTAGCTAGCTGCAGTGCAGGCTAATTAACACGAAACAAAGACGCATAGGAAGATGGCGTGTCGTGATCATCACATAAGTAATTTAACACATGACAGTCAGGGTTTCACCTGATTTATGTCAGGCTAACCAAGATGATGCTCTGAACTCAGCACGCAGCAAACAGTGAACTGCACGTACAGTACGAGTCCGTGGTTGAAAACCGATGCCCTGTGCACGTACGGAACCTGCAGTGAAAACCTAGAAATTATTTCCTAGACGGAATGATCTCTGAACTCCACTTGTCAATGATTGCCTCGGGTTCCGATCTTATCAGCCGGGTCGCATAAAACACAGCGAATCGGCTGGTGACAAGTGGCGCGCGGGTTAGTAGTTAGCCCCATCGATCGATTTGTTTATAACCTCTCTGACATCGCCATGTGGGATTATCCTCCTGCTGGACAGGGAGTAGGAGTGACCGACTAATAAACCCAGAAAAACATAAGCGGGGTTAGCGCGGCGCCGGGTCAAGATCCAACCACCGCCATCGATCGATGGCGGATCGCCAGTTCGCTTGATGCCTGGATTGCATCTCGAACTCGAATCCTCCTCGCCGGACAGTTCCAACCCGATATCATTATCATTACCGTTGGATGGCAAGGCAAGGGAACGAATTTATCCAAAATATCCTTGCGTACTAGTAGTCGACTTCTCTCCCGACACCGGGTGCAGCGCCCGCTGCCGGATCTGATCCTGTCTCGTCCACGCTCAGCTTACGCGCAGTACTACCACGCCTCATCACAGCTTTGCTTAACCAACAGCGTCATGAAATCAAACAACAACATAGTCTCCACTTTCTCACGGAGCAGCTTTACTTCGTCTGTGATCCGTCCACCGGCGGCGAATGATCGATCGATCGATCGAGGTGGAGAAAAGAAAGCTGCACGCACGATCGCTTTTTACCGGTGTCGCGCTTCAGCCACGGATCAACGACAGACATGCATCTCCACCAACCATTATCTACTCCGGCGGTAACATGGCTCCAATGATTGAGGTAATAGGGGAGATTAGAAAGCGACCACTGCTGATGCCGTATAATTATTGAGTAACTGCAGAGAGAGAGAGAGACTGAGAGAGTGTGCGTGGTTGGTGCGTGGGGTTAAATATGGGAGTATCGGCAGTACGAGTCGGCCTGACTAGGCTGCAGAGAGGTATCGAGAGGACAAGTGACACGGCATCGGGCAGAGATATCATTGGGACTTGTTGCACTGCAGGAGGCAATGGTGGTGTAGATGATGGTAGGGCCCGTCTAGTGACTAGGGGCATCGCCAATCAGTCTGGGGAGTAGGAGGAGTGTAGCCAGGTGGTAGGGGGAGTATGCGCTCTGATCGCTCGTCAGTTAACGCAGCTCCGCGATGCTACTACTACTGTCAGCGCGAGTACGTACGCGGAACATGCAGGGGCAGGGTGTGCAGTAGTCAGTAGTACTGCTGTACGTGTACGGCCCGGTCCACGCCGGGCGGTCAACACACGGCGGAGCCCCGTTTTCTTCCCCTTTTTACTGTCCCTTCAGAAAGCACTTGAGCGAATGTTTCAGCTCTGCTGCTACTACAAGAATCGGAATCTGTTCAAAGGATTCGCTAGCCAGCTAGTATACCTCACTTCAGTGTTCAGTTTTTTTCTCTCTCGTTGCAGGAATCTCTTGTCCCGAATCCAGACTTCGTGTTCCCGTTATAGTTCTTGCTTGACCGCACGAGCGAGAGTGAGCGAGCGTGCACACACGGCACCGTGGGATCGCGTCGTTGATGTCTAGCCACCGATGCCGATGCCGTCACGTACAGGTACAGGCCTACAGGGTGCAGAGCATCTGAGCGCACAGTCGCCGCCGGGCACGGGAGAGGAAGGGAACGGCATGTTTTGTCCGTTGTCCCGGCGGCCGAAGCGACGGGACGCGCGTGCATGCGGTGGTTGTCCTCCCTGGATTCTCTGTAGATTTCGCCGCGATTTTCTCTCGGAAAGCCTGAGTACGTACGCACGCACACGCACCCGTGCCGTCGGTCGCCCGACGCGTCACATCGCTCCTTCCTCTTTGACTCGGAACCATGCCCGCCCGCCTGCCTGTACGCCCGCGTCGATCGAGCTCGTGTGAAACCCAAGCTACTGGAAAGTACGCACGCAGCCGACGGGTTCAGTCATCAGTGTGCGCACCGAGATGCCTCTGAACCAACAGAACAGGTACGCGAACTGTTGAGCGTATGCGTCCAGATCAATCAGGCTTTGCGAGATGCGAACCTGCACGAGTCTCGGACGGTCTGCGCCCTGGTCACCCGCACGTCGTCCTCAGGTTTGTATATAGTACACTGGTAGTTGGGCGAGATGTCATTGGCCATGGCTGCACGCAGCCTGGCGGCAAGCGTGCGTTGTCGCCGCGCCGCACTGATGCGCTTGCTCCGGAGCAAACTGCGTGGCGTCGTGCAGAGAGGGAGCGGCGGAGGCGAAAAATCAAACGATCCACAGCGTCGACCTGTTCCGTACACCGCTTGTCTGTTCCTGGTTCCACTGCTTGAAGCTGCTGTAGCTCGTGAACTGAACCGAACCGCTGGTCTGCCGCGGGCGCAGCAGAGAGCACGCCGTCACGATGCGCTTGTTCATTATTCCTGTGCGCCGATGACAGATCGCTCGCATGGGTTCAGAGACGCGCTGCCTCTGCCGCGCGCTGTGTGCGGTAGGTGGCTGATGCAGGTTTGAAAGCTGAAAAGCTACTAGTGTCGATGGAAAGCCAGAGAGCACTGGTGCGCCGCGTGTGATACCGTGGCGTGAACAAATTCTACGAGGTGAGGTCCACGGGATTTGCGGCTGACAGGCAGGAATGTGAGACCAGTGGTCGCCTATCATTCACCCCGAGATCATTGCACGTTCGAATCGTAGAGAACATGATTGCCGGTGTTCATTAACAGCTGGAGACCAAATCCAGCATTTGGCAAATCTATAGGTTTTTTTTTTCCATCCAGAAAGTGTAACAAGTGTACGTGAATAGTACTCCGTAGGTCAGTCAATGGGTCACTTGGTGAACCCCAACTGATTCCCGCGACACTTTAAACATGCCGAATGTACATAGAAAACGTCAGCATTTTTCAGCTGATGAACTCGCAGAACGCAGGCCAAACTAGTACTCGCTGTTGCTCTCGCTGGCATCGCCACTGGATGTCTTCCCAATGACGGCGATGAGCTCCGTGTCGAAAACCAGAGTAGCACCAACTATCGAACACGACTATGCTACTTGTAAGCGTTGCAGGTCAACCAGAGAGTACACGCCACACCAAATGCCGTCTTCCCTATAGAAAGATGCAGATACATAAGCGGAAAAGCCTTACTACACCCGGGTGCATATGCACCCGGTATGAAAACCACATTTTTCAAAAAGTTGAAAATTTTGAAAAAGAAAATATGATCATGTGTAGCTTCATGTTTGAGGTGCACACAAAGTCATTTTACCAAAAACCGATAGGTTTTGTGTGCCGTGTAAAAAAGACAAGTTTTTGCATCATGGAGCACGTTATTTTAGCACCAAATTTTATTTTTTTTGTACAAGCCACCTAAAATGTCCATTTTTCGTGAAACGACTTTGCGCACACCTAAAACTTAAAGTTCTACATGCACTTTTTTTTTTGAATTTTTTTAGCATCTCAAATTTTGACAAAAATCAAATTCAAATAAAGGGTGCATATGCACCCGGGAGCAAAAGAGCCACGTCCTTAAGGGACACGCTTAATTGGCAATAAAACCAAATTAACAGCAGCACAGCTAGAGACCAATTCCAGCATCGGCAAATCTGAGGGTTTTTTCCCAGTAAGAAAGAAAAAAAATGTTCTGTAACAAGTGTATATGAACAGTGAGTCAGTCGCTGGAATCACTTGGTGAAAAGTCTAACTGGTTCAACAACACTTCAGGTATGGTGAAAATAAATAGGAAGCAGCAACAACTTTAGCCATCCTAGTGTATCAAAGCTCGCTGTTGCTCTCCGCGGTGTCGCCGCCGGACGTCTTCCCATTGACAGCGATGAGCTCCGTGTCAAAAACCAGAGTTGCACCACCTATTCAGTACGAAAATGCTAGTGAGCGTTGCAGGTCAAATCAGAGAGTACAGGACACGTCACACGCCGTCTTCCCTATCGAACGATGCAGATAAGGAACACGCTAAATTGGCAATACCAAAGTTGACAATCTAGACAGTACACAGATATGATTTCACCGCGAGGACCATATCAAGCAAACATACAAACAACAAGCCATACCTGGAATCTTTGGTGGGGAGCCTCGCTCCCCGTAACCCATCTTTGCAGGTATTCTTAGCTTCCGCTTTTCGCCGACACACATACCAAGCAACCCTTGGTCCCAACCTACAGACAGAAACAATAACTTAGGTTGGTGGCTTTCGCGAAGGTTTCTGATACGGACAGTTTAGGACATATCTCCACGTTTTTTTATAACATATCATCGTTATTCGTTCGAGCCAGTATGGTATCGGTATGGACCGCAGATGAGATAATAACCGTATGCTGTTCCAGGGAAAGAGAATGACCTTTTATCACCTGGCCACTCCCGAGAGTAAATTCAAAGGGGTCACCTCTGTCGTAGCTAGAATCAAATACCGATCCATCAGTGAGTGACCCCTGCAGCATAATCAAAGCTTTCAGATGAATGAAAAAGTTATGGGAACGCGACCGATACAGGAAAAGTACCCAAGAGTTCTTGAGCCAAACATAACAAACAAATCAATTAAACAACTTGATAAAGGTCATAAATTACTAGGGTCATTCTGCCAAGCTGTTTCTCACTTTCTCTGGATGTCATCTCAATTGAATCATGTTAAGGGACATCGTATTAAATAGCTATCACAACAGATTCATGGTAAAGCTGTCACAGAACATGAATAATGTAGGTACATAAGGACAATGTCCTTCATAATATCTTCATTATTAAAAGGTGAAGGTTACAGTAAGGGAAACTCGATGGGAATTGCTTCCAAGACCTGGAACTGTAGGCTTCGCATAACTAGCTACAGTCATTCTCTGTTTTGAACAGATTTAAGTACTTCAAAAATTGAATAAACTACGATTGCTTACTGTAAATACAAGGATTGGTGAAATACTTACACGATAATGCACTTTGATTTTGTCGCCTTTGTGAGCCTGTATGGTACATGACTCTGGCTTGTACTGAAAGGAGGATGAGACAATGAAAACATGTGTTATATAAAGTCACACAGATACTATCATTTGAAATGTAACAATATGGAAAACATAACATGCGTTTGATTGTCCTAGAGAGATTTATAAATCAAACATTGCGGAATCACAGCTTAAGAATTAACGGGTGGCCGAAAGCTAGACATGTGGATACACAAAATCACTACCCTCAACACTATGGGTGCAGGGTGCTCAAAGCAGGTAACTACAGCTAAATCTTGCACGCATCTGAAAATGTTATTCAAAAGTATTACTCCATCTATTGCAAAATGTAGGGAGTAACCCAATTTGTGATTCAATATGGGATGTAAGATTCTTAGCACTGAATTCGGAGTTTTAGGTTTGTTAAACTTGTAGCAACAATATCACAGTTAGAGTCTATCTACTTATCTGCTCAACATTTCATTTCAATCCTTTCGTGATATGCCTAGTCACCAACGAAGGGATATCAACAGCATTCAAACACTATTTCTTAGAGGACCCAATGTTACTTCTGAGAGGTATTCGTCATGGTTTTTATGTAGAATAGATCAATCTAAAAGCAGGCACTAATTGGCTAAACAAGATTCCTTAAGCGTACACAAGTGAAATTACCAATCAGCAACGAACAATACCATGATCACAGTTCCAATTTTCATTCTTCGTAAATTCTCAAGTGAAATGAACTACAATCCATTAATATCTCCCCTTACGTCTGGAGGAAACAATCTACTATTTTGCACTCGCAGATCTGCGAAACCACCCCACCCTAGCATCAGCCAACCCAACCTCTTCCTGAACTCGGCACCCTTGCTATCAAATCACCGACCTCACGCGCAACCTCGTACGATGGAACCCACTGCACACTCGCTACGAGAGACTACAGTTTTCAGCCAAACCAAGGAGCCGGAGAATCTCAGATCCGCCAGAATCCAGAAAGGGGGCACAAAGTAAAACGGACCAGAGAGCACGGAATGCGGTCGGTAACAGCCCTACAGAACACAGACCTTGACGCCGATCTGGAGGCGCGTAACGTCGGCGGACTTCTTGGCCGAAGCTGGAACAAGATCGAGCGAACCAAATGAGCGAAGCGCATCGAGGAAAAACAAAGCAGATCTTTACACGGCGCACAGGACGAGAGAGCAGGTGCAGAAGGTTGCGATCAGTCGTTACCGGTCAGCAGGACGGCCGCGACGGCGACGGCTGCGACGGCGAGCCAGAGGATCCGCGGCTTCGTCACCATCGCTACTCCCTCTCTACTGGTCAGCGGCCAAAGGTGCTGTGTACGGCATTACCAAACGTACACGTACACAAATGGAGACGGTCCTCAAGATTTAGGCCCACTTGCGATATACTGGGCCGGTCCTTCTCACAGAAAAATATACTGGGCTGGATACCCATCTTCTGTAACACGCAGCGGAAGTGGGTCGTACCTTTCTGTGTGTCCTCACTCCTCAGTGTACCTTTTTCTTTTCTGAAACTGTTCTTCCGTCGTCACTGCTTAGATGCTTAGAGCACCTTCGTTGCCGCTCCCAGACCAAAATCTGGAGCTAAATAGCGTCGGACGGAGAAAGTTTTTGGGCTGGAAATAACAGATTTCTCACTCGCGTTTCCAGGCCGAGTTCCTAGGTTTGGACAAATTTTCACCAAACTCGGCGAACTTTGGGCGAATATAGGCGGATTTCATTAATAACGGACAGTTTCGTACTATTACATCATTTAGGCGTAAAGAAAACTAAAAAAACTTGGAAAAGGCTGATGTCCATGCTAATGCCGTTCGCTCATGCCGTCGGACACCGTCTCACATACCGAAGTTGGTGTAGTCCGGCTCCGCTGTGCCGTCGTCGTCGCTCAGCAGCTGCGGGGGGCGCGAGCTGCCCTGGCCAGCGTTGTCGTACCTCCACGGCTGGCTGTAAGGCTCGTCGTCATCAAGGACGACGAGAGGAGCGCCCTGGTAGGCTGGTCCGCGGTGTGCCCCGGCCTGGCGTTCGACATCCTCCTGCTGGCGCTGGACGCGCCGCGCCTCTTCTGCTCTCAGTTCGCCCTGGACCAGGCGAGGATGTTCGACTTCTCCATCGGCGGTGGCGGCGCGGCCTCGTGTAGAGAACGCTCGATCGCCATTCTGATGATGAAGATGTCCTCAACGGCGTCAGCGGGCTCCATCTTCGGTCGGCGCAGGCGAAGCCGGCCAGCCGGCGGGGCCGGCACCCTGTGTGGCTCGTTGATGACGATCCCCCGCGCATGTGTCCTCAGCGGCAAGCTCCTGGGCGTATCGCCCTCCCGTTTGGCAGGCCAAAAGAACTCGTCGCTGCTTCATGGGGACTGCGCTGACGCCGTCCCAGACGAGCACGGCGCCGCGGAGGAGGAGGAGGTGAGGGCGCCCATCCTCTTGGGCGCCCAGATTGCCGGGGGGGCGTCTGGGTCTCGTCGTCGTTGTAGGCGAATGCGAGAAGCCTAGACGCGGATTGTTGCCGACGTGGATGTGCTCGAGGACGTAGCTGAGGTTACAACCTGGCATGCTCCACCATAGGCGGCGGCTCGTGATACGTTGTAAACGTATCTATAATTTTTTATATTTCATGCTTGCTTTATATTTACTTTCTTATGTTTTGTCCATACTTTGAAGTATTTTTTATACATTTTCTGAAATTAACCTTTTAACAAGATGCCACAGTGCCAGTTGCCTGTTTTCTGCTGTTTTTGAATTTAGAAAAGCTGGAAAAAAATATTCTCGAAATTGGACCGGACAAAAGCCAGAGTCGATATTTTACCGGAAGGCTCACGGAGCCAGAAAACGAGACGGGGAGGGGCCAAGGGCTGGCCACACCATGTGGTGACGTGGGTCCCCCTGGCCGCGCCACCAGGTGGTGTGGGCCCCTGGTCCATCCTATGACATCGCCCCTTCGCCTATAAAATTTCCCCGGGAAGAAAACCCTAGGTACCAGATCAGATTTCCACGAAAAGTTCCACAGCGCCGCCGCCACCAAAGAGGAGATTCGAGGGACAAAAGTCTCTATTCCGGCACCCTGTCGGGACGGGGAATTGCCCCGGAGCCATCTCCATCGATCTCCACCACCATTTCCATCGTCATTGTTGATTCCCATGATGATGAGGGAGTAGTTCTCTTTCGAGGCTAAGGGCTCTACCAGTAGCTATGTGTTCATCTCTCTCTATGCATGATCTTATTGAGATCATGAGCTTTATAATCTATAGATCTATTCTGCTACTCAAGTGCTTTAATAAATCTCAGCTTATCCCCATGTGTGTGAAGTTGATAGTGTGCACACTGTGTGGCACTTTAGCTAAGGTTACATAAATACTTATCATGAGTATAATTTGAGTTGGATGTCTGTATGAGATTGTGGTGTTTGTTGGAACCATCTAGCGCTCAAGGTGACAGTGAGGGGTTATCTAGATGGGGAATACGAACTTTAAGGTGTGATGCTATAGCCCTACATCTTCCAACCGGAGAGTAGTTCAGGGTAGCATCATGAAGAGAGTGTCCACTAGTGAAAGTATGATCCCTAGGCCTTATTTCTAAACATTGAAACACCGTTTGCAACTTTGGCTTTTGTCCCGTCCAATTCTGAGAATATTCATTTTCTGACTTTCTTGGAATCAAAAACAGCAGAAAACAGGCAGCTGGCACTGTGGCTCTTGTTAATAGGTTAGTCCAAGAAATCATATGAAAAGTACTCCAAAGTTGGAACAAAACACAAGAAAGTGGATAAAACCAAGCATGAAATATCAAAAATTATAGATACATTTGCAATGTATCAACATCCCCAAGCTTAACTCCTGCTCGTCCTCGAGTAGGTAAGTGATAAAAAGAAATAATTTTTGAGGTGACATGCACCATCAAAGACTTGATCAAAGTATTTGCAAAACTCAAAGCTGGGATCATAGTACTTCAATCATAACATGAAAGACAAAGTTTTAGCAATAAGCAAAGAAACTATGATGCAACATGAAAAGGTACAAACAAAAGATTCATGAATAACAATGCTTTGCAAGATGTTTATTTGTTTCACATAAAGAAAACATAGCATAATAGTATTCAGCTTGTCCCTCAATAGAGTAGAAAATATAAATGCATAGGACATCTTCAAAGTTCATAAGAGTGACTAGATACAATAGTTTAAAACAAGCAATAACAAGTTATGCATCAATCAACTAGTCTTGGGACAATGTACATAGAACTAAGAATGGCCACTATGCTCTCAAAGTAGGTGCATAAAGATAGAAGGTGGAGACTCCATATAATGGCGGAAGAAAGGCCTTTTGTAAAAGGAAGTAGGATTCAAGTCTCATAAATAGCTTCCAAAAATTATGGTACTTATAGCTTTCAGCTCACATTGACCCTATCATAAGCATCTTGAAAATGATTAAGGTTAAAGTGACACAACTAAGAGGATATGCTTGACAAGTTATAAGCCGAAATCTCATGCCCCTTACTTACCAAGACCGATCCTCATGCTACTCAACTTTAGTCATGAGTAAGCACTTGTCATTGTAAGTATATGTGTATCATTAAGAACCGCCAACGGGGTACCCCTTGCACATGATACAGGAGCTTTCCCATAATCAAAATGACTAGGCAAGCAGACAATGAGCATCTCAGCGATCTTTTTATTTACTATTGGCATAGGTTTTTATTGAGGATGCTTCATAGAGTGCTAATTATGGTGATGCTGCAAGTTTTCACCATGATTAGGCATGGCTTAGACTAGTGGCCCAGGCGTTTCTCTAACACACATACAAACTCCATGATCTTACAAGTTCCACATTTATTTCACACCGCCGGGATCCGTAAGCAAAAGAACATGATATCAACGGGGTACAAAGTACAAGTGCAATGTTGAAAGCGTTCCCCACGAAACATGGTTCTGCTAATTTCAACTTATAAAGCGCAAGTATATACACAACAAAGAAGAACCCAATGGTTCAAGTTTATTAGAGGCAAAAAGTAAAGTGTGCCATCAAGTTCGTGAGAGCTTTAATCACTAGTTTTCTCATAACTAGTGAAAGATAAACAAAAGCATGAATGTACTTGGAATAGCATAAGCTAGTAGGTAGGTATGGTAGACTCTTTGGAATAACTTGGTTTAGGGAGTTGGATGCATGAGTGGAACTCATACTTTGTTGTGGAGGCTAGTAAAAGACTGGGAGCGACAAACTAAGAGAGCAATAATGGCCATAATCATGTAGAGCGACCAAACATCATTGATCAAAGCATAAAGTGATACTACAAGTTGAAAACTAAAGGATCATACAGGCTATGGTGACTTGAGATAGTCATAACATGGTGTGAGCATGCGCCAAGTCAACCCAAATAAAGCATCAAAGGAGAATACCACTATACTATGCTTTAATATGCTAAAACAACGCATGATTCATCCAAGGCACATTAAGCAATCTCAATTGTTTATAACAAGTCATGCTACAGCAAAAAATACTAAGTATAAATCCAAAACAATATCAAGCATGGCATGACAAAGCATAGGCCACAGTCAAAAACGAGCTCTTTTTACCACATAAGCATGAACACCTTCCTACTCTTTTCCTAACCAAACCAAACTATTTGCAAACCAAAGTATGAAGGAGGGGGTCCAACCAATTTATTCAGAAAACTAAGCAAACCAAGCAAACTAAAAACCAAAACAAAAACGAAAAAGAAGACGCTCCAAGAAAAACACAGATGTGCATGAAACAATAAAAATGAAGCGTCTGGAAGAAACCTGGGATTTTTATTGATGAAGAAGGGTGATGCCTTGGGAATCCCCAAGCTCTGACGCTTGTATTTCTTGGATGTTTCTTGGGGTGACACGCGTGGCATCCCCAAGCTTGAGCTTTAGTCCATCCTTCATCTCATTACTTATTCCTTCCATACACCTGAAAATTTTCCTTCATACAAAACTTCACATAATCTCATTAGCAACATTAGTGCACTTAAGATAAATAAGTCTCAAGGTTCAGTTCTAACACCAAATAAACTTCTATTAGAACACTAGCTACTGTAGCACTTCCCTCAAAAAGCTCAATTCCCCAAAGGAACTCAAGGAGGAACTAACAAGAAGCAAATGCAGAAAAATGGGAGAAATCTGTCAAAACAGACCAGTAGGTAAAGACGAATTTTTTCGAAGACCTTCTGTTGCTCAAATCAAAAAGTGTTGAACTAACGAAAGTTAGATAACAACCTGGGGCAGAAGCAAAAAAAAAATTACAGCTCAATCCGACGTACAGAACTCTCTTAGGAATTTTTACGGTGAACCACTGAAATCTGTTTCGGGACAGCAACTTTCCCAATCATTACTTCTCTCTCATTAGAGGTTACTCTTGGCACAAAAAGCAAATAAAAAGGATAAGGAGAGGTTATTACAAAGGTAATAACTTCCAAGACTCAACTAAAACTCTTGGGTTATCTCCCAACAAGTACTTTTCTTTAACGCCTTTAAGTTAGGCATAAGAAGCAAAGAAAGAATCAAGTGTTCTCAAATGAAGAAGCATTAAAACCAAATTTTGTTTTCATAGGAGAAGCAAAAGAAATCTTTTCTCTCTTTTTGGGTAAGTGTTCTATACCTTTCTTAAGTGCGAGTTGATATTTAATGGTGCCTTCTTTCATATCAATGATGGCACCAACAGTTCTAAGAAAAGGTCTTCCCAAAGTAATAGGACAAGAAGCATTGTATTCAACATCCAAAACATAGAAATCAATGGGGACATAGGAATCGTTAACGATAATAAGAACATCATTGAGACTCCCCATGAGTTTCTTTTTAGCATTATCATCAAGTGGGACATTCAAATAACAATCTTCAAGAGGAGGCAAATCAAGTATATCATAAATCCTTCTAGGCATAATAGAAACACTACTATCAAGATCACACAAAGCTTTGAAATCAAAGTCATTCACTTTCATATTAATGATGGGTTCCCGACCATCCTCTTGTTTTATAGGAATAGAGGCTTTATGTTTCATCTTTTCTTCTTTAATATTTATGAGAGCATCATTAATGTGTTTTGTAAAAGTCATGTTCATAGCACTAGCATTATGACTTTTAGCAAGCTTTTGTAGGAACTTAATAACTTCAGAGATATTGCAACCATCAAGATCAAAATCAAATTTATCATCTAAAGTTGTAGAACTATTACTAGCCTCAACACTAGTGGTGGTAATGGTAGAAACACTAATGTTTCTAGCAATTTCATCTTCTCTTTCCCACTTAGCATGTAATTCAGCTAATAGTCTAACATTTTCATCAATTCTTACTTGAATAGCATTAGTAGCTACAAAGGGATTCCCATTAGTTTCAGGTTTAGCAGCCACTTTATTCAAAGAAGATTGAGCTTCAGCCAAAGATGCTATATTTCTTTCAGCATTAGAGAGTTTTTCCTCAATAGTTTTATTGAAAGCACTTTGTTTACTAATAAACTCTTTAAGCATAACTTCAAGTTCAGAGGGAGCACTCTTATTACTGTTGTAAGAATTTCCATAAGCATTACCATTGTTGGGAGGATATGGCTTATAATTGTTGTTACCAAAATTGTTCCTATAAGCATTATTACCATAAACATTGTTGCCGAAGTTGTTATTTCTTATGAAGTTCACATCAACTTGCTCTTCTTGAGCAACCAAAGAGGCTAAAGGAACATTATTTGGATCAATATGGGCTTTCCCATTAACGATCATAGACATAATAATATCAATCTTATCACTCAAGGAGGAAGTTTCCTCAACAGAATTTACCTTCTTACCTTGTGGGGATCTCTTAGTATGTCATTCAGAATAATTAACCATCATATTGTCCAATAGTTTTGTTGCAGCACCTAAAGTGCTGGTCATAAAGGTACCTCCTGCAGCTGAATCCAATAGGTTCCTTGAAGAATAGTTCAATCCTGCATAAAAAGTTTGGATGATCATCCAAGCAGTCAGTCCATGAGTGGGACAATTCTTTACAAAAGATTTCATTCTTTCCCAAGCTTGAGCAACATGCTCATTATCAAGTTGTTTAAACTTCATTATTTCACTTCTCATGGATATAATATTAGCAGGAGGATAGTATTTTCCGATAAAAGCATATTTGCACTTAGCCCAAGAATCAATACTATTCCTAGTTAAGGAATTCAGCCATTCTTTAGCTTTTCCTCTCAAAGAGAAAGGAAACAATTTCAGTTTAATAATATCACCATCTATATCCCTATGCTTTTGCATCTCACAAAGTTCAACAAAGTTATTAAGATGGGAAGCAGCATCTTCATTACCAATACCAGAAAATTGTTCTCTCATAACAAGATTGAGCAAAGCAGGTTTTATCTCAAAGAAAATATTTTCAGCCACAGGTGGAGCAATAGGTGTGCTCATAAAATCATTGTTGTTGGTGCTAGTGAAGTCACACAACTTAGTGTTTTCAAGAGTAGTCATTTTTTTTGGGTTTTCAAATAAGAAAGCAAGCAAGTAAAACTATTTTTTTGTGTTTTTTTAAGAACAAAACAAGCAAACAAAGCAAAAAGAAACTAAGAAAAACAAAAAACAACAAAGTAAAGAGAATGGTTATCAGGGACTCCCCTTGTGAAAATGTCCTTGACTCCCCGGCAACGGCGCCGGAAAAAATCTTTGCTGGCTCATGATTAATGTAGAGCTCGTTGGGAACCCCAAGAGGAAGGTATGATGAGCACAGCAGCAAGTTTTCCCTCAGTTATGAGAACAAGGTTTAATCGAACCAGTAGGAGCAAGGAAACACCCCAAAGGTGTTACTAGCTGAGCTTTAGCAGGGCGCACTACCGGTGCTAGTAGCAACATGGAGACTTGCACAACACAACCACAGAACTTTGTCCCCAACTTGCAATGAGGTTGTCAATCTCACCGTGTTTTGCGGAAAACAAAGGATTAAACGTATCGAATGGAAAGAAGTAAAAGTTTGCAGAAAGTAAACACAAAGCAGTAAAAGATTGTAGATTGTATGTAAAGTAAAAGGACCGGGATCCATAGTTCACTAGAGGTGGCTCTCCTTAGATAGATAACATGTTGGGTGAACAAGTTACAGCGGGGCAATTGATAAACACTGAGAAAGCAATACATGCATAAACTAATCATCTTGACTCCTCTGAGACTTGATTGGGCATTACAACATAATACATAGACTGCCATCCAACTCCATCTATGACTAATAATCCACCTTCAGGTTATCATCTGAACCCCCTCTAGTATTAAGTTGCAAGCAATAGATTATTGCTTTACGAACTGCGTGTAAAGTAAACAATACGATTGTTCTATGAACAAAGGATTGTTGTTTTCTCCCTAGTAGCAACAGCACATCTAGTACCTTAGAGATTTCTGTCACTTCCCCAGATTACCAGAGGCATGAACCCACTATCGAGCATAAATAGTAACTCTTGGAGTTGCTAGCATCTACTTGGCCAAGATAGCTACTAACAACGAAAAGCATACAAGATCACAAATAACAAAGACATGATAGAATCAATAATCAATCTGAAATAGCATCTCAATATCCATCGGATCCCTACAAACACAACATGTATGAATTACAAAAAGATGATCTTGATCATGAACGGAGCTCGCAAGATCTAAACATGAAAGCACAAAGGAGGAGAAACCAGCCATCTAGCTACTATATGGATCCGTAGTCCAAGGATGAACTACTCACGCATCACACCAGAGGCTTGCATGGTGATGAAGAAGGCCTCCAGGGTGAATTCCCCTCTCCGGCAGGGTGCCAGGAAGAGCTTCAGATCCCTCCCGATCTAGGGATGGAGATGACGACGGCTACAGACTCTTTCGTGGATTTTTCATCGGGTACTTAGGGTTTACGTCCCGAGGGCAACTTATAGTCGGAAGGGGAGGCCGAGGGGGTGCCGGGAGCGGCCACACCACCCCTTGGCGTGGGCCAGGCCTGGCCGCGTGGCCAGGTGGTGTGTGGCTCCCTGGCCCTTCTCTGTCTCGTATTCTGGCACTTGATCCCTTCCGGAAAAATAGGCACTTTGGCTTTTGTCCCGTCCAATTCCGAGAATATTCATTTTCTGACTTTCCTAGAGCCAAAAACAGCAGAAAACAGGCAGCTGACACTGTGGCACTTGTTAATAGGTTAGTCCAAGAAATCATATGAAAAGTACTCCAAAGTTGGTACAAAACACAAGAAAGTGGATAAAACCAAGCATGGAACATCAAAAATTATAAATACATTTGCAATGTATCAGTATGCCATTGGCGCTGAGATTCCAGTAGGGCAGGCAGCGGAAGTCCGGCGGCACCATATACCCGGTGTTGTGGAGCATCCTCGCCTCCCGCGGCTGGAGCGTCCGCCAGCCGAAGCCGTTCGCTGCCGCGGGATCGCCAGGGAACCTCTCCGCCATCTTCTTCTTGGCCGAGTGCTTCTTTCTCCGGAGTTTCTTTGTGGTGTGGGGTGGAGGGGCAGTGTGCTGCGAATTGGTGATGCGGCCGTGTTTCATAGGCCGAGCGCAGGCGATGAAGGCGGGAGGGGTGTAGCGGCGTGGCGGGAAAAGGGAAAATGGTGAGAAGCCGAGACGGCGGTGGCGCGCCATTACGCCGACGTGTGGTCAACGAGACGAACAGTTAATGCCCGACGGTCCTTCACGGGAGCCGAGGCGGAAGGATGACGGCGAACGGCCTTCGGTCGTTGACTGGGCGGGTCCACGTGCCGAGATTGTTTTTTCTCGCCTTTCGCTTCGTCCGGCGTTCCCAGTGCATTCCCGTCGCCCCGAGAACGGCCTAGGATCTCTGGACATATTTTGGGCCAAATCCGGACGAAACCGGCGTCGTGGAAACGCGACTGGGCTAATTTTCGTCGTTCGGATAAAAAAACACCCTGAAAACAGCCTGCTGGAAACCCGAGTGGATATGCTCTTAGATCGCCCATGACCGCTATCCACACCAGTTCAGACATTTTGAGCGACTTCAAATCTCGTCTCCTAGTGTTTAATTTTATTTAATCATCATAATTTTAGAGACACTATAGATGAGATAGTACTCACTCTGTCTCAAAACAGATGTAGAAAATTTATCAATTCTTTTTTTACCGGTAAGATCTTTAATCATCTTTGACTTGTGAAAAATTATCAAAATTTAGATCTACATTATTGTATGGATAAGATTATTAAGCACATACGTGGACGCACTTTGTGTCAACGACAGGTACAAGCTAGGGACATGCTCGCGCCACTTGACCACTTCAAGACAGACTAACCAATTTCCACCCCACGTGAACTAGCTTGTAAAGTGCCTACATAAAAAACATCCATGATAATTTTCTCTATGTAAGGAACTTGGTGAGGAAATTTCACAGGTCAAAGATGTCAATGCTTCTTTTCAAACTTGAAATTAAGAAAACGTTTGATCCGGTTAGAAGAGGCTACTTGATGAATATGCTCCAACATTTCGGCTTTCTAAGTAAATTTCAAGATTAGATCTCAGCGTCTCTTTTCACCTCCTCCTCAAGGGTGCTACTCACTAGCGTCATCGGATACCAAATCAGGAATGGTAGAGGACCGCGTCAAGGGGAACCCATCTCGTCTTATTTTTGTGCGTGCAATTGACTGATGACCCACACGTATAGGGGGTGTATCACAGTATTTTCGATAAGTAAGAGTGTCGAACCCAACGAGGAGCAGAAGGTGCTGGCTAGTGGTATGGATCAGGAATTCTCTGCAAATACTTAGCAAACGGATTTTTAGTGGTTTTCGATAAAGCAAGTAAACAAAGTACGAGTAAAAATAAAAGACGGTAGAAATAAATGCGGCAAGTGACCCAATCCTTTACGCAGCAAAGGACAAGCCGGTTGTATCTATAGATGACCAAACATTCTCGAGGACACATGGGAAGACTGTCAAGTGCTTTCGCTTCATATAGTCGATTAATGTTCTCTAGCTTGCTAAGTGTTGTGTGGGTGAACATGTGCTAATGTACCGTCCCATCCAAGACTTAATACATACTTGTGATTAAACCCCCTTGCAAACATCCGTAAGTACAAGAAAGTAATTAAGGTAGAAACCTAACCACAGGTTTAAACTCTAAGACCCTTATGTCCCTTGTGCAATGGTTTTCTAACGGGAGTTCAGGTTTCTGTCACTCCGGCAACCCCTACGATTAGTAGCCAAATACACAATGCATTCCCCTAGGCCCATATAGGTGAAGTGTCATGTAGTCGACGTTCACATGACACCCACTAGAAGAAGTACACCACAACTTCAATAACAATCTATTGAATCTTTCTCAACGCAACTCCACTACTAACAACAAGACTTCTCCCATGTCCTCAAGAACAAAACGAACTACTCACAAGACATCATATGGATCATGATCAGAGATGGAATAATGATGTATAACAATCTGAACATAAACAATAATTCAATGGTTCACTCAATAGCATCAACTACAAAGAGTAATCAACACCGGGAAAGTTTCCCCTATGAACTATAGCAAGATTCAACGCAATTGTTACAGCAATATGGAGATGGTGATGAGGGTTCTGATGGTGATGATGGTGGTGGTGATGATGATGATGATCCCGATGAAATCCAGCTTGATGGTGGTGTTGATGGCGACGATCTCCCCTCTCCGGGAAGGAATTCCCCCGGTAGAAATCTGTCTGCCGGAGAGATCTTTCTCTCTCGGTGTTTTCCGCCCCGCAGAGGCGGTGGAATCTTTCTGTGGTCGCTCCCTGGAGTCTTAGGGTTTCGGGAGGAAGATATACGCCAGAGGGGAGAGGCTGGAGTGGGCCAGGGTGGCCACACCACTCCCTGGCGCGGCCTAGGCATGCCCGCGCCATGGGGTGGTGTGGGCCCCCTGTGGCCCACCTCCACTCCATCTTCTGGCATCTTGAGTCTTCTGGAAAAATAGAATTTTCCGTATATTTTCCTGGATTTTCTGATCTTCGCGAATTTTGCCTCCAAACAGCACCTTTTCCATCAGAATCCTGACTTCAGCGGTCCATGCTCCAAAAGTCATCAACCATGCAAAAACAGATGAAATAACATAAGTATCACCTCTCAATACGAAATATACCAATGAATAATAGTGAATTAAGACATAGAATAGTGATGCAAAATGGACGTATCAACTCCCCCCAAGCTTAGACTTCGCTTGTCCCCAAGCGAAACTGAGCTTAATAAACATGACCTCAAGTTTATGGAGTGAAGAGTCGATAAAAGAATACGGACAAGAAGCATCACATTCATCAAATACATGGATCATAATAGAAGGCAACTCACTATTATACAACTCAACTTGCAATGAGTAAAGGAAACACAATAAAGATACATAAATTGAATCATAATTGGTAATGGTAAACTTAGCTCTTGGTCGAAGAATAGTTGATAATTTGCTGGAGTTCACAAATAGCTGGTTTTTCAACGAAATCTTTCAAAGTAGTAAACATCAAGATAAGAGCAATGTGCAAAACAAGGAACATAAGAAACATGAATGCATAAATCATCGTATGAATGAATGAAACACATCAACTCAAAATACTTGCTGAGATAGAAGGGAATAGGTTTACTGACTCAACTACAAAGTAAAAAAAGGGCCCTTCAAAGAGGGAAGCAGGGATTACAAGTCTTATAAAGAGCTCCCACAAATTATGATACTTACTAGCTTTCAGCTCTCATTGCCCCTATCATAGGCATCTTTAGGTGATTAAGGTTAAAGTGACACAACTAAGAGGATATGCTTGACAAGTTATAAGTTGAAATCTCAAGCCCCTTACTTATGAGTACCGATCCTCATGCTACTCAACTTCAGTCACGAGCAAGCTCTTGTCATTGTAAATACATGCGTATCATTGAGAACCGCCAACAGGGTACCCCTTGCACATGACACATGAGCTATCCCATAATCAAAATGACAAGGCAAGCAGACAGTGAGCATCTCAGCGATCTTTTTATTTGCTATTTGCATAGGTTTTTATTGAGGATGCTTCATGGCTTAGGCTAGCGGCCCAGGCGTTTTTCTAACACACATATAAACTCCATGATCTTACAAGTTCCACTTTTATTTCACACCGCCAGGATCCATAAGCAAAAGAACATGATATCAACTAGGTACAAAGTACCAAATGAAGTGTTGAAAGCGGTCCCCATGATACATGGTTCGGCTAACTTCAACTCATAAAGCGCAAGCATATACGCAACAAAGAAGGACCCAATGGTTCAAGTTTATTAAATGCAAGAAAGTAAAGTGTGCCATCAAGTTCGTGAGAGCTTTAATCACTAAATTTCACATAACAAGTTTAATTTGGGAGGTAGATAAAACAAGAATTTACTTGGAATAGCAATAATGCTACTAGGTAGGTATGGTGGACACAAATGGCGAAGGTTTTGGTTTAAAGGAGGCGGATGCACGAGAAGAATTTCCTCTCAGTACAGATTTTTGGCTAGCAAGGCTGGGTAGCAAGTATAAGAGTTGAAGGAAACAAACAAACATACAAATGGTAAAGACAAACATGCAATCTTCCTTGGAAGCACAAAAGATCTTAACTAGAGAAAACTAGACTTATGAGCAAATCAAGAAAGAAAGATGATGAAATTATTTTCCTCTAGAGTACCTCTATCTTTTTATTTTCAACTCTCAAAAAGGGTGTTGCTACTGACCGAGCCAGGTTTGCCAAAACCAACTGAATTAACTCAATGATCCTAGAGTGCTACCAATACTAACAACAAGATCAATCATATAACCACGAATTGAAAACTATCATAAGCTATGCAAAAGAGTGAATGATAGAACTTCTCATTAGTACTCCATAATGAAAACTCACACCAAGGGATACAAATCTAACGAGAGAGGGGACACTTCCATAATGCAAACCATACTACAAAATAACTCCTCTATTCATGATATGACTCTACTAACAAGGTAAAAAGATAGAAGATAGTGATATGATACCGCGACACTCCCCCAAGCTTGGAACAAACCAAGGGGATGCCAAACCTGATGACGAATTACTCCTTAGGTGGTGGTGGTATCTTCTCAATGAGCTCTCTGATAAGTTTCCCCAAGTCCTCAATCTCGAAGGTGAGATTACGGATCAGTTGTGAGTTTTGCTCAATGCGGCTCATGATCATGTCGTGTTGAGAATCCCAGCTCTTTCTATTCTTTCCCCACTCTTCCTCCTTGAAGTCTTCTTTTCCTGCATGGTTAGAACGAGGCAAATCCCAATTGGAGGGTAATTTCTCCTTGGGCATATTCTGGTATTGATGGTCATGGATAAGAGTGTGGAAAGGATTCTTGGTGTGTGGAGGAAGTGACCAGGGATCTGAACGGTGATGAGGAGGCTTCCCTCCAATGGCTGGATTTTCCACCACTCTGATGCTTGCAACGGTAGTGCCGGTGTGCTTTGCCTCCTCTTCACCTTTACTCTTGATCTCCTTCTCCTTCCCGGTGTCTTGGAGGTCTTCCTCCATGGGTTTCTTTCCTTTATCCTTGGCGGACACCATTGTGCTTCTAAACTTTCAAAGAGTATGTCCTGGCAGAAACAGATCGGAACAAAAACACGAGGAAAACACAATATACGAACCTCGGGGGATCCGGGGGGTTATATATTACGAAGTTCCATATCAAAAGGAAGGTACTGGGAGAAAACGGGTCGAAGATGGAGTCCTAGGTGGCCTCACCACCTGGTGGCGTGGCCAGGGGTGGGCCCGTGCCATGGGGTGGTGTGGGCCACCCTGGCTCCGGTTCCGTCCCTTTTTCGCTTCATAGCTTTCCTTATTGACTGAAAACTGCAAAAATATAGTTGGATTGTATTTTCGCGGAACTTTTCTTACCAGAACTGTTACCTAGTTGGAAACAAACTCTCCAGGTCTCTGAATTTGGTCCTCAATGAATTTATCTGGAGTTATAACTTGAAAGGCATCAACATCTTCATTGTAAGAATCTCTAGCAATATAGTGTTTGAGTCGCTATCCATTCACTACTTGTGTAGTATTATCTTTTAGAGAAGAAATTTTTATTGCTCCTGAACGGTATACTTATTTAATGATGAAAGGTCCTTCCCATTTTGATAGTAGCTTACCTGCAAAAAATCTGAAACGAGACCTATACAATAGAACTTTCTCACCAACATGAAATTCTCTCTTAAGTATTCACTTGTCATGCCATCTTTTAACTTTTTCTTTAAAGAGCCTAGCATTCTCATAGGCTTCACTCCTCCATTCATCTAAAGAGCTTAAGTCAAAAAGTCTTTTCTCACCAGCTAGCTTACAATCTCTATTTAGTTCTTTCACTGCCTAGTAAGCTTTGTGTGCTAATTCTAAGGGTAAGTGGCAAGCTTTCCCATAAACCATTTTATAAGGAGACATTCCCATGGGATTCTTATAAGCAGTTCTATAAGCCCATAAAGCATCATTCAACTTCTTAGCCCAGTTTTTTCTAGACCTATTAACAGTCTTTTGTAAGATAGATTTAATTTCTTTATTTGATAACTCTACTTGCCCGCTAGTTTGGGGGTGATAAGCTGAAGCAATCCTATGATTAACATCATACTTAGCGAGGCTATTCCTAAAACCGCCATGAATGAAATGAGAACCCCCATCAGTCATGAGATACCTAGGCACTCCAAACCTAGGAAAGATAACATCCTTAAGCATTTTTAGAGAGGTTTATCCATCAGCACTTTTCGTAGGAATGGCTTCTACCCACTTAGTAACATAATCAATGGCAACAAGAATATGAGTGTAACCCTTCGAAGGAGGGAAAGGACCTGTAAATTCGAATCCCCAACAATCAAAAGGTTCAATTACTAGAGAGTAATTCATAGGCATTTCATTACGTCTAGAAATATTACCAACACGTTGACATTCATCACAAGTTAAAACAAATTTTCTTGCATCTTTAAAAAGGGTAGTCCAGTAGAAACCTGATTGTAATACCTTTTATGCAATTCTATCTCCTGCATGATGTCCTCCATAGGCGCTCCCGTGACATTTACGCAATATCTCTTTTTGTTCATACTCCGGAACACATCTTCGCATAATACCATCAACTCCTTCTTTGTATAAGTGTGGGTCATCCCAAAAATAATGCCTCAAATCATAAAAGAACTTTCTTCTTTGCTGAGCTGTAAAAGTTGGAGGCAAATACTTGGAGACAATAAAGTTAGCATAATCAGCATACCAAGGGCTTCCTTGCGAGTTCACCCCTACTGCGGCTAATTGCTCATTTGGAAAACTATCATTAACAGGCATAGGATCAAAAGAGATGTTTTCCAAGCGAGATAAATTATCAGCTACAGGATTTTCAGCACCCTTTCTATCTACTATATGTAGATCAAACTCTTGTAAAAGCAGTACCCATCTAATAAGCCTAGGCTTAGCGTCCTTCTTTGTCATAAGATATTTAATAGCAACATGATCAGTATGAATAGTTACTTTTGAGTCCACAATATAGGGCCTAAACTTATCACAAGCAAAGACAACAGCTAGAAATTCCTTTTCAGTAGTAGCATAATTCCTTTGAGCAGCGTCTAGAGTCTTACTAGCATAATGGATAACGTTCAGCTTTTTATCAATACGTTGCCCAAGGACAGCACCTACAGCAAAATCACTAGCATCACACATTATTTCAAAGGGTAAACTCCAATCAGGTGGTTGAACAATAGGAGCTGTTGTTAAAACCTTTTTAAGAGTTTCAAAAGCTTCCTTACAATCGTCATCAAAAACGAAGGGTACATCCTTTTGAAGAAGATTAGTAAGGGGTTTTGATATCCTAGAAAAGTCTTTAATAAACCTTCTATAGAAACCAGCATGACCAAGGATACTACGAATACCTTTTATGTCTCTTGGGCATGGCATATTCTCAATTGCCTCAACCTTAGCTCTATCAACTTCTATTCCTCTTTCAGAAACTTTATGCCCAAGAACAATCCCTTCGTTAACCATGAAGTGGCATTTCTCCCAATTAAGAACAAGATTAATTTCTTCACATCTCTACAAAACTTTATCAAGGTTGTGCAGACAATTATCAAAAGAAGTTCCATAGATAGAAAAGTCATCCATGAACACTTCTACAATTTCCTCACAAAAGCCATGAAAGATAGCAGACATGCACCTTTGGAAAGTAGCAGGAGCATTACATAAACCAAAAGGCATACGTCTATAAGCATAAGTTCCATAAGGGCAAGTAAAAATAGTTTTTTCTTGATCTTGTTGTTTAACAGCAATTTGAGAGAAACCAGAATAACCATCAAGAAAACAAAAATGGGTCTTTTTAGACAACCTTTCCAACATTTGATCAATAAAAGGAAGCAGGTAGTGATCTTTCTTAGTGACTTTATTGACTTTCCTAAAATCGATGCACATCCCATAGCCTACTACCATTCTTTGAGGAATAAGCTCATCGTTATCATTAGGGACAACGGTAATACCTCCCTTTTTAGGAACACAATGAACATGACTAACCCATTCACTATCAGCAATAGGGTAAATAATACCAGCATCAAGGAGTTTCAATACCTCATTCCTTACCACTTCCTTCATCTTAGGATTTAAACGTTGTTGGTGCTCCACTACTGGCTTCGCATCTGGTTCTATGTTGATAGAATGCTGACATATAGTAGGTGAAATCCCTTTCAAATCATCCAGAGTATAGCCCATAGCTCCACGGTGTTTCTTCAAAACTTCCAATAATCTGTATTCTTCCTCCCCTGAAAGTTTAGCGCTAATAATAACAGGATATATCTTTTTATCATCCATAAAAGCATATTTAAGATCATCAGGGAGAGGTTTTAGATCGAAGACCGGGTCCTTTTTAGGTGGCAAAGTGGTACCCAAGTCTTCTACAGGCAAGTCATGTTTAAGCAACCTGGGTTGACGACGGAGGATCTCGTCAATCTCATTCCTTTCATCCATGAAGATCTCACTTTCGTGATCTTCCATAAATTGCTGCAAAGCATTGTTAGGAGCAAGAGAGATAGAAGCAAGTTGTTCAACTCTAAAATCCTCATTAGGGGTTTCCTCTTCACAAGGTTCTTTAGTAAATTTCGAAAAATTAAACTCATAAGATTCCCCATCAAACTTAGTCAAGATTTTCTCCCTCTTGCAATCAATAATGGCACCACAAGTACTCAAGAAAGGTCTACCGAAAATGATAGGATAAGTTTTACTAGCAGCTGAACCAAGTACTAAAAAATCAGCAGGATACTTGATCTTACCACAAAGGACTTCCACGTCTCGCACAATGCCAATTGGAGAGATAGTCTCTCTATTAGCAAGGTGAATAACCACATCAATCTCCTCCAACTCGCAAGGACTTATTTCATGCATAATTTCTCTGTAAAGCTCATAAGGAATAGCACTAGAGCTTGCACCAATATCACATAAACCATAATAGCAATGATCACCAATTCTAACAGAAAGCACAGGAACACTAGCCTTTTTAGATCTATTGGGATGTGAAACAATATTGGAAGTATCCTCACAGAAGACAATGTGCCCATCTTCTACGCTTTTAGTAACAAGGTCTTTCACAATTGCTATGACAGGTTCAATGTTTATTTGTTCATCAGGTTTTACAGTTTTCTTTCCACTTTTAGTGATTACATTAGTTATCATAGGATGATCCTTTACCTTATCTGGGAAGGGAATCTTCTCGATGTAAGGTTCAGGTAGGATATGATCAATAATGCAACACTCAGTGCTCCCAATAGGAACATGGTCAACAATATCTTTATAAGACGCATGGTACTTATTCCATCCCTTTTTTGGAATTTCAATATACGAAGCAAAAGCTCTAAAGCAATTCGTAATAACTTGCAAATCAAGACCATAAGCATTACTAATATTTTGAAAGTCATCAGTTCTCATAAAAGATTCAATGCATTCATAATCATAATTTATACCTGACTTTCTACCTTTGTCATTCTCCCAAGCTTCAGCATTATCTTGAATGCGGTCCAGAAGATCCCATTTAGCTTCCTCTTGCATGCGAGTGAATGATCCAGCACAAGAAGCGTTCAATAAATCTTTATCATGAAGAGAAAGCCTTGCATAAAAGTTATTGATAATAATATTGTTGGGGAGCTCATGAATGGGACATTTGAGCATTAGTAACTTCAATCTCCCCAAGCTTGAGCTGTACTCTCTCCATCAAGAAGCCAAAAGTTGTATATTTGATTCCGATCTTTATGAATCTCACTAGGAGGATAAAACTTTGAATAAAAGAGAGGTACTATTTCCTCGCATTCTAGAGCTTGACCATTCTTCAGCAGCTTATACCATTCCTCAGCTCTTCCTTTCAGTGACAATGAGAATAACTTCTTCTTAACTTAATTTGTAGTAATATCTGCACACTTGAACAACCCGCATAATTCGTGTATAAAAAGCAAATGATCACCACGATGGGCAGTTCCATCCCCAACATAATAGTTATCCATAACACGATCAATAATTCTTGTAGGTATTTTAAAAACATCATTCTCAGCAGGTGGTGGCTTATCTACTACCTTAGCAGTGGTAGTAGCATTACCAAATAAGAAACTCAGTGATTTATATATAACAAAAATAAAGCAACTAGCAGAAGTAAACAATACTCATAGTAGAAGTTTTCTTTACCAGTTCTACTCTCCAATAGAACTTCACTCCCCGACAACGGCACCAGAAAATAGTCTTGATGACCCACAAGTATAGGGGGTGTATCGCAGTATTTTCGATAAGTAAGAGTGTCGAACCCAACGAGGAGCAGAAGGTGCTGGCTAGTGGTATGGATCAGGAATTCTCTGCAAATACTTAGCAAACGGATTTTTAGGGGTTTTCGATAAAGCAAGTAAACAAAGTACGAGTAAATAAAAGACAGTAGGAATAAATGTAGCAAGTGGCCCAATCCTTTATGCAGCAAAGGACAAGCCGGTTGTATTTCTATAGATGACCAAACGTTCTCGAGGACACATGGGAAGACTGTCAAGTGCTTTCGCTTCATATAGTCGATTAATCTTCTCTAGCTTGCTAAGTGTTGTGTGGGTGAACCTGTGCTAATGTACCGTCCCATCCAAGACTTAATACATAATTGTGATTAAACCCCCTTGCAAACATCCGTAAGTACAAGAAAGTAATTAAGGTAGAAACCTAACCACAACTTTAAACTCTAAGACCCTTATGTCCCTTGTGCAATAGTTTTCTAACGGGAGTTCAGGTTTCTGTCACTCCGGCAACCCCTACGATTAGTAGCCAAATACACAATGCATTCCCTTAGGCCCATATAGGTGAAGTGTCATGTAGTCGACGTTCACATGACACCCACTAGAAGAAGTACACCACAACTTAAATAACAATCTATTGAATCTTTCTCAACGCAACTCCACTACTAACAACAAGACTTCTCCCATGTCCTCAAGAACAAAACGAACTACTCACAAGACATCATATGGATCATGATCAGAGATGGAATAATGATGTATAACAATCTGAACATAAACAATAATTCAATGGTTCACTCAATAGCATCAACTACAAAGAGTAATCAACACCGGGAATGTTTCCCCTATGAACTATAGCAAAATTCAACGCAATTGTTACAGCAATATGGAGATGGTGATGAGGGTTCTGATGGTGATGATGGTGGTGATGATGATGATGATGATCCCGATGAAATCCAGCTTGATGGTGGTGTTGATGGCGACGATCTCCCCTCTCCGGGAAGGAATTCCCCCGGCAGAAATCTGTCTGCCGGAGAGATCTTTCTCTCTCGGTGTTTTCCGCCCCGCAGAGGCGGTGGAATCTTTCTGTGGTCGCTCCCCCGGGTCTTAGGGTTTCGGGAGGAAGATATACGCTAGAGAGGAGAGGCTGGAGTGGGCCAGGGTGGCCACACCACTCCCTGGCGCCGCCTAGGCCTGCCCGCGCCATGGGGTGGTGTGGGCCCCCTATGGCCTACCTCCACTCCATCTTCTGGCATCTTGAGTCTTCTAGAAAAATAGAATTTTCCGTATATTTTCCCGGATTTTCTGATCTTCGCGAATTTTGCCTCCAAACAACACCTTTTCCATCAGAATCCTGACTGCAGCGGTCCATGCTCCAAAAGTCATCAACCATGCAAAAACAGATGAAATAACATAAGTATCACCTCTCAATACGAAATATATCAATAAATAATAGTGAATTAAGACATAGAATAGTGATGCAAAATGGACGTATCATTGAACCTCTCCATCACATTCTTCTCAAGGCCATCGAACAAGGAAAACTCCAAAAGCTATGTGGGGGGGGCGCCCATGGTACACACCTCTCTACATGTTGATGACACTGATATCCTTGTGGCACCCAAAAAAGATGGCATTGAATTCCTAGCTACCACCTTACAACAATTTGATGATGCCACCGATCTTGTCACAAATTGCTCAAAAAGCCAAGTTGCTCTCATAAGATGTGGCAGTATTGCTCTAGACCATATTTTACGAGCTTTCTTGGCTCCCCGCTCAAATTTCCCCATGAAGTACCTTCGCATCCCACTCTCGATCACAAGGCTAAAGATATTTCATTTTATACCCTTGGAGGACAGTGTGGCCTCTAAGATTGTCCCGTGGCTTGGGAAGCATGTTACAATGGTCGGTCGTGCAATGCTTATGAAATCGGTGCTTACTAGCATTGTCATCTATTACTTCACCGTGCTCAACATCCCATTGATGTCCTCATGAAGATTTATAGCATAAGAATAGCCTTCCATGTGCGGCATGTGACAAAGTAACCGGTGAAAATGGAAAGTAAATTGGGAGGTAGTGTGTAAACCTAAAGAGTATATGAGTCTTGGGACACCCAACCTCAAAAAGATTGTCGACGCCCTTGACGGAGGCTAAGCCATTGGTGGGGCTTGGTGAAGGGGTTCATGGAAGAAAATAAAAAATCCTAACTAACATATGCCCAAGATCTATCCGAAAGTAATGTTGTAACGGAGAGATGATTTGGTAACATACCCTTATACACCGAAAGCGTTTAACCTTCATGCGGACGTGGATGATGTAGTCGTACCCATCCGACCTTAAGGTCATCAAGTTCCTCACAAGTCACCACTGGTCCTTGCACGATGATCTTGGTGCCACTAATGGCAGTAACCCCGATGTCTCGCACACATCTGGTGCTCGACAACGACCCCTGCTCTCCTTGATCCAGTCGGGATTGCGGAAGTAGATCTTCTGACTGGAATCACCGCAACACAATGGCGTGCTATAGAGAATCAGTCTCTTGCTTGTGCAGCCCTTACTTTGAGGCCATAGTTGCAAGAGAAGACAGAGAAAGAGAGAGAATATTTCTAAGAAAATTGCCATGGAAATTATTGGGTTGTCTTTTCCCTCCCATATAGACCTCTATATATAGGGGAAACATGGGCACCCTAACTACTAAAGTCCTGGGGTGGGACTAGAGGCATGCCAAGAGGAGAGGGGTGGGTGGGCCCCACATGCAGCCCAAGGTAGGTCGGCGCTGGGTGGGCCCCACCCGCATGCCCACCAAGGCGGCGGCGGCTGCTCCTGGCTGCCTTCCCTCTTGGTCCTTGTTCCCTCCGGGAACTTGACCCAATAAGAAAGTTGCCCCATTAAATTAAATTTCAATATTATTTTATTATTAATTACAATAATTAACATAAAATGCATATTCATTAAATCCTTTTTTATCCGAAGTTCATTCCAATATTTTCAAAAATCCCCCGGAACAATTTTGTTTCTCTCCTGGAACACTTCTGGTGTTTCTTTCTCTTTCTTTTTATTATTCCATTTATTCTAGAATGATCTCCAGGTGTTGTAAAACCCTTAAGTGTGTTACCCTTTGGTTCGGGATCATCACAAACATGATCGAGATGACTCTCAAATCAATGATCAATAGCGGGACCGGGATGCCCATAATGACCCCTATGCATTCCACGATTTCAACGTCGTTTGAACCACAAACATCGAGTCCAATTCTCTATGTTACTTTGATACCTGACTTGTCCGAGAACTGATCATCGACATCAAGATACCTTGTTCAATATCGTTACCGACAAGTTTTGTTTTACTCATTCCCGTGATATTCCATGCTTGTTACCTAGTCACTTGTTGTATAGCTTATGGATGTAATCTCACCGAGAGGGCCCAGTGTATCTTCCCGTCATTCGGGAAAACAAATCCCAATCTTGATGCATGCGCCTCAATGTGCCCCTCTGGAATATCCATCATACACCTTTATGATCACCATGTTATGGCGTGACAGTTGATGCAGTCAAAGTAGCATCGGGTGACAGTAATTAAACAAGATCTCACGGTCTAAAGATTATGATATTTCATTTCTAACTATTGCAACTATGAAAGTTGTGTTAGGAATGATGCCCTAGAGGCTCATATTCCGCCTTGTATTTGTAACCCAGAATCCAGCTTAGAGTTGGTTGTATGTGTCACTTCAATTGTTGTAGGTGTCGAACCACATACTTGTATCTAGCTCTAGCCAGTTTGTCCTTATTCATTTGAGGTTAGGAGGGAAACCCACTGCCGAGACTAATTTGTAAGTCGGAAGATGACAATGTTTCACGTGTCAGAAGCATGGAGATGCTATCCTCCTTGCATTGGCTAGTCAGAAGAGGTACGATAGCCAGACCGATCAAAAGTTTAGTACGACATGAGCACACTGTCATACACTCCAACTAACACAATGGAATCCTTAGACCTGAGGGGATTGCACGATTTGAGTTGTGGAAAAGACGGCTTTGACTCCATCTAACGCTCACCGTAACTAGGAGTCATAATGGTGGTATTGGGCCGACTTCGAAGAAAATTGTGTGACGTGGATCAGCCAAGATGGAATTTGCCCCTCCATCTCAGAGAGATATTCTATGGGTCCTCTCGTGTGATTGATTCACAAGTATGGCCATGCGCTACTCGATGAAATGTTGATCGAGGTAGTCCGGCTTAGTGAAGCCGGAGGGAACCAGTTGTCACTAAACATTAAACCGACACTATGATGACGGAATCTCCCCTGCAGTTTATCACCAATATCGTGAGGCAAAGGGACTCGAATAGATCGTCACATTGAGGGAAATTACGTAAACTCAGAGTCAGCAAGTCTTGCAAGAGGCCACTACCGATTATCATCTCTAGTCGGAAAGTCACCGAGCTACTGCCCTGATTGAATGATTACTAAGTTGTGTCCGGCTTACCATAAGCCTGCGAGATAGAACACTTAAGAGAGTGGAACTAGGCAGATGATGATCCGACTATCACAAGCTAGCAACTTGGACTTGTTCAGATAGGTACATGTGTCAATGGGTTGGACCCACTTTGACTAGGGTTAGGGTCTAGGACCGAGGGACACAAGTGTTGTGTGCCCTCACCTACTCGCCTATACAAATAAGGTGGGTGGCGGTGAACAAGATAATCTAGTGCTGCTTCCTAGGGTTTCACTAGACTTGGCAATTCCACCTTCCTGTCTCGCGGCGGCAAGACCGAGACTACCATCTCACTTGTCGTTGTTCCACCTTGTACGTGTGTGAGAAAGAAGAGGCACCACACCTACGGTGCTCATCGGCGGTTGGGCGGCAAAGTCAGAGGAGGAAGGAGGAGGAGCACGGAGTCGGTGACGAGGTGCTCCCAGGATCGAGAAATTCGCCGGATCCGGACGAGACAAGGGGAATGTATGGCACCACTGCGACGTGCTTCCTCAGCTTCCGCACCTGCGCGTCGAGAGGTACGAGCTATTGCTTTTGATCTTGGTCGGACCTTGGGTGGCTTGCAGGAGTTCTAGCCAAAGCAGAAAAGTTTTTATTTTCGGTCTGGCTCTGTATGTTACCCTACAGTGGTATCGGAGCATCGGCTCTAGGTTTTTGGCCTGGTTCTTGTGCATGAGATGAGCTAGTGTGAAAGATTAGATCTTTTTTGCTGTTTTGTTTTGCCGTTTTGATCTGTTTTGATCTAGGGCAGTGGCAAGATCTGGTTTGTATTGGCCAAGAAGTTGGTCAAAACTGGTCTAGATCTGAGTGGAAGATCACATGGCTGGCATCCATGATCAACCACTAAAGTTGCGTTTCTTGTTGGGCAAGAATAGGATAGCTATACCCTGTCAAAAGTTATAGCTAAAAGTTAGCTAGAGTGAGCCGGAAAGGTTCCGGCTTGTAGTTTTATTTGCTTCTTTCTCCCTCAAAGAAGGTCTAGTCGAATTATCCTGCCATTTGGTGCAACAATACAAGTCGGAAATTTTTGGTTAATGGGATCATATTGTTGGGGCACTGCCAATTCTCTTCAATAAAGTGTGAGATATTCTAACTCTCTATACAGGGCACTTGGTAGCTAGACGGAGCTATCACAATAGCTCCACGGGGACAAGGAGGAGATTGCATTAGCATTTTTAGAGGGGTAATTGTGTGATGTGATTGACCACACTGTTGTCCTAAAGCAGGCTCAATGGGAATCATAGAGAATTGAAAAAATGGATCTCCATACCCACGGGGTGACATTCAAGCACTTGTGTAATCATGTATGCTAGCCTATGATGACGAGTGGTGGTTCTGAGGGGCGGGAAGAACGGGTCTATCTATAATTAGGATATCTTCCCATACACATGAATACAAATTAGACAAATACCATCCTAATCATATTTATTACGGAATTCTACTGCCTACTGGTATATATGGAACTCTCACAGAATGCTTTAGCCCTATTATTAGCTCTCATTCAAAAACACTCCCAACACTCTCTTGATTAAAATCAAAGGAAACTGCTAGATACACTTTCATAAGTCCATAACGAGGACATAAAAACCATCACCACAGCTCTTCATGGTTCTATATTCTTCCTTTGAAACTAGCTACATACAACATGTGCACTTGTAGTCATCTGGCGGTTCAGTCGACTCACTTCCAAGCTATATAGAGAAAGGCATAACAGATTTAGAGGTTGCGTGTTCTTTCTCTGTCTCTCTTTTCCTTGTTCCTTTTGTTACGTTGGTATCTAGTCTTCCCTATCCCGGCGACTACGTGGACGTCCGTTCGAGAGAGCAGGCATATGAACCCCATCCATTGAGTCCCTGAACCGGTGGATGGACGATAAGGTTTTTAGAGAACGTCTCGGTGCGACTGCTCGCCTCCGCCTGTGTTTGACTTCCTCTATGGATCCAATGACCGACTACCTACCTCGACAACACCATGAGCAATAACGATAATGATCATGCGTTGTCAATGATCATGGCGTTGCTACGGTGATGAATTTCCTGGTCAATATGTATGTATTATTCCTCACTTTCTTTGCACTAGTTTTTACTAGATTGACAAATCTACTAGATGTGCATGTTTGGTTGCATATGTCTAGATCTAGTGCGTACATGATATGTTATAAACACCACAAGCAAATAACGAATAACGGAAATAAATCGCAGTAAGGGGACACAGATTTAATTAACGTGGAAAACTCTCTCCAACAAAGAGAGAAAAAGCCCACGGACGTCAGCCAACGAAACTTCACTATATCGGGGAGTGTTTACACACTGTTGGGGATTTTACAAATGCAACTTATCTCAGTCGGCAGCTTACAAAAGGTATAAATAGCGGTGGAAACCTAGGTCTTCAACTTTCCGTACCAAGCCTATGGGCGAGGGGCCTCGCTCCGCTCGCCAGAAGTTAGCCTTCTTAATTGAATTTGGATCATACTTCAACATGATGTTGATTTAGTAATTAATCTCATGCGAAAATTGCTTAATAATCAACCAACTAGAGCTAGCTACTCTAAAATCTCGGTAAAATGAATTGGTGTATCGTATTATAAATTCTTTTAACTCTGAATTGTTTGAAAATGGGCTTGCAACCCACTTCAGCTCGTTGGAAGAACCCTAGTTTTCTAGGGCGTGTTTGCTTGCCCGCATCCCCGTTTCTCGCACCTGGCGGGAAGAAATAAGGGCAATTGGTTGCTCATGGAGAAAAAATTCCCTGCATAATACAAGTCTTAATGCAGAAAAAAGTTGGCCCTGGAGGAACGCCAATTTTGGGCGTTTCCACGGAGCCAGACTCATAACCGTGAAAAGGTGGAACATCGCTTCTCGCTGGTTGCAAGGCCATGGACCTCGGCGTGCAACTTCTTCACAGCCTTTGCCCCTAATCCCAGACTAATCTCATCCTCTTCCTCGTCTCTATCCGCTACGCTGCCGTCCACCATGGGATGTGTGTGTCATCTGCCAAGATCTTGGTCCGTTGAAGGGTGCTATGGAGACCATGCCGCCCGCTCGCCGTCCCTCGTGCTGCCTGCGTGCACCTCCGTGGCGGCGCATCCCAGCTCTGAGCCAAGGAGCTAGCTAGATTGCAAGCTCATAACAGGACGACATCAGCTCTGGACATAAAAGAATCTTGGCCTCTGAGCTGAAATTGATCTTGGTCACGAAATCAGTAGAGGCCTCTGAGATGAAATTTACCTGTCAATTTCAGTATTTGTCAATCCATTATTATTTTCGATCGATTTCTATCGTTGTTTTGGACGTGCATCTCCACGACTATTCTCGATCGAGTTCAGTTCTTTCTCCGAGCAGCCTTGTAGGCATGGTGAGCGGCAGCGTGGAGTCCGGCCAGCTCGTGGCATCGGCGCCCTCCACCTCGCGGCCAGCTATCAGCAGCGAGGATGTTGGCGCAGCAGGGGTGCCCAGCCTCCCTTCGACGAGCAACTTCCAGGTCACGGAGCGGATGGCGCCATCAAGGAGACCCGCGGGCAGTTTGGCTGATTCTTCTTCTGCTTCCCCGAGGGAGAGTCCGCCACCGACGTCTTCGACGTGTCGCCGGTAAGCCACCACCAATTCACCGTTACTGTTCCAATCCCCTCTGATTGATCTCCGGTCTTCTCTCCTCACCTTTCTCAGACAGACGGAATACTCAATCAATAATGCAGGTGCAAAAACCTGAATCATGGCTACATGCAACGAAACGCAATTAGCTGAAGACTAGCTACTGCAAAACCGGAGCGGCGGGCGCCTTCACCGTCACCGTGTGCAGCAGCCGCCAGGAAGAAGCACAAGGAGTAGAGGAAGACCAAACAGAGGAGGCCGAACATCAGGAGTGGGTGGATGAGTTCGTGGTCACTAATACAAATTAGATATGAGAAATCATATATACCTACGCGAACCAAACAACCGAGCTTTGCGTAGCAGACAACTAAACACTAAGGTTGCGTTTCCCCGCAACTTTCCTAATAGTGTCAATGCGGCCTATCAAATAAGAAAGAGATGTTAGCTCATGTCCGGATCTATGCGTGCAGTACCCGCGTGAGCAACGAAACACGCCCCTAGCTTTTCTTTAGGTCAATCTGGCCCTCCGCGGGTAGTTCAAATGGCTGAATTGATCCATAAAGTATCAAGTTGATACAATTATATATATATATATAATTATTTTGTACCCCACTTTCGTTAGCACTACTTAGTTCATAACTTTCCTTACCCGAGTCCCTTTTTCTTAACTTTCCTCACTTTTTCCTCCCTTCACGACCCAGCCCCGTGAATGCCCACTGGGGGATTTTTCATCGGGTCAATACCTTTGATATTTGGAGCTTGTTTGTCCATGTTGAGTTGTACCCTTATGCTGAAACGATTTCCATTTGAAGCTAGTAAAAAAAGAAGAAAAACCAAGAAAGAGAGTCCAACATGGCAAACTGGTGCTCAAACTTAACATTTCCACATCTCGCGGAAACAATCATTTTTATAGTGGCAGTTAATACGTACTTAGAGCATCTTTAACCCATCCCTTATCGGCCGTTAGAGTACTTTTCTTTCTCCTCTAACGGCCGAAACACCCTCTAACCGAAGTCATGACCAGCTTAGTGGAGAAAAAAAATTAGGAATCGGCCTCCGCGGCTCCTATATTTGCTTGGCCGCGACCGCGAGGACTTATTTTTTCCCACCACGCGCCGCCACTCACCCCGCAAAATCGTCGCCGGTAGGCCGCCGATCACCTCGGTTACCGGATCCATCCTCCACCGACACCTCGAAGGCTACCCCAAACCTCCTGAACTTTTCCGGCGAGCCGACGTCGCCGGAATCGGCCGGCGCAAGCTACTACTTTCCCCAGCCGCAAATCCGCCGCCGACTTCACTGGATTTGACGGACCGCGACCAAGATTCATTGATATAATCCGCTCGGCCGAGCACCTCCGGCATGTCTTCGTCCTCTCGCCGTCGTCGCAATTCCCCCGGCCGAGCTCCCAGGAGCACCGTCGCGAGCACCCGCACTGCCACTTGCTCCGGTACCATCACCCTCTCCTCCTCCAGCACCGACAGCAGCACCCGCCCAGGCGCCAGCCCTTGCTCATCAATTTTCGATATTGAAAACAATGATTCTTTGTAGCAAGGTGAAGAAGAAAGAAGCTACATGGTCGGAGGATGAGGATAGTGATTTGTATTCCGCGTGTCATCATCAAACTATTGTTGGAGCGGAACGATCGTTCCAAAAATTTGGGAAGAAATACGTGGCAATTTCAATCAAAAACTAGTGGATAATCTAGGTTGTTAATATCGATTATGAGTAGGTGGAATATGCTAGTAATGCGCTCTAATGCACCTGCCTAGAATCTGTGATTATATTTATCGGGTATGTAGGTGGAACATGGTAGTATGCGCAAAATAATGGTTTTAGCTCGGTTTATGTGTGATTTTGACAAATTAGGATGATGCTATCAATTTGTATGACTAATCTATCGACCTATATGAATTTGAAATCTTTAATGTGATATGTTCTCTTGTATTCATATGCTTAATTTTGTAAATTTTTGATGAAAAATATTTTTGCTCCTCTAAGTTATTGGGGAACGGTTCTGCCGCGTAAAGTTTAGAGGAGCAAATATAGGAAAGTCCGGCCATATAGTCCTCTAAAAAAGATAGGTTAGAGATGTTCTTACATGTGTGAGTTTGCACCTATTTTTGCAACGCCAAAAATTAAAAAGCAAAGAGGATCAAGCGGTTGCCAAAACAATGTCACAAAACACAAAGTACATACTATATGCTACATAATAATATACTCTCTTCCTACTAAAATCTATACGTGCTTTAGTGTATAGATTCGTTCAAATTTTGACAAGTAAGACAACCTTTTCATGACGGAGGGAGTACAAATATACTCTCTCCATCCAGATTTTTTTTATGGTAATACGTGTCTCCATTTATATATTAAAGATCATAGTACAAGCCATGTAAACACCGACCTCACAAAACTAAAAAGACAGCAAAACGCAAGCTTTTGCGCAAAGGACCACCGGCCAAGAAAGAAAACAATCTAAACCGAAGAAACTTCTAAGCTTGACGCCGATGCCCGTCACTGCCTCTGACACCACCATAGTAGCCACCAAAGGAAAGAATGACGGATCACCTCCTCACCCGAGCTCGATGCGGCTCCATCGCTGACATGCAGCTTTGCGGACCTCCAAGGTGGCTCACCCAAGATGAAACCATTGCCGTTGAACGAATCAGACCAGGGCAACACCTCGGACACGCCATCGAGCTCCAGATCTAGCACCCCATCACGACTAAGACGTCGAAGGAGGAAGCCACACCTGCCATCCACGAACCACATACCCAGCACACGATCCACCATCTTCCAGATGCCGTTAATGCAGATCACAATCTGCATCCGCTCCCGGACTACCTCCCAGGTTCTGCGTCGGCGCTGGAGCAAACGTCGCCACAGCGGCGGAGCCTGAGGGCACAAATCCACCACGAGGATGGCGCCACCGCCACACCATCCTTGCTTGGATAGACTGATCTCCAAATCCATTGGGGGATGATCTAAAGAAAATTTATTCAGCGTCGTCATCTTCATTCCCGAAGCCAAGACGATGAGCAGCCTAAAAACGAATCTACTTTAGACTAAAATTATCCACACGCGTGGATCCGGTGACCCCCCTCACCACCGACGACCTAGGTCGCCGGCTGGGGGAACCGCCGGAGGCCGGCGTTGGAAGACGAGTGTCCTAGCGCATGAGCTCTTTTTCTCTACTGGCGGCGCGCGTGGGGACTTCTCTCTAGCCCGTAATTGCCCGTGTGTTTTCTCCATCCAGAAATAACTGACTTGGATTTGTCTAAGTTCGAATGTATCAAAACGCATTTTAGTATATAGATACATTTGAATCTAGACAATCCCAATTCAGTTATTTCTGGACGGAGGGAGTACAACATCTGCATTAAAATCCTGTTGTACACACTAGATGGAGTACAAACCACATATCACATCACTGCATAACGGAAACACAGATATCACTGGCAGTCTGGCACACTTCGAAACCATAAGAAACGAAACTAAGACACCACCGGTACGGTACATACGTAGAAGGTAGAACATGCATGCATATCTGCAAGCGCTTTCAGACATATATATGCACGCGTGTGATCGATCATCAGTTCCTGTCGTCGAGGCCGAACCTGCGGTCGACGAAATGGCCGACGGCCTCGAAGGCCGGACGGAAGAATCCGCCGCCGCCGCCGCCACCACCACCACCACCACGCTTCCTCTGGTCATCGCCGTCGAAGGGCTGTGGCGCCCCATAGACGTGGACCTCCCTGGTGCTTATGTACATGGGCGTCCGCCCGGCGGGGTCCTGGGCACCCCAGCTGGCGGGAGCGTTGTACCCGTCGGAGACGTTGCCGTAGGGAGGTGGATTGTTGTATCCGCCGCCGTTGCCGTAGAGCGTGATACCTCTGTTGTCGTTGCCGTACGGGGCACCGCCACCGCCACCGCCACCGCCGTACCCGCCGTTGTACCCGCCGCCGCCGTAACCACCACCACCGTTGTAGCCGCCGTCGTTGTCATCGTCGCGATTGGTGTTGGCGGCGTAGCTTGGGTAGTCGTTGGCGGCGTAGCTTTGGTAGTCGTCGGCGGAGGCCTTCTTGCCGCGTGATTTCCTCGCAGGCGACAGCGAGCGGTTCACGACGTCGCCGGGTGTCACGTCGTCGGAGCTGTCGCCGCTGTGCAACTGTGACCTTTGCTTCCACCACGACATCTTCTTAACTATCCCTGGCTGCTCGTGCCGAAGTTTCAGTTAGACTCAAAGAATCAAATATCCATGGAGATCGATGAAGACGGTAATTAATTAATCGATCGAGCAACAAAAATAATTTTGTAAATATGGTGCAGCTAGCTAGGCAACTGCTGATGAACATCCAGATGCATGCGTGTAGATATTTAGCGAGATCGGCACAGTAAAAGGGTGAGACTAAAGGTGAAAAGAAGAGGTTATAAAATGAGGCTTTAGCTTGGATCATACCAGAGAGTCGGATAAGAGAGGATGCTAAGCTGTCCCCGTGTGTGGCCTTTGGGCCTGCAGGCACGGTTCATATAGAGGCCAAGTCAGTGGGTCAACACCCGGCAGAGGTCATCGCCGTTCAATAGAAAATGAACTGAACTAGATAACCTTGAGATATATCTAGATTGATTTTTCTGCAGACAGGCGTGTTTGCGCGCGCACACAAGCACAGATTAAACGGGATAAATGACGTTCTGATGGATACGTATGCACTAACTGAAGAGCGTCAGCAGTAACCAAGTGGAAGAAGGAGGAGACTTAGTTGGACACATGCAGGGAGTCAGGGACCCATGCATGCACGAAGTTTTCGCATGCTTACACATGCAGTGATCCATGCACGAAGTTTCGCATGATGCAGTAGTTTAACAGTTTTTTTTGTTGTTGACCAGGTGTAGTTTAACAGTTAAGTACTCTTGAGTGTTCTTTTATGGACAGAAGTTGTTAAAAGAATCTAAAAAGCTATTGCATCACCATATATACATACTGTACCGTGTACGCCGGTGATAGCGTAAATTTGGCTCGTTAGCATTATCGTCACAAGATTTTTCTTTCTTGTTTATCGCGGAAATTATTGAATTCACATTTAGATTTTCATGACACCATATGTAGGGATGTTGTTTCCGTGTCATGATTTTGTAACAAAGTTATGTGACTCTTTCAATGTCATGTTTTTTCTAGCTTTGTATTATACAAGCTTAGAGTAATGAATACATTCTTGGACCCTCCAATGAGTGATGCTCGCTGTGGGGAAGATCAAGGATAGGAATGCAAGTGGGATCCCACCAAAATGTCTCACTTCTAGTTTATTTGGCAAACGGAAGTACTTTGCACACGACGAATTGCACGTAAGATATCCACACGAGGCAATATTAGTTGGCCTGATACATGAAGGGCTCATAGCCATTGTCGTACAAAAATCGTGTATATTCTTTCGTGTGCATAGCAGCACTCTTTGGCAAATCTAGTTCAAAATCTGAGGAATATTTTGAACTAAAGTTTGGGAAATAAACTAGAAGTGGGAGGATGTCAATCACATCTTCTTTTTTCCAATGCCACCTCGCCAAGTTTATATGGCATTTGTTCGCGAACTCCTGCCATGCTCCTGGAAGCCAGCAGCAGGGCCCGGCCGGTGAGTTTCTCGGTATTAAACAAGCCTGTCGGGTCGGCACTCATATGTCCATTTGGATTTGTTTTGCGATGATGTTTTAGGCTCTCCGGAAGATTTTGCAACGAAATGACTATTGAGCATCGTATCATCAACAAACCTGCTGATTGCCTCTTGTACATGGCCATTTTCATGCGGAACTGGCTTCTGAGCAAGCAAGGGGACAGCTCTTGTGTGCAAAAACATGAATAAGTTTTGATGCAGTACTCTCGGTCATGATCTATAGCTAGGAACAGCTACGCAAGCAAAGACGTGTTAGAGAGGCAATGAGGCATGCGTGTATGCATGCAAAGACGACAACGACTGACCAACCAATCCGTGCACACTACATGCGCTCAGTGCCGCGTGATCCCGATCGACCAGATCAGGGAGAAGATTAGGAAAACTTTGCCAGAGAAAACTTAAAAGGAGCCATCATCCGACTCAGCCTCGCTGAAATAGATCACACCTCCACTAGCTAGCAGCTACACCTTGTGCGCATAGTTGAAACTATGGCGACATCTCCAGCATATATAACTTACATGCAGCTACTGGGTTAGCATGGTCCTTACTCCTTAATTACGTGCAGGTTTAGCCAAAAGTACGTATGTACCAGTTGTAGATTAATCTGAGTTGACTACAAGTCAAGCGCCAATCATCTTGGCGGAGTAGATGGCGAGCGAGATAGGCTACAACCCAACAGGATCTTACTGGATTGTTTGTGGCCGGCAGCTCGTCACGACCAGATCGATCGATAACGATGAGTTGGAGCCATCGGTCGATAGCGACCAGTGAAATTAAAGCTCGATTACAACACTTACACTAACTAATTACGTGCCAAATCCACTCATAATTCCAGAAACTCCAGGGATTGTTTTGTATTTCTCCATCTTTTAGGATTGCGTCTGCAAATTCAGGATAATCACTTTATCCCGATCTGTCTTTTAGTTTCACGTGTGTTGGTTCTTGTAACTCGATTTTCGATCAATGAAATATGTGGTTTCTCTATAAAGAAAAATGCAGCAAGTTGGGGTGCGAGAGCGCCAGTTTTCCAACGTGCTGAGGTAGTCAAAAAATGACACATAAAAAGGTCGGAAAAGGGCTCACAATCTCACTCTCTCATGCGGTTAATTATTTTGGCGTATTGCTCCCAGACTCTTGCAGTTGGTTTGTCCACCATATGTCATTTGATTGACACTGCCTATTGTTGTTTGTTTGAGAGCATTGCTTTACACTGCCTGTTGTTGTTTGTTTGAGAGCGTTTGCCTTAACACTGTGGAGGACACTTCAATATCGTGTGTTGCCGGTCAATCAAGTTCTTCCAACTAAAAACCGGTCAAGATTGGTGGAAGAATGTGGGATGTTTGAAACGAGAAACCGAACATATTTGGCTCAGGTTTGAATCAAGAACACTCCATGCACCGATCGATCCATAACGATGAGTTGGAGTGACTGATCGATAACGACCAGTGAACAATTTACTTGCAGCAAGTTGCAAAGCGAGAGCGCCAATTTTCCAACGTGTGAAAGAAAAAGTCCAGAAATAAGGGCTCACTCTCTCACACACTTGGTCTTTGGTGTATTGCCCCAAGACTTGCAGTTATTTTTTTCCTCCCAAGTTGCATGACATCTGATCAACACTTTTTCTTCGGCGTTGTCGATCACGTTCTTCCATGCAAAAAAATATGTCAAGATTGATTGTATACAATCTACAAAACGGAATCAAGAAACTGTCCATGGACCTGTTTCATTCTAAATGGACATATTTGGTTCAATTAGGTGAAATGGCAGTACTTTGGCACGAGCCCAAGAAAGAAAAAAGGTTTGCATCAAAAGGCTAAAACCGCATGTCTGGTACATAACAAACTTACAGTTTTATTCCTCCAGTTCCAAAAAGGAATTGATGACACAGAGTATTCTAGTTCCCAGTGTCCATCTACTGTATATCCAATATGAGTAAATATCAAACATCGACACAACAGGGCCCCTTCGCAGCTGAACAAACCTGCACAGGCACATGCTTCTGGACACCGGCCTCGTCATGTACAAATTACACATCATGTAATAAACACATGTACACTAGTCTCAACAAGAAAATTGCCATTTGGAAAACGCAACAGGAAAATTACCCGCAAACCTCCAGCCCTCAACAGCGCAAACCCCTACCAATTGGGAGGGTAAAGCTCGTCCCTTGTGACTCAACCAGGTATACATCTCCTTCCTGTGCTGATCAAACAGCTTGATCATCACCGGTTCACCCATCAGACCATCTTGGGGCTTTGACAGCTCTGACCCAACTTGTGCACACTGAATATCTGCTGTATATTTCTAGCCTAGCAAGTCCTTGAAAAGATTAGGATTGTTCCCTGTTGGTGTCACACCGACATGCCGTGCAGTGGCATCCTTCTGCAAGGCATCCTGAAGACTATGGCCCTTCTTTGCAGTTGCTCCTTTTTGGGCACCAACTGCGGGTTCTGTGGATCCACTGGTGGTTCCAGTGTCATCCGAGAAGATGGACATAAGGTCAGGTGTGTTGGAAGCACTGGGAGCTGACGTTCCAGGCAGCACCGGAGATGCTGATGCTGGCCCAAGGAGCCCATCTAACTGTGAGAAGGGGTCAGCTGACTGAGCACTTGATGGAATTGGCTCACCCAGATCCATCAGATCTGGTGGTGGGACAGCTGGGACTACTTGTTCCTTGGCAGGCTGAGGTGCTGCATTAGCAACAGTTGCTTTCTCAGTGGAGGAACTCTCTTTTGGTGCCCTCCGACCAGCATGTCCCTTCCGATCAGCTTTTGCAGCCGAACCAAAAAGTGAAGCAGCCAACCGTTGCTTTTCTGCTGAAACTTCTGCTACCTGCTGTTTCTTAGAACCATATGAGGATTCCCGTGCCTGTGAACTTATAGAACCTGCCCCATCAGAGATAGACGCCCCGTTGGCTGCTTGTTGGCTAGAGGTAGAGCTTGAAGGTGTAGAAGAGGACGTATAGGATTCCCTTCCCCATTTCTTCTGAACCCCATCAAGGCGAAGCTTAGCACCAAATTCACCAGAAGGTGCACTGCCCGACTGTTGAGACCTTGTTATTTGATGATCTTCCTTATAGTAACTTGATTCTGGAACTGGAACAAGGTCAGTAGTGGGTAGGGAAACACTGCTTTGTGAGGATGCTGCAGGTAGGGAAGGTTTAGGTAGCTCATAGGCCTCAAATCTAAGAGCATGGGCAGATGCGTCATGTTGGTCCTGGGTTCTGTAGTTACCAACACTTACAACACCTGAGCGTTCACTCTCTGGAACATAAGGTGCCGCACCCTTTTCCAAAGCTTGCTGAACATAACTGTTTAAAAATGAGAGGTTTCTGTCGACCTGGAACATAAATTGATATTCTTAGGCGTTAGACTTATATTAGATAATTTCAGAATATTGTGCAGAGAAACTAAATCATAACAAAATGCATCTACTTTTGGATGCCAACACTTGGCACATCAGCCTTTCACACAGAAACTACAAGTAAAAAAAATTCACAACATGTCAATATCTTTTGTTCGCATGATGCCTAGGTAAAAAATATCATATTTGGGTTTATTTATATCCAGTTGCAGTTATATCAGCTCTTATGAATGCTATATGCTTGCGTCATCTTTTCACCAAGGCAGAATTGTACTAAATCTTGTCTTGCACTAAGCAGATTTTTCGCTGTGCTGTCAAATTACTTAATTAACTTGCAAAAGAATATGTTATTGTATTCCAAGAGATAGGATGAATGTGAAAACTATTGGATGATGTAATTTATGAACTTCAGATCGATAAGTCAACAGAATAGACATCTCAAAATATCTTCTCTCCACACAGCTCTGTAAAGCTTTATTTAACTTAGGCTTTGCTGGCGTAGAAAACATGCAATATATGCTAGTACAACATTTCCCATTATGCTGCTGATCCTGATTACACCCGGGTTGCCATAGAAGACATCCACCCAAACTTAAGATCCCCCGAAACCATTGTATAAAGGACAGAAAGATCTAATTAAGGTTGCATTTTGTAATATAAAAGTGTAAACATTTCCTAATTAAGCAAACTGAAAAATCATAGTAACATGCTCAGTAAAGGAAGGCATAACATACCTCAATATCTTCACAACTGGCATCTAAGGGCATTACACTTGCAACAGCCTGTTTGTCCACGCCTAGTAAAGCCTGTACCTCGTATGCACGCTGCTGCAAGTCTGTTGAATGTGAAGCTGATAATTCATCTACCAATGACTGAAACTGCAAACAAGAAGAGGAATAGATTTACAAATATTAGGAAGACAAACATGAGAAAGTAAGCAAACCTACAAATAATGAGTTTCTAACTGAATGAAGCACTTTTGTCTGAAGCAAAGTTGTCTATTTCTTTTGTGTACCCTTGCCCAGGTGGACGATGTTTACATAATGCATTCTAGTGATTTCCTCTCGCATGAAATGCTTTGCGTCACATCATTCAGCATTTGATCATGTACCGGACCAAGCAGTGGGTTTGCTACTTACAAGCTTACCATCATGAAAATGAATATAGGGAAAAAATGTTATCCTACAGTTACGTGATACAGACGTGATACTATGAAAGTTTGCTGTACAGTTAAGCAATACAGACACGATACTATAATAACTTACAGGACAAACTGACCATAATTATTTTTTTTAGGTCAATGGTGCTTGTCCTATATGCTCAAGTTCATAAATTAAAAGGATAACAGCTGCCTGCACGCAGAGGCAAAAGAACCAAAATAAAACTTGGATAATTATACACAATGTCAATGTAATCTAACAGAACTCTAGGCAACACAGTTTCAATTATTACCATAGTACTTGTGAAAACAATACTTTTTTTTTAGGTTGATGGTGCTTGTCCTATAGTTTATCTTGAGAACATACGACACCTAATGTTTAAAAATGACAAGGAGACTCAGAAAAGATGTGTGGTTTCATTTACCTCGGGCAACATAGCAGTCTTCCTTCCAACAGCAATTTCAAATGCAAATATCTTCAAAATTGCTGAGACTGCGTAACCCTTGAAGAAGCGGGAAAAAACACATGTCAATTAATAGCAAAAGGAGACATATATCAGCAACACAACATATGTACAATAATGAAACTGCGAAAAAATAGCTTGGAACTTAATGTATGCCATAAATATGGTTCAGACTAGATGAATTTGAATATGAGGATGAAGCGGCTTCAACGAAATCATGGAATAAAACTTGACGGTCATGTCCACACTAAACTACCTAGAGGGAAAACCAGGAGGTTTATACTAATGTATGTCTGTACAAAATATATTATGCATATATTTGTACAACCAAAGGTAATACAGATTTGACTTTGTAATAATTGAGAAAAGTCGATAATATTAGTAATACTGAATAAGTATACCATATATACATGATTATCCAACATGAAGTACTTGCAGAACTGATCCTAAATGTTAAACTGGTAATAGGTCCTATGTTAGCTTGACCAAAGTAGCTCCAAGTGTGTAATGTTCCCCAGAACTATAATGACTAGAGTATTGTCTCAGGCCTTGGCAAGAATATACCTTCTCATATTATACTTAGAGCATGCAAGATCGAAAAAGGCCCAGGGAGTGGATCAATGATAGACAAGCTAGGCTAAAGGAGCATACCTTGACAGTGTCATCCGTTGGGTGGGCCTCTGCCACATCACACAATTTCCCGATAATATAAGAAGCAGGATGCTTTCCATCTGATGTTCCGTATTCCCCCAAAACCCAGCATATGATCTGAAAGTAAAATGAAACATTATAATTGCCCCCAAAAACTTACTTGGGGCAGCAAGGAAATATAAAACACATAACTACCTGCAAAAATGAGGAGGGAAGCTTTGGCTCCCCCAGAATACGGAGGTAGGAATCGACCTGTTTAAGAAAACAGAGTTATATAACTCATCAAATAGCTAGATAATCTTAAAATGATGAATCATGCATCCAGTTGAGGAGGCTTCTAGTCTTGTTAACAGACTCCACCATATGTATGCTCAGAAAACAATACTCCACCCCATCAAGCCGAAAAATATAACAGCAACTGAAGAATGAATAATCTCAAAATACCCTCCTTCCATTGTAATTGTGAAGTTAGAAAAGCAAGAAGTATGGCCAGCTCAGACCTAGTATTCTTTTTCCTTATTTCATGATATTGCTCCGTTGCAGATTAATGAAAAAACCATATTGCCAGTCATCATGTTTAGTATTAACAAACTCAGCAGCAAGGGGATACAGGAAGTTGAGAGTACATACAGCTGATGACCTCAATTGACTATCAGCACCTTCATCCTCCTCTCCAAATCCTTCAGCAATAAGACGCATTAAATTGTGCGCCACTCTAATGTTGACAAGGTCTCCAGCATGCTCAAAGACTTTGTTCATGGTCTGGAAAAAAATTATAGGAGTCAAAAGGATTTTCTGCCAAAACCAAGTAACCAACAGATGAAAATTACATCAAGTGATTGACCAGAAAAACATAAATACTCATGGGTTACCTGGATGAACCACTGATTGCTGGGCGCAAATTGTTCAGCTAGCTCAACACAACGTGATGCAATTTCTGCCTTATAATGGTGATCAGTTATGCTGATCATGTACTCGATCATCCGATCAACAATCACTTCGATATTAGTTGATTTTGTCATCTTATAGAGAAGCTCAAAGGTCTTGCGCTTCAAAGTGTCATCAGGGTCCTACTCATAAGAACGTCTAATGGGTGAGGAATTGAAAGTACTGGTGAAAACATACAGCAGGCAAAATACTGATACAATTACATGCATCTACCAAGGTCACAGATACTAACAATGAAAATGGATGAGAGTAGCAAACAAACTAGGTAGAGTGGTAGACCATATTGAATCAAGCAAATTGATCTACCCTTCAGCTCACTACAGTCACTTTTTCAGATAACATGACTTGATACAAGGAAACATGAAAATTAAGTGCCAGCAGCATATCCCATTTCTAACAAAAAATGACTCCCTCCGTCCCCAAATACATGGCATATAAATCAAATACAAAAATCAATGTTTACTAAGTTTGATCAGGTATATATACAAAAATATGAAGATCTACAATACCAAATCAATAGATCCACTATAATACTCCCTCCGTCCCAAAATAAGTGACGTGAGTTTGTCTAGATTCGGATGTATCTAGACACGTTTTAATATATAGGTACATGTGAATCTAGATAAACTCAAGTCACTTATTTTGGGACGGAGGGAGTATATATTTTCATAATATATTTATCCAATATGTAGTTCTCAATATTCCCTTCTATATATTTGGTCACACTTAGAAAGCATTGACTTTTTGACTAAGTTTATATGCCATGTATGTGGGGATGGAGGGAGTATTCCGTGGCTGGGACATGATTTTGATAAAGAATCTTAGATTCATTTTCTTGCAGCATGCAAAAAGTATATATGATATGGATGGCTGCAGCATAATAGATAGTCTATTGTTTGACATGGATTCAGAAGATGTTAACTTGTCACATTCCTCACCTCTAAGCAATCGATAACAGCCAGTTGGTGCTCTTCTGCAATATCAGGATTTATTTTTATTAGCCGTCCAAGAGCATCAATGCCCATATACTTAAGATTATGGCTATCACTCTGCAAACAGCAACAGGACAAGTAAGAGTTAGCTTCCAGTGAAGTAAGAAAGACAACCATCATGGAAGTAATTTGTTCTGCCCTACAAAATGTCAAAACCTTCAAAAACTTCGATGTTGTTTCAGCTGCAGCATCTAGCATCTTAGAGTTTGGAAAAATGCATGAGATACAGCATATGCACTCATACAATATTGCATTGCCAATGTTGCTCGCACTATCACCCTTCCTGAATATGTCACCCAAGACGGTGTACATATGACCACTCGCTTGTTTGTCGCCGCTACCCAGCACAGCAAGTATTTTCAATAATTTTATCTGCAAATAGCAACAGAAAAAATCTAAGGAAATAAGATGGTGCCAATTAAAGAACTCCAAAACATGACAAGCCTAACATAGCATCCTTGAAGCAACTATTAAAAGTATAACTCACGGACCTGAATAAATGGTGCGGGCATTTGGTGGTAATCATAGGAAGTTGGAAGCCTCCTCTCGGCAACTTGTTTGAGGATGTTAACAAAACTAACAACTAAATCCTTGTACGCATTTGGATCTTCCAAAATCAGATCATAGAGTGGGCAGAGAGTTGCACCCATCACACCAGGATCATTATCACAGAGTCTCTGCAAAACAATAAACACCACTACTCAGACCCCACTCAGAAATAAAAATGCATTTAAATTTCGCTACAAGTGGTAACCCGAGGATTCCTAGAAACCCCAACGAAGCATTGAGCTAGCTTATCAGAGCTCCCTTTAGGTCACAGTCTGAGATATGAACAGCTTCTCAAACTTGCTTTAAGCATAAAAGGAAGCATGCATAGAACAGGGAAAAAAATTATCGGTAGCCTTAGTAAAAGTCGAACCAAAATTGCAACCTAAGATAGGCATGACAAGCACTAAACACCGCCCAAACTCACATCTAACATCATCAAGTTCAAGCCTAACAAATGCAATTAGATACAGTAGCTAGTTGCTGCAACTCAAAATATACATTGACGGATAGATATAAATTGAGCACATACAGAATATCGAACTTTTGCACGGCTAACAATAGTGCATGCGCCTTGAGTGAGAAAAATTACAGTGGAGTTTGCGCTTTTAGTGAGACGAGTTAACAGTAGAGCATGCGTCTTTGAGTGAGATAAATTTGCAGGTTAAGCAGCCAATGCATGAGAAAGACTAGTTATTCTACTTATATTCTAGTTGGGGAAATATTGAGACGAAGTGAAGGCAAAAATGCTTTTTGGACCTTGCGGAAGTTGGAGACTAGGTGGGAGACGGAGGAGGGGGATCGCTGGTAGAATCGGTGGAGCGCCATGACGGCCTTCTTCCGCACGGCCTCCTTGGGGTGCGCAAGGAGATCGACGACCTGGGGAAGCACCGCGGGGATGGCTTCCTCGCCGATGAGCCTGCTGGCGGCGGTGAGCGCGGCGCATACGACGAGGTAGTTGTCGGACCTGAGGTCCTTCTGGATGGTGTTGACGACGAGGATGACGAGGTCGTGGCGCTCATCGATGAAGAGCGCGACGGCGAGGTAGCCTGTGCGCTTGAGCGGGAGTGACTCGTCGTGGGTCATCTTGACAGCGTGGATGTGGCCGAAGGAGGCGTCGTGCCCGAGCATCTCGGCGTAGACGAGACGGAGGAGGAGCTCCTTCATCTTGCGGCGCGGCACATCGGGGTCGGCGAGGCGGCGCTTGAGGTATTCGAGCTCGCGGATGATGATGCGGTCCTCTTCCGCCTTGGAGCGCGCCTCGCCGATGGATTTGACCAGGTCCAGGAACTCCTTCGACTGCCCCCACCCGCCCTGCGACCCCATCGCTAGCTCCCGCCCGATCGTCCGGAGCTGCTCCATTGCGTTCGTCTGTAGGCTGGTCAGTCGCCGCCGGCGACAGCGACAGCGGTGGCGGAAGAGTCCGGTGAGGGGGCGAGTAGTGAGGAGGTGGAGATCTGGATCGGGCGAGTGGGAAGGTGGGTTTCGTCGGGGTAGAAGGGGGAGATCGGGATCAGCCTAGTTTTCCTTTCCTTTTCTTTTTTTCTGTTTTTATTTACTTGGCTTGTTTTGCTTTCCGAGGGATGGCTTGTTCTATTCTGCATCGGTTTTGCCATAAAAACTCTTTGGATGGAGAATTTTGTATTCATGTGCGTGAATTTTGTTGCACTTTAGTGTAAGCGATGTATATGTTGTTACATGAGCTGAAGAAAGAAAAAACTCCTACCGAATGTATGGTTCTTATTTGGACATCTTGTTTGGGCTACTGGATTTATGTTCTTAATTTCATGGCGTGGATATTGGCAGTAATTAATTGAGACTTTAGCGAGGCATAATCCCCAGCATATGTTGTCGGACTGATGGAGATGAAAATGTCGAGACTAGAAAGAGTAGAAGCACCAGAGGAAGGAGGACGATGAAGAAAAGGAAGGGGATGGGGTCTAGCCTCCAAGACGATGATCGGCAATGCGAGTGGGAGGGTAATGCATTAAAGGGCCCATAGATAATATTGTGTTGAACTTGGAGTATAGCCTAATTAGGGTATGACCGGGTCTTGATGCGGCTGCTAGATTAAAAAGGGTGATGATGAAGCGGGAATAGGGAGATGTCGACGATATAAGGGTATACTTCAATATGTCAGCGTATTCAATGGGTATTGTTGGGAATCCTACCCAAAGTTTAATAATCAAGACATGCCCTCTAGCAAAGGGCAAGTCTCTCGTATCCTCCGGGTTCCAAGAGAAACTCCACTATCTAGAGTATGTACTACCCGAATTGTTGGAAATATCGAGACAAATAAAGACTAGAAGGCAAGACAAATGTGTTTTATCCATTGAGGGGGTTGAACATGGGTAAAATCGTGTCCCTTGTGTTCTTAATCATCGTCGACGGCATTGGCGGCATGATAAAAAAAGTCTTAGTGAAGTACATGATAGAAGTACATCATGTTTAGTCTAAGTGAAGGAACACGAAGAGGCAGAGAGACGATGTTCGCACGCGGGAGGGAGGGAGAAGGCGGAAAAGGAACAAAGTCACACCTAAAGCCAGTTTGAAATCACGATCATCATATGATGATGTCATGTCCAGGGTGAAGTCGTGATGATGTTTCCAAGTTGAAATCAAATTACTTTCATTAGATTCATTTTGTACTATATATATTTGATATTGTGTATATAACATATTTTTCATGTATACCCGGTTAACCATAAAATAAAAATTAACTTAATACAAAGCTACTCCCGTCGTTCCGTATTAACCATCGCAGATATGTTTTAATGTGCGTAGATACATCAAATTTAGACAAATGCATGACAGTTAATATAGAGTAGAATATTGAACTCCTGTTTTTTAATTACCTTTTGTACCCTCTCTGGTTTTCTAATTACATCGGGGTAGTAATATTGAACATGCATAGGAGGGCTGAAGAAGTTAATCCTGGACGATTTTACCCCTCACGACGGTATTAATTCGCACGCATTCATGGAACTGGAGCAGCAGCAGCAGCATCTGGGATGCACCAAGATCAGGCCTGCTCTCGTGGTTTCCTCCCCAACCACGCGCTGCACGCCGTATGCCCACCTGTCGTGTGCATGGCGGAATGTATAAAAGGAAAAGGAAAGTATCCGATGGAAAGAAAAAAGCGAAATAGTTGGTTTTTTCCTTTTTTTCGAAGATGATGATGAGCCAATAAATACTCATTTTTCCTGCATACTCCTACACTTGGTTTCCACAGGATACTTTCTTGTTATAAAAATGGTTACAAATTCGACACAAAAAGGGAAAATATGCAACACATTGTGAAAAACATGTGCATTGTAATTTAAAACGGAGAGAATACAAATAAAATGACAAAGTAAGATTGTCAAGAGAAGGTCAGGCAAGCCAGAAGTTACTTGTGATGGAGAGAAAGTGAAGTGGTCAAGTGGCAGCCGACAGATCTGGACACTACATTATCCACAAACTGAACACCTAAATTCAGCAGGATCATTTCAGTAAAGAATTCCGTACAAACATGAATTAGCTTACATCAGTATCCTGTCCGAGACTAGTTCACCTTGCCAATCTAGAAAAACAATTTTTACATGCACATTTGCGTAGCAAAAAAATTAACTGTTCACCTTACAGAGCACCCTCCTTTCGAGTACAAACTCAGAGATTTCAAGCATTTCATACCATGGCGACACTTTTTGTACGCAACAAACCTAGTCGAGCGCATGCTGCCGTAGCCTCTCTAGCACTAACTCCTCCCTCTTGATAATTTGTTTCAGCTGATAAGGCAAAATAAACCCTTCGTGAGCACATACTGCACTAGCCTCTCCTGAACTGGACATGCTTCAGTCTAGAATAATTTACAGCTGGTAATTTGCTTCTTTCTGGCAACCGGAGCGCCCATGTTTCAGTTAACAACTTCCAAAACAAAAAACCACCCAGATTTAGTTTTGCAAAGGAAAATCACCAAGAAGCTTAATCTGCCTCCCCAAGCCCATCACTGCCATCCCCTCTTTTGCTGATGGCAGCCATACCGCCACGTTTCTTGCCGCTGGATGCTGCCTCCGCATTTTTCCTCAACACGGCCCCAGGTGATGGATATGGTCTTTGTTGGAACAATGGCCCCTGTTAATAAAACCGCAAAAAGATGAGTTGTTATTCTCAGTAGGGTATACTATTAAGTTCTGGTCTATGGAGTACATTATTTGAAATGACGAGTACTGTCATTTCTTAGGGAGATTCCGTATGTGATGACCTCCATATAATTCCAAGTCCCCCCATAGAAATCAAGAAAAATGGGATCGTTCACAGAAGTACAAGTTCACAGTAAATAACATGCGCTACCCAGTTCTAAAGGCCCAAGTAACCATGATATGTTGAAGCTTGTCACTAGATTCTAACATCTCATGTAAGACACCCTGCATCATTTGGCATAATGGAGGTGGACTGGGAGGTAAGATTTGCTCTCAACAAAACAGTATGTACCCTGCAGCGGGTGTTTAGGCACCGAGATGTATACTTATCACTTAAATGGAAATCAAAGAAAAGGCAAATATTTTCCAAGACCAGATAAAGGAAAGTTGCCAATCAGCTAACATACAGATGCAGTTGTATCCGCTGCTCGTGGCTGTACACCCTTTAAGCCAACAACCCTGTAAAAAAAAGAGGAGTAACTTAGTTCAGGGATCGTTAACTTGTTATACCTGCACTCTTCCTTGATTGGCCAAGCTAAAGTGAAGCACATCCTAACTAGTAGCTAAAATTTCCAGGAAGGATATCAATTTGAGTTGAATTATTATTAGTCTCCACTCTCCAGGAAGAGAGAGATCATGTACCAGCCACCACGTGGAGCATCTGAGTAAGAGCTTGGATCCATTGGGTCAAGATCATCATCCTCAGGACCTTTTCTTTTCCGGTTATCTTTTTTGTTTGCTTTTCCAGAAGGGGGTTTTGAGTTTGATCTGCATGTATACGACACACTCAATAAGTAATACGATGCTTTTATACTCAAGTATACGATGGGTGGAAATATGTTAGCAGCAAAAACCAGAAGAGACATAACCAATTAGGCAACCAGTTGATATGCCAAATGCAGATTCCTTTTACCTATCCTTAGCTGCAACATTTCCTTGACTTTTGGGAGCGCTGGTGCCACCTGAGTGCACAATACTGTTGGAGTAAGATGGATACTGTTGAAAAGGCAGATTTTGAACCCTGCAAAGGGGAATCACAGGCAAACATTAGCTATGTTACTGAAATTGTTTATTTGTTAGTTCTTTTACATAATATACAAAGAAAACACACATAAGCTCAGGTCCGGTGTTTAACACCAGTACATCAGCAATGATATAAACATTAGTTTGAAAATCTAGATGGATCAATAAGTAGGTATGCTTTCAGACAAGATCGTGCCATCAACATGATAGAGATAAACATTTCAAAAATTTCATAATATTTGCACTACTTTAAAAGATTAGATTATCAGTAGACTACCTTGTGCAGTGATTGCAATAACCCCACGGCTGGACAAGACCAACTCCCCATCCACCACAGCCTGAACATCTTTGCATGTGAGAGTTCCAGATATCAGCATTTTGAGTGGTTGGCTGAACTGCAACGTCGGTGGATACTTGTGCGATAACACCCGAGTTCGCAACATCACTGGATGCTTGTGGCACAACACCCGGGTTCACAGAAATAGGTGGCTCCCACTGTGTTGCCTGTGTCTTTGTATTATAGTAGTATTTCTGGCCTAACATAATGCAAAAAACCATATCGATATTCTAGAAAGTGTGTAGAAAAACTTCTCTAACTTTGACAAATAATACATATACAAAAAAAAATGTTCATGTCAAAAACTCAAAATAGTATCAGTAAATTTGTGACAAAATTAACAATCTGTAATATCATAGTACTATGTATTCATATGAAAAACGAAAGTTATTCATAGATTTGTCACATTAAGGATTAAAGGTACGGTGTCTGTCCTTCCTGATGACAATTGAATTTCACTTAATCTGTGTATTTTACGAATTTGCATAACATATCAGCCTGACATATACTCCCTCCGTTTCAAAATATAAGATGTTTTAGTTTTGTGAAAGAAGTGTATCTAGACCCCTTTTAGTGTGTAGGTTCATGTAGGTTTGGAGTGAACCTACACACTAAAAGGGGTCTAGATACACTCCTTTCACAAAGCTAAAACATCTTATATTTTGAAACGGAAGGAGTATAAAACTAAGGTATGACTTATAAAATTAATGTCTGACTTGTTCCCATACTTTGAATAGCACAAAATTGTTTTGGACTGTTCCAATAGTTTAGAAACAAAACAGTGGCACTTTTTGCTCTAACAAATATGGAGTAGTTAATATACAAAAATACAACACCTGTTGATTTGTCAAGCGCCTCCTCCCAATTCTCTGGCAATGATGGAGCAGCTTGATGTTGCACGGTATTCACGGCACCCCCAGGGCGATCCCACTGGGTCACTCCAGTGCTTTGGTTGTAGAAATAAGAAGCACCTGTTGTTGGATCCTTTGCCTCAACCTAAATTAAAATTAGTTAAGGCAGGGGAATGGATTGTTGCTACTATGAGCTCACAATAAATAGATGCAGCAAATATACAGTAAAGCATAGCTGTTTTTTTTTAGTAAATAATAGCTTTTGAAGGATGCCACATATACTAGTGTGCCCAGGTTATCAAATTAAAAGTAATAAACTGGTTTCTCCAGAATTCCAGATACAAGTTTGTTACAGAAAAGCTCACTTGTAAATTCACCAAGAAAATCAGGAAAAGATGATTATGCGCATCAGATAGACAATTTGTTAACCACCTCACAGAACAGGCATGTATAAGAGCATATACTTACCCAACCAAGCGGCAGCTCTTGAGAAGATTTGTTATGGCCTTCTTGAGAATCTGCCTGGAATTTAGTGCCCCAAGCACAAAGTAAAGCACGTAAGATAAAGATCAATTGTGCATTTAGGTTCTCAGAAGAGATGTTAGCAGTTAGTACTTAATACCAAGACAGAAGGTGATCCTTCTAAGTTTTTCAGCACATCAACAAGAGAAAAAATATATAATGACTGGTCTAAAACAACCTTTTCCAAACAAAATCCGGACTCCTTGTAAGCACAAGTATACTCAGATTTTTTAAAATATATCATACAGCTTTAATAAGTTATGTCCTAAATTTTATCTTCGTCTAAGTCAATCCTACACACATGATCCTACAGGATATCAATTGTTTTTGTGTCTACCAGAATTCAGTTTCTAACTTCCATGTGTCCATTCCACGTTCCACCAGAAATAGATGGGAGAATAAATGTAAGATAAAGCACCAGTTAAAGAATATAACTTACATTCTGTTTATCCGTATTTTCTGCCTTGTCTTTAAGAATTCCCCTTGCTTTTAACCTCTGTTTCAAGAACTCAGGGAGATCATCAGCACCTTTTGCTTTATCAGCATCATCTTTTGGTTTATCTAAAGGGAAAAAAAATAGTTAGCATAGTCGAAAGCAGCACCTAATATAGAGAGAAGTGGCATGTAATATCACAAAGCAGAAAGTAGCTTAGAAAGAGGCGGCATACTCATTTGAGCACTTGACAAATTTCCAGCATAATAAGCACCACCTCCTGGTACACCATAGCCATTGCCAATTTCAACATTGCCTGTGAGCATGTTTAATCATTAGGTTTAGAGAGCTGCTTCACTTCAGCAGTGGAACCAAGAACCAACAAGTACAACGACACATGTACATAACGTAGAAAATGACAGCCAAAATGTTAACTGAGAATAAACATAAGTTGTGTGCTGCAACTCCTCAGACTAATTATTTCCATAGAATTTGAAGTCATAATCATCAGGATTGAGATGCTTACACACTTAACAAGTGTGAAACAGAAAATAGAAGGAGAATGGAAATAGAAAAATTGAATACTATTGTGGAAACATAATAACCATTATCTGCATGAAATGACTTTCCCCTCTTATTTGCCATCTCCGCACGATGATCAACCGTCATCTTCAATAAGTGTTCCTAGAAAAGCAAGATAACAAAACTGAACTAACTAATGAAGTTCCGATTTGACAGAGAAACAAATGAAGGAGAAAATGACACAAAGAAAAATTAATTATAGATTATTCACCTTCAGTGCATTAGGGTCATGCCGGCTTGAAAGTATGTCTTCCCCATATTCTGCAGGATCACTTGTTGCTTTTGCATGTCTGAATGAAAAAGTGCACATAAAACAGCTACACCAAGCAGCTGCGGACAAGCAGCACAGAAGGAAATGGGAGGGAAACAAACCTTTGATTCTGTATTACTTGCTGCGTCTCAATGTCCTAGTTATCATATAGACCACCGGTTAACAAACGAAAACATAACTGCAAGTATAATCTAAATTCTCTGAACGATGTGATTACCTGTTCGTGAAGAACAGCCTCTTGGACAGCAGATTCGATATTTGCTGCAGTACCATTATAGTTAGCAACGTTGTGAGCAGTCGGATGGCCACTGAGATCTGATTGGACATTCCCAGCAGCCGTGATAACACCAGGAGTACTTTGAGAGGCAGCGGAAGTCATGTTAGGTTGCGTAGCATAGAAGGGGCCTGCTGTATTTTGATTGCTGCCATTATTGGGTCTGGTGTTGTATGGTGTTGGATAAGCATGTGGATGTGGCCTGGGATGAAAAGGCTGGGTTGGATAGAACATGTTTGCTGCATTTTGATTGTTACCACCATTGGGTCTGGTGTCATATGGCATTGGATAAGCATGTGGATGTGGACCAGGCTGAAATTGTGGAGGTTGATTCGAAGGTGGCGGACGCCATGCTCCAACACCAGGAGGTTGATTCGAAGGTGGCGGACGCCATGCTCCAACACCAGGAGGCTGATTCGAAGGTGGCGGGCGCCATGCTCCAACACCAGGTGGTAATGGCTGACTCTGAGAGTTGTCCATTAGTAAGCAACAGCTAAACAGAACAATCTCCACCAGCTTAAGCTCACTAAACAGATCTGCAACACAAGGCAATCAAGTGTAGCAACATCAGCAGACAATTAGCTTCACAGTTATTACTCTTTGGTCTTGAAATTGAACTCATTTGTCTCCATGAATCCATAAAATACTAATTTAAATGTAGGAACATACAATTAGCGGGTCTTAGTCACTGCCAGTGACGGAGCTGCACCTACTCTATGTGGTCAAGCGACCACACAAAAAATTGGCCAGCATTGAAACTTCAGCTAATAATACACCATAAATGACCCCATAATTCCTAATTTTTTACATCACTGCAGTTGTTTATGAGCTTTGGCAGCACTCGCCGCTAATTGGCTCCGCCACTGGTCACTGCCAGGCCTATTCAAGCTTGCCTCCTCCCTTCATAATTTCCTTACGAGTTTGGTACTTATTTTTTTCTCCGCGCACACTGCAATCTATGAACAGAAATAGCAGACACGTACAATATCACTACTCCTCTAAGTTCCTAGTTTGCATCTTAGTATGCCAAAACATAAACCCTAACACCCAAATTCACGACTATGTAGACAAAACGCTGCATCGGCGAGACAAATAGGCTTGTGTTTACACCTAATCGTATGAATATACCAAACGCAATCAGAAATTAGAGTCCAAAAATCGCATCTAGTGGACGCATGCGCGTCTTACGCGCCGCGAGCTCATAGCTAGGGCGTGAATATTACGATTCCTACGGGCCAAAGTCTTGGAGAGGTTCGAGTAAAGACAGGGACGAGCGTACGAGGAGCGGGAAATCGGGGAGGCACCTTTCTCCGGTGAACTGCGCCGTCGGCCGTGTGCCTCCGGCGACGAGCAGGCGGCGGCCGGCGGTGGGAGAGGGATAGAAGGGGACGAGTCGGTGTTGTTCCAGCCCCGCCAGCCAGTAGCCGGTTCCCTACGTGTTTTCTCTGCCGTCAGATTTCGGCCGCGGATCTATTCAACGGCCAAGATGGCTGGCAGTTGCAAGCACTGAAGCGCTTTCCTTTAATACGCCTTCACAGGCCTTTCACGGAAAACGCGTTAAAGCACGCCTCCTTGACCGCGTGTGCCTCTTTGGCTAATAATACCATCACTTTGCCACTCGAGGAGAAAATATCCAGCGGAAACCTCATAACGGTGAAATCTCCGTGTCTATGTTTAGGTGCTCGCACAATGTCAGGCGGGTGTTGTTCTATAAACATGGAAAACTTCAGGTTCCACCTTGTATTCACTTTGATCCTCGAGATGGACTCGCTAGAGCTAGAGAAGACGTGGAATGACTTAGCAATGGAAGATCCGTTACTACCAGTGTTTGTGAGGAGATTAGGGAGTTGAGTGGCTCTTACTAGTTTTGACTTGGTACATGTAAACCGTGGTGCCAACGAGGCGATACATCTGTGTGCTCATAAAGCTAGTCTTGAGAAGACAGTGAACCCATATATTAAAAAACGTCTAGATACATTCATTTCACGAAACTAAAATATTTTATATTTCTGAAAAGAAGAAGTACTAGTACTTATCATCCGCTAACCCTGCTAGTACATTTTTGCCGTGCACTCCCGACAGGTCGACATGGTTAACTGCAAAAGTGCAAAGCGCATACAGTACATTTTGCACGAGCACGAGAATAATCTCGTCGGATTTAAGCGTTTCTCTTGCTTGTGCACCTGTGCTACTGTAGCTTGTTGTCTAGGATAAGGAAGATTCTGCGCGCGGTAGGCCTTTTTGGGTGGCACTGACGTGTCCTGAGTAATCTGAAGTTAGTTGGCTAACTATCGTCGATTTCTGCTTTGCGGCGTTCCTACTCGATTTGCGGCTGAAATGAACGTATACAGGAGTGTCGTTAGCTACTTGGATCTTTGCTGCAGCACTGTCTTTCTTCAAAATTCAACCGACCTGTTAAGAATCATCGAAAGCAGTATAAAGAGACAAAAGATTAAAAAAATACAAATAGGTTTTTAGACCACATAGCGGCGACTACAATCGCTAGCGCTAGTCACTGGCACCCGCCGTCCTCGCCCATCCGTCATCGAAGACGGACAAAGATTATCGTAATAGAACTTGTCGCAATAGACAGACAGAAAGTCGTCAAGCTAAGGCCACGAAGGACCAGCGCACCAGAGCAGCAACCATCGCCATTGATGACAATCGTAGATCGGAAGAGACTGGCCTGAAATCACGCCAACAGACACGAAAACCCACAGGATCTCGGGAGATCCGCCGGAAACACGACTGCACACGCGCTCCACCGGCGCTAGATGGGCCACATGATCGAGGATTGAGCGGAGATCACCTTATTCTAACTTCAGGACGTGGCCGTCGTGTCAACATCCTGAAGAAGGTACTGGAAAATAGGCTTAACAAAAAACGAAATTTCCCACCCGCGAGAGGCCATGTTTCACCACACCTCCAATGACCAAAGGCAGACGGAACCCAAGATGGGTCTCTGGTGTCGCCTCACGATCGCATTCTCATTTTGCTTCTATACCGACTAGTTGTGCAGCATTGTGCTTGATCCTGGTCCAACTCGACCACAAAGACATGTCTTCTCTGATTTGAGGTCTTACCTAGGGTTACAGGCGCATCGGCCCCAGGGCGGTGCAGGGACGCGACGATTAGAAGCTCATGCAGGGCGCCGATGACCAGAAATTCGTGCAGCGGGTCACGCTGATTGATGGGGATATGTCGAACAGGGTATGCCCAGAAGGACGTTTGGGTTGAACTAGAGCCTTTGCGAGTGGGCCTACAGGACGGCGACTGGAATGCGACTGAGAAGGAGTCTGGCGACTAGAAGCTGGAGGCCTAGAAGCATAGTTAGGCATAGTCGGATTTGGTCAAATCCTCCGAGTTCTTAACTGATTCGGTTGTATATCTGTAAACCCTAGCGAGATACCCCCTATATAAACCTCCCTAGGGTACTCTCTGTACTTACGTTCCATCATACACCCCATCCAAGCGACTCGCTGTCTAGCTACCTAGCCACCGAGCTCGCCACCCTTGTAACTCACTCGCCGATAATACAATCTAGCAGGAGTAGGTCTTTACCCAACGGGGGGCCGAACCTGGGTAAATCCCCATGTCTTTGCCCTCATCTTGCTCCGCATATGGCTGCCCGCTCTTGCCCCAAATCCTTCCAATTGCTACCCCTGGTAGCGATTGCCATGGTTATTCCCACGATAAGGGCGCCCACCGTGAGTCATGGCCGGTCCGGCCTAAGTTCTGCGGTGAGACCCTATTCGCATGGTCGCCAGCGGCGGGATCCTCCAGATCCTGCCCAGCACCTACATCCAGGCGTCGCGCCTGATCACGCATAGCGCGATGATGCTAGTCGGCACCATCAACCTGTTTGTCTGCTTCACGGACGCTGTCGACCCGGCGGAGACGGCGATCATCGGCGGGTTGCCGCCACGCCGCAATTTGCTCTCGAAAGGCCAGATCCGCTCCATCAGCCACCTCGCCTCTGAGTACTACTCGGCCGCCAGCAACGTGGCCAAGACCGACGCTGCCGCGGATGACGCGGCCCTCCACGATGACACTGATTTGGCGACCCCTTCCTCGGTCGCCACATCCATCACCGCCGTGTCACATGAGGACTCCATCACGCGAGTCTCCAATGCTGAGGACTTTGAGGACTCCTCCATCCTTGGGATCTTTGACTCTGACTCCGGGTCGGAGTCACCTGATGACTTTCGCACCAAATCCAATCGCTTCAACGTGATCTACATGGCGGGCAGCGCGAGCGCCCCGCCAGATCCCTTCTCCACGCTGATCCCTCCGACTATGACGGCGACGGAGGTGGAAGAAGCCCGCATATGACTGGAGGAGGCAACACGCAAGGAGCAGGCCGAGCGCGAGAAGTTCCGCCTCGAGCGGGAAACGGCGTAGGAACTACCACGCAAACAACGCGGTGAGGGCGAAATTCGACCTCGCCGCCCTACTCAACTAGCCCTGTGTATACCACAGCAGGGAGGGGAAGCCCGCCACTCACACCACCGCTGACTGCCACTCTCTGAAGGAGATTGAGAAGGCAAAGCGAGCAAGAGAGGACCCCAACAACGACCCACCAAGGGACAACGGCAACACCGGCGGGTTCAGCAACACCATCGACTCGCTGCACATGTTCACCGGGCTTGGCACGAAACGCGAGAAGAAGGTGCTCGCCCGTGCAGTCGCCGTCAATGCGGTGACCCAGGTCGACATCCCCCGCCTCCTCATCTGGCACGAGCAAAGCATCACCTGGAGCCGCCAAGATCACGCGCCCAGGATCGAATATCCAGGGCGAGTCGCCCTGGTGGTCAAACCCAAAGTGGCTGACTACTGGCTACCCAAGATGCTGATGGATGGCGGAAGCTCCATCAACATCCTCTACTTGGACACCTTCAAGAGGCTGCAACTCCTGTAGTCGATGGTCGAATCGACCCTCACTACCTTCCACGGCATCGTCCCCGGTCGGAAGGCGTACCTGATCGGCAAGGTGACGTTGTAGTCACCTTCGGCACACCAGCCAACTTCCTGATACGTTGCTACCATATCTATAATTTTTGATCTTCCATGCTTGTTTTATATCTACTTTCTTATGTTTTGTCCACACTTTGGAGTACTTTTTATACACTTTCTTGGACTAACCTATTAACAAGATGCCACAGTGCCAGTTGCCTGTTTTCTACTGTTTTTGGTTCTAGGAAGTCAGAAAATGAATATTCTCGGAATTGGATGGGACAAAAGCCAAAGTCAATATTTTACCGGAAGACTCACGGAGCCAGAAGACGAGACGGAGAGGGGCTACAGGGTGGCCACACCACCCCTTGGCGCGGGAAGCCCTAGGCCGCGCCAGGGCATGGTGTGGGCCCCCTGGCCACCCATCGACCTTACCTCTTTGCCTATAAGAAGCCTCCTGATGCATAAACCCTAGATCGTCAAGCCTCTAGTCACAAAATGTTCCGCAGCACCGCCACCACCGAAGGGGAGATTCGGGCTATGTTTCAGCACCCTACCAGGACAGGGAAGTGCCCCCGGAGCCATCTCCATCGATCTCCACCACCATCTCCATCACCGTTGCTGATTCTCATGATGATGAGGGAGTAGTTCTCTCTCGAGGCTTAGGGTTCTACCGGTAGCTATGTGTTCATCTCTCTCTCTCTCTCTCTCTATGCATGATCATATTGTGATCATGAGCTTTGTAATCAAGTAGATCTACCTTGCTACTCAAGTGCTTTGATAGATCTCTGCTCACCCCATGTGTGTGAAAGTGACAGCGTGCACACCATGGTGGCACTTAGGCTAAAGATTACAAATACTTGTTATGAGTTATATTTGGAGTTGGATGTCTTTATGAAATTGTGGTGTTTGTTGGAACCATCTAGTGCTCAAGGTGACAGTGTGGGGTTATCTAGATGGGAAAGGTTACTTTGAGGTGTGTTGTTATAGCCCTACCATGGATTAGAGTATCCAACCGGAGAGTAGTTAAGAGTAGTATCATAAAGAGAAGATATTTATATGAGAGTGTTCACTAGTGAAAGTATGATCCCTAGGCCTTGTTTCTAAGCATTGAAACACCGTTTGCAATTAGATTTGTTACATGTTTGCTTGCTTCCATCTTTATTTCAGTTTGCCTTTAGTCTCTTCCACGCCATCAAGCTATTTTCTAGCACCGTTACCACTTATAATTATCCATACCACTTGTATTTCACTATCTCTTCGCCAAACTAGTGCACCTATACACCTGACAAGTGTATTGGGTGTGTTGGGGACACAAGAGACTTCTTATATCTTGATTGCAGGGTTGCTTGAGAGGGAATACCTTTGACCACTTCCTCCCTGAGTTCAATAAACCTTGGGTGATCCACTTAAGGGAAAACTTGCTGCTGTTCTACAAACCTCTGCACTTGGAGGCCCAACAACTGTCTACAAGAATAGAAGTGCGAAGACATCACTTCCACACCGAGCAGATCATCTTCGAGCTGGTGAACTTCCGCAGCCCCTACCACTGCGCCCTCGGGCGACAAGCCTTTGCCAAGTTCATGGAAGCACCACACTACGTGTACAACATGATGAAGCTCCTAGGGCCACACGACATCATCACAGTCCACGGCGACCCTGACATGGCCATGGACGGCGAGACAAAGGCGCCAAGCACGCTGACACTGTCATCACCGTGGAAAGCAACCACGCAGACGAGCTTGCGAAATACGCGAGCAACGTTAACAAGGACGACCCCACGATCCTGAAGAAGCCCACCTCGGAGAACTCCGAGGGACAAGCTTTCAATGTTGGGTCCGCAGCATAGAAAACAAAAAAAATCCTACGGTGTGAACTACACGCCAAGATCTATCTACTAGGTACAAAGCAACGGGTGGACATACATCCAACGAGAACTTACCCTCGAAGACAACGAGTTTTGTTAACGAATAGGAACTCGTGGTTGATGTAGTCGTACACTTGTCGATCTCAAGATCGTGAGGAAGTCCGAGCGCCGCAACTCAGCAGCGCATCCGCACTCGCACACACGTTCAAGTCACCGGACAACCTCCACCTCCTCGCTCCAGCGATCCAGCGGAAGCAGCAACTCCTTCCTGATGAAATGCCACCGGAAACATGTATCTCGCTAATCCGAGACAGTAGGGGAATAATTCTAGAGGGGGAGAGAGATCCTTCACAAGGAGGTGTGTGGATGAAGGAGGGAATGGGTGACCTTTTATAGGAGGAGGGGGTGCCCCCTCTCTCCATGGCCGGCGCATGGGGGGTGACCCCTCACCTCCCCCATTCATGTGGTGGTAACCCCCCACATTAAATGTCTCTTCACATTCCCTTTTAAAGTCTCCACTTTAAATGCATTAAATTTCTCCAAATTTAATGCTCTCTCATTTAATAAAACTCTTTTTATTAAATTTATTCAGAATTTTGTTAATTACTTTAATTAACAAACATTCACATATAGCCCCTTGCAATATTTCAATATCACACGCAGAACCACTTTCTGCAATTTCACCCGAAACAATTTCCGGTTTCTATTGAAACAATTCCTGCGCTTTGCAATTCTTTCGTCTGAAACATACGTGCTCCAAAATGGTGTCCGATAACTCTTGAGTGTGCCACCCTATGGTTCGCGAATAATGCAGACATGATCGAGACCCTTCTCCGATCAATAATCAGCAGCGGGACCTGGAGATCCGTACTGACTCCTACACATTCAACGATGACTTTTGTGATCGTGAGAACCTTTAACGCTTGTAACTAAATACTTTTGTCTCTCGATATATTACATGTCCGAGATTCGATCATCGGTATCTCCATACCTAGTTTGATCTCGTTACCGACATGCACTCTTTTCTTGTTCCCGTGATATAACATTCTAGTGATCACATCACTTGCTTGCAAGCTATCTTAATGTGATATCACCGAGAGGGCTCAGAGTATATCTATCCGTCATCTGGATTGACAAATTCCACTCTTGATCCATGAGCCTCAACATAACACCTTTGTAGTACTGAACCCATCTTTATAGTCACCCTATTACGGTGTGACGTTTGATGTTATCAAGATACTCTTCCGGTGTTAGCAATTAACATGATCTCATGGTCTAAGGATAAAGATTACTTCGTATGATGTTATAGCAATATAAACATAATGACTTGATCGTAATGCTATACTTCGGATGAATGTTCATCACATCATTCCACCAATGGTGTGACCTTGTTATTAACAACATCCAATGTCCATGATCAGGAAACCTTGATCATCTTGTTAATCAACAAGCTAGTCTATAAGAGAGGCATAACTAGGAACCCTTTTTGTTTATTAAACACACATGTATTGATGTTTCCGATCAATACAATTCTAGCATGTAAAATAAACATCTATCATATATAAGGAATATATAATAACAACTTTATTATTGCCTCTCAGGGCATATTTCCTTCAGTCTCACACTTGCACTAGAGACAATAATCTAGTTCACATAGTGATAAATCTAACACCCATGGAGTTCTGGCATTGATCATGTTTTGCCCTAGGGAGAACTTTAGTCAACGGATCTGCTACATTTAGGTCTGTGTGTACTTTACAAATCTTTATATCTCCATCCTTGACATGCTCGCGGATGGAGTGAAACCGGCGCTTAATATGCTTGGAATTCTTGTGAGACCTTGGTTCCTTTGCGTTGGCTATGGCTCCATCATTGTCATAATAGATCACCATTGGGTCCAACGCACTAGGAACCACACCTAGTTCCGTAATGAACTCTTTCATCCAAACCGCCTCCTGCGCCGCTTCTGAAGCAGCAACATATTCCGCCTCCGTCGTTGATCCAGCCACCACAGGTTGTTTGGAACTCCTCCAACTAACTGCTGCTCTGTTCAAGAGAAATACGTATCCGGATTGAGACTTAGAGTCATCCGAATCGGTGTCAAAGCTAGCATCGACATAACACTTAGCGACTAGCTCTTCTTCACCTCCGTATATAAGAAACATATCCTTAGTTCTTCTCAAGTACTTGAGGATGTTCTTTACCGCTATCCAGTGTTCCGAACCTGGATCATATTGGTACCTACTAGTCAAACTAATAGCATGTGTCGTCGGATTGAGGACAAGTACGCCATGAGGGGGTCCTCGAGGCGTGCGGAAGAGAGGGGGTGAGATGTACGGTATTCCGGGACGGTGAGCACACAAGTTTACCCAGGTTCGAATCCGCCGGCTTTGGACCGATCCTACTCTTGCTAGCAATCCAGTAATACGGCAGAGCCGGAATATGGGTTACAATGGTATCGCCTATGCGAGTTGAGGGTCTAAAGTATTGGGTGTTGTCTCCTAAAGGCTCTCCCTAGGACGGCTTATATAGATATCCGGCCTAGGGTTTACAAGAGAGATCAATCCAGCTACGACTAAGAGTTGGTTACAGAGTACATCTTAAACTACAAGTAACATTATGGGCCTAAGTCGGTAAGTCTTCTGGGCCTTCCCGTAGCCGGATTGGACTCCGTCTTCTCCCCCGACTGGGCCACCCATGAAGCAAAGCTCTAACCCGAAGTGGGCCACCCTGGTCAGTGAGGAACTGTGAGGATACCCGGAAAGTATATCCCCAACAGCAGCCCCCGGAGGCCTCCAAGATCCAAAGTCGGATTTTATCATCGTCTAGCTTGATCTTCGGCTTGCGGAATCTTGAAGGGTTCCTAAAACTTTACAAAAATACGATCCGGGTCTTAAAAACAAGTCGGACCTATCAATTAGTTACTCGGATTTTCCAGCTCGATTTTAAACTAAGCCGGAACTTGGTTTCCGCGCCATCTGACACAAGCATGGTCAAGTCACGTCATCTGACAGGCGTGCCGTCAGCACGACCGTTGGTGGGTCCGCGGTTCGCGGAACCGAGGCGCTGTTTCAATGCGAGCGTGGAGATCGAGGAGACGCAATCATCGCGTGGGTCCTTCCTAGTTCTTTCCACGACGCGTGGCGGTTACACTGTAGCATTTGCACGAATCTTGGCGCAGTTAGGTGGATATAAGGGGTTTGGATTTCTCCTTCTCGTTTCCACCAGTCTTTGACGTTTCCTTTCCTCCCAATCCTCCTACGCGCTCAGAGCTCTCTCGTCCTTCCCCCCATAGAAAACTCCCAGCGCCGCCGCTTTTAGGTCACTTTCTCACTGGAGAAAAATGGCTTCATCATCTTCTTCCTCTGGTTTGGCAGCGGCAGCGGCGGCGGCGGCGGCGGAAGCAGCTGTGGAGAAGGAGAGCTTTCGGGGAATCTGGATCCCTTGCGCCCTTGACGAGGACAGCCTCAAGAACGTGGAGAAGGAGGGGCTTCTCACCGTCGGCGACTGGCGGAGCGGCTCCGGCGAAACCGTCCCCAACCCGCGCGAGGGCGAGCGTGTCCACTTCGCCACCCATCTGGACCGAGGTTTGTCTTTTCCTCCCTCGGAGTTCTTCTCCGAGGTGATAGATCACTATGGAGTTCAACTCCACAATCTTCCTCCCAATTCTCTTCTAGAAATGAGTGCATATGCTGCGCTTTGCGAGGGCTTTCTCGGCATTAGGCCGAGTTTGCTTCTCTTCCGGTACTATTTTCATGTCCGGAGAAATTTCATCACTGCCGGTGTTCCTTACATCACCGGCACCATTAGCTTTTCTGTTAGATGAGACCGGTCATATCCCAAAATTTCTGCCAGTGACTCGGTCAAACAATGGCCAGCCACTTTCTTCTATCATAGGGATATTCCGGCTCCCGGCAAAGCTACTGCTTTGCCGACTTTTGTGGACGGAGCTGCCACGGCCCAGCCTTCCTGGGACGAGGCTGCTCCGGCTCTCATCAACGATCTGATCCTCGCTAAGAGGCGGATCAAATATCTGATCAAGCACATGGGTCTGAAGGGATCCGACTTGGTCCAGTGCTGTGTCTCACGTCGGATCCAGCCACTTCAGTACCACGGGGATAGACTGATGCATTCCATCACTTCTTCCAAAAAAGACTCCCTCCACATCAGCCCCAAATCCTACACCACTCAAGGCTACATCAGCCATATCAAGTGGCTGATCAAGGAGCGGATCGAGAGGAGGATTCCGGAGATTTCTCTGGACATGTACACAGCGGAAAACCCCGTGGTGCCGGTAAGCTTCCATCAATACACCTTTTATGTGTTTCAATCTCTAAGTTATATACTGCAATGCTGATATGTTTTCTTGTTTTCAGCTTGCTGACCTCCCCGAGTCAGAGCTTGCTCCACTCGAAGGATATCCTCCTGAGTTTTCTCAGGAGACTGAAGTGGTCCCATTGCCAGACCTTGCGCTCAAGAAGCGCAAAGCTCCGACAGTGGCTGTTGGCACCAAGGAAGTGCCTGTTGTGAAGAGGTAACTTTCATTCACAATTTCCGCCTTTGTACCTTTCTCGAATTTCTTTCTGAGATGTAATGTTTCCGACTTTACTACATTCTCAGAGCAAAGCCTCTCATCAAGGGTAAGGGGAAAGGGATTCCTGCGAAGCCCCTGCGACAGACGAAGCTCACCATAGCTTCTCCTGCCGTGGCTCCTCCAACTCCTGCCCCTCAACCTTCTACAACTCCGGTGATCATTCCTTCTCCGGTGGTCGCAGGAGATCCGGCTCCTCCAACGGAGCCCGTGATCCTTGGGTCGCAGACTGACGTCACCGTGAGTGCGTCAGCTCAAGATAAGGGTGAACCCTCTTCGGGTAATGATCCCTCGGCTGAAGTCTTCACGAAAACCTCCTCAGCAATCCGGGACTTGCCAAGTTTGGCCTATCCCGGAAATCTGCGGAGGAAATCCAGCGGCTGGCCAGGAAAGTCCTGGACAAAAGCCATCTATCCCCCGAGGAGGAAGCACAAGAAGCAGAGGACGTCAAGTTCTCTGACCTTCTCGCTCAAGTCCGCCTTCGCGACGAGAGGATCAGGACTGGCGAGCTTCCAACAGCCCCAGTAATCCCTCTTACCCTCGCCGAGAAGGTGGCAGCTGAAGTGAACGCGGGTTTAGACAAACTCACTCGCGAGCAATATGTAAGTCGGAATTCCAACTCTTGTTTTTACATTATGTTATATCATATCCTATAGCCCCCAATCATGAAGTAGGATATAGAATCCGAGTTTATGCTTCATTAGGATGCCAAAGAATGAACTAGTGTAGCCCCCAAGGCTCGTGCTTATATTTAGCAAAAAAAATAGCCCGAGTCTTAAGTAGCTTTCTGACTTTGGGTATTCTGACTTACAGAAAGTATGTTCCTATAACCAGGAATTATTATCCAATGTCTGCGATAAGCGGAGAGAGATCAAAGCTCTCCGGCTTAAAAATGCTGAGCTCAAGGTAGCCAAGGATGAAGCCGAAGGTAAATCATTTCGAGATTCAAACCTTGTCTTTTGCTTTTTCAATGTCGAATTTTTCTGAACTGTTGTTCTTTTTTACTTACAGCGTTGGTGAAACAATCCATCGCTATGATTGAAGAGGCCGAGAACCTCAAGACCCTGGTGGTGGAGAACAAGGGACTCCGCCAAGAGCTGGATAAGCTCAAGGCGGATCATGAAAGGAGCATAGCTCAAGTCCTGGAATCCTCCTCAATGGCCACCGAAGAGCGTGATCGTTGCTCAAGATAAAATTATCTCGGACCTCAAGCATGAGCTTGGCAGAGAGAAGGATATCTCCGAGGCGCTCCGGGCTGAACTCCAGAGTCTTCGGGAGGAGAAGACCAATATTGACGACGTCATTCTTGGTACGTTCCATCTGTCTGACTTATCATTTTCTTCGACTTTTATAAATGTTGGATTTTTCTTGACTTGTTTTGTGTATAGGTCCTCTAAACTTGACGGACTCTTCCTCCTCCGAGCCCCGCACCCACCGGCTTACCCAAGTCGGTGATCTTCTGCATGACTTCCGCCATTCTATTGAAGACATTGGCGAGTCTCTCAGGATTCCGGACATGCCAAGCATGTCGGATTTTCAGGTGTGGGACAAGGCCAAGGAGATGCCGCAGCTTGTTCGGGACTGGAACATGTCCTACGCGCGGACTGCTGCGCAGAACGCTCTCACCATGGTCATGAGCCACCATGGAAACATGGAGATATGGCAAGTGACCAGAGGGTACTGGAAGGTAGACAAAGACGGCTAGGAGCAAGACCTTTAAGCCATCATGCATTCCTACACCGGATATGGGTGCCACGTAGCTGATCTGACCAGCTACGAGATACCCTTCTTCACCCGGATAGATACTCCGCCGCCTCCTCCAGAAGAAACCGAAGAAGTTTCCGACGATGAACGGACCACATCGGATCCGGACATCTCGAAACGATATCAAGGCGGAGTAACCAGCGAGCCGGCAGCTACTCCATCTCCTCATGCATCATAGATCAGAAAACTATGTATTATTCTGGAAAGACATGATGCGTTTTATAAATATTAAGTACTATTGACTTTTGCTAGTGCTAAGCTTTTAATCTATTTAGCACTTTTTGGCTTTTGAAATTTTTGCGTGCCTGAAATGTTCACATAATCACTTGAAATTTTCCGTCTCTACTTACCGTTTATCTGGCTTTCCGCCTCGTCCCTTTCGTGAGCCGGCTAAACCTTCAGCCGGAAACTTTGCCGAGCAACGGAGCTCAATTGCTAAACCAGTTTAAACTCGGAAACAAAGCCGGATTCCAGTACCAACAATTCACTACTCGGAAGATACCCGCATCCAGCAATCAGACAAATAACCCAAGTAAAGACTAGAATTTTTTAGAGTTATACCCGAAGGTAGCAGTTTTAGAATCGGAAATCTAAACCAGAACGAACATGAGCATAAAGTACTTTCAAGCATTCTGGGATTTTCGACTATGACATGATCATTTAGGAAATAAGATGGTAAAAACTTCTCAGAAAAACTTTGAGGTAACCAAAACTTTTATTTCTCACAGAACATGTACATATGTATGATTACAAAGAAGGATAAACTAAGAATAAAAGGGATGTAGTTGAGCAATATTCCACGGTCTGTCTAACTCATCCAGATTTGTACTGCCTCCAGCTCTCTTTCTCTTCTTAGTAGCAGGTCTTTCTTTGACTGGCCTCATGTCAGTTAAGTAGTACGATCCATTATGTAATACTCGACTAACTAAAAAGGGCCCTTCCCATACTGGGGAAAGTTTGTGCTTTCTTTGTTACACAAGCCGAAGAACCAAATCACCTTTATTGAAAGAACTAGTTCGGACTCTCTGGCTATGATACTTGCGTAACTTCTGCTGATAGGCTGTAGATCTCATTTCAGCAACTGCTTCTGCACCATAGACCAAGAAGAAAGGTGTGTATCCCGTTGACCTGTTCGGAGTTGTTCGTAAACTCCAAATTATAGAGGGTAATTCCTCTGCCCAAGCCCCCGCAGCACGTCGTAGTGGTGCTTCGAGTCTTGGTTTCAAGCCTTGTAGAATTAAACCATTTGCTCTTTCGACTTGTCCGTTAGCCTATGGATGTGCGAGTGATGCAATGTCAAGCCGGATATTTTGCTCATCGCAGAATTCAGCCTATTCTCCCATGGAAAAGTTACTCCCATTGTCTGTGATAATACTATGCGGATAACCATACCGGATTATAACATCCTCGACAAATCTTTTGGCTGTTGCTCCATCACAACTAGTGACAGGTTTAGCCTCGATCCACTTTGTGAATTTGTCCACCATCACTAAGAGGTGAGTGAATCCACTTGGGGCTCGTTTAAAAGGTCCTACCATATCAATCCCCCAGACCGGAAAGGGCCATGTTATAGGTATTGTTCGCAGCTGATCAGTCGGAACATGAGCTTGCTTGGCGTACTTTTGGCAGCCTTTGCATGTCTTAACTAATCATTCGGCATCTGCCTGAGCTGTAAGCCAGAAAAATCCATGTCGAAAAGCTTTTGCCACTAAAGATTTGGCTGCAGCGTGGTGACCACACTCGCCTTCGTGGATTTCCCTTAAGATTTCCACTCCTTCTTCTGGAGATACACAACGCTGAAAACCCCCAGAAACACTCCGTTTATGGAGCTCACCTTTAACAATAGTATAGGCTTTTGCTCGTCGGATAATCTGTCGGCTCGGTACCTCGTCTTCGGGTAATTTTCCATCTACCAAATAATCGAGGTAGGGTTGAGTCCAACTGGGGATTATAGCCAGAACTGCTATCAAAGGTGAGTCGGATTTGGTTGGATATTCCTCATCTACTCCCTTTATCGAGGGAACTTTGAGGTGCTCTAAAAATGCGCCATCCGGGACCTCTTTCCGCGCAGAGCCTATTCGAGATAGTGCATCTGCTTCCTCATTTTCTGCTCGAGGGATGTGTTGAACTTCAAACCCCTCGAACGATTTAGATAGATCATCCACGACAGCTTTATATGCTACCATGTGCTTATTTGCATTACAAATATCTGAGACTTGCTGAGCAACAAGGTCTGAATCTCCGTAACACATCAAACGTCGGATGCCAATATCCTTAGCAATCTGGATTCCATGCAGCAGTGCTTCATACTCGGCAATGTTGTTTGTTGCTGTGAAGTGGATCTGCAACACGTATAAAAGTTTATCTCCTTGGGGTGATTTGAGCACCACGCCAGCCCCCGAGCCCCCTCGAGCCTTAGACCCATCGAAAAAGAGGGTCCAATATTCTGACTCAGGAAGGACCATGTTCTCCTTGGTCTCTGTCCGATCGGCGACAAAGTCAGCAAGGATCTGGGATTTGATTGCTATCCGGGGTTTGTACTCAATATCGAAAGCTGCAAGCTCTATGCCCCATTTGGCGACGCGTCCTGTGGCATCGCTATTGTTGATTATATCTCTCATGGGAGCTTTTCTTATCACGGTAATTGGATGCTCCTGAAAATAGTGTCGTAACTTACGAGATGCTAGAAAAACACTGTAAGACAACTTTTGATAGTGCGGATACCGCTGTTTTGATTCTGTCAGGACTTCGCTGACAAAGTACGTCGGACGCTGCACCAGGTGTTCCTGATTTTCTTCTAGTCTCTCCACTACCATAACGATACTGACAACCTTATTTGTCGCAGCAATGTAGAGCAACATCGATTCCTGAGGTTCCGGCGCTGCAAGGATAGGAGTAGATGAGAGTACTTTCTTCAGGTCTTGTAGTGCAGCTTCAGCTTCGTCAGTCCAGACAAAATCCTTGGTCTTCTTCAGGAGTTTGTATAATGGTGCGGCTCTTTCACCAAGCCGGCTTACAAATCGACTGACTGTAGCAATGCAACCAGTTAATCTTTGTACGTCCTTCAGGCGAGTTGGCCAGGAAATATTGAGAATAGCCTTGATCTTGTCACGGTTCACCTCTATGCCTCTTTGAGACACGATGAAACCTAACAATTTTCCGGCTGGTATTCCAAAGAAGCATTTCTTCGGGTTAAGCATGATGTTGTATTTTCGTAGATTGGCGAACGTTTCCTCCACGTCGGAAATCAACGTTTCCTTCTTTTTGGACATGACCGCGATATCATCCACGTATGCATGTACATTGCGTCCGAGTTGATCATGGAGGCAACGCTGCATCGTGCGCTGGTACGTAGCTCCTGCGTTCTTCAGCCCAAAGGGCATCCTAACAAAACAGAAGGTTCCGAAGGGGGTTATGAATGAAGTTTTGACTTTGTCAGATTCCTTTATCCGGATTTGGTGATAACCGGAATATGCGTCGAGAAAACAGAGGAGTTCCGAGCCTGCCGTATAATCGATAACTTGATCAATTCTAGGCAGAGCGAACGGATCTTTTGGACAAGCCTTGTTCAAGGCAGTATAATCAACACACATCCTTAAATCAGTGGTGTCCTTTTTAGGGACCATTACAGGGTTGGCCGACCAATCAGTATGGATGACCTCTTCTATGAATCCGGCTAACTCGAGCCGCGCTAGTTCCTTAGCTATTGCCTTACGCTTTTCATCGCCAAACCGTCGTAAGGACTGTTTGGCGGGTTTAGCGTTCGGGTTTACATTTAAAGAGTGCTCGGCAAGTTCCCTAGGTACTGCGGTCATGTCGGATGGCTGCCATGCGAAGATATCTTGATTTGCTTGGAGGAACTTGACGAGCGCGCTTTCCTATGCGCTACTTAGGCCTACGCCTATCTGGGTCACCTTGGAGGGGTCATCATCCTTCAACGGCGTCGTCTTCATCTTTCTGATGCCTTGAACTCTGGATTTGGCTTTGTGACCTCCTTCTTCGTTGCGGGCATCTCGGACGGATCTATGCTCTTCTTGATCTCCTGGTACTCCTGGGCGTGCAGCACGGCTTCGGCAAAGGCGGCATTTCCATCTTCGCACTCTCGTGTCTTCTTCGGGTCTCCCCTGATGGTGATCACGCCGTTGGGACCTGGAATTTTCATCATATTGTAAATGTAACATGGACGAGCCATAAAATCCTAGTAAGCCGGACATCCGAATATAGCGTGGTATGCGCTCTTGAACGGGACCACTTCGAAGGAAAGTGCCTTCGTCCGATAATTCTTTGGAGTTCCAAAAGTAACATCCAAAGTGATCTCTCCCAGGGAATTAGCTTGTCTTCCTGGGACAACTCCGTTAAAGATCACAAAGCTATGGTTCAGCTGTGTTTCCGAGATCTTCATCCGGCGTAGCGTTTCGACATAGAGAATATTGATGCTGCTACCACCGTCCATGAGGGTCTTGGAGAAACCATAACCGTCAATAAGTGGATTGATGATTAAGGCGTATTTTCCTCGCATGTGTAGTTTAGGCGGATGATCAGCGCGATCAAACGTGATTGCCACTTTCGACCAGTCCAGATACTGAGGGACAGCCGAAACTGTTGCATTGAGCTCGTGGAGAACTGCTTTCTTGACCTTTGCTGGTTGAGATCCGAGGAAGGTGACGTAAGTGTCCTTCTTGGTGGGAAAAGTCTTCTTCCCTTCCGACTTGGGATTTGAAGCATCAGCTTCCTCCATGCTGGAATCTTCCTTGGTCTCCTTGTCTTTTTCGGGTTTTTTCTTTCCCTTCTTCCGCTTAGCTGTGTAGCCCGCGGTATCATCTCTCTTGATGTCGTCATTAAAACGACATTCAGCGTTGCTGTGGGACGAGCCCCCATTGGCGTCTAAATGATGCACACATGGGTTATTGGCAATGTCGGCCCAAGTGTAGGTTTTGCCTGGTTGTTGCTCTCCTCTACCTTGGACCCTTGACGTCCCATGGCCACGCCCGCGGCCTCCGCCACGTCCTCCTCGTCCTCCAGACCCGGAAACAGTAGTGACCACATCTGTCTCCGTGTTGGGTTTTTCTTCCGAGGTATTTTTGCCTTCTGAGCTTGTTGCTTTGGTTGTTTTGCCGACTGAGGCACAACCAGGGCATTGAGTAATCCCTCTGCATCGTCGTCAGCATCTGCATACTTGCTCGCTATTTCTATCATCTCCCCCAGATTAGTAACCTTGTCACACTTTAAGCGATGGCGCAGTAAACCAATTGGGAGACCTGCGATGAAAGCTTCAATCGCAGTTTGATCGTTTACTCCTTCGCAGGAGTTCTTTGTGTCGATCCATCGTTCGAGATAATACCGGAAAGTTTCTCCGGCTTTATGGGTGCAACGCTGTAGGTCTCCAACCGTACAGGGCCTCTGATATGTGCCTTCGAAATTCTGAAAGAACGCACTTTGCAAGTCATACCAGTTGTGGATGGTGTTTGCCGGAAGTTCATTGAGCCATGATCATGCCGTCTTCCGCAACATAAGTGGGAGATATCGGGTTGCGACCAGGCTGTTTCCGCCTTTAGCGATGCGGCAAGCTTGGAAGAAATCCTGTAACCAGGTGTCTGGCCGAGCAATGCCGTCGTAGGCTTGGATATGTCTTGAGATAGCAAATCCTTTCGGGAATTTTGTAGCTCTGATGCGTGGTCCGAAGCACTTTGGGCCCACGCACACATCATCGTTTTCATAGCGCCGAGCCTCTATGTTGGAGTTGATCCTGTGCCTTGCGTCGTTTCGGGGATAGAGATCGTCCCAAATGTCGGCTATGGCTGCGGTGCCTTGGAGCCGGACTTCGGCTTCTGCCACCACCTCCTCCGCCATGTCGTCCTCCTTGGGGGCCGTTGTGATAACCGTGTGGTGGAGAGGGTGGTGCAGCTGGATAGTTTCCGGCTGATCGCCGGCCTCCGTCCGGAGCGTCCTTATTCCAGTTCCGGGGAGGTTCTTGACTATGACGAGCCCCCTGTCGGCTTGTTCCAGCATGGTTTCCGTCGTTCCTTCGTCCTTCGTTCCCACCATGGTGAGGCTCAGCCGGACGACTCTCATGTCTAGGAGGTGGCATTCTCTAACGATCCTCCTCCCGAAGTTTCTCCTTATCTTCTCCCTTTCGATCGTTGAATTCTCGTCGGGGAGGATTCCTCGGATTCAGTGCAGCGATCGCGTCTTTCTCGGCTGCTGGAGCAACATTGCTCCAGTTATGTGTAGCTCTGCGATGTTGTCCCGACGATCCGGTTCTTGAATAATTGTACTCCCTGCGTTCCGGGTGATGGTACTGCTCCCGAACAAAATGGGATCTTACGTCAGCCCATGTCGGATCTGTGCGACATTGGTCAGAATCCGAGACCAGTTTTTGACTTCCGGACAGGGCGACCTTCTGCTGCTCCAGTCCCTTGTTGAGTAGCTTGATACCCAAGCGTATCTCCTCTGGCCCTGGATTAGCTGATAGAATTTCACGAGCTGCTAGGGTATTTTGCACTGGTGTTGGGTATACCCAATCTCCGTTGCTATCCTTCCATGGCTTCCCCATCTCATCTCCGAAAAGGATGGCACGTACACGTGGGAATTGGTTGTCATCTGTGTGATGCTTTCGTGTCTTCTGATGTAGACGGGACATGTACTCCTTGGTTGACATGCACTTCTTATCCACCTCGATGTTTTTGGCTTCATCAAGGAGTTGTTGATGACGCGCTTCTAGGGCCTGGGCCCTTTCGTCTAGCTCATTTGCAGTAAGTTCTGCAGCTGTAGGGATAGGTGTGGTTAAGGCGGCATCGATGAGTTTACGCGCACCTTCAGTGATCACGTGTCCATCCACCGATGCTTCTTTTTTCGGCTCGTCTAGGATAAGTGCTCCATCCGAGTCTTCCTCGTATTCCTCGGCAATCACCTCCTCTGTCAGGGGGTCTTTTGCCGGGGTCTTGTTCTTCTTGTTCTTCTTCTTTGCGTTCTTGGCAGCGCCGGTAGCAAAGACGGCTTTGGGTCCGTTTCCCGGAGTCAAGCTCTGATCGGTACTTTCGGACATCTAGACCTCGCTATTATCTCCGACGTCCATGTCATGCTGCGCTTTGGGAGAGTGTTCCCCGGATCCTTCATCCATGGCTTCTCCTTCTTCTGCAGCTTTGGAGTTGTACTCCTCTTCATATTCCGCGGAGAACTTTCGGAAATCCGCCGATGTCATAGATTCATCCGAGGATGCGGGAACGTCGGCATTTGTTCCAATTGCCTCCAGCACCGAGTCGGTGTTTTCTCCAGCATCGGTAGAGCCGGATCTGGATCCAACATATCCGACGAAGTGCGATGCATGCTTCCTGAGGTACCTGCGGCTTTCGCGATCAGCCATATCGAAACTTTTAATGGTTTTGAGGATTGCATCTGCGCTAGCGCCTTGCAGTATCATACGTCTTAGTGTGTACCTGAGGAAAGGCCTGTCTGTCCTGGCATCGTCAGAGCCCGAATAAGTGTCGTTGATATGCTCCTCCTGGATTTCGACTTCCACGAGTGGGTCGATCTCGGATCCGGCTTCTCCAGGGAGATCCACTCCAGATTCGACTTGGACCGTGAGGTCTTCTTCAAGCTCGGATTTCTCCACTATCTCCGCAACTGGTGCGGGCTGGGTGGGATTAGGGTTTTCTGAGATCCGGAACTCTGCCGCCTCCGCGGACAAAGGGGACCCATAAGATTCTTCTGCCTCTATCATCACTGCTGGGGTGGGTTGGGCAGGTTCAGCGAAACCGATGTAAACATCGATCTCGCCAAAAGACATGATTGTATAGGCAGTCACAACTTCCCTAGCCGGACTCCAAGTCTCGTCGAGAACGATGAGAGGGACGTCGCTAGCGTAGAGGATGCGACCGGCGGCGATGGTCTCGCCGATTCCTGCAGATTCCGCTCGGAACGTATATCCGTAGCTCACTTGCCCCACGGTGGGCGCCAACTATCGTCGGATTGAGGAGAAGTACGCCATGAGGGGGTCCTCGAGGCGTGCGGAAGAGGGGGGGTGAGACGTACGGTATTCCGAGACGGTGAGCACACAAGTTTACCCAGGTTCGAATCCGCCAGCTTTGGACTGATCCTACTCCTGCTAGCAATCCAGTAATACGGCAGAGCCGGAATATGGGTTACAATGGTATCGCCTGTGTGAGTTGAGGGTCTAAAGTATTGGGTGTTGTCTCCTAAAGGCTCTCCCTAGAACGGCTTATATAGATATCCGGCCTAGGGTTTACAAGAGAGATCAATCCGGCTACGACTAAGAGTTGGTTACAGAGTACATCTTGAACTACAAGTAACATTATGGGCCTAAGTCGGTAAGTCTTCTGGGCCTTCCTGTAGCCGGATTGGACTCCGTCTTCTCCCCCGACTGGGCCGCCCGTGAAGCAAAGCTCTAACCCGAAGTGGGCCACCCTGGTCAGTGAGGAACTGTGAGGGTACCTGGAAAGTATATCCCCAACAGCATGTGCCACATCCGGTCTTGTACATAGCATGGCATACATAATAGAGCCTATGGCCGAGGCATAGGGGATCTTATCCATCATCTCTCTTTCTTCCGCCGTAGCCGGACTTTGAGTCTTACTCAATGTCTTGCCTTGTAACATAGGTAAGAACCCCTTCTTACTTTCGTCCATATTAAACTTCTTTAATATCTTATCAAGGTATGTACTCTGCGATAGCCCAATTAGGCGCCTTGATCTATCTCTATAGATTTTAATGCCTAATATATATGATGCTTCACCAAGGTCTTTCATCGAAAATTTGCTGTTTAGATAACTTTTAACACTGTTTAAAAGATCTATATCATTTCCAATCAATAATATGTCATCCACATATAATATCAGAAATGCCACATTGCTCCCACTCACTTTCTTGTAAATACAAGCCTCTCCATAAGTTTGGACAAATCCAAACTCTTTGATCACCTCATCAAAGCGGAGATTCCAACTCTGGGATGCTTGCTTCAGTCCATAGATGGATCGCTGAAGTTTGCTTACCTTATTAGCATCCTTAGGATCGACAAAACCCTTAGGTTGTATCATATACAACTCTTCTTCAATATTACCATTGAGGAACGCAGTTTTGACATCTATCTGCCATATTTCATAATCAAAATATGCAGCAATTGCTAACATAATCCTAACCGACTTAAGCATCGCTACGGGAGAGAATGTCTCATCGTAGTCAACTCCTTGAATTTGTCGAAACCCCTTTGCGACAAGTCGAGCCTTATAGATGGTCACATTACCATCAGCATCAGTTTTTCTTTTGAAAATCCATTTATTCTCAACGGCCTTTCGGTCGTGAGGTAAGTCCACCAAGTTCCAAACTTGGTTCTCGTACATGGATTCCATATCGGATTTCATGGCTTCTAGCCATTTGTTGGAATTCGAGCTCATCATCGCTTCTTCATACATCGCAGGGTCATCCATTTCATCAACCATGAAATTCACAACAGGATTGTCGTACAGTTCAGGAGCTGCACGTGTCCTGCTTGACCTGCGAGGTTTGGTAGTGTCCTCTTTCGGAGTTTCATGATTATTATCATTAGCTCTCTCTTCATCAGGTGAAGTCAACTCCGAAACAACTTCCGGTGCTGCGCCACTCGCCATTCCATGAAGAGAAGGTTCAATAACCTCTTCGAGTTCTACCTTCTGACTACTCACACCTTTCGCGAGAAACTCCTTCTCAAGAAAGGATCCATTCTTGGCAACAAAAACCTTGCCCTCGGATCTGTGATAGAAGGTATACCCAATTGTTTCCTTAGGGTATCCTATGAAGACGCATTTTTCCGCTTTCGGTTCGAGTTTATCCGGTTGAAGTTTCTTCACAGAAACATCGCATCCCCAAACTTTAAGAAATGACAGCTTAGGTTTGTTTCCAAACCATAATTCATACGGTGTCGTTTCAACGGATTTAGATGGTGCCCGATTTAAAGTGAATGCAGCTGTTTCCAGTGCATAACCCCAAAATGATAGTGGCAAGTCAGTCAGAGACATCATAGATCGAACGATATCCAATAAGGTACGATTACAACGTTCCAACACACCATTACGTTGTGGTGTTCCGGCAGGCGTGAGTTGTGAAACTATTCCACAATCTTTCATGTGTGTGCTAAACTCGTAACTTAGATACTCTCCTCCACGGTCAGACCGTAGAAATTTGATCTTTCTATTATGATGATTTTCCACTTCATTTTGAAATTATTTGAACTTTTCAAAGGTTTCAGACTTATGTTTCATCAAATAGATATACCCGTATCTACTCAAATCATCCGTGAAAGTAACAAAATAACGATATCCACCTCGCGCCGACATACTCATTGGTCCACACACATCAGTATGTATGATTTCCAATAAATCTGTCGCCCGTTCCATTGAACCGGAAAACGGTGTTCTAGTCATCTTGCCCATAAGGCATGGCTCACATGTATCAAATGATTCAAAATCAAGTGATTCCAAAAGTCCATCAGAATGGAGTTTCTTCATGCGTTTAACGCCAATATGACATAGACGGCAGTGCCACATATATGTAGACATATCATCATCAAGTTTAATCTTTTTAGCATTAACATTATGAATGTGTGTAATATTACTATCGAGATCCAATAGAAATAAACCATTCAACATAGGTGCATGACCATAAAAGATATCATTCTTATAAATCGAACAACCATTGTTTTCAGATTTAAAGGAATGACCACTTTGCATCAAACACGATCCAGATACAATGTTCATGCTCAGTGCAGGCACTAAATAACAATTATTTAGGTTTATAACTAATCCTGATGGCAAATGGAGAGGTAGCGTCCCGACGGCGATCACATCAACTTTTGATCCATTGCCGACCTGCATTCTGACCTCATCCCTTGCTAGTTGTCGCTTGTTCCGTAGCCCCTGAACCGAGTTACATATATTAGCAACCGATCCCGTATCAAATACCCAGGTGCTACTGCGAGTACTAGTCAAGTACACATCAATAACATGTATATCACATATACCTTTTTTTGCCTTGCCGGACTTCTTGTCTGCCAAATATTTGGGGCAGTTGCGCTTCCAATGGCCAGTCCCCTTACAATAGTAGCACTCGGTGTCAGACTTAGGGCCAGCTCGGGGTTTCTTTTCAGGTGTGGCAACAGACTTGCCACCCTTCTTTCCCTTGTGCTTGCCTTTCTTGTCTTTCTTGAAACTGGTGGTCCTATTGATCATCAACACTTGATGTTCTTTCCTAATCTCCACTTCTGTAGTCTTAAGCATTAACAGAAGCTCGGGAAGAGACTTCTTCATGCCCTGCATATTATAGTTCATTACGAAGCTCTTGTAGCTAGGTGGCAGAGATTAGAGAACACGATGTATGCCTAAGTCAATGGGAATCGTTATTCCCAAGGACACAAGCTTATCGGCGTACCCAGACATTTTGAGTACGTGCTCACTAACGGAGCCGTTTTCCTCCATCATGCAGCTAAAGAAATTTTCTGTAGCATTATAACTCTCTACGGCAGCATGGGTATCGAAAATCATTTTCAATTCTCCCATGGTATGAAAGACATTGCCATTTTCGAAACGCTTTCGAAGTTCTGGCTCTAGCCCATACAGTATGCCGCAATGAACTAAGTTGTGGTCCTCCTGACGAGTCACATAGACATTCTTTTCCTCGTCAGGGGCATCAGGAGCTGGTGGGGGGCCTAGCGGCGCATCTAGCACATATTGCTTTTGTGCAGCAGTGAGGAGAATCCTCAAATTCATAGCCCAGTTGGTGAAGTTGCTACCATTCGCAGCAAGTTTCTCTTTCTCCATGAACACATTGAAATTAAAAGCAGGTGGTGCCATCTACAACAGAATTTGTAAAGTTTATTTAGACTAAGTTTATGATAGATTGAGTTCAACTAATCCAAATAACTAATGAACTCCCACTCAAAAACGACACCCCTCGTGTCTTTTTGGTGATTACATGAACCAAATCCACTACACCAAGTCCGATCATCACGTGAGTTGATGTAGCTTCAAAGGCGAGCATCTATATGGGCATCATATCAACTATATGACTCATGCTTAACCTTTCGGTCCGTGTTCCGAGGCCATGTCTGTACATGCTAGGCTCGCCAAGTAAGAACCTTAGTATTCGCGTGTGTAAAACTGTTTTACACCCGTTCCTATGAAAGCGTAGATTCGAGTACACCCGATCATCACATGATGTCTCGAAACACGATCCACAGAACGGTGCATACTTAAGGAAGAACACATTTTTATCTTGATATCTAAATGAGGGATCATCTTATAATGCTACCAAAAGCGCCAAACTAGCAGTATAAGATGCTAACATCTAATGTGTAAAGTGAGATGATATGGTCCATGCATTTGATCTCTATCACTTGCATCGTGGTATGATCTCTATCATTCCTTTGTGTGTAAGGCCAAGGTCTATGGAACTTACACGTTGAGTGTGTTGTAAGAGTATCTATCATACATCTACTTACAACAATACCATATCAATACACTAGCCCAGCAACAATCTAAACTAGACACCTCTAATTTATCAATTGCAAGTTTTACGTGGCTTAGGGCTTTCGGAGATAGAACCGTTCTCACCTACGAACATGAACCACAACGAGGATAACTAAGTTATTAGCAACTCGTTATAAATCAGATATTGACTATAGTAGGAGAGACAGACACCCGCCAGCCACTTATGCAAAACAAGTTGCATGTCGGTCGTGGAACCGATCTCATGTACGATGACATGTAAGGTTGGTCCGGGCCGCTTCATCCCACTATGCCACCAATATCTAAAATACGTAGAAGATGCAATAACATGATCATCATCGCCCACATATAAACATATGTGTACTACCCGTGCAAAGCACCTACGCATAGATCAGGCTCTGGTACCACTGTTGGGTCCGCAGCATAGAAAACAAAAAAATTCCTACGGTGTGAACTACACGCCAAGATCTATCTACTAGGTACAAAGCAACGGGTGGACATACATCCAATGAGAACTTACCCTCGAATACAACGAGTTTTGTTAACGAGTAGGAACTCGTGGTTGATGTAGTCGTACACTTGCCGATCTCAAGATCGTGAGGAAGTCCGAGCGCCGCAACTCAGAAGCGCATCCGCACTCGCACACACGTTCAAGTCACCGGACAACCTCCACCTCCTCGCTCTAGCAATCCAACGGAAGCAGCAACTCCTTCCAGACGAAATGCCACTGGGAACATGTATCTCGCTAATCCGAGACCATGGGGGAATAATTCTAGAGGGGGAGAGAGACCCTTCACAAGGAGGTGTGTGGATGAAGGAGGGAATGGGTGGCCTTTTATAGGAGGAGGGGGGTGCCCCCTCTCTCCATGGCCGGCGCATGGGGAGGTGACCTCTCACCTCCTCCATTCATGTGGTGGTAACCCCTCCACATTAAAATGCCTCTTCACATTCCCTTTTAAAGTCTCCACTTTAAATGCATTAAATTTCTCCAAATTTAATGCTCTCTCATTCAATAAAACTCTTTTATTATTTTTATTCAGAATTTTGTTAATTACTTTAATTAACAAACATTCACATAAAACCCCCTGCAACATTTCAATATTACATGCATAACCAATTTCTGCAATTTCAACCGAAACAGTTTCCGGTTTCTATTGAAACAATTCCTACGCTTTGCAATTCTTTCGTCTGAAACATATGTGCTCCAAAATGGTGTCCGGTAACTCTTAAGTGTGCCACCCTACGGTTCGTGAATAATGCAGACATGATCGAGACCCTTCTCCGATCAATAATCAGCAGCGGGACCTGGAGATCCGTACTGACTCCTACACATTCAACGATGACTTATGTGATCGTGAGAACCTTTAACGCTTGTAACTAAATCCCTTTGTCTCTCGATATATTACATGTTCGAGATTCGATCATCGGTATCTCCATACCTAGTTTGATCTCGTTACCGACATGCACTCTTTTCTCGTTCCCGTGATATAACATTCTAGTAATCACATCACTTGCTTGCAAGCTATCTTAATGTGATATCACCGAGAGGGCCCAGAGTATATCTATTCGTCATCTGGATTGACAAATTCCACTCTTGATCCATGAGCCTCAACATAACACCTTCGTAGTACTGAACCCATCTTTATAGTCACCCTGTTACGGTGTGACGTTTGATGTTATCAAGATACTCTTTCGGTGTTAGCAATTAACATGATCTCATGGTCTAAGGATAAAGATTACTTCGTATGATGTTATAGCAATATAAACATAATGACTTGATCGTAATGCTATACTTCGGATGAATGTTCATCACATCATTCCACCAATGGTGTGACCTTGTTATTAATAACATCCAATGTCCATGATCAGGAAACCTTGATCATCTTGTTAATCAACAAGCTAGTCTATAAGAGAGGCATAACTAGGAAACCTTTTTGTTTATTAAACACACATGTATTGATGTTTCCGATCAATACAATTCTAGCATGTAAAATAAACATCTATCATATATAAGGAATATATAATAACAACTTTATTATTGCCTCTCAAGGCATATTTCCTTGATTCAAGGTGACCACGCACACTCGCACCGTCGAGCTCGTCCCGGGCGACTCCATCTAGAAGGTCACCATCGGGACCAACATTAGCCCCGCATAGGAAAACACGCTCATCTGGTTCCTGCATGAGAATCACGACATCTTTGCATGTAAACCATTTGACATGCCTGGTGTCCCGAGTGAACTCGCTGAGCACAAACTCAACGCCGATGCCAAAATGTGACCGATGAAACAGTCGCTACGGCCCTTCAATGAACAGCGCCACCGAGCAATCGCCGAAGAAGTGCAGCGTCTACTCGCTACAGGCTTCATCCGGCCAATCAAGTACTCCGAGTGGTTGGCAAACCTAGTCCTAGTGCTGAAAAAGAACAACACTTGGAGAATGTGCATTGACTACACCAACCTTAATAGCGCCTGCCTGAAGGAGGAATTCGTCCTCCCCCGCATCGACCAGATCATCGACTCAACCGCGGCGTCAGAGTCGCTGTGCTTCCTCGACATGTACTCTGGTTACAACCAGATCAAGATGGCGATCAAGGACGAGGAGAAAACAACGTTCATCACGCCATTCGGCGCCTTCTGGTATACTGCTATGACGTTCGGCCTTAAAAATGCCAGTGCGACCTACCAATGGTGCATGCAGGAGGGCCTTGCGAGCCAAATTGGCCGCAACATCCACGTCTGCATCGACGACGTGGTGGTAAAGTCAACTCGCTAGAGCAACCTTCTCGCCGTCCTATCCGAAAGTTTCACAAATTTGCGGAAGTACAAGATAAAGCTCAACCTGGGGAAGTGCACCTTCGGCGTGCCCACCGGACAGCTCCTGGGGTACGTCGTCCACAAGCGAGGCATCAAAGCAAACCCCACCAAAATCAACACCATCGCGTGACTCGAGAAACCCGAGTGCCTACGCGATGTTCAGAAGCTGGCCGGGCTAGTCGCGGCTCTCGGTCGCTTCATCCCCCGGCTCGATGAGAAGGCAATGCCCCTCTACCGCTTGATGCGCAAGAACCCCACGTTCCAATTGGACGAAGAAGTGGACAACGCGCTCAAAGCGCTCAAGGAAGTGTTGCTCGCAGCACTGCTGCTCACCGCCCCAGCCGACAAAGAGCCAATGCTCGTCTACGCCACGGCCTCTACCCGAGTCGTCGGCGCCGTGACGGTCGTCGAGCGGCTAGAGGAGGGCAATGAGTGCCCCGTACAACGCCCTGTCTACTACATCAGCGAGGTCCTAACGGACTCAAGGTAGTGCTAACCGCAGTACGAGAAACTGGTCTATGCAGTTTTCAGAGCCTAGCGACGGCTCCCACATTACTTCCAGGAGCACCCCATCACAGTCGTCTCCTCCGCGCCATTGCAGGACATCATTTGCAACCGCGAGGTGACTAGGCGAGTCGCCAAATGGCCCGTCGAAATCGGCATCCACAACATCAAGTACGAGCCACGCAAAGCAATCAAGTCACAAGCCTTGGCTGATTCCCTCGCCGCTCGGGGAGAAGCACAACAGCTGGAGAAGATGTCCTATCTCCACTACTGGTCGCTCCACTTCGACGGGTGCAAGAACACGGACGGCACGGGGGCTGGGATCGTACTCACCTCCCCCAAATGTGACAAGCTCTGATACGTGCTACACCTCGACTTCACGCCCTGCACCAACAACATGGCCGAATATGAGGCCCTCCTTCACGGCATGCGAGCCACTAAGGAGATGAACGTTAATCGCCTACGGTGCTACGGCGACTCCGACCTTGTCGCCGCAAAGTCACTGGCACCTGCGACATCGTCTCCCCCACCATGATAGCTGCTGACTCGTGTATTAACGAGCTCATTGGGAAACCCCAAGAGGAAGGTATGATGAGCACAGTAGTAAGTTTTCCCTCAGTACGAAACCAAGGTTATCAATCCAGTAGGAGCAAGGAAACACCCCAAAGGTGTAGCTAGCTGAACGTTGGCAGGGCGCACTACCAGTGCCAGCAGCAACGTGGAGACCTGCACAACACAACCACATAACTCTGTCCCCAACTTGCGATGAGGTTGTCAATCTCACCGGTTTTGCTGAAAACAAAGGATTAAACGTATCGAATGGGAGGAAGTAATAGTTTGCAGAATGTAAACACAAAACAGTAAACAGTTGATTGTAGATTGAAAGTAAAAGAAAGGACTGGGGTCCATAGTTCACTAGAGGTGGCTCTCCTTAAGATAGATAACATGTTGGGTGAACAAATTACAGCGGGGCAATTGACAAACATCGCGAAAGCATACAAGCATATACTAATCATCTTGACTCCTCTGAGACTTGATTGGGCATTACAACATTATACATAACCGCCATCCAACTGCATCTATGACTAATAATCCACCTTCAGGTTATCATCCGAACCCCCTCCAGTATTAAGTTGCAAGCAACAGATTATTGCTTTACGAATTGCGTGTAAAGTAAACAATACGATTATTCTATGAACAAAGGATTGTTGTTTTCTCCCTAGTAGCAACAACACATCTAGTACCTTAGAGATTTCTGTCACTTCCCTAGATTACCAGAGGCATGAACCTACTATCGAGCATAAATACTAACTCTTGGGGTTGATAGCATCTACTTGGCCAAGATAGCTACTAACAACGGAAAGCATGCAAGATCAAAAATAACAAAGACATGATAGAATAAATAATCAATCTGAAATAGCATCTCAATATCCATCGGATCCCCACAAACACAACATGGAGAATTACAAATAGATGATCTTGATCATGAACGGAGCTCACAAGATCTAGACATAAAAGCACAAAGGAGGAGAACCAACCATCTAGCTACTACATGGACCCGTAGTCCAGAGATGAACTACCCACGCATCACACCGGAGGCTTGCATGATGATGAAGAAGGCCTCCAGGGTGAATTCCCCTCTTCGGCAGGGTGCCGGGAAGAGCTTCAGATCCCTCCCGATCTAGGGATGGAGATGACGGCGGCTACAGACTCTTTCGTAGATTTTTGATCGGGTACTTAGGGTTTCTGTATCAGAGGCAATATATAGGCGGAAGGAGAGGCCGAGGGGGTGCTGGGGTCGGCCAGACCACCCCTGGCGCGGGCAGGGCTTGGCCGCATGGCCAGGTGGTGTGGCCAGGCCCCAGCCCCTCTCCGTCTCATATTCTGGCTCCAGATGTATTCCTATAAAATAGTGACTTTGGCTTTTGTCCCGTCCAATTCCAAGAATATTCATTTGCTGACTTCCTGGAACAAAAACAGCAGAAAATAGGCAGCTGGCACTGTGGCTCTTGTTAATATGTTAGTCCAAGAAATCTTATGAAAAGTACTCCAAAATGTGGACAAAACACAACAAAGTAGATAAAACTAAGCATGGAACATCAAAAATTATAGATACATTTGCAATGTATCAATAGCGTATCACCAAGCGGTGGAACAGCTGGGGGCACTTCGCCAGATACTCTGTCGAGTGGATCGATAGGCTAAAAAACGAGGAGGCTGACGCGCTCTCCCGCATCGGATCGGCTCACCAAACACCACCTACGGGCATCTTCCTCGACATCATCAATAAGCCGCCGGTCTCCCTACCGAAGGAGATCGGCATCGGGATACCTCTACAGCCCGAGCCCACCCTGGTCGCAATGATCACAGAGCCCAACGACAAGACCGCGCCATACGTCGCCTACCTCAAGCACAAGATCCTGCCTACCGACGAGACAGAGGCGTGAATGATCATGCACCACTGCAAATCCTTTTTCATCATCAACGGTGAGCTCCACAAACGCAGCATGACTGGCATGTTCCAGCGTTGCGTACATCCATAAGAAGGGTGCAAGATCCTCCAGGATATCCACGCTGACGACTGCGGCAACCATGCCGGTGCCCGGTTGCTAGTCTTGATGACCCACAAGTATAGGGGGTGTATCGCAGTATTTTCGATAAGTAACAGTGTCGAACCCAACGAGGAGCAGAAGGTGCTGGCTAGTGGTATGGATCAGGAATTCTCTGCAAATACTTAGCAAACAGATTTTTAGGGGTTTTTGATAAAGCAAGTAAACAAAGTACGAGTAAATAAAAGATAGTAGGAATAAATGCAGCAAGTGGCCCAATCCTTTATGCAGCAAAGGACAAGCTGGTTGTATTACTTAAGATGACCAAACGTTCTCGAGGACACATGGGAAGACTGTCAAGTGCTTTCGCTTCATATAGTTGATCAATCTTCTTTAGCTTGCTAAGTGTTGTGTGGGTGAACCTGTGGTAATGTACCGACCTTCCTAGGACTAATACATACTTGTGATTATACCCCTTGAAAACATCCGTAAGTACAAGAAAGTAATTAAGGTAGAAACCTAACCACAGCTTTAAACTCTAAGACCCTTACGTCCCTTGTGCAATGGTTTCCTAACGAGGGTTCAGGTTTCTGTCACTCCGGCAATCCCTACGATTAGTAGCCAAATACACAATGCATTCCCCTAGGCCCATATAGGTGAAGTGTCATGTAGTCGACGTTCACATGACACCACTAGAAGAAGTACACCACAACTTAAATATCAAACTATTGAATCTCTCTCAACACAACTCCACTACTAACAACATGACTTCTCCCATGTCCTCTAGAACAAAACGAACTACTCACAAGACATCATATGGATCATGATCAGAGATGGAATAATGATGTATAACAATCTGAACATAAACAATAATTCAATGGTTCACTCAATAGCATCAACTACAAAGAGTAATCAACACCGGGAAAGTTTCCCCTAAGAACTATGCAAGATTCAACCCAATTGTTACAATGATATGGAGATGGTGATGACGGTGCTGATGGTGATGATGTTGGTGATGATGATGATGATCCCAATGAAGTCCAGCTTGATGGTGGTGTTGATGGCAACAATCTCCCCTCTCCGGGAAGGAATTCCCCCGGCAGAAATATGTTTGCCGGAGAGATCTTTCTCTCTCGGTGTTTTCCGCCCCGTAGAGGCGGCGGAATCTTTCTGTGGTCGCTCCCCGAGTCTTAGGGTTTCAGGAGGATAATATACGCCAGAGGGGAGTGCCAGGGGTGGACCAGGGCGGCCACACCACCTGGTAGCGTGGCCTAGGCTGCCCCGCGCCAGGGGGTGGTGTGGGCCCCCTATGGCCCATCTCCAGCCCCCTTTTGGCTTCCTTCGTCTTCTGGAAAAATACGATTTTTCGTATATTTTCCTGGATTTTCCGATCTTCGCAAATTTTGCCTCCAAATAGCACCTTTTCCATCAGAATCCTGGCTGCAGTGGTCCATACTCCAAAAGTCATCAACCATGCAAAAACAAATGAAATAACATAAGTATAATCTCTTAATATGAAATATATCAATGAATAACAGTGAATTATGACATAGATTAGTGATGCTAAATGGACGTATCAACTCCCCCAAGCTTAGACTTCGCTTGTCCCCAAGCGAAACTGAGCTCAATAAACATGACCTCAGGTTTATGGAGTGAAGGTCGATAAAAGAGTACGGACAAGAAGCATCACATTCATCAATACATAGATCATAATAGAAGAAAACTCACTATTATATAACTCAACTTGCAATGAGTAAAGGAAACACAACAAAAATACATGAAGTAAATAATAATTGGTAATGGTAAACTTAGCTCTTGGTCGAAGAATAGTTGATAGTTTGTTGGAGTTCACAAATAACTGGTTTTCAATGATAGCTTTCAAAGTAGTAAACATCAAGATAAGAGCAATGTGCAAAACAAGGAAAATAAGAAACATGATTGAATAAATCATCATATGAATGAATGAAACACAACAACTCAAAATACTTGCTGAGATAGAAGGGAGTAGATTTACTGACTCAACTACAAAGTAAAAGAAAGGCCCTTTGCAGAGGGAAGCAGGGATTGCAAGTCTCATAAAGAGCTCCCAAAAATTATGATACTTACTAGCTTTCAGCTCTCATTGCCCCTATCATAGGCATCTTTTGGTGGTTAAGGTTAAAGTGACACAACTAACAGGATATGCTTGACAAGTTATAAATTGAAGTCCCATGACCCTTACTTATGAGTACCGAACCTCATACTCACAGTTTTGATTTTGAACGTCATAGAACTGTGCTTGCAGTTCGTTGGTTGTTTGGCGGAGTGAGAAGACTTCATCCTTGAGTTCAGCAGTCTCCTTTTGGTGCTCGGCGATGAGTTCAGAACAAATCTTATGGATGATATCCACTTCGTGCTCCGCCATCTTCTTGTACCTGAAGACTTCTTGCTCTGGTGCTTCCATCCTGTCCTCCAAACTTCCTTCCCCTTTAGGGCCTCAAACCTCTTTTATCCGGAGTTCCCCACCTTCGAGCAACAACTCCTTGGGATGAATCTTCAACTCTCTCATGTATGGGTTGATGATATCCTCTAAGGAATCTTCCTTGGTTGGTCCAGAGGAAGACATTGTAGCTCCAAATCTGGGACTCTGCCTGTCAGAAACAGATCGAAACAAAAACACGATATACGAACCTCGAGAGATCCGAGGGATTATATATTACGAAGTTTCATGTTGAAAGGAAGGTACTGGGAGAAAATGGGTCGGAGACGGAGTCTGGGGTGGCCTCACCACCTGGTGGCGCGACTAGGGGTGGGCCCGCGCCACAGGGTGGTGTGGGCCATCTTGGCTCCGTTTCCACCCCTTTTTTGCTTCATAGCTTTCCTTATTGACTGGAAAATGCAAACATATAGTCGAATAGTATTTTCGCGGAGCTTTTCTTACCAGAACTGTTACCTATTTGAAAGCGGACTCTGCAGGTCTCTGAATTTGGTCCTTGATAAAATTTTCCAGAGTTATAACTTGAAAGGCATCAACATCTTCATTATAAGAATCCCCATCAATATAGTGTTTGAGTCGCTTCCCATTCACTACTTGTGTAGTATTGTCTTTTAAAGAAGAACTTTTTATTGCTCCTGAATGGTATACTTCTTCAATAATGAAAGGTCCTTCCCATTTTAACAGTAGCTTTCCTGCAAAAAATCTGAGACGAGACCTATACAATAGAACCTTCTCACCAACATGAAATTCTCTCTTAAGTATTCGCTTGTCATGCCATCTTTTAACTTTTTCCTTAAAGAGTCTAACATTTTCATAAGCTTCACTCCTCCATTCATCTAAAGAACTTAAGTCAAATAATCTTTTCTCACCAGCGAGCTTACAATCTCTATTTAGTTCTTTAACTGCCCAGTAAGCTTTATGTTCTAATTCCAAAGGTAGGTGACAAGCTTTCCCATAAACCATTTTATAAGGAGACATCCCCATAGGATTTTTGTAGGCAGTTCTATAAGCCCATAAAGCATCATTCAACTTTTTAGCCCAGTTTTTTCTATATCTATTAACAGTCTTTTGCAAGATGGATTTAATTTCTCTATTTGATAACTCTACTTGCCCGCTAATTTGGGGGTGATAAGCTGAATCAATTCTATGATTAACATCATATTTAGCAAGGGTCTTTCTAAAACCACCATGAATGAAATGAGAACCCCCATCAGTCATGAGATACCTAGGCACTCCAAACCTAGGAAAGATAACATCCTTAAGCATTTTTAGAGAATTTTCCCCGTCAGCACTCTTCATAGGAATGGCTTCTACCCACTTAGTAACATAATAAACAACAACAAGAATATGAGTATAACCTTTCGAGGGAGGGAACGGACCCATAAAGTCAAATCCCCAGCAATCAAAAGGTTCAATAACTAGAGAGTAGTTCATAGGCATTTCATTGCGTCTAGAAATATTGCCAACACGCTGACATTCATCACAAGATAAAACAAATTTTCTTGCATCTTTGAAAAGGGTAGGCCAGTAGAAACATGATTGTAGCACCTTTTGTGTAGTTCTATTTCCTACATGATGTCCTCCATAAGCACTACCATGACATTTACGCAATATCTCCTTTTTTTCATATTCTGGAACACATCTTCACATAATACCACCCACTCCTTCTTTGTATAAGTGTGGGTCATCCCAAAAATAATGCTTCAAATCATAGAAGAACTTCCTTCTTTGTTGAGCTGTAAAAGCTGGAGGCAAATACTTGGAGACAATAAAGTTAGCATAATCAGCGTACCAAGGGCCCCCTCACGAGCTTATCCCTACTGCGGCTAACTGCTCATTTAGGAAACTATCATTAGCAGGCATAGGGTCAAAAGAGATGTTCTCCAATCAAGATAAATTATCAGCTACATGGTTTTGAGCACCTTTCCTATCTACTATATGTAGATCAAACTCTTGTAAAAGCAGCACCCATCTAATAAGCCTAGGCTTAGCGTCTTTATTTGTCATAAGGTATTTAATAGCAACATGATCAGTATGAATGGTGACTTTTGAGTCTACAATATAGGGTCTAAACTTATCACAGGCAAAAACGACAGCTAGAAATTCTTTTTCAGTAGTAGCATAATTCCTTTGAGTAGCATCTAAAGTCTTACTAGCATAATGAATAACGTTTAACTTTTTATCAATTCGTTGCCCAAGGACAACGCCTACAGCAAAATCACTAGCATCACACATTATTTCAAAGGGTAAACTCCAATCAGGTGGTTGAACAATAGGGGCTGTAGTTAAAGTCTTCTTAAGAGTTTCAAAAGCTCTCTCACAATCATCATCAAAAACGAAAGGTACATCTTTTTGAAGAAGATTAGTGAGGGGTTTTGATATCCTAGAAAAGTCTTTAATAAACCTTCTATAGAAACCAGCATGACCAAGGATACTATGAATACCTTTGATGTCTCTTGGACATGGCATCTTCTCAATTGCCTCAACCTTAGCTCTATCAACTTCTATACCTCTTTTAGAAACTTTATGCCCAAGGACAATCCCTTCGTTAACCATGAAGTGGCATTTCTCCCGATTAAGAACAAGATTAGTTTCTTCACATCTCTGCAAAACTTTATCAAGGTTGTGTAGACAATTATCAAAAGAAGTTCCATAGATAGAGAAGTCATCCATGAACACTTCTACAATTTCCTCACAAAAACCACGAAAGATAGCAGACATGCACCTTTGAAAAGTAGCAGGAGCATTACATAAACCAAAAGGCATACGTCTATAAGCATAAGTTCCGTAAGGGCAAGTAAAAGTAGTTTTTTCTTGATCTTGTTGTTTAACAACAATTTGAGAGAAACCAGAATAACCATCAAGAAAACAAAAATGGGTCTTTTTAGACAACCTTTCCAACATTTGATCAATAAAAGGAAGCGGGTAGTGATATTTCTTAGTAACTGATGACCCACAAGTATAGGGGGTGTATCGCAGTATTTTCGAGGGAAGTGAAACCCAATTTATTGATTCGACACAAGGGGAGCCAAAGAATACTTATCAGCCTTAACAACTGAGTTGTCAATTCAGCTGCACCTGGAAACAATCTTGCTCACAGCAGTTTATCAGTAGCAACAGTTTTGTAGTAGGAATAGTAAAGTAACAGTAGCAGCAAAACAAAGACAGTAGTAACAAAAGCAGTAAACAGTGGGATTCGAGTGCGGTAGGCATAGGGATGGATGGACGGGCGTTGCATGGACAAGACAATTCACATAGCAATCAGAACATAGGACAATTGCAGATAAATAAGATAAAGCACCCAAGTACTAGACAATCCTAGGCATGTGTTCCATATATAGTCATACGTGCTCGCAATGAGAACTTGCACAACATCTTTTGTCCTGCCAGCCCGTTTGCAGCGGGGCCTCTAGGGAACTACTGGCAATTAAGGTGCTCCTTTTAATAAAGCACTGGAGCAAAGCATTAACACTCCGTGAACACATGTGATCCTCATATCAAAGCCTTTCCCTTCCGGCTACCCCGATTTCTGTCACTTCGGGACCATAGATTCTGGACAACGACGTGTGTAAACAACTTGTAGATAAGACCCAAAACAATACTATCATGATGAATCAATAATAAGTTCAGATCTGAAATCATGGCACTCGGGCCCTAGTGACAAGCATTAAGCACAACAAAGTTGCAACAAAGTCATAAAGCACTAATAGAGATACTAGGCACTATGCCCTAACAATCTGATGCCATTACATGAACGATCTCATCCAATCCCTACCATCCCCATAGCCTACAGCGGGGGATTAATCACTCATAGATGGGGGAAACATGGATGGTCGATGAAGATGATGGTGGAGGTCGATGGAGATGGCTCCGGGGGCACTTCCCCGTCCCGGCAGGGTGCCGGAACAGAGACTTTCTGTCCCCCGAATCTCCCCTTCGGTGGCGGCGGTGCAGCCGAACTTTTCGTGGAAAAACGTCGAACCCCCCGAAGTTTTTAGGTCAGAAGGCTTCTTATAGGCGAAGAGAGAGGTCGAGGGGGTGCCTGGGGCCACCACACCAGGCCCTAGCGTGGCCAGGCCTAGCCCGCGCCTGGGGGGGGTGTGGCTAGCCCCTGGCCCTCTTCCGTCTCATATTCTGGCTCAGTGAGTCTTCTGGAAAAATAGGCACTTTGGCTTTTGTCCCGTCCAATTCCGAGAATATTCATTTTCTGACTTTCCTGGAACCAAAAACAGCAGAAAATAGGCAGTTGGCACTGTGGCTCTTGTTAATAGGTTAGTTCAAGAAATCATATGAAAAGTACTCCAAAGTGTGGACAAAACACAAGAAAGTGGATAAAACAAACATGGAGCATCAAAAATTATAGATACATTTGCAATGTATCAACATCCCCAAGCTTAACTCCTGCTCGTCCTTGAGTAGGTAAGTGATAAAAAGAAAGAATAATTTTTGAGGTGACACGCACCATCAAAGACTTGATCAAAATATTTGTAAAACATTCAAATCTGGGATCAAAGTACTTCAATCATAACATGAAAGAAAAAGTTCTAGCAATAAGCAAAGAGACTATGATGCAACATGAAAAGGCACAAACAAAAGATTCATGAATAACAATGCCTTGCAAGACGTTTGTTTGTTTCACATAAATAAAACATAGCATAGTGGCATTCAGCTTGTCCCTCAAAGAGTAGCAAACATAAATGCATAGGACACCTTCAAAGTTCACAAGAGTGACTAGACACAAATAGTTTAAAACAAGCAATATCAAGGTATGCATCAATCAACAAGTCTCGGGACAATGCACATAGAACTAAGAATGGCCACTATGCTCTCAAGAAAGTACTCATAGAATAAGTGGAGACTCAACAAGGAAATGAATAGGTTTTGAATAGTTTGAAAGGCTTCCAAATGCTGAAAGTATGGTACTCATTAGCTTTGAGCTCTCATTGCCCCTATCATAAGCATCTTTAATGCGATTAAGGTTAAAGTGACACAACTAAGAGGATATGCTTGACAAGTTATAAATCGAAGTCTCATGCCCCTTACTTACGAAGACCGATCCTCATGCTACTCAACTTCAGTCACAAGTAAGCTCTTGTCATTATAAGTATATACGTATCATAGAGAACCGCCAATGGGGTACCCCTTGCACATGATACATGAGCTATCCCATAATCAAAATGACAAGGCAAGCAGACAATGAGCATCTCAGCGATCTTTTTATTTACTATGTGCATAGATTTTTATTGAGGATGCTTCATAAAATGCTCATTATGGTTTGCTGCAAGTTTCCACCATGATTAGGCATGGCTTAGGCTAGCGGCCCAGGCGTTTCTCTAACATACATACAGACTCCATGATCTTACAAGTTCCACTTTTATTTCACACCGCCGGAATCCATAAGCAAAAGAATATAATATCAACGAGGTACTAAATACCAATGTAATGTTGAAAGCGTTCCCCATGATATATGGTTCTGCTAACTTCAACTTATAAAGCGCAAGCATATACGCAACAAAGAAGGACGCAATGGTTCAGGTTTATTAAATACAATAAAATAAAGTGTGCCATCAAGTTCGTGAGAGCTTTACTTACTAACTTTCTCATAACAAGCAAACATTTTATTCGGAAGAAAACAAGGCATATTGAATATGCACGGAAGTAGAAAATGATGCTAATAGGTAGGTATGGTGGACAATTTGGCAATATTTGGTTTTAGGGAGTTGGAAACATGAGTAAAACATACTCAGTGAAAGTGAAGGCTAGCAATAGTAAGAGAGCGACAAACGAGAGAGCAATAATGGCCATAATCATGCAGAGCGACAAAACATCATTGATCAAAGCATAAAGTGATACTACAAGTTGAAAACTAAAGGATCATAAAGGCTTATGGTGACTTGAGATAGTCACAACATGGTGTGATCATGTGCCAAGTCAACCCAAATAAAGCATCAAAGGAGAATACCACTATACTATACTTTAATATGCTAAAACAACGCATGATTCATCCAAGGCACATTAAGCAATCTCAATTGTTTAAAACAAGTCATGCTACAGCAAAAAATACTAAGTGTAAAGCCAAAACAATATCAAGCATGACATGACAAAGCATAGGCTATAGTCAAAAACAAGCTCTCTTTACCACTTAAGCAAGAACTTTCCTACTCTTTTCCAAGCCAAACCAAACTATTTGAAAGCCAATGTATGAAAGAGGAGGTCCAACCAATTTATTCAGCAAACTAAGCAAACTACGCAAACTAAAAACCAAAACGAAAATGAAAAAGAAGACGCTCCAAGAACAACACAACTGTGCATGAAACGATAAAAATGAAGCGTTTCGAAGAAACCTGGGATTTTTATTGATGAAGAAGGGGATACCCAAGCTTCGATGCTTGTACTTTGGATATTTCTTGGGGTGACACGCGTGGCATCCCCAAGCTTGAGCTTTAGTCCATCCTTCATATCATTACTCATTCCTTTCATACACCTGAAATTTTTCGTTCATACAAAACTTCACACGATCTCATTAGCAACATTAGTGCACTTAAGATAAATAAGTCTCAAGGTTCAGTTCTAACACCAAATAAACTTCCATTAGAACACTAGATATTGTAGCACTTCTCTCAAAAAGCTCAATTCCCCAAAGAAACTCAAGAAGGAACTAACAAGAAGCAAATGTAGAAAATGGCAGAAATCTGTCAAAACAGACCAGCAGGTAAAGACAATTTTTTTTGAAGACCTTCTGTTGCTCAAATCAAAAAGTGTTGAACTAACGAAAGTTATGTAACAACTTGGTACAGAATAACAAAAAATTACAGCTCAATCCGACGTACATAGCTCTCTCAGGAATTTTTACGGTGAAGCACAGAAATCTGTTTCGGGACAGTAACTTTCCCAATCATTACTTCTCTCTCATTAGAGGTTACTCTTGGCACAAAAAGCAAATAAAAATGATAAGAAGAGGTTATTACAGAGGTAATAACTTCCAAGACTCAACTAAAACTCTTGGGTTATCTGCCAACAAGTACTTTTCTTTAACGCCTTTAAGTTAGGCATAAGAAGCAAAAACTAAAATGGATAGAATAGAAGTAAGCGGAGATAATCATGGTGAAAACACTGTTTTGTTCAATAAAATCCTTTTGTTAACAAGGTTGATCAGGTCTCGTTACCAAAACAATTCCATATGAGACAAAACTTTGTATCCCACTAATGATTATGTTACCTCAACCTTGATAGCAATGGTCCCAATCATAATAGTTTCAAATTTTTCTCTTCGTATGGGACAATATATTTCTCCAACTTGAATGCCCTCAACATGTTCAATTGAATTCAAACCATAAGTCCTTTCAATATTCTTGAGGAAATAGACAATGTGTTCATTGAAGGTCACCTTCCCTTGATTACAATTAATAACAGCTCCTGCAGTATTTAAGAAAAGATCTCCCAAGAATAATAGACATATTATCATCTTCAGGCATAAAAGTTTGAGAGGATGCTCTCATAAGAAATATGAGTTGAAGTAAAAGAGAGCATCAAGGAGAAAATCCAAAACACATTTAAGTCTAACCCACTTCCTATGCATAGGAATCGTGTATGCAAATAAATTTGGAAAGAACAAAGTGACAGGCATAGGACGATAAAACAAGAGGAACTTCAAAACTTTCAGCACATAGAGAGGTGTTTCAATACCATGAAAACTTCTACAACCATATTTTCCTCTCTCGTAATAATTTTCAGTAGCCTCATGAATAAACTCAACAATATAACTATCACATAAAGCATGCTTTTCATGATCTACAAGCACTAGAGCTTCATCATAAACATTATCAAGAGAAACCTCGGGAACATAACATTCATTCTCCTTTAGTAAGCAAGGGGGACAATCAAATAATGTAAGGGATAAAGAGTTACTCTCATTAGAAGGTAGGCATGGGTAGCTAATCCATTCTTCCTCCTTTTATTCATCACTCTCCTCCTCTTTTTCATCTAATGAGATTTCAGGTTCATCAATTTCTTCTTCCATAGGATCCTACAAGGCATTAGTCTCTTCCATTTGTGGAAAGCATCTATTAAAATATTCAAGAATATAGCCATTTTCATCCTTGTAATTATAAAAGCAAAATTTAAGCATACCATACACCTCATATTTGTAAGGTGAATCATCAATATTTTCAAGCAAACTAGGAAGTTCAAAAGCACCCTTCCAAGCAATAAATTTTTCAATTTGTTCCGCATCATAAAAGTCATAAATTCCTTTAGCATACAAAGATATTGTATCATTATCACTATACTCACATTGGAAAGGGAGGTGTTTGTACCTCTTTCTGCAACAAGACTCATCACAGCAATAAGTAACATTATAAGTAGAGCACACGTTCCTAGCAATGGTATACAATCTATCAATTTGTTCCCATAAGTGTTTCCCTTTTTGTGACAAGCGGTGTTCCTTATAATAATATTTTTGATCTTCCGTGAACCCACCTTGCCAATAAGCTTCAGTTTCAAAGAAACCAACCATTGACAACAAGCATGATAAAGCAAGACAATAACAGACCAACGAAAATAACTACTAGAGTAGGAACCAATTTTTTTTGTATTTTTGATAAAGAAACAAGCAAACAAGGAGAAAATAAACTTAGCTTGAACAATAGTGAATCCAAGTGAACTTGATAAATAAAGCTATGCTCCTCGGCAACGGCGCCAGAAAATAGTCTTGATGACCCACAAGTATAGGGGGTGTATCGCAGTATTTTCGAGGGAAGTGAAACCCAATTTATTGATTCGACACAAGGGGAGCCAAAGAATACTTATCAGCCTTAACAACTGAGTTGTCAATTCAGCTGCACCTGGAAACAATCTTGCTCACCGCATTTTATCAGTAGCAACAGTTTTGTAGTAGGAATAGTAAAGTAACAGTAGCAGCAAAACAAAGACAGTAGTAACAAAAGCAGTAACCAGTGGGATTCGAGTGCGGTAGGCATAGGGATAGATGGACGGGCGTTGCATGGACAAGACAATTCACATAGCAATCAGAACATAGGGCAATTGCAGATAAATAAGATAAAGCACCCAAGTACTAGACAATCCTAGGCATGTGTTCCATATATAGTCATACGTGCTCGCAATGAGAACTTGCACAACATCTTTTGTCCTGCCAGCCCGTTTGCAGCGGGGCCTCTAGGGAACTACTGGCAATTAAGGTGCTCCTTTTAATAAAGCACCGGAGCAAAGCATTAACACTCCGTGAACACATGTGATCCTCACATCAAAGCCTTTCCCTTCCAGCTACCCTGATTTCTGTCACTTCGGGACCATAGGTTCCGGACAACGACGTGTGTAAACAACTTGTAGATAAGACCCAAAACAATACTATCATGATGAATCAATAATAAGTTCAGATCTGAAATCATGGCACTCGGGCCCTAGTGACAAGCATTAAGCACAACAAAGTTGCAACAAAGTCATAAAGCACTAATAGAGATACTAGGCACTATGCCCTAACAATCTGATGCCATTACATGAACGATCTCATCCAATCCCTACCATCCCCATAGCCTACAGCGGGGGATTAATCACTCATAGATGGGGGAAACATGGATGGTCGATGAAGATGATGGTGGAGGTCGATGGAGATGGCTCCGGGGGCACTTCCCCGTCCCGGCAGGGTGCCGGAACAGAGACTTTCTGTCCCCTAAATCTCCCCTTCGGTGGCGGCGGCACAGCAGAACTTTTCGTGGAAAAACGTCGAACCCCCTGAAGTTTTTAGGTCAAAAGGCTTCTTATAGGCGAAGAGAGAGGTCGAGGGGGTGCCTAGGGCCACCACACCAGGCCCTAGCGCGGCCAGGCCTAGCCTGCGCCTAAGGGGCGGTGTGGCCAGCCCTTGGCCCTCTTCCGTCTCGTATTCTGGCTCCGTGAGTCTTCTGGAAAAATAGACACTTTGGCTTTTGTCCCGTCCAATTCCGAGAATATTCATTTTATTACTTTCCTAGAACCAAAAACAGCAGAAAACAGGCAGCTGGCACTGTGGCTCTTGTTAATAGGTTAGTTCAAGAAATCATATGAAAAGTACTGCAAAGTGTGGACAAAACACAAGAAAGTGGATAAAAACAAGCATGGAGCATCAAAAATTATAGATACATTTGCAATGTATCAGTAACTTTATTGACTTTTCTAAAATCAATGCACATCCTATAGCCTACTACTAATCTTTGAGGAATAAGCTCATCATTATGATTAGGAACGACGGTAATACCTCCCTTTTTTGGAACACAATGAACAAGACTAACCCATTCACTATCAGCAATAGGGTAAATAATACCAGCATCAAGGAGTTTCAATACCTCATTCCTTACCACTTCCTTCATATTAGGATTTAAACATCGTTGGTGCTCCACTACTGGCTTTGCATCTGGTTCTATGTTGATAGAATGCTGACATATAGTAGGTGAAATCCCTTTTAAATCATCTAGAGTATAACCCATAGCTCCTCGGTGTTTCTTCAAAACCTCCAATAACCTTTATTCTTACTTTCCTAAAAGTTTAGAGCTAATAATAACAGGATATATCTTTTTATCATCAATATAAGCATATTTAAGATCATCAGGGAGAGGTTTAAGATCGAAGACCGGATCCTTTTAGGTGGCAACGTGGTACCCTAGTCTTCTACAGGCAAGTCATGCTTTAACATCTTGGGTTGACGATGGAGGATCTCGTCAATCTCGTTCCTTTCTTCCATGAAGATCTCACTTTCGTGATCTTCCATAAATTGCTGCAAAGCATTGTTAGGAGCAAGAGAGATAGAAGCAAGTTGTTCAACTCTAAAATCCTCATTATGGGTTTCCTCTTCACAAGGTTCTTTAGTAAATTTCGAAAAATTAAACTCATAAGATTCCCCATCAAACTTAGTCAAGATTTTCTCCCTCTTGCAATCTATAATAGCTCCACAAGTACTCAAGAAAGGTCTACCAAAAATGATAGGATAAGTTTTACTAGAAGCTGAACCCAGTACTAGAAAATCAGCAGGATACTTAATCTTACCACTAAGAACTTCCACATCTCGTACAATGCCAATCGGAGAGATGGGCTCTCTATTAGCAAGGTGAATAACCACATCAATCTCTTCCAATTTGCAGGGACTGATTTCATGCATAATTTCTCTATAAAGCTCATAAGGAATAGCACTAGAACTTGCACCAATATCACATAAACCATAATAGCAATGATCACCAATTCTAACGGAAAGCACATGGACACTAGATTTTTTAGCTCTATTAGAATGTGAAACAATATTAGAAGCATCCTCACAAAAAACTATGTGTCCATCTTCTATGCTTTTAGTGACAAGGTCTTTCACAATTGCTACCACAGGTTCAACATTTATTTATTCACCAGGTTTTATAGTTCTCTTTTCACTTTTAGTGATTACATTAGTTATCATAGGATGATCCTTTGCCTTATTTGGGAAGGGAATCTTCTCGATATAAGGCTCGGGTTAGATGTGATCAATAATGCAACACTCAGTGCTCCCAACAGGAACACAGTCAACAATATCTTTATAAGGTGCATGGTACTTATTCCACCCCCTTTTTGGAATTTCAATATAAGAAGCAAAAGCTCTAAAGCAATTCGTAATAACTTGCAAATCAAGACCATAAGCATTACTAATATTTTGAAAGTCATCAGTTCCCATAAAAGATTCAATGCATTCATAATCATAATTTATACCTAGCTTTCTACCTTTGTCATTCTCCCAAGCTTCAGCATTATCTTGAATGCGGTCCAGAAGATCCCATTTAGCTTCCTCTTCCATGCGAGTGAATGATCCAGCACAAGAAGCATCCAATAAATCTTTATAATGAAGAGAAAGCCTTGCATAAAAGTTATTGATAATAATATTGTTGGGGAGCTCATGAATGGGACATTTGAGCATTAGTAACTTCAATCTCCCCAAGCTTGAGCTGTACTCTCTCCATCAAGAAGCCAAAAGTTGTATATTTGATTCCGATCTTTATGAATCTCACTAGGAGGATAAAACTTTGAATAAAAGAGAGGTACTATTTCCTCGCATTCTAGAGCTTGACCATTCTTTAGCAGCTTATACCATTCCCCAGCTCTTCCTTTCAGTGACAATGAGAATAACTTCTTATTAACTTAATTTGTAGTAATATATGCACACTTGAACAACCCGCACAATTCGTGTATAAAAAGCAAATGATCACCGGGATGGGCAGTTCCATCCCCAACATAATAGTTATCCATAACACGATCAATAATTCTTGTAGGTATTTTAAAAACATCATTCTCAGCAGGTGGTGGATTATCTACTACCTTAGCAGTGGCAGTAGCATTACCAAATAAGAAACTCAGTGAATTATCCATAACAAAAATAAAGCAACTAGCAGAAGTAAACAATACTCATAGTAGAAGTTTTCTTTACCAGTTCTACTCTCCAATAGCGCTTCACTCCCCGACAACGGCACCAGAAAATAGTCTTGATGACCCACAAGTATAGGGGGTGTATCGCATTATTTTTGATAAGTAAGAGTGTCAAACCCAACGAGGAGCAGAAGGTGCTGGCGAGTGGTATGGATCAGGAATTCTCTGCAAATACTTAGCAAATGGATTTTTAGGGGTTTTTGATAAAGCAAGTAAACAAAATACGAGTAAATAAAAGGCAGTAGGACTAAATGCAACAAGTGGCCCAATCCTTTATGCAGCAAAGGACAAGCCGGTTGTATTACTTAAGATGACCAAACGTTCTCGAGGACACATGGGGAGACTGTCAAGTGCTTTCGCTTCATATAGTTGATCAATCTTCTTTAGCTTGCTAAGTGTTGTGTGGGTGAACCTGTGCTAATGTACCGACCTTCCTAGGACTAATATATATTTGTGATTATACCCCTTACAAATATCCATAAGTACAAGAAAGTAATTAAGGTAGAAACCTAACCACAACTTTAAACTCTAAGACCCTTATATCCCTTGTGCAATGGTTTTCTAACGGGGGTTCAGGTTTCTGTCACTCCGGCAACCCCTACGATTAGTAGCCAAATACACAATGCATTCCCCTAGGCCCATATAGGTGAAGTGTCATGTAGTCGACGTTCACATGACACCACTAGAAGAAGTACACCATAACTTAAATATCAAACTATTGAATCTCTCTCGACACAACTCCACTACTAACAACATGACTTCTCCCATGTCCTCAAGAACAAAACGAACTACTCACAAGACATCATATGGATCATGATCAGAGATGGAATAATGACGTATACCAATCTGAACATAAATAATAATTCAATGGTTCACTCAATAACATCAACTACAAAGAGTAATCAACACCGGGAAAGTTTCCCCTAAGAACTATTCAAGATTCAACCCAATTGTTACAGCAATATGGAGATGGTGATGACAGTGCTGATGGTGATGATGGTGGTGATGATGATGATGATCTCGATGAAGTCCAGCTTGATGGTGGTGTTGATGGCGATGATCTCCCCTCTCCGGGAAGGAATTCCTCCGGCAGAAATCTGTCTGCCGGAGAGATCTTTATCTCTCGGTGTTTTCCGCCCCACAGAGGTGGCGGAATTTTTGTGTGGTCGCTCCCCGAGTCTTAGGGTTTCGGGAGGATAATATACGCCAGAGAGGAGTGCCAGGGGTGGACCATGGCGGCCACACCACCTGGTGGCGCGGCCTAGGCTGGGCCGCGCCAGGGGGTGGTGTGGGCCCCCTGTGGCCCATCTCCAGCCTCCCTTTTGGCTTCCTTCGTCTTCTGGAAAAATAGAATTTTCCGTATATTTTCCCGGATTTTCTGATATTCGCAAATTTTGCCTCCAAACAACACATTTTCCATCAGAATCCTGACTGCAACGGTGCATACTCCAAAAGTCATCAACCATGCAAAAATAGATGAAATAACATAAGTATCATCTCTTAATATTAAATATATCAATGAATAACAGTGAATTATGACATAGAATAGTGGTGCAAAATGGACGTATCAGTCGCCAAAGCCATGCGCCACGGCTTCTACTTGCTCACCGCACATGCCGTCGCCATAGACATTGTCCAACAATGCGTCGGGTCCCAGAAGTACGCCAACTAGACAAACATCCCTGGTTCGGCCCTCAAGACTATCCCCATTACCTGGCCATTCGCCGTATGGGGCATCGACATGGTGGGCCGGTTCAAAAAAGCTGCATCAGGCTACACCCATCTCCTGGTCGCCGTCGACAAATTCACCAAGTGGGTCGAGGCGAAGCCAATCAAGAAGTGCGACGGCAAGACCACCACCAAGTTTCTCCGCGAGTTAATCTACTGGTATGGCTACCCGCACAACATCATCATGGACAAAGAGACGAACTTCGCCAAGGGCGCCATGGCTGACTTCTGTGAAGAGCATGGCATACGACTCGACCTCGCCTCAGTCGCCCACCCAGAGTCCAATGGCCAAGCAGAGCACGCCAATCTAAGCATCCTCCATGGCCTCAAGCCACGGCTACAGGTCCCCCTAGAGCGGACTCCCGGATGCTAGGTGTAAGAGATCCCCTCCGTGCTATGGGGCATTCGCACCTCCGTCAACTGCTCAACATGGTTTACACCCTTCTTCATGGTGTACGACGCTGAAGCCGTCATGCCGACCGACCTAGAACACGACTCGCCCTGGGTCGTCAACTACGTGGAGGCAGACAACGAAATTGCCCGCCAAGACGGTGTCGACCAGCTCGACGAAGGCCGTGACCTAGCTCGCCCGCACACTGCCATCTACTAGCAGGGACTCCGCCTGACGTGGGCATACCTTACATGTACTCGAGTTTGGCATATACGATCCAGATATGGCAGAAGCCCACGGTGTTGCCAAGGCCCAATGCAGGATTCGGGTGGCTCACGGAATCCCTGATTGCTTGCAGAATAAGACGAAGCTTAAGATAGAAAGTTTAAAAGGGACGAACCCTGATCTGTAACTGACTCGACCTGCTACCTGAGACTTAGCCTATCTATATAAGGGCTAGGAGGGGGCGGCGAGGAGGATAATCGCAATCCTAGTTTCCACAACCTTGCCAGATTGCATCTGCGCACCCTTATAACTTTCGACTCCCTCGATAATTCCAAAAGCAGACAGGCAGGAGTAGGGACCTCTACGAGGTCTGAACCTGAGTAAACCTTGCGTCCTTGTGTGTTTATTTGCTAGCCAATTGACGCCTTCAGCGCTCCCTCCTTCTCCAAAACACAATCGCCACCGCCACCAGCTCGGTGGCCACGAATGTTGCCAACGATGAGCCAGCGAACAACTGTACTAGTGCACATACGTTTACTAGAAAGTCGTATAATTTGATTGGGATATACGGTTTTCTACAGGACTACGTATATCGGTTAGTATTAATTACGAAGGAATATCGAGTGATCACAATCGTCTTTGTGTTTAAGTTTGACTAAGTTGGCAACCGGGGCTTTGGTCTAGGGCGCACTGGTAAAATCCTTTCTTTACTGTAGCTATATTTATACTAGTATTTAACACTGTTTATAATTGAAGTAGTCTAGTTGGCCCGGGACATGACTCGTACGTGGCTACGCCTTTGATTGTACCGTAGACATAAATCACTTTATTTTAGGATGGAGAAAGTATACTCCTCCTATGTGCTTCGGACGGGCGCACGCACACACACAGTCTTTGGAATATCACGGGCAGTGGGCAGAAGAAACTTGATTATCGGTCCCATGGACGTACGGGGTAGTATGATGGGATTACTCATCCCGTTGCGGATACTTGTAGGGGTCGAAGATTTCGAGCGTTCCTTTCGTGTGTGACGTGTACTCCTCCTTATCGATCCTTATCGGGCTGGGAAAGGGAGGATCACGCTCAGCTGAGTCACAGAGGCACCCGCGAAATGTCAGTCGTTTGTCAGCACCATGATAAGCGACTAGTACTGTACTAGGAGTAGGTGGCATGCACCGCACCGTATTGTACCCCTGCACACTACACAGTGATGATCCAACGTGAGCTGCGGTGAAACGATACTCTAGTTGTGTGCACATTACGCAAGTGGCAATCCGTGTACGCAAATAACGATGCTGCATCGCGTGCGCACGTGAGCATGCACGTATGTCAACGGTCCGTTCTACGTACGTGAGCCCGTGCGTACGCAGGCAGGCTCCGGCGAGACCTACGGTGGCAACCGCGAGGCCGAGCCGAGCCGCACCAACCGTGGGTCGTCGCGTTCCGGGCGTCGCCATCGACGCGCCGGGGCGTCCAATCTTCGTCCAGTTCCCTGCATCACCCTCGCCGCATTATCGTCCAGATACGACGACGACAACGCCCTCCCCACGCGCGGGGCCCAGGTTCACTCCCCAACCCCTGTTCCGCACGAATCGCAAAGGCGCGGCTCGCGGCGTCCGCTCCGTACACGTGTCGGCCGCGGCCTCCCCTCTATAATTAACCCCCTACCCCTCCCACCACCGTTCCCTCTCAGCTCCCACTGTCCCTGACGCGGAACAGAAGGAAAACCAACCTGCTCTTCCTCTTCTTCTTCTCTCCGGTGAGTCAGCGCCGAGCTCCGTGTCTCTTCCTGCCGCGCTCTCCAACGGCTCACCCTGTCCTCCCTGCAGGGGCGACCTGAGATCACAGATGGCCGGAGCGACGGCGGTCGACGTGGCGCCGGCGAACGGCGGCGGGGCGGGGTGCTGTGCGTCGGAGGGGCCCGGGTACGCGACGCCGAGGGAGGCCATGGAGAAGGGCCCGCGCGAGGGCCTCCTCTACGTCACCTGCGTCTACAATGGTACTACGCCTTCTCCTGCTCGCTACTAGTACTCCTACTACACAAATCCCCACAGTTGTACCGCTAGCAAGACAGGGGGGGAGGCTCACGCAGATGAACACACACAGAGCACACCTGGGACCTGCCCGGGCCTAGATCTCGGACCAGAAATTAGGAGCTGTCACTAATTTATTTTGCTTTCATATATATAGTATTGGGCGGATGGCGGAGTACTAAATAGAGTAGCTGTACCACGACAAGAGCTCCAGAGTCGCCTGTCTTGACATCGACAGAGCGCTTAATTTAGTTCGGGAAGCTTCTTTTAAAACACGGGAGAAAAGGACCGACCATTCATAATTTAGCAGGAACAGGAAAATATTAAGAAACACTACTACTGCCTCAGACAGAGTACTATCCCAACTTGAGATCTCCAGATCTTTTGCAACCCAATTAAATAGTACGACCTTATTCGATGTTTTCTCGTTTTGGTGGAGACCGGAAACATTGTGCTTCCTCTGCCCTTAAAAGAATATTTTAACTTTGTCCGGATACACGTATCTAGACGTATTTTTGTGTGTAGCCTTCTTGAAAAGGATATCGCAAATTTATCTAAATTCGAACGTATCTACAGTTCTATATACTAAATAGTGCCTAAATACATTCGAATTTAGTTAAATCTGTGACATCTTTTTAAAGACGGAGGGAGTAAATAAAGTTGAGACACCCTTTTTGGACAGAGTATACTGGTATAATAACTCGAGTTAATTAGCCTGCGAGGTTAACGGGTAATCGAAATGATCGGCTTTACTACTAACTCTGATGAGCATGCCGCATACATGTGTCCTCCATGCTACATAGAGGAAAATGACAATATCTGTTACACAAGAGTCCAAACTGGATAAGTTGGCGTTCAGAACCATCTAGTCAGTCTCCGTGTGTCTGTACTCTGTAGCTGAGGTTCACATGGCCTCTTCTTCACGAGAGTGTCTGGACGCAGAAGAAGCCATGTGCACATGTGAACATGTGTGTTGATGGGCTCTGTGTATGAACTTATATGCAGGTACTGGAATTAACAAGCCAGATTACCTGGCCACGGTGGATGTCGACCCCAATTCCGCGACGTACTCCCAGGTGATCCACAGGCTCCCGGCCACCCACATTGGTGACGAACTGCATCACTCTGGCTGGAACGCTTGCAGCTCGTGCCACGGCGATCCGTCCACGAGCCGCCGCTTCCTGATTCTCCCTTCATTGCTGTGAGTAGATATGAACAGATGGACGAATGGCTGAGTTTTAGTTCATTGAGAGCACACATCTGAGTCTATAATGCTGCTGCGATGGCTGTGTTACAGGTCAGGTCGCGTGTATGTAGTCGATACGGCAAAGGATCCTAGGGCACCTGCACTGCATAAGGTTGTCCAGGCTGAGGACATTGCTGAGAAGACTGGGCTTGGGTTCCCTCACACATCGCATTGCCTTGCAACTGGCGATATTATGATTTCTTGCCTGGGAGACAAGGAGGGGAATGCTGCTGGCAATGGCTTCCTACTGTTGGATTCAGAATTTAACGTCAAAGGACGGTAAGTTTATTCCACACAATTTGGGCAACATTGACATGTAAACATAACACATAGCTCAGGTCGTAACCTATTATCAATTTACCATGAAACCATCTCGTGCTAATGCATATCAGAAAGAGTCGTCAAACCACCCCCATGCTGATTTACATCTTACCAAATCCGCAGTAATATTTCAGTTTGGAAAAGCTTTTTATTGATGATTTAATTTTGAGAAACAGACAGTTCTTTTTTGCCATTCCAAGCGTATTAATCAACTTGTTACTTGTAGTTGGGAAAAGCCAGGTCACAGCCCCTTGTTTGGCTATGATTTCTGGTATCAGCCTCGTCACAAGACGATGATTAGCTCGTCGTGGGGAGCCCCTGCGGCTTTCAGGACAGGTTTTGATCTTCAGCATGTCCAGGATGGTCTCTATGGAAGGCACCTTCATGTGTATGACTGGCCTGGTGGTGAGCTCAAGCAGACACTGGATCTGGGTAGTACAGGTCTTCTTCCATTGGAGGTGTGTATCAAATACTGAGACTAGGAGTACACTAGTGCAGTCCTATATCATATAACAATAATTTCCTGTTTGTCTTCTCTGCAGGTGAGGTTTTTACATGACCCATCAAAGGACACTGGCTATGTTGGCTGTGCTTTAACAAGCAACATGGTGAGATTCTTCAAAACTGCGGATGGATCATGGAGCCATGAGGTTTGTTCGCAGCTGGATGCTAATGCCTACTTCTTCCATAAGTTTTTCCCAGTCTTATTTACACTAATTATGCTTGAATTTGTAGGTTGCCATATCCATAAAACCATTGAAGGTGCGGAACTGGATGCTGCCTGAAATGCCAGGATTGATTACTGATTTTGTCATCTCTCTCGATGACCGCTATCTCTATTTGGTGAACTGGCTTCATGGGGATATCAGGCAATACAACATCGAGGACCCTGCAAAGCCTGTGTTGGTTGGACAAGTATGGGTAGGTGGGCTTCTTCAAAAGGGCAGTGATGTCGTCTATGTGACGGATGACGATAAAGAAGAGCAGTATACTGTCCCCCAAGTCAAGGTAAACTCAGCACTGTTCCGCTTAAATCTTAATAGCTCGGTAGTTAATTTACAACCGTGAATATCTTGTTTATCTTTTACAAATAACCGACTGTGAGGGTTACAGTTCAGTAGTGGTCACATATCGTTCAGTTCATAAGTGTTTCAAGTAGCAAGTGTAGCTCATCCACCTTGCAATGCTGCTATACATTGCCATATTAAACACATTTCATCTGCGTTGGAACCATGCACACCTTTCAGAGCTAAACCGGATGATCCAATTGAACTGCAGTATTTGTTCAAGTAACACATTAATTTCTAGTCACTTGGAATTACTCTGACACATACCATGTTTATTGTAATCAGGGGCATCGACTTAGAGGTGGGCCACAGATGATTCAGCTGAGCTTGGATGGCAAGAGGGTTTATGTGACCAATTCTCTCTTCAGCCGATGGGATGAGCAGTTCTATGGTGTGGATCTCCTCAGGAAGGGATCTCACATGTTGCAGATCGACGTTGACACGGAGGAAGGAGGGCTGGCTATCAACCCCAACTTCTTTGTGGATTTCGGCACCGAGCCTGAAGGTCCCTCCTTGGCCCATGAGATGAGATATCCTGGCGGAGACTGCACCTCTGATATATGGATATAAGATGAAGGGTTTGACATACAGCCATACAGCCATACAAGCTGGAGATCCATGGTGTCGAGCTCACTGTAATTAATTAATACTGGTTTCTTCCCTGCCGTGTGGTAAGGGATGTAATGCGACTTTGAATAAGTTCAGACAGAACCTCTTAAGATTGACTTCTTGAGCCCTAATAAGAGATGTCTCGGATATCAACCCAATTACAAGAAGTTTTATCAGTAGTCCTCTCAGCCCGTCGCCTCCTCTCCTTGATCTAGCCACAACATCTCCGCCTTCTCCATAGATCGGTTCCCCCTTCTCCGGCCGGTCTCGCTGGCGTTATGAGGGGTGAGGAACCCGATCTATGAATAGAGTTTTCAATAAAGGTACTGTTTTCAAATATTAGATTAGTGTTTTGGTTGTCATCTCCTTGACCTCTATGTTAATAGAGATGTCATCGTCTACAATAAGTGATCTTCAGCCTTTCTTTCGTTCGATGACGAGATCTCTTTCTCGGCGTCAATGGTGGTATTGAAAGATTAAGATTCTATAGGTACAATCTTTCATATCTACTTTCACCGGACCGATTTTGGACTTTTTCTCATGGTTGTCGCGAGGAGGATTATTCTCGCAATATTTGTCCCGACTGCTAAGTCCTTGACAATGGTGATTTGTACTCTCGGTTTGCTAGCGACGACAATCAGGCTGGTCGGTTAATTTTCCATGAAATACTTGTGTTAGATCTCTTGCCGATGTTGATTGATTACCCTGATGGTTGCGTGCGTGCACGTAGCCTTGGCATTGCGGCTAAAAAAATTATGGGAGAACCTTGCCGATGTTGATTGAACCTTCATTGCGGCTCAAAAAATTATGCGGGGCGGCGCGCTATGGGCGGCGGCGCTCAGCGGTGTACGGGCGGTGGTCCTCTCTTTTTCGTTTTCTTTCTTGCCTGACAGGTGGGACCCGGTCTAACTTAGCAAAATGGACCTAAGAAGTGGGTCCCACTAGTTAGAAACGGTGTCAATTCACTCTTAATTGGGTTTTAGTGCGAATCGCAAAAAAATTGTAGGAAAGTGGTAACATTTTGCGATTTTTTTGAAAAATGGTGGTTATTCGAACATTTGGCAGATATGTGGTGGTTTTATGCTAATAACTCCCTATTCGATTATGGGATTGTAATTTGATTTTCGCAAATGCTAGACAGAATGCCCGCGCATTGTTACGGGCAATCAAATTTATTTTCCCACTCCACATATAAACCAAATGCACGTGAATATTCCAACTTTTCAACAACAACACCATTGAACAGAGGAAAGAGCATGCGCTTCACGGGTGCACAAAAGAAACATTAATTTCAACATTTCAACGGCAACACCGTGGAGCGAGTAACAAGAGCATCTGTTCAACGCGAGCACAAAGAAAAAGGCGTTTGAACAAATGTTCCTCTACTCTACGAAAGGAAGCGACTTTATTTTGTAATCATCCTTTTCTCCTACCGGAGTGTCTCTTGCCCACATCCAGAAGACATGTCCTCGTCAACTTGCCTCGCCCGCTCTAGCTCATCCCCGTTGCCGCATACCTTTTTTGTCTACCTACTTGTTCAATATCGCGCTGCAAAGTTTCATCTTCTCTTTCCATTTGGTGTTGTAGTGGGTTGAGATCATCGAGGTCCTCCTAGAGTGGACGCATACGACTCATGCGGCAGACAAAATTTTGATCTCTCATTGTATTGAGATGAGAAAAGTAATCTAAGAGTTGTTGCACTTTAACGGGGAGAGACACAAAAAATTGTGGCCGAGCAACACGTACATACGAATATTCTATCATACGTGCCATGTATCATCTCATGAAGCTTGCTCATGACATGCAAACGAGGGAAGCAAAATGATAAATAGAGAATCATTGGTTGAACTCTTGGTATTCCTGTGAAAAAATGTATATTAGACGTGAATGGTTAGATTTGCAAGGTGAGTATAAATTATAACAAGAAGAGGAAGACTCCAATAGTTAGACCGAAATTGAGTAAATTGCTGGAGCCGTATACCGAGACTCCATGAAACAACTTAGGGCATGTTTGATTCAAAGTACTTACAAAGGAATTTTGTAGGATTCTTACCCATATGATTGTTTCCTATAGAGGCCATTTGATTCAAAGGACTGAACCCTTCAAAATTCATATGGATTCCTTTCCTATACTAAAATCTCATAGAATTTCTATCAAGAGCTTAGACCTTGTCTATGACAACTATGTCATGTACTCAATCTATATACAAATTTCCTGTGTTTTTCCTATGGTGCAACCAAACGACGTCTGCAGCTAATTCCTGCGCTTTTCATTCCTATAGGATTCACATGTCATGACTGACCATTCCTGTGGTTTTCCTATTCATGTGCTTTTAAAATACTTTGAATCAAACATGCCTGGTGCTGCTGTTACAAATAGAAACTAAGGACACCTTCCATCAGCAATGCGGGAAACAAGGCTAGCATCAATTTTTCTTGTTTGTAGCTGAAGAGAATAGTTCGCCAATGTGCTTCCACATGGGCGATGGTGTCGGGGTGACAGAACACTTCTATACTACGAATGCATGTTTTGACCCATGTTCGTAGTGTTGGGGATATACTTTCCGGGTAAACTCACTGTGACTCGCTGACCAGGGTGTCCCACTTCGGGTTAGAGCTATGCTTCACGGGTGGCCCAGTCAGGGAGAGAAGTTGGAATCCCATCCGTCTACGGGAAGGCTTAGGCCTGTAGGAATACCTGTAGTCCAAGATGTACTATGTAACCGACTTTGTATCGTAGTCGTATATGACTCTCTTATAACCCTAGGACCGGATGACTATATTGAAGGAGATATGCCCTAGAGGCAAATGATAAAGTGTATTGTTTGATATATCTCTTATATGTTTATAATACGTTTCATAATATGCTATAACTATATTAATACGAAATGTTAATATACGTGTGGTATGTAAACAAACTGTGTCTCTAGTTATCTCTAGCGAACTAGTTCATTGGTCATGCGGATGATCTGGGTTTCAATATCATGGGTATTTATGCCAATTGACAATGAGGTCATATCATTAGTTGAATGATGTGATAGACAAACATCCGACAATTATATATTAATGAGATCTAGTTACAATGTTCACCATTGATGATAAACATAGAAAACCTCGCAACATGATCCTTATACTGTGAGGTAATGCAAATCACCGTTCAAGAGGAAGCTTTGATGGTATCAAGCATCATCTCGTGATAGGGTGATAAAAAGGTGCCACTCAGGTTTTCCAAAGTAACGCATAGAGGAGTACATATCAAGACCAGGATTTTTCAATCCATGTAACGAATAGATACATGTGGCCATCTCGGTGACATTGCATTAACGAAGCTTGCAAGCGTGTGGCTTGGTCACGGAATGCAACGACATGGGAACGAGTAAACAAGTTCATCGGTAACGAGACCGAACTAAGGTATGGGGATACCGAATATCAAGTCTCTAATGAACTAGGTATCAAATGACAAAGGGAATGGAAAACGACTTTTCACGGTTCGAGCGATAAGATTCATGAAACGCACGGGGGTCACATGGCCATCCAGGTCCCTCTGTCGATCATTGATGTGAGAGATGTCTCAATCATATCCGGAGTGTTTCCGAACCAAAGGATGTCACGCTTAAGGGTGGGGATGCTTAGGGTAAATGCGGCATCGTAGGATAAATAGAGAAAGAGAAACTAGAATAATTCCGGGTAACATCCGATGTAGATCGGAAGGGGTCCAGAAGGTGTTCCGGATGAAGGAATGTAATAATATATGTCTTTTATGTTCATTGGAGAATTAATATTAAAATATATATTTTTATAGGAAGCCCATTGCTATTGGGCCTCACCCGGAGGGGAGGCCCAAATGAGCAAGGCGCCTGGGGAAGGAGGCCAGCCGGCCAAGGCTTGGTGGGCCACCCAAGTGGGGCCCGCCTAGGGCCGACGACTGCCCCTAGGTGGCCGGCGGGTGTGGGCATTAGTACCACACCGCCTGCCCCTTGGGTGGTGCGCCTCCTCCTCCCACTTTATATAGGGGTCTCCCCCTTCCCTTTGTAATCATCCCATTTGATAAGGACATCCCTACAATTACACCTACCCCAATTATTACTAATGTTGATCCAGTTGCTGCAAAGAAGGATCGGTCCAATGATGTCGTCGGATTGATGACAAGTACGCCATGAGGGGGTCCTCAAGGCGTGCGGAAGAGAGGGGGTGAGACGTACGGTATTCCTGGACGGTGAGCACACAAGTTTACCCAGGTTCGAATCCGCCGGCTTTGGACGGATCCTACTCCTGCTAGCAATCCAGTAATACGGCAGAGCCGGAATATGGGTTACAATGGTATCGCCTGTGCGAGTTGAGGGTCTAAAGTATTGGGTGTGCCCTAATGGCTCTCCCTAGGACGGCTTATATAGATATCCGGCCTAGGGTTTACAGGAGAGATATCTTTCTCGGCGTCAATGGTGGTATTGAAAGATTAAGATTCTATAGGTACAATATTTTAGATCTACTTTCACCGGACCGATTTTGGACTTTTTCTCATGGTTGTCGCGAGGAGGATTATTCTCGCAATATTTGTCCCGACTGCTAAGTCCTTGACAATGGTGATTCGTACTCTCGGTTTGCCAGCGACGACGATCAGGCTGGTCGGTTAATTTTCCATGAAATACTTGTGTTAGATCTCTTGCCGATGTTGTTTGATTATCCTAATGGTTGCGTGCGTGCACGTAGCCTTGGCATTGCGGCTAAAAAAATTATGGGAGAACCTTGCCGATGTTGATTGAACCTTCATTGCGGCTCAAAAAATTATGCAGGGCGGCGCGCTATGGGCGGCGGCGCTCAGCGGTGTACGGGCGGTGGTCCTCTCTTTTTCGTTTTCTTTCTTTCATTTAATATTTTTTGTCTTTTTTAATTAGCCTGACAGGTGGGACCCGGTCTAACTTAGCAAAATGGACCTGAGAAGTGGGTCCCACTAGTTAGAAACGGTGTCAATTCACTCTTAATTGGGTTTTAGTGCGAATTGCAAAAAAATTGTAGGAAAGTGGTAACATTTTGCGATTTTTTCGAAAAGTGGTGGTTATTCGAACATTTGGCAGATATGTGGTGGTTTTATGCTAATAACTCCCTATTCGATTATGGGATTGTAATTTGATTTTCGCAAATGCTAGACAGAATGCCCGCGCATTGTTACGGGCAATCAAATTTATTTTCCCACTCCACATATAAACCAAATGCACGTGAATATTCCAACATTTCAACAACAACACCATTGAACAGAGGAAAGAGCATGCGCTTCACGGGTGCACAAAAGAAACATTAATTTCAACATTTCAACGGCAACACAGTGGAGCGAGTAACAAGAGCATCTGTTCAACGCGAGCACAAAGAAAGAGGCGTTTGAACAAATGTTCCTCTACTCTATGAAAGGAAGCGACTTTATTTTGTAATCATCCTTTTCTCCTACCGGAGTGTCTCTTGCCCACATCCATAAGACATGTCCTCGTCAACTTGCCTCGCCCGCTCTAGCTCATCCCCGTTGCCGCATACCTTTTTTGTCTACCTACTTGTTCAATATCGCGCTGCAAAGTTTCATCTTCTCTTTCCATTTGGTGTTGTAGTGGGTTGAGATCATCGAGGTCCTTCCAGAGTGGACGCATACGACTCATGCGGCAGACAAAATTTTGATCTCTCATTGTATTGAGATGAGAAAAGTAATCTAAGAGTTGTTGCACTTTAACGGGGAGAGACACAAAAAATTGTGGCCGAGCAACACGTACATACGAATATTCTATCATACGTGCCATGTATCATCTCATGAAGCTTGCTCATGACATGCAAACGATGGAAGCAAAATGATAAATAGAGAATCATTGGTTGAACTCTTGGTATTCCTATGAAAAAATGTATATTAGACGTGAATGGTTAGATTTGCAAGGTGAGTATAAATTATAACAAGAAGAGGAAGACTCCAATAGTTAGACCGAAATTGAGTAAATTGCTGGAGTCGTATACCGAGACTCCATGAAACAACTTAGGGCATGTTTGATTCAAAGTACTTACAAAGGAATTTTGTAGGATTCTTACCCATATGATTTTTTCCTATAGAGGCCATTTGATTCAAAGGACTGAACCCTTCAAAATTCATATGGATTCCTTTCCTATACTAAAATCTCATAGAATTTCTATCAAGAGGTTAGACCTTTTGAAAAAATTCCTATGTTTCTATGACAACTATGTCATGTACTCAATCTATATACAAATTTCCTGTGTTTTTCCTATGGTGCAACCAAACGACGTCTGCAGCTAATTCCTGCGCTTTTCATTCCTATAGGATTCACATGTCATGACTGACCATTCCTGTGGTTTTCCTATTCATGTGCTTTTAAAATACTTTGAATCAAACATGCCTGGTGCTGCTGTTACAAATAGAAACTAAGGACACCTTCCATCAGCAATGCGGGAAACAAGGCTAGCATCAATTTTTCTTGTTTGTAGCTGAAGAGAATCGTTCGCCAATGTGCTTCCACATGGGCGATGGTGTCGGGGTGACAGAACACTTCTATACTACGAATGCATGTTTTGACCCATGTTCGTAGTGTTGGGGATATACTTTCCGGGTAAACTCACTGTGACTCGCTGACCAGGGTGTCCCACTTCGGGTTAGAGCTATGCTTCACGGGTGGCCCAGTCAGGGAGAGAAGTTGGAATCCCATCCGTCTACGGGAAGGCTTAGGCCTGTAGGAATACCTGTAGTCCAAGATGTACTATGTAACCGACTTTGTATCGTAGTCGTATATGACTCTCTTATAACCCTAGGACCGGATGACTATATTGGAGGAGATATGCCCTAGAGGCAAATAATAAAGTGTATTGTTTGATATATCTCTTATATGTTTATAATACGTTTCATAATATGCTATAACTATATTAATACGAAATGTTAATATACGTGTGGTATGTAAACAAACTGTGTCTCTAGTTATCTCTAGCGAACTAGTTCATTGGTCATGCGGATGATCTGGGTTTCAATATCATGGGTATTTATGCCAATTGACAATGAGGTCATATCATTAGTTGAATGATGTGATAGACAAACATCCGACAATTATATATTAATGAGATCTAGTTACAATGTTCACCATTGATGATAAACATAGAAAACCTCGCAACATGATCCTTATACTGTGAGGTAATGCAAATCACCGTTCAAGAGGAAGCTTTGATGGTATCAAGCATCATCTCGTGATAGGGTGATAAAAAGGTGCCACTCAGGTTTTCCAAAGTAACGCATAGAGGAGTACATATCAAGACCAGGATTTTTCAATCCATGTAACGAATAGATACATGTGGCCATCTCGGTGACATTGCATTAACGAAGCTTGCAAGCGTGTGACTTGGTCACGGAATGCAATGACATGGGAACGAATAAACAAGTTCATCGGTAACGAGACCGAACTGAGGTATGGGGATACCGAATATCAAGTCTCTAATGAACTAGGTATCAAATGACAAAGGGAATGGAAAACGACTTTTCACGGTTCGAGCGATAAGATTCATGAAACGCACGGGGGTCACATGGCCATCCAGGTCCCTCTGTCGATCATTGATGTGAGAGATGTCTCAATCATATCCGGAGTGTTTCCGAACCAAAGGATGTCACGCTTAAGGGTGGGGATGCTTAGGGTAAATGCGGCATCGTAGGATAAATAGAGAAAGAGAAACTAGAATAATTCCGGGTAACATCCGATGTAGATCGGAAGGGGTCCAGAAGGTGTTCCGGATGAAGGAATGTAATAATATATGTGTTTTATATTCATTGGAGAATTAATATTAAAATATATATTTTTATAGGAAGCCCATTGCTATTGGGCCTCACCCGGAGGGGAGGCCCAAATGAGCAAGGCGCCTGGGGAAGGAGGCCAGCCGGCCAAGGCTTGGTGGGCCACCCAAGTGGGGCCCGCCTAGGGCCGACGACTGCCCCTAGGTGGCCGGCGGGTGTGGGCATTTGTACCACACCGCCTGCCCCTTGGGTGGTGCGCCTCCCCCTCCCACTTTATATAGGGGTCTCCCCCTCCCCTTTGTAATCATCCCATTTGATAAGGACATCCCTACAATTACACCTACCCCAATTATTACTAATGTTGATCTAGTTGCTGCAAAGAAGGATCGTCCAATGATGTCGTCGGATTGATGACAAGTACGCCATGAGGGTGTCCTCGAGGCGTGCGGAAGAGAGGGGGTGAGACGTACGGTATTCCGGGACAGTGAGCACACAAGTTTACCTAGGTTCGAATCCGCCGGCTTTGGATGGATCCTACTCCTGCTAGCAATCCAGTAATACGGCAGAGCCGGAATATGGGTTACAATGGTATCGCTTGTGCGAGTTGAGGGTCTAAAGTATTGGCTGTGCCCTAATGGCTCTCCCTAGGACGTCTTATATAGATATCTGGCCTAGGGTTTACAGGAGAGATCAATCCGGCTACGACTAAGAGTTGGTTACAGAGTACATCTTGAACTACAAGTAACATTATGGGCCTAAGTCGGTAAGTCTTCTAGGCCTTCCCGTAGCCGGATTGGACTCCGTCTTCTCTCCCTGACTAGGCCGCCCGTGAAGCAAAGCTCTAACCCGAAGTGGGCCACCCTGGTCAGTGAGGAACTGTGAGGATACCCGGAAAGTATATCCCCAACAAATGAGATTAGAATTAGACCCATTGCAAGAGCTCGTGCTAAGCTACTTGAACAATATGTTCGTTGGAGAAACAAGCATGGCGCGAAGAGGAGAAGGGCTACAAGAGGAGCCCTACATGATGATCGCCCAAGGATGTGTGAGGGAGGAGCGGGAGGAAGGCGCAAGAGAAAGTCATCAAGACAAAGGCACAAGGATCTGCCACGACCGGGGTGTCCGGCCGAGTCCACCCGGACTATCCGGCCTGCCCGAGAGACGAACTGGTCTGGACCTTCTGTATGCCAGATCGGACACCACCCAGAAACTTCAAAGTTTCCGGCTAGACCGGACTGTCCGGCACACTCCATCCGGACTGTCCGGCCCAACCGGATTGTCCGCCTGATATCAGTCGGAATGTCCACCGGCCAACCGAATCTGGTCCGAGTCGGTTTGTATCATTTTGAGTCGTACGTGTTTAGTTTCGGTTTCTGGCCGCCCCAACCACCATTATAATCCCAGGGACGACCCCTAGTTAGGGTTTAGATTATTTTGGAGTTGTTTCTTTCAAAGAACCTCTGGAATTACCATGTGATCGAATTATACTACTACAATTGAGTGTGATCTGTTGTTCCATTGGGAATTAGTAGATTGCAAACTACCATTTATGGTTGACGGTTGCGTGCGCAAGAGCGTGGTGTTGTGAATATCCCACAGGGATCGAGAGTTGTTGCATTGGCATCAGGGTTCGAGTGGGAGAGTTTATAGCTACGGACTATTTATCTATCCACCATTATCACCATCATCGACAAGTGCTTGCTGAGAAGATCGGGCCACCCCATATCATCTTGGTATCAGATTTCCTTGTTTACTCGGTGAGCATCCACAAATCCATCCATAGATTAGTTTTTGTTTCGTCCTATACAGAAAAAGGCTTACAAAAAGATTTAACATAGCCTAGATTGCATCGTTTTCGAGTTTTAGTTGTTGATCGTGCCTTCTCGTAGATTCGATTTGCGGGTTTTTCTCGTAGGAGACTAGTTTTGATTTGTGTCTAGGTTTAGGGTTTTTGATCTCGTTTCCACCGTGACCACCATCGCCGTTTTCCGCAAGTTTCATCGTTTGTTCGAGTCCACATAGCGTACCTTTGTTTGCATACCATAGACATAGCCTATCTACAGCATCCGTGCCTAGGAACGTACCCACGAGACTAGTTGTTTTGCTCCGACAGGCTGCTCATTAGGTTTTTCGAAGTGTAGAAATTTCGATAGGCAAAAACCGGACTATCCGGCCGAAACACACCGGACTATCTAGCCAGACCGGAGTCTCCGGCGCATATCAACCGAACTATCCGTCCTAGTTTTTTTATAAGTTGCTGCACTCGTTTGCATTGAGTCATATAGTTGAAAAAAATCAAAAAAAAGAGAAAAGAAAAGAGAATCAATATAAAAAAGAGAGAAAAGAGCTACAAGCATGACAAAAAGAGATATCAAAGTGTGCATTATTGGAGGCCTAGTTGATCATAGCACTTGTAGATCGAGCAATCGTGTTCCTATTTACTTTTGAGCTTTTACTAGCGTCTCTCTTGTGTATTGCAATATTCCTTTTCATAAGTTAATTTGACACGTTTGTCTCCATCGTGTGTGTTTCTTCGGTTTTTAAACGATCAGCACTAGGACTTGTTTGCGGTGTAGTTAGGATACCATACCTACAGCTCCACCTTAAATAACCTGTGTGTCCTGTGATCATTCTCTATACCCTCGATATTCACTTCATCACATCAGTGCATCAATCTTTGATTTCATTTTGGTAAAGCATCCCTATTCACTTTGGAATGATAAGATCTCCTTTCTTGTCAGTTGTGAGTGAGTTGTGAGTGTTTCCACCAAAAAGATTTTGATTTTTACACTAACCTACTAATCATGTCTTTTAGTGATGATGATGTTGTGTCGCAGAAAAAGAAGGATGAGGAACTTGTTACTTGGTGCGAATATGAGGCATTGAAATCTCACTTGACGCGTGTGTTTACGCACACAACAGATGCCATTGACAAGAATATCTAGGACGTGCAAGTGGCATTGGACCAGAATGTCGGCACAGTCACTAACATTCAAACAGAAGTGACAACAATCAATACCAATGTCGCAGCCTTGAATCCTTCCATTGATGCCTTAACAGTAGCAATTTAGCAACGGCAGGAACACCCACATGATGGTGTTTTTATGACAATGATGAGGGTAGTGCGGCTGATGCTTCTCCACATCTGGGCAAGGGACGTGCCAATCGCCCTGCGCCTGCTGCATACTACTGCACTTGCTTATGCTCGCGGTTTTGCTCCGCTTGGACGTGCTCAACGTGTTCCAAACCAAGCTGCTGATGATGGTTTGGGCAAGCCAAAAATTTCGATTCCCAAGTTTGATGGCTCCCTTGATCCTGAAGATTACCTCACATGGGAATTGAAGATTGAGAAGCTCTGGCGTTTGTTTGACTATCCAGAATACAATAAGGTCAGGCTTGTAGCGTCAGAATTTGATGGATATGCTTTGCGTTGGTGGGATGTTATTGTACATAATAGAAGGGAGGACAATGAACTTCCTATGATGGATTGGCGCGAGATGAAGAGTGATGTCTACGCACGCTTCTATTCTTGTAGACAGTGTTGGGCCTCCAAGTGTAGAGGTTTGTAGAAGAGCAGCAAGTTTTCCCTTAAGTGGATCACCCAATGTTTATCGAACTCGGGGAGGAAGTGGTCAAAGGTATCCCTCTCAATCAACCCTGCAATCAAGATACAAGAAGTCTCTTGTGTCCCCAACACACCCAATACACTTGTCAGGTGTATAGGTGCACTAGTTCGGCGAAGAGATAGTGAAATACAAGTAATATGGGTGATTATAAGTGGTAATTGCAATCTGAAATAAGAATGGAAGCAAGCAAACATGTAACAGAACTGATTGTAAACGGTGTTTCAATGCTTAGAAATAAGGCCTAGGGATCATACTTTCACTAGTGAACACTCTCATATAAATATATTCTCTTCATTATTCTACCCTGAACTACTCTTCGGTTGGACGATGTAGGGCTATAACAACACACCTTAAAGTTCGCATTCCCCATCTAGATAACCCCTCACTATCACCTTGAGCTCTAGATGGTTCCAACAAACACCACAATCTCATAGAGACATCCAACTCAAATTATACTCATGATAAGTATTTATGTAACCTTAGCCAAAGTGCCATGCGGTGTGCACACTGGCAACTTCACACACGTGGGGATAAGCAGAGATTAATTAAATCACTTGAGTAGCAGAATAGATCTATAGATTACAAAGCTCATGATCTCATAAGATCACGCATATAGAGAGATGAACACATAGCTATCGGTAGAGCCCTTAGCCTGGAGAGAGAACTACTCCATCCTCATCATGGGAGTCAGCAATGGCGATGGAGATGGTGGTGGAGTCGATGGAGATGGATCCGGGGGCACTTCCCCGTCCCGGCAGGGTGCCGGAACAGAGACTTCTGTCCCCCGAATCTCCTCTTCAGTGGCGGTGGTGCTGCGGAACTTTTCGTGTAATTCTGATCTTGTCCTTAGGGTTTTCGTCCCGGGAGGCTTGTATAGGCGAAGAGGCAAGGTCGGTGGGTGCCTGAGGGGCCCACAGCACCCCCTGGCGCGGCCTAGGCTAGCCCGCGCAACCAGGTGGTGTGGCCACCCCGTGGCCCCTCTCTGTCTCGTCTTCTGGATCCGTGAGTCTTGTGGTAAAATATTGACTATGGCTTTTGTCCGGTCCAATTCCTAGAATATTTCTTTTCCAGCTTTTCTGAAACCAAAAATAGTAGACAACAGGCAACTAGCACTGTGGCATCTTGTTAATAGGTTAGTTCCATAAAATGTATAAAAATACCTCAAAGTGTGAACAAAACATAAGAAAATAGATACTAAACAAGCATGGAACATCAAAAATTATAGATACATTTACGACATATCAACATCCCCAAGCTTAACTCCTGCTCGTCCTTGAGTAGGTAAGTGATAAAAAAGAATAAGTTTTAAGGTGACATGCACCATCACAATCTTGATCAAGGTATTTGTAAAACATTGATAGCTAGGATCGTAGTACTCTAACATAGACATGAAAGATATAGTTCTAACAATACGACATAGCAACTATGTTGTAACATGAAAAGGTACAAACAAAATATTTGTGAATAACAATGCTTTGCAAGACATTTGTTTGTTTCACATATAGAAAACATAATAAGAATGGTATTCATCTTGTCCCTCATGGTATAGCAAAACATAAATGCATAGGACGCCTTCAAAGTTCACAAGGGTGACTAGATAAAAATAGTTTAAGAACAAGCAATATCAAAGTTATGAATCAATCAACAAGTTTTGGGACAATGCACATTAAACTAAGAATGACCACTATGCTCTTTCAATAGGTGCATAAAGATAGAAGATGGAGACTCAACATAAAAGTAAAAGAAAGGCCCTTCATAGAAGGAAGCAGGGATTCAAGTCTTATAAAGAGCTTCCAAAATTTATGGTACTTATTAGCTTTCAGCTCTCATTACCCCTAAGCATCTTTCGGTGATTAAGGTTAAAGTGAGCAAATATGAGGATATGCTTGACAAGTTATAAGTTGAAAATCTCATGCCCCTTGCTTACGAGTACCGAACCTCATGTTACTCAACTTTAGTCACGAGTAAGTTCTTGTCATTGTAAGTGCATGTGTATCATAGAGAACTGCCAACGCGGTACCCCTTGCCCCATGATACAGGAGTTTTCCCATATCAAAATGACAAGGCAACAGACAATGAGCATCTCAACGATCCTTTTATTTGCTATTTGCCTAGGTTTTTTTCTTTTCTCTTCTTTTTTCTTCTTTTTTTCTCTTTTTTTATTGAGGATGCTTCACAGGTTGCTCACTATGGTTATGCTGCAAGTTTCCACCATGATTAGGCATGGCTTAGGCTAGCTACCCAGGTGTTTCTCTAACACATATACAAACTCCATGAGCTTACAAGCTCCCCTTTTATTTCACACCGCCGAGATCCATAAGCAAAAGAACATGATATCAACTAAATAAAGTGCAATGTTGAAAGCGTTCCCCATGGTAACATGGTTCTGCTAATTCACAACTTACAAAGCACAAGCATATACGCAACATAGATGGGCACAATGGTTCAAGTTTATTAAGTGCGAGAAAGTAAAGTGTACCATCAAGTTTGTGAGAGCTTTAATCACTAATTTTCACATAACAAGTTTAATTCGAAAGGTAGATAAAAACATGAATATACTTGGAATAGCAATAATGCTAATAGGTAGGTATGGTGGACTCTTTGGAATAACTTGGTTTTGTTTGGAGTTGGATGCATGAGTGGAACTCATACTTGGTACATGTGGAGGCTAGCAAAAGGCTAGGAGCGACCAACTAAGAGAGCAATAATGGCCATAATCATGCAAAGCGACAAAACATTATTAATTAAAGCATAAAGTGATATTGCAAGTCAAAAACTAAATGATCATAAAGGCTATGGTGACTTGGTATAGTCTTAACATTGTGTGAGCATGCGCCAAGTCAACCCAAATAAAGCATCAAAGTAGAATACCATGATATTATGCTTTTGTATGCTAAAACAACGCATGATTCTTTTAAGGCACATTAAGCAATCTCAATTGTTTGGAACAAGTCATGCTACATCAATAATTACGAAGCATAAAGTCAAAGCAATATCAAACATGACATGATAGAGTCTAGGCCACAATCAAAACAAGCTCCCTTTTGTACCACTCACAAGAATGAACTTTTCCTACTCTTTTCCAATCCAAATCGAAAACTAAAGCTAAATGAAGTGCTAGCAAAGGAGAACACTCACAGAACAAAAAGAGTGAAAACTAGAGTGTTCTAGGCAATGAATAACAGGGTATGTCTCTCTCCAAAAGAAGTGTGTTGGGATCCAACCAACTTATTTAAGCAAACCAAAAAAAAACTAAAACCAAAGACGCTCCAAGAACAACACATAGTGCATAAGGTAATAAAAATAAAGTGTCTTGAAAGAAGACCTGAGATTATTGATGAAGAAGGGGATGCCTTAGGCATCCCCAAGCTTTGGCGCTTGTACTTATTGGATATTTATTGGGGTGACACGGGTGGCATCCTCAAGCTTGAGCTTTTGTCCATACTTCATCTCATCACATTATTCTTCCCTACACTTGAAAATTTCCTTCATACAAAACTTCACACAATCTTCATTAGCAACATTAGTGTATTCAAGATAATAAGTCTTTGGGTTTAATTTCAACACAAGTAAAACTTCCATTAAAACACAAGCTACAGTAGAAATTCCTTCTAAAAGCTCAAATGATCAAAGAGAACTCAAAGATAAAGAGATTAAGAGGCAAATGCAAATAATGGCAGAAATATGTCAAAACAGACCAGCATGTAAAAACCGATTTTTCCGAAGACCTTCTGTTGCTCAAATCAAAAAGTGATAAACTAATGAAAGTTGGATAATAACCTGGGACAGAAGCACAAAAAATTACAGCTCAATCCTACATATAGAGATTTTTCACGAATCTTTACAGTGAAGCATAAAAATCTGTTTCGGGATAGCAACTTTTCCAAGTCTTACTTACCTCTCATTAGAGGTTATTCTTGGCACAAAAACTACACAGAAAGAATAAGGAGAGGTTATTACGTAGGTAATAACTTCCAAGACTCAATCAAAAGAAAAACTTACTGCATAGAAATTTAGGTTATCTCCCAATAGTGCTTTTCTTTAACGCCTTTGAGCTAGGCATGATAATTTCGGTGATGCTCACATAAGGAATATGAATTGAAGTAAAAGAGAGCATCAAGAAGCAAATATGAAATAAATTTAAGTCTAACCCACTTTCTATGAAAATTAATCTTGTAAAGAAACAAGTCATGAAAGCACAAAGCAACAAGCATAGGAAAGCAAAACAAGTGCAACTTCAAAATTTTCAACATCAAGAGGGGAAACTTAATATTGTTGAGATACATAAAACCATGTTTGTCTCTCTCATAATAAATTTCAGTGGCATCATGAATAAAATTAACAATATAACTATCACATAAAACATTCTTATCATGAGCCACATGCATAAAAGAATTAACACTCTCCCTATAAGCATAGTCATTATTATTAATCGTAGTGGGAGAAAATTCAACAAAATAGCAATCATTATTATTATCATCACCATAATCATCAAATATAGGAGGAATATTGTAATCTAATTAATTTTCTCTTTAATAGTAGGTGGACTGAAAATATCATATTCATCATTGTAATCATCATATATTGGAGGTATAATATCATCAAAGTAATTTTTATCCTCCGTGCTTGGGGGACTAAAAAGATCATTTTCATAAAAACTACCTTCCCCAAGCTTAGACTTTTCCATAGCATTAGCAATAATGGTGTTCAAAGAATTCATACTAATAACATTGTATTAGCACGCAAATAAAGTTCCATAGGTTTTTTAATTTTCTCTTCAAACACTTCATGTCCTAACTCAAGATAAATAATATAAAGCTCTCTAATTTTGTTGTTGTTTTCCATTAAGCCTAACTAGTGAAAATAAAAACAAGAAACAAAAAGATATAATTGCAGAATCTAAAGGAAATAACTTCGAGCACTCACACACTAGCAACAGTACTAGAAGATAGCTTAGTAGCCAGAAGATGTGAGTACCTTTTACCTTACCTCCCCGACAACGGCGCCAGAAAATAGCTTGATGTATACGCACGCTTCTATTCTTGTAGACAGTGTTGGGCCTCCAAGTGCAGAGGTTTGTAGAACAACAACAAGTTTTCCCTTAAGTGGATCACCCCAAGGTTTACAAACTCAGGAAGGAAGTGGTCAAAGGTATCCCTCTCAAGCAACCCTGCAATCAAGATACAAGAAGTCTCTTGTGTCCCCAACACACCCAATACACTTGTCAGGTGTATAGATGCACTAGTTCGGCGAAGAGATAGTGAAATACAAGTAATATGGGTGATTATAAGTGGTAATTGCAATCTAAAATAAGAATGGTAGCAAGCAAACATGTAACAGAACTGATTGTAAACGGTGTTTCAATGCTTAGAAACAAGGCCTAGGGATCATACTTTCACTAGTGGACACTCTCATATAAATATCTTCTCTTCATTATTGTACCCTGAACTACTCTCCGGTTGGACGATGTAGGGCTATAACAGCACACCTTAAAGTTCGCATTTCCCATCTAGATAACCCCTCACTGTCACCTTGAGCGCTAGATGGTTCCAACAAATACCACAATCTCATAGAGACACCCAACTCAAAATATACTCATGATAAGTATTTATGTAACCTTATCCAAAGTGCCACACGGTGTGCACACTGTTAACTTCACACACGTGGGGATAAGCAGAGATTAATTAAAGCACTTGAGTAGCAGAATAGATCTATAGATTACAAAGCTCATGATCTCATAAGATTACACATAGAGAGAGATGAACACATAGCTACTAGTAGAGTCCTTAGCCTCAAGAGAGAACTACTCCCTCCTCATCATGGGAGTCAGCAACGGCGATGGAGATGGCAGTGGAGTCGATGGAGATGAATTCGGGGGCACTTCCCCGTCCCGACATGGTGCTGGAACAAAGACTTATGTCCCTCGAATCTCCTCTTCGGTGGCGGCGGTGCTACGGAACTTTTCGTGGAATTATAATATTGTCCTTAGGGTTTTCGTCCAGGGAGGCTTTTATAGGCGAAGAGGCAAGGTCGATGAGCGCCCGAGGTGCCCACACCACCCCCTGGCGCGGCCTGGGCTGGCCCGCGCCACCAGGTGGTGTGGCCACCTCGTGGCCCCTCTCCGTCTCGCCTTCTAGCTCCGTAAGCCTTCTGGTAAAATATTGACTTTGGCTTTTGTCCGGTCCAATTCCGAGAATGTTTCTTTTCCAGCTTTTCTGAAACCAAAAACTGGAGACAACAGGCAACTGGCACTGTGGCATCTTGTTAATAGGTTAGTTCAAAAAAAAATATAAAATACCTCAAAGTGTGAACAAAACATAAGAAAGTAGATACTAAACAAGCATGGAACATCAAAAATTATAGATACGTTTACGATGTATCAAAGAGCATTATGAAGGCTCGTTTTGTACCCACCAACTACTTGCGTTCGGTTTTTGAAAAGTTGACACAATTGAGGCAAGGAACCATGTTAGTTGATGAGTACTACATGGAGATGGATATGCTTATGCAACGTGCTAGAGTTCGTGAATCCCTTGAGATGGCCATGCAGCAATTTCTCAACAATTTGAAGTTACCAATCAAGAGCATTGTTCGTCATCACAAGTATGAGACTATGAATGAACTATTGCACCATGCTAGAGAGGTTGAATCACAGTTAGATGAAGAAGCTAAGTCACGTACGAGATTTTCGTATACCAGTCATTTTGCGGTCAGGTCTACACCACCACCACCTACGGCGCCACCTACAGCAGCTGCTAGCCACCCTTCTGATGGGTTTGTAGCATGGAAAACAAAAAAATTCTACCGCAAGAATGAACAAAACCCAGATCTAATCTAGATAAAAGCCAAGATCTAATCTATTAGACATGTGCAACGAGATAGATCGATACTAACCCTTGTAGATCTAAAAGCGTTACGAGATTGGATCTCGTGGTTGATGTAGTCGATCACTTGCCGATCTCAAGATCGTATGGACGATCCTTCCGGCGCCGCGTTCTGGCAGCGCTACCACAGTCGGTCACACGTGCGGAGTCGAAGCAGACCTTCCTCTCCTCGTTCCAGCGAGCAGCGGAGGTAGTAGATCTTCTCCACGGAATCCCAGCAGCACGATGGCGTGGTGGTGGTGGTGGAGTAGAGAATTCTGCAGGGCTTTGTCTATGCCTGTGCAGAAGAAAGGAGGAGGAGAGAGGCGGTGGAGATTTGGAGTAGTTCAGGAGAGCCTGGAGGGGGCGCCCCTACCCCTCTATTTAAAGGGGGGAGGCGCCATGGGAGGGGGAGTGCTTGTAGGACTCCCCTTCCTCCTATGGCTGGCAGATTGGGAGGTGGGGGGAGGAGTCCTCCCCCCCCCCACGAATCCTTGTCTTACCCCACAAGGACTCCTTGATCCTTTCTTGGTTTTCAAGCAAACTCCAAGAAATCTTCCAGAACCTTCCGGAACATTCCGAAACCTTCTAGAAACCTCATACAAATACTCCGGAACATTTCCTAACTCAGAAAATGATCCCCAATATATGAATCTTATTCTCCGGACAATTTTGGATCTCCTCGTGATGTCTCGGATCCAATCCGAGACTCCAAACAACATTCGGTCTCCAACGCACATTCCATATCTACTTAAAACAACTTCGAACCTTAAGTGTGTCACCCTACGGTTCGTGAATATGCAGACATGACAGAGACACATCTCCTATCAATAACCATCAGCGGGATCTGGAGATCCATAACGGCTCCCACATACTCAACGATGAATTCGTGATCGATAGAACCATTAACATACGAAACCAATTCCCTTTGTCACGCGATACTATACTTATCCGAGGTTTGATCGTCGGTATCTCCATACCTAGTTCTACCTCGTTACTGATAAGTACTCTTTACTCGTTCCATGTTATGTCATCCCTTGTGACCCAGTCACATGCTTGCAAGCTAACTAGATGACATTCCACCGAGAGGGACCAGAGCATATCTATCCGTCATATGGATGGACAAATCCCAATCTTAGTCCATGCGCTTCAACACATACTTTCAGAATACCCAATGACACCTTTATGACCACCCAGTTACGAAGCGGTGTTTGATGTCATCAAAGTACCCATCCGGTGATGGTGATTAACATAACCTCATGGTCGAAGGATTATGTTACTATGTATTTTAAAGCTTATAGCAATACGAACTTGATGACTTGATCTTTATGCTACGCTTACTATGGGTGTGTGTCCATTACATCATTCTCCTAATGATATAACCTTGTTAGTAATCACATCCAATGTCCATGATCAGGAAACCATGATCATCAATTAATCAACAAGAGGCTTACTAGGGACTCTTTTATGTTTACAAAACACACATGTATTAGTGTTTCCTAATAATACAATTATAGCATGGGATGTAAACATTTATCAAAAACATAACCACTTTTATCATTGCCTCTTGGGCATATCTCCAACACCTTCACCATCAGCTAAGCCTGCTCCCTGATGTCTACGCACTTCTATTCTTGTAGACAGTTGTTGGGACTCCAAGTGCAGAGGTTTGTAGAACAGCAGCAAGTTTTCCCTTAAGTGGATCACCCAAGGTTTATCGAACTCAGGGAGGAAGTGGTCAAAGGTATTACCTCTCAAGCAACCCTGCAATCAAGATACAAGAAGTCTCTTGTGTCCCCAACACACCCAATACACTTGTCAGGTGTATAGGTGCACTAGTTCGGCGAAGAGATAGTGAAATACAAGTGGTATAGATAATTATAAGTGGTAACAGTGCTAGAAAATAGCTTGATGGCTTGAAAGAGACTAAAGGCAAACTGAAATAAAGATAGAAGCAAGCAAATATGTAACAGATCTAGTAGCAAACGAAGTTTCAATGCTTAGAAACAAGGCCTAGGGATCATACTTTCACTAGTGAACACTCTCATATAAATATCTTCTCTTCATGATACTACTCTTAACTACTCTCCGGTTGGACACTCTAATCGTTGGTAGGGCTATAACAGCACACCTCAAAGTTCATCTTTCCCATCTAGAAAACCCCACACTGTCACCTTGAGTACTAGATGAGTCCAACAAACACCACAATTTCATAAAGACATCCAACTCCAAATATAACTCATAACAAGTATTTGTAATCTCTAGCCTAAGTGCCACCATGGTGTGCACGCTGTCACTTTCACACACATGGGGAGAGCAGAGATCTATTAAAGCACTTGAGTAGCAAGGTAGATCTACTTGATTACAAAGCTCATGATCACAATATGATCATGCATAGAGAGAGAGATGAACACATAGCTACCGGTAGAACCCTTAGCCTCGAGAGAGAACTACTCCCTCCTCATAATGGGAATCATCAACGGTGATGGAGATGGTGGTGGATATCGATGGAGATGGCTCCAGGGGCACTTCCCCATCCCGGCAGGGTGCCGGAACAGAGACTTTCTGTCCCCCGAATCTCCCCTTCGGTGGTGGTGGCACTGGGGAACTTTTCATGGCTAGGGGCTTGATTATATAGGGTTTATGCCTCGGGAGGCTTCTTATAGGCCAGAGGGCAAGGTCGGTGGGCGGCCAGGGGGCCCACACCATGCCCTAGCGTGGCCTGGGTGGACCCGCGCCATGGGGTGGTGTGGCCACCCTGTGGCCCCTCTCCGGCTCTCCTTCTGGCTCCGTGAATCTTGCGGGAAAATATTAACTTTGGCTTTTGTCCGGTCCAATTCCGAGAATATTGATTTTCTGACTTTCCTGGAACCAAAAACAACAGAAAACAGGCAACTGGCACCGTGGCTCTTGTTAATAGGTTAGTCCAAGAAATCATATGAAAACTACTCCAAAGCATGGACAAAACACAAGAAAGTAGATAAAACTATGCATGGAACATCAAAAATTATAGATACATTTGCAATGTATCACTCCCACGTCTTCTTATGGTTCCAATGCTAGGAAGCCCGCTGCTCCTGCTGCTAGCTCGGGTTCCAATATGTAAACCGCGCGTACTCACGATGTGGAGTGCCATACTTGTGGAGGAAGAGGACATTATAAGAGAGATTGTCCAAACTGCAAGGTGATGTTTATCAATGAACAAGGAGAGTATGAGAGTGGAGATGATGCTAATCCTCATTGCGATGATGGTTATGTCAGCAAGGATGGTATGGATGCCTTCCCTGAGCGTGCGCCTACCATAGTGGTCTCTTCACGTATACTTAGTGTGCAGCCTATTGTTGACTCTCAACGCTGCAACTTGTTTCAAACCAAAGTACTTGTTGGCCCTAACAAAGCTTGCAAAGTAATCATTGATGGAGGTAGCTGCAGAAATCTTGCAAGTAAGGAGTTATGTGCCAAGCTGAATTTGACTTATTTACCTCATCCCAAGCCATACTACATACAATGGTTGAGTGACAATAGTGAGATGAAGGTAAACCATATGGTACATGTGAATTTTGAAATAGGGCCATACAAGGATTCTATTGATTTTGATGTGGTTCCTATGACTTTTTACCATCTCTTGTTGGGTCGGCCTTGGCTTTATGATCTCCATGTGCAACACAATGGCCGTGCCAATACATATCACTTGGAGTTCAAGGGCAAGAAAATTAATTTGCAGCCGATGACACCACAACAGATTGTGAATGAGTCTCGTCAAAAGATAGAAGTGAACTTAAAGGAAGCACCTATAGATAGGCAAGATAGTGTTGCAGTTGTACATGATGTAATAGAGCCCAAAAAGAGTGATATAATGAAAAGTGAGAGAGTGCCTGATCTAGTGATATTAGCCACCAAGGAAGATATGTGAGAGTTTCGTGAGGATCCTATAGCCATGCCACTTGTTCTCATGTATAAGGGCGAGGTATTGGTTTCTAACGACATGACCCCTATTTCTCTTGGTGTATCTACTGTTTTGCAGGATTCCTGTTTTCTAGAAGATGTACCCGCAGGATTGCCTCCATTGCGTGGCATTGAGCATCAAATTGACTTGATCCCTCGCGCCACATTACCAAACCGTGCACCCTACAGGACCAACCCCGAAGAAACAAAGGAGATACAGAAACAAGTACATGTGTTGCGGGATAAAGGGTACATTCGTGTTTCTCTTAGCCCTTGTGCTATTCCTGTTATTTTAGTACCTAAGAAATATGGTACATGGCGCATGTATGTAGATTGTAGAGCTATTAATAACATCACTATTCGATATCGTCATCCTATTCCACATTTAGAGGATATGCTAGATGAATTGAGTGGTGCTACTATTTTCTCTAAGATTGATTTGTGTAGTGGTTATCATCAAATTAGGATGAAAGAAGGGGATGAATGGAAAACTGCTTTCAAAACAAAATTTGGTTTGTATGAGTGGTTAGTTATGCCTTTTGTTATTAGTAATGCACCTAGTACATTCATGAGATTAATGAATCATGTTTTGAGAGAATTTATTGGTCGTTTTGTGGTTGTTTATTTTGATGATATACTTATCTATAGCCACAATGAAACTGAACATTGTAGTCATATCCGACAAGTTTTGCAAGTGTTGCGTGATAATAAATTGTATGCTAATCTGGAGAAGTGCACATTTTCAAAAGATAAGGTCATATTTCTGGGATTTGTTGAATCTAAGCATGGGGTAGAAGTAGATCAACCTAAAATTGAATCAATTCAGAATTGGCCTATTCCCATGAATGTAAGTCAAGTGCGTAGTTTCCATGGCTTAGCTGGTTTCTATAGGCACTCTGTGAAGGATTTGAGCACTTTTGCTGCACCATTGAATGATTTGACTAAGAAAGGTGTGCCATTTGTGTGCGGCGCAGCCCAAGATATTGCTTTTGATACATTGAAACGTTTTCTTCCTTCTACATCATTAATTGCATTACCTGATTTTTCAAAGCAATTTGAAGTTGAATGTGATGCTCTTGGTATAGGTATTGGTGGCGTTTTGATGCAAGAGTGTCGCCCTATAGCATATTTTTCTGAGAAACTTACTGGTGCTAGATTGAATTATCCTATTTATGATAAAGAATTGTATGCACTTGTTAGAGTACTTCAACTTTGGCAACATTATTTGTGGCTAAAAGAATTTATCATACATTCTGATCATGAAGCTTTGAAGTATTTGAAAGCTCAATCAAACTTGCATAGAATATTAGCTAAATGGGTTGAGTTTATTGAATCTTTTCCTTATATCATTAAGTATAAGAAGGGAAAGGATAATGTAGTTACTGATGCTTTGTCTAGGAAAAACATGCTGTTAACCAATCTTGATGTTAAAATTCCTGGATTAGAAAGTATTTGTGCACTTTATGCAACTGACCATGATTTTGCTGAACCATATCGTTTGTGTGCTCTTAGAAATGCATGGGATAAGTATCATATACATGATGGATATTTGTTTAGAGCTAACAATGTATTCCAGAATCGTCCTTGCATTTGTTCTTCGTGTAGGAATCACATGCTAGTGGTTTGATGGGTCACTTTGGGCATGAGAAGACATTGCTCATGCTAGCTGATCATTTTTATTGGCCCAAGATGAGGCGTGATGTGTACAGATTTGTGAGCCGCTGCATTACGTGCCACAAGTCCAAATCAAAGTTGAAGCCTCATGGTTTGTATACACCTCTCTCTGCACCTACTACACCATGGGAAGACATTAGTATGGATTTTGTACTAGGTCTACCTAAAACACAGAGAGGTCATGATGTTGTATTTGTGGTAGTGGATAGGTTCTCTAAGATGGCTTATTTTATTGACTGCCACAAAAGCGACGATGCGTGATGGAGTACCTAAGACGATTGCCGCATGTTGCTGGATCATTTGTCGCATGTTGCTAACCTATTTTTCAGGCATATAGTGAGATTACATGGAGTACCTAAGACGATTGTTTCTGACCGTGATGTGAAGTTCATGAGCTACTTTTGGAAGACCTTATGGGGGAAGCTGGGAACAAAGCTGCTATTCAGTACTACATGCCATCCCCAAACAGATGGTCAAACAAAGGTGGTGAAGCGAACATTGTCACAGTTGCTTAGGACCATGATTAAGAAGAATCTGCAGGAGTGGGAAGAGTGTTTGCCACATGTTGAGTTTGCATACAACAGGGTTGTGCATTCGACTACTCAGCTTTGTCCTTTTGAGGTGGTGTATGGTTTCAAGCCATTGACGCCACTTGATTTGTTGCCTTTGCCATTACATGAGCGAGTTGATATGTAGGCATCAAAACATGCTGAATATGTGACGAAGATTCATGAGAAGACTCGAGAGGCTATTGAGAAGAAAGGCAAGAACATTGCTGCTGCAAGGAATCTAGCAAGGAAGGAAGTTTTGTTCAAGCCTGGCGACATGGTATGGGTGCATCTATGCAAGGATAGGTTTCCACTACTTCGAAAGTCAAAATTGAAGCCACATGGTGCTGGTCCTTACAAGGTGTTAGACAAGATTAATGAGAATGCCTACTCGGTTGATATACCTATTGAGGATTTTGGTGGAGTTAGCAATAGCTTCAACATTGTTGATTTATCACCATATGATGGAAAAGACCTTGGAGTGTCGAGGCCGACGCCTTTTGAAGGGGGGAGATGATGAGGACATCCCTACAATTACACCTACCCCAACTACTACTGATGTTGATCCTGTTGTTGCCAAGAAGGATCGGTCCAATGAGATTAGAATTGGACCCATTACAAGATCTCGTGCTAAGCTACTTGAACAATGGGTTCGTTGGAGAAACAAGCATGGCGCAAAGAGGAGAAGGGCTACAAGAGGAGCCCATCATGATGATCGCCTAAGGATGCGTGAGGGAGAAGCGGGAGGAAGGCGCAAGAGAAGATCATCAAGACGAAGGCCAAAGGATCTGCCACGACCAGAGTGTCCGGCCGAGTCCACTGATGTCTACGCACTTCTATTCTTGTAGACAGTTGATGGGCATCCAAGTGCAGAGGTTTGTAGAATAGCAGCAAGTTTTCCCTTAAGTGGATTACCCAAGGTTTATCGAACTCAGGGAGGAAGTGGTCAAAGGTATCCCTCTCAAGCAACCCTGCAATCAAGATACAAGAAGTCTCTTGTGTCCCCAACACACCCAATACACTTGTCAGGTGTATAGGTGCACTAGTTCGGCGAAGAGATAGTGAAATACAAGTGGTATGGTATAAGATAACGGTGCTAGAAAATAGCTTGATGGCGTGTGGAAAAGACTAAATGCAATCTGAAATAAAGATGGAAGCAAGTAAACAGGTAACAGATCTAGTTGCAAATGGTGTTTCAATGTTTAGAAACAAGGCCTAGGGATCATACTTTCACTAGTGAACACTCTCATATAAATATCTTCTCTTCATGATACTACTCTTAACTACTCTCCGGTTGGACACTCTAATCGTTGGTAGGGCTATAACAGCACACCTCAAAGTTCATCTTTCCCATCTAGAAAACCCCACACTGTCACCTTGAGTACTAGATGAGTCCAACAAACACCACAATTTCATAAAGACATCCAACTCCAAATATAACTCATAACAAGTATTTGTAATCTCTAGCCTAAGTGCCACCATGGTGTGCACGCTGTCACTTTCACACACATGGGGAGAGCAGAGATCTATTAAAGCACTTGAGTAGCAAGGTAGATCTACTTGCTCATGATCACAATATGATCATGCATAGAGAGAGAGATGAACACATAGCTACCGGTAGAACCCTTAAGCTCGAGAGAGAACTACTCCCTCCTCATCATGGGAATCAGCAACGGTGATGGAGATGGTGGTGGAGATCGATGGAGATGGCTCCGGGGGCACTTCCCCGTCCCAGCAGGGTGCCTGAACAGAGACTTTCTGTCCCCCGAATCTCCCCTACGGTGGCAGCAGCGCAGCGGAACTTTTCGTGGATTTCTGATTGACGGTCTAGGGTTTTTGCATTGGGAGGCATCTTATAGGCGAAGAGGCGAGGTTGGTGGCCAGCCAGGGGGCCCACACCATGTCCTGGCACGACCAGGGGGACCCGCTCCTAGGGGTGGTTTGGCCACCCTGTGGCCCCCCTTCGTCTCTCCTTCTAGCTCCGTGAATCTTCCGGGCAAAAAACGACTTTGGCTTTTGTCCGGTCCAATTCCGAGAATATTCATTTTCTGACTTTCGGGAACCAAAAACAACAGAAAACAGGCAACTGGCACTGTGGCTCTTGTTAATAGGTTAGTCCAAGAAAGTATATGAAAAGTACTCCAAAGTTGGAACAAAACATAAGAAAGTAGATAAAACCAAGCATGGAACATCAAAATTATAGATACGTTTACAACGTATCATCCACCCGGACTGTCCGGCCTGCCCGAGAGACAAACTAGTCTGGACCTTCTGTATGCCAGATCGGACACCACCCAGAAACTTCAAAGTTTCTGGCCAGACCAGACTATCCGGGACACTCCATCCAGAGTGTCCAACCCGACCGTCTATCTGCCTGATATCAGCCAAAATGTCCGCCTACCGATCGAATCTGGTCCGAGTCGGTTTGTATCAGTTTGAGTCGTACGTGTTTAGTTTCGGTTTCTGGCTGCCCCAACCACCCTTATAAGCCCTGGGACGACCCCTAGTTAGGGTTTAGACCATGTTTAAACTATTTTGGAGTTGTTTCTTCCAAAGAACCCCTGGAATTACCCTATGATCGAATTATACTACTGCAATTGAGTGTGATCTGTTATTTCATTGGGAATTAGTAGATTGCAAACTACCGTTCATGGTCGACGGCTGCGTGCGCAAGAGCGTGGTGTTGTGAATATCCCACATGGTTTGAGAGCTATTGCATTGGCATCAGGGTTTGAGTGGGAGAGTTCATAGCTAGAGGCTATTTATCTATCCACCATTATCATCATCATCGACAAGTGCTTGCTGAGAACATCGGGCCACCCCATATCACCATTCTCCCATTCTCTCTCTCTCATTTCCATTGAGGACTTCTCCGTAATATTGGGGAGGACCTCTTGGTTTGTGAGTTCTCCACCTTCACACTACCGTCTTGTGATCTTCGATTCGGCATCTTATTCTTCCACTGCTCGGCTAGATTGGAGCCCGGGAGACGTTGCCTACACCGGACGTGTGTAGTACTTCGGAGGTACCACACCTGGGGTGCTTGGAGCTGCTCGGCTTCATCAACATATGCCTTCTTGCGTAAGGCGTGCCTCTGTCTTCAAGGGTATGAATACGGTCTCTCTCTTTCCGGTGCTTATGTCTACATAGTTTGGATCCTGGTATTAGTGTTCACTTAGTTAGAATTTTTTCTGTTTTCTGCTATGGAACCCTACAGTGGTATCAGAGCGGGTCTATGGGTAGACATGTCGTATAGATAGAACACATAGCAATATGTGGGTATTGATTTCTAGTTCCTACCCTCGTTTATGTTCTTGTACATATTGCGACATTGTTTGGTGAAGCGCCCCCCAACCGACCTCACGTGGTGATTCACGGGACTGGTCCACAATCAAAGTGGCTTAGGGGGGTGTCTGTCTCTCTACGGTAGTTTATATGGCATTAACATTGGAGGGCCCTGAAATGGGAAGTGAAACGGCAATCATTGAATCCATGTTGTGGCTCCACGTTCGTAGGTGGGAAGGGGTTCTACCGCGAAAGCCCTAAAGCCGCGTAAAACTTGTAATAGATAATATAGAGGCATATATCTTTATTGTTACATAGGGGCATGTGTTGAGACATGGCAATGACAAGTTTGTGAAACTTTCATTGAAGCTATTGATGGTGATCAGGATGCTATAACCACGTCATAACACTTTACTTTATGAAGTATTGCTTATTATGCTAGTATGATAATACATTCGACGGTAGCATAGTAAGATAATCCCTCACTACATTCTAGTTATAGTATTCTCCTTGTGTGTGCACCACCAAGAAAGTTCTTCGATATGAGGCAGGTCGTGACGTCGGGTGGCAAACATATCTATGTTTGCATACAGTGGGTGTAAGCCATGTTGCACTGTGAATACACACAGGTTAGAACTGGCGAGCCTAGCATGTGTATACATGGCCTCGGAATACAAGAGACCGAAAGGTCGAGCATGAATCACATGGTTGATGTGATCGACATTAGGGAATGTCCACCTTTGAAACTACTTTACTGATCGTGACGATCGGGGGTGGAGTAGTGGATTGGGGTCATGTGATCACTAAATGAATGGAGGGATGTTCGTTTGAGTGGGAGTTCCTTTTGTTTTAAGTATGGTAGTATAGTTTAAAACTTGAACTCATTATTATGAACATGGTCTAAACACTTTGCAAATCCATTGTAGATGTCTTGACCACCCACCTTCAACCTTAGCACTTTCCTCGAGAAGGATAAGCTGAAAACTGATGGAACCAACTTCACCACATGGTTCCGCAATCTTAGGATCCTCCTAGTCCCCTACAATTTGACTTATGTCATCGAGGCTAAGCTTCCAGCTAAGCCTGCAGATTCCGCCTCCTAGGACGAAAAGAATGTCTGGCAGTCCAAGGCGGATGATTTCTCCCTCATCCAAAGTGGAATGCTCTATGCCATGGAGTCAGAGCTTCAAAAGCGTTTTGAGAAGATGAATGCTTTTGAGATCATTGAAGATCTCAAGGATGTCTTTGCTCCACAGGCTCGGGCAGAGAGGTATGCTTCTTCTGAGCTCTTCTTCTCTGCCAAGATGGAAGAGCATGGCAGTGTTAGTGAGCATGTAGTAAAAATGCCTGGCTACATTAAGCGTTTGAACACCCTGGATTGAAAAATCCCAGAGGAGCTTGTGATTGATAGGGTGTTACACTCGCTTCGAACACCCTGGATTGAAAAATCCCAGAGGAGCTTGTGATTGATAGGGTGTTGCACTCGCTTCCCCTCTAGCTATAAGAGCTTTGTGATGAACTACAACATGCAAGGGATGACTAAGACCCTTGCTATAGTGTTTGCCATGCTCAAAACTGCTGAGGTAGAGATCAAGAAGGAGCACACGGTGTTGATGGTCAATAAGACCACCAATTTTAAGAAGTCGGGGCAAAAGGGAAAAGGCAAGGGCAAGAAGCCTAAGAAGGATGGCAAGTTCTTTGCCAACACCTCTAAGACCGCCAGGCCTGGCCCTAAGCTCGGCACCACGTGCTACTACTGCAAAGGGGATGGGCACTAGAAACGCATCTGCCCCAAGTACCTTGAAGACAAGAAAGCCGGCAAGATAGCCGCCAAGGACAAAAGTATATGTGATATACATGTTATTGATGTTATTGATGTGTTCCTTACAAGTTCTAGGAGTAACACCTGGCTATTTGATACCGGTTTTGTTGCTCACATTTGTAACACTTAGTAGGTACTACAGAGTAAGAGGCGCCTAAGGAAACACGAGGTGACGATGCGCGTTGGCAACGGTTTGAGAGTCGAAGTGATGGTCGTCGGCACTTTACCTCTATGTCTGCCATCAGGATTGATTTTAGTTTTGAATAAATGCTACTATGTACCCGCATTGAGTATAAATATTGTGAGTGGATCTTGCTTGTTGCAAGATCGTTATTCATTTAAATCCGGAACAAAGGCTGTTCTATTTATATGAATGATATTTTCTATGTTCATGCGCCTGTGTGTAATGATTTATTCTTACTGGATCTTGACTGCAATACTCACATCCATAGTGTTGATGCTAAACGTTGTAAGCATAATGATGATAATTCCATGTTTATGTGGCATTGACGTCTTGGTCACATTGGCGTAAAGTGCATGAAAAAGCTCCATTCAGATGGACTTCTTGGATCGTTGGATTTTGAATCCCTTGATACATGTGAGCCATGCCTTAGGGCAAGATGACTAGGACACCCTTCTCCGGCATAATGGAGAGAGTTGCAGACCTACTGGGAATCATACATACGAATGTATGTGGACCAATGAGCGTCTCAACATGCAATGGTTATCGTTATTTTGTTACCTTTACCGACAACTTAATTAGATATGGATATATCTACTTAGTGAAGCACAAATCTGAAACCTTTGAAAAGTTCAAGGAATTTCAGAAAGAAGTAAGAGAATCATCTTAACAAGAAAATTAAGCATATTCGATCGGATTGGGGAGGCGAGTATTTGAGTTATGAGTTTAACATGCACTCGAAGGACTGTGGGGTTATCCCACAGCTTACGCCAGCCAGAACACCACAGCGTAATTGTGTGTCAGAACGATGTAACCGTACTCTATTGGATAGTGTGCGGTCCATGATGTCTTTGACCGATTTGTCTATGTCGTTTTGGGGATATGCGTTAGAAACCGCCACTTTTATTTTAAACTGAGCACCATTCCAAATCTGTGGAGACAACCCCATATGAGATATGGTATGGCAAGAAGCCAATGTTGTCATTTCTGAAAGTTTGGGGACGTGAGGCTTACGTAAAGAAACTACAGCCTGACAAACTTGAACCCAAGGCAAAAAAACGTATCTTCATAGGATACCCGAGGGAAACAGTTGGGTATACCTTCTACAACCAAGCCGAAGGAAAAACGTTTGTCGTGAAAAACGACACCTTTCTTAAGAAAGAGTTCGCTAAAGGAGTTAGTGGAAGGAAAATTGAGTTAGATGAAGTTTTTGACCCTTCTCTCCAAATTCCGAGTAGCGCAACGGAAGCCGTTCCGAAACCGCTCTCCAACGTGGAAGAAGAACCTAATGATAATGATCAAGACAACAACATCGAAACTCCTGCAATTCACTAGTCTACAAGAGTTCGTACCACTCCTGATTGGTACAGTAGCATTGTGATGTCTATCATACTAGATGAATATGAAGAACCTGTAAACTATGAAGAGGCTATGGATAGTGCTGATTCCGAGAAATGGCTAGAAGCCATGAAATCTGAAATAGGATCCATGTATGAAAACCAAGTTTGGACTTTGGTAGATCTTCGGGAAGGCCGCAAGGCCGTGGAAAATAAATGGATCTTTAAGAAAAAGACAGATGTGAATGGTAATGTGACAATTCACAAAGCTCGACTTGTCACAAAGGGGTTTCGACAAATTCAAGGAGTTGACTACGATGAGACTTTCTCTCTCGTAGTGATGCTTAAGGCTGTCCGTATTTTACTAGCAATTGTTGCTCATTTCGACTATGAAATATGGCAGATGGATGTTAAAACTACGTTCCTAAATGGATACATTGATGAAGAGTTGTATATGATACAACCGGAAGGTTTTGTTGATCCTAAGGATGCTGGAAAGGTGTGCAAACTTCAGCGATCCATTTATGGATTGAAGCAAGCATCTCAGAGTTAGAACCAACGTTTTGATCAGGGATTCATCCAAAATCAACAAGAGTTCAATGTTTACAAGAAAGCGAGTGGGAGCTCAGTGGTTTTTCTAGTAGTATATGTGGATGGCATATTACTCATGTGAAACAATGTGGATCTTATGAAAAGCGTGAAAGCATATTTGAGTAGTCAATTTTCCATGAAGGACTTAGGTGAAGCTACATACATACTAGGCATCAAAATCTATAGAGATAGATCAAGACGCCTAATTGCATGAAGTCAAAGTACTTACATTGAAAAGAATTTGAAAAGGTTCAAAATGGAGGATGCCAAAAGGGTTTTGCGTTTATGATGAAGAATTGCACACTGAGTTTGACTCAATGTCCGGTAACGGATGCTGATAGAGAAAAGATGTCTTACATCCCCTATGCTTCAACCATAGGATCTATCATGTATGCAATGCTAAGTACTCGGCCTGATGTGGCATTGGCTCTTAGTTTGACGAGCCGATACCAAAGTAATCCAGGATCGGATCACTAGACAGTTGTTCAGAATATCCTGAAGTATCTCAAGAGAATGAAGGATATGTTCCTAGTCTATGGAGGAAGTGATGAAGCTCTAAACGTAACCGGTTACGTGGATGCGAGCTGGAACTCAGATCTTGATGACTTGAAGTCTCAGACAGGATTTGTGTTCCTAGTGAATGGTGGGGCGGTAAGCTGGAAGAGCAAGAATCAGCTGGTGGTGGCGCAGTCTTCAATGGAGTCTGAATACATTGCTGCAACTGATGCGGCGAATGAAGCTGTTTGGCTAAGGAATTTCATCATCGAACTAGGAGTCATTCCAAGTGCGCAAGACCCTGTGACAATCTATTGTGACAACACGGGCGCTATTGCAAACGCAAAGGAACCAAGGACTCATTCCACGTCCAAACACATTAAGCTTCGGTTTCACGTCATCCGGCAGAATGTTGACGAAGGTGAAATCAAGATTTACAAAGTACACACGGATCTGAATGTGGCAGATCCGTTTACTAAAGCTCTCCTACAAGTCAAGCGCGAACAACACCGAGATGTCATTGGTGTTAGGTTCCTACCTATTGTAAACTAGATTTATTTGTACTCTAGTGCAACTGGGAGACTGAAGGAGATATGCCCTAGAGGTAAGTGTATTGTTTGATATATCTCTTATATGTTCATAATACGTTTCATACTATGCTTTAACTGTATTAATACGAAATGTTAATACACGTGTGGTATGTAAACAAACCGTGTCTCTTGTTATATCTAGCGAACTAGTTCATTGGTCATGAGGATGATCCGGGTTTCAATATCATGGGCATTTATGCAATTGACAATGACATCATAACATTAGTTGAATGATGTGATAGACAAACATCTGATAGTTATATTTTAATGAGATCTAGTTACAATGTTCACCATTGATGATAAACACAAAAAACCTCACAACCTGATCCTTAGACAGTGAGGTAATGCAAATCACTGTTCTGGAGGAAGCTTTGATGGTATCAAGCATCATATCGTGACAGGGTGATAAAAAAGGTGTCACTAAGGTTTTCCAAAGGAACATGTAGAGGAGTACATATCAAGACCAGGATTTGTCAATCCATGTAACAGATAGATACATGTGGCCATCTTGGTGACGTTGCATTAATGACGCTTGCAAGCGTGTGACTTGGTCATAGAATGCAACGACATGGGAACAAGTAAACAAGTTCATCGCTAACGAGACCGAGCTAAGGTATGGGGATACCGAAGATCAAGTCTCCGATGAACTAGGTATCAAATGACAAAGGCAATGGGAAACAACTTTTCACGGTTCGAGCGATAAGATTCGTGAAATGCACGGGGGTCACATGGCCATCCAGGTCCCTCTGTTGATCACTAATGTGAGAGATGTTTCAATCATGTCTGGAGTGTTTCCAAACCGAAGGATGTCACACTTAAGGGTGGGGACTCTTAGGGTAGATGCGGTATCATAGGAGAAATAGAGAAAGAGAAATCGGAATAGTTCCAGGTAACATCCGATGTAGATCAGAAGGGGTCCGGAAGGTATTCTGGAGTGAAGGAATATAATAATATATGTGTTTTATGTTAATTGGAGAATTAATATTAAAAAATATATTTTTATTGTATTTTTATAGGCAGCCCATTCGGGTGAGGCCCAAAGGGGCAAGGCGCCTGGGGAAGGGGGCCAGCCAGCCAAGGCTTGGTGGGCCGCCCAAGTGGGGCCCACCTAGGGCCAGTGGCTGCCCCTAGGTGGCCGGCGGGTGTGGGCATTAGTCCCACACCGCCTTCCCCTTGGGTGGTGCGCCTCCCCCTCCCACTATATATAGGGGTCTCCCTTCCCCTTTGGAATCATCCCAATCTCCCATTCCCTCTCTCTCTCTCATTTCCATTGAGGACTTCTCCATAATATTGGGGAGGACCTCTCGGGTTGTGGAGTTCTCCACCTTCACACTACCATCATGTGATCTTTGCTTCGGCATCTTCTTCTTTCGCTAATCGGCTGGATTGGAGCCCGGGAGACATCACCTACACCGGACGTGTGTAGTACTTTGGAGGCAACACACTTGGGGTGCTTGGAGCTGCTCGGCTTCATCAACATACGCCTTCCCGCATAAGGCGTGCCTCGGTCTTCAAGGGTATGAATACCGTCTCTCTCTTTCCATTGATTATGTCTACATAGTATAAATCCTGGTATTAGTGTTCGCTTAGTTAGATTTTTTTGTTTTCTACTACGCAACCCTACATATATAAGCTGTCTGATGGCCCAAAATATATCGAGCTCGTTGGGGAACCCCAATAGGAAGGTATGATGAGCACACCAACAAACTTTCCCTCAGTACGAAACCAAGGTTATCAATCCAGTAGGAGCAAGGAAACACCCCAAAGGTGTAGCCAGCACAATGTTGGCAGGGCGCACTACTGGTGCCAGCAGCAACGTGGAGACCTACACAACACAACCACAGAACTCTGTCCCCAACTTGCGATGAGGTTGTCAATCTCACCGGTTTTGCTGAAAACAAAGGATTAAACGTATCGAATGGAAGGAAGTAATAGTTTGCAGAAAGTAAACACAAAGCAGTAAACAGTTTATAGATTGTATGTAAAAGAAAAGGACTGGGATCCATAGTTCACTAGAGGTGGCTCTCCTTAAGATAGATAACATGTTGGGTGAACAAATTACAGCGGGGCAATCGACAAACATCGAGAAAGCAATACATGCATATACTAATCATCTTGAGTCCTTTGAGATTCGATTGGGCATTACAACATTATACATAGACCGCCATCCAACTACATCTATGACTAATAATCCACCTTCAGGTTATCATCCGAACCCCCTCCAGATTATTGCTTTATGAATTGCGTGTAATGTAAACAATACGATTGTTCTATGAACAAAGGACTGTTGTTTTCTCCCTAGTAGCAACAACACATCTAGTACCTTAGAGATTTCTGTCACTTCCCCAGATTACCAGAGGCATACCCACTATCGAGCATAAATACTAACTCTTGGAGTTGCTAGCATCTACTTGGCCAAGATAGCTACTAACAACGGAAAGCATGCAAGATCACAAATAACAAAGACATGATAGAATCAATAATCAATCTGAAATGGCATCTCAATATCCATCGGATCCCCGCAAAAACAACATGCAAAATTACAAATAGATGATCTTGATCATGAACGGAGCTCACAAGATCTAGACATGAAAGCACAAAGGAGGAGAACCAGCCATCTAGCTACTACATGGATCTGTAGTCCAAGGATGAACTACTCACGCATCACACCGGAGGCTTGCATGATGATGAAGAATGCCTCCAGGGTGAAATCCCCTCTCCGGCAGGGTGCCGAGAAGAGCTTCACATCCCTCCTGATCTAGGGATGGAGATGACGGCGGCTACAAACTCTTTCGTGGATTTTTGATCGGGTACTTAGGGTTTTTGTCCCGAGGGCATCTTGTAGGCGGAAGGAGAGGCCGAGGGGGTGCTGGGGTCGGCCAGACCACCCCCTAGCGTGGGCCAGGCCTGGCCGTGCAGCCAGGTGATGTGGCTGGCCCCAGCCCTTCCCCGCCTCGTATTCTGGCATATGATGACTTCTGGAAAAATAGGCACTTTGGCTTTTGTCCCGTCCAATTCTAAGAATATTCATTTTCTAACTTTCCTAGAACCAAAAATAGCAGAAAACAGGCAGCTGGCACTGTGGCTCTTGTTAATAGGTTAGTCCAAGAAATCATATGAAAAGTACTCCAAAGTGTGGAAAAACACAAGAAAGTGGATAAAACCAAGCATGGAACATCAAAAATTATAGATACATTTGCAATGTATCAACATCCCTAAGCTTAACGCCTGCTCGTCCTCGAGTAGGTAAGTGATAAAAAGAAAGAATAATTTTTGAGGTGACATGCACCATCAAAGACTAGATCAAAGTATTTGTACAACATTCAAAGCTGGGATCATAGTACTTCAATCATAACATTAAATACAAAATTCTAGCAATAAGACAAAGAAACTATGTTGCAACATGAAAAGTCACAAACAAAAGATTCATGAATAACAATGCTTTGCAAGACGTTTGTTTGTTTCACATAAAGAAAACATAGCATAATAGTATTCAACTTGTCCCTCATAGAGTAGCAAAGATAAATGCATAGGACACCTTCAAAGTTCATAAGATTGACTAGATACAGATAGTTTAAAACAAGCAATATCAAGTTATGAATCAATCAACTAGTCTTGGGACAATGCACATAGAACTAACACTGGCCACTATGCTCTCAAAGTAGGTGCATAAAGGTAGAAGGTGGAGACTCAATATAATGGTGGAAGAAAGGATTTCATAGAAGGAAGCAGAGATTCAAGTTTCATAAAGAGCTTCCAAAAATTATGGTACTTAAGGCTTTCAGCTCTCATTGCCCCTATCATAAGCATCTTGAAGGTGATTAAGGTTAAAGTGAACAAACTATGATGTACATGCTTGACGAAGTATAAGTTAGAAATCTCATGTCCCTTGAATACGAGGGCCGCTCCTCATGCTACTCAAGTTTAGTCACCGGTAAGTTCTTGTCATCGTAAGTACATGTGTATCATAGAGAACCGCCAACGAGGTACCCCATGCCCGATGATACGGAAGAATCCCCATATCAAAATGACAAGGCAAGCAGACAACGCGCATCTCATCAATCTTCTTATTTACCATGGGAATATGGTGCTTTTTTGTCTCTTTCCTCTTTTCATAATCTCATTTTTGTATTTTTCTCTTTTTTCTCAATATAGGACTCTTTTTTATAAGAAAAATGCTTCATAGAGACCTCATTATGGTTACGCTGCAGGTTTCCACCATGTCAGCATGGATTAGACCAGCGGCCTAGGCGTTTCTCTTACAAACGGCGGCTACAAACTCTTTCGTGAATTTTTGATCGGGTACTTAGGGTTTTCGTCCCGAGGGCATCTTATAGGCGGAAGGAGAGGCCGAGGGGGTGCTGGGGTCGGCCAGACCACCCCCTGGCGTGGGCCAGGCCTGGCCGTGCGGCCAGGTGATGTGGCTGGCCCCAGCCCTTCCCCGCCTCGTATTCTGGCATATGATGACTTCTGGAAAAATAGGCACTTTGGCTTTTGTCCCGTCCAATTCTAAGAATATTCATTTTCTAACTTTCCTGGAACCAAAAATAGCAGAAAACAGGCAGCTGGCACTGTGGCTCTTGTTAATAGGTTAGTCCAAGAAATCATATGAAAAGTACTCCAAAGTGTGGAAAAACACAAGAAAGTGGATAAAACCAAGCATGGAACATCAAAAAATATAGATACATTTGCAATGTATCAACATCCCCAAGCTTAACTCCTGCTCGTCCTCGAGTAGGTAAGTGATAAAAAGAAAGAATAATTTTTGAGGTGACATGCACCATCAAAGACTTCATCAAAGTATTTGTACAACATTCAAAGCTGGGATCATAGTACTTCAATCATAACATGAAATACAAAATTCTAGCAATAAGACAAAGAAACTATGTTGCAACATGAAAAGTCACAAACAAAAGATTCATGAATAACAATGCTTTGCAAGACGTTTGTTTGTTTCACATAAAGAAAACATAGCATAATAGTATTCAACTTGTCCCTCATAGAGTAGCAAATATAAATGCATAGGACACCTTCAAAGTTCATAAGATTGACTAGATACAAATAGTTTAAAACAAGCAATATCAAATTATGCATCAATCAACTAGTCTTGGGACAATGCACATAGAACTAACACTGGCCACTATGCTCTCAAAGTAGGTGCATAAAGGTAGAAGGTGGAGACTCAATATAATGGTGGAAGAAAGGATTTCATAGAAGGAAGCAGAGATTCAAGTTTCATAAAGAGCTTCCAAAAATTATGGTACTTAAGGCTTTCAGCTCTCATTGCCCCTATCATAAGCATCTTGAAGGTGATTAAGGTTAAAGTGAACAAACTATGATGTACATGCTTGACGAAGTATAAGTTAGAAATCTCATGTCCCTTGAATACGAGGGCCGCTCCTCATGCTACTCAAGTTTAGTCACCGGTAAGTTCTTGTCATCGTAAGTACATGTGTATCATAGAGAACCGCCAACGGGGTACCCCATGCCCGATGATACGGAAGAATCCCCATATCAAAATGACAAGGCAAGCAGACAACGCGCATCTCATCAATCTTCTTATTTACCATGGGAATATGGTGCTTTTTTGTCTCTTTCCTCTTTTCATAATCTCATTTTTGTATTTTTCTCTTTTTTCTCAATATAGGACTCTTTTTTATAAGAAAAATGCTTCATAGAGACCTCATTATGGTTACGCTGCAGGTTTCCACCATGTCAGCATGGATTAGACCAGTGGCCCAGGCGTTTCTCTTACACATATACATAACTCCATGGACTTACAAGCTCCCCTTTCATTTCACACCGACGACATCCATATACAAAAGAGCATGATATCAACTAGGTACAAGTACCAAGTGCAATGTTGAAAGCGTTCCCCATGACATCGTGGTTCTGCTAATTCCCAACAAATAAGTGCAAGCATATATAACATAGACGACACAATGGTTCAAGTTTATTATGGGCAAGAAAAGTAAAGTGTGCCATCAAGTTCGTGAGATCTTTAATAACTAGTTTTCTCATAACAAGTTTAATTTGGAAGGTAAACAAAAGCATGAATATACTTGGAATAGCATAAGCTACTAGGTAGGTATGGTGGACTCTTTGGAATAACTTGGTTTAAGGAGTTGGATGCATGAGTGGAACTGATACTTGGTTGTGGAGGCTAGCAAAAGACTGGGAGCGACAAACTAAGAGAGCAATAATGGCCATAATCATGCACAGCGACAAAACATCATTGATCAAAGCATAAAGTGATACTACAAGTTGAAAACTAAAGGATCATAAAGGCTATGGTGACTTGAGATAGTCATAACATTGTGTGAGCATGCGCCAAGTCAACCCAAATAAAGCATCAAAGGAGAATACCACTATACTATGCTTTAATATGCTAAAACAACGCATGATTCATCCAAGGCACATTAAGCAATCTCAATTGTTTATAACAAGTCATGCTACAGCAAAGAATACTAAGCATAAATCCAAAACAATATCAAGCATGGCATGAGAAAGCATAGGCCACAGTCAAAAACAAGCTCTTTTACCACTTAAGCATAAGCTTTCCTACTCTTTTCCAATCCAAACCAAACTATTTGCAAACCAATGTATGAAAGAGGGGGTCCAACCAATTTATTCAGAAAACTAAGCAAACTAAGCAAACGAAAAACCAAAACGAAAACGAAAAAAGAAGATGTTCCAAGAACAACACAACTATGCATGAAACAATAAAAATGAAGCGTTTGGAAGAAACCTGAGATTTTTATCGATGAAGAAGGGGATGCCTTGGGCATCCCCAAGCTTTGGCGCTTGTACTTCTTGGATATTTATTGGGGTGACACGCGTGGCATCCCCAAGCTTGAGCTTTAGTCAATCCTTCATATCATTACTCATTCTTTCCATACACCTGAAAATTTTCATTCATACAAAACTTCACACAATCTTTATTAGCAACATTAGTGCACTCAAGATAAATAAGTCTTAAGGTTCAATTCCAACACCAATAAACTTCCATTAGAACACTAGCTACTATAGCACTTCCCTCAAAAATCTCAATTCCCCCAAAGAACTAAAAAAGAAACCAACAAAAAGCAAATGCAGAAAATGGCAGAAATCTATCAAAACAGACCTGCAGGTAAAAACGAATTTTTTCGAAGACCTTCTGTTGCTTAAATCAAAATGTGTTGAACTAACGAAAGTTAGATAACAACCTGGGGGCAGAAGCACAAAAATGCACGCCTCAAAAAGACGTTCAGAGATTTTACACGAATTTTTACGGTGAAGCACAAAAATCTGTTTCGGGACAGTAACTTTCCCAATCATTACTTCTCTCTCATTAGAGGTTACTCTTGGCACAAAAAGCAAATAAAAAGGATAAGGAGCGGTTATTACTGAAGTAATAACTTCCAAGACTCATCTAAAACTTTTGGGTTATCTCCTAATAAATACTTTTCTTTAACGCCTTTAAGTTAGGCATAAGAAGCAAGAAAAAGAATCAAGTGTTCTCAAATGAAGAAGCATTAAAACCAAAAAAAAAATTCATAGGAGAAGCAAAAGAAATCTTCTCTCTCTTATTAGGGAAGTGTTCTATACCTTTCTTGAGTGGGACTTGATATTTAATGGTGCCTTCTTTCATATCAATAATGACACCAACAATTCTAAGAAAAGGTCTTCCCAAAATAATAGGACAAGAAGCATTGTATTCAACATCAAAAACATAGAAATCAACGGGGACATAGGCATTGTTAACCATAATAAGAACATCATTAAGACTCCCCATGAGTTTCTTTTTAGCATTATCATCAAGTGGGACATTCAAATAACAATCTTCAAGTGGAGGCAAATCAAGCATATCATAAATCCTTCTAGGCATAATAGAAACACTACTATCAAGATCACATAAAGCTTTGAAATCAAAGTCATTCACTTTCATATTAATGATGGGTTCCCAACCATCTTCTTGTTTTATAGGAATAGAAGTTTTATGTTTCATCTTTTCTTCTTTAATCTTTATGAGAGCATCAGTAGTGTGTTTTGTAAAGGCCATGTTCATAGCACTAGCATTAGGACTTTTAGCAAGATTTTGTAGGAACTTAATAACTTCAGAGATATTGCAACCATCAAGATAAAATCAAATTTATCATCTAGAGTAGTAGAACTATTACTAGCCTCAACACTAGTGGTGGTGATAGTAGAAACACTAATGTTTCTAGCAATTTCATCTTCTCTTTCCCACTTAGCATATAATTCAGCTTATAGTCTAATATTTTTATCAATTCTTACTTGTATAGCATTAGTGGCTGCAAAGGGATTATCATTAGTTTCAGGTTTAGCAGCCATTTTATTCAAAGAAGATTGAGCTTCAGCCAAAGATGCTATATTTCTTTCAGCATTAGAGAGTTTTTCCTCAATAGTTTTATTGAAAGCAGTTTGTTTACTAATAAAGACTTTAAGCATAACTTCAAGTTCAGAGGGTGCACTCCTATTATTGTTGTAAGAATTTCCATAAGCATTACCATTGTTGGGAGGATATGGCTTATAATTGTTGTTACCAAAATTGTTCCTATAAGCATTATTGCCAAAATTGTTATTTCTTATGAAGTTCACATCAACTTGCTCTTCTTGAGCAACCAAAGAGGCTAAAGGAACATTATTTGGATCAATATGGGCTTTCCCATTAACAAGCATAGACATAATAACATCAATCTTATCACTCAAGGAGGAGGTTTCCTCAACAGAATTTACCTTCCTACCTTGTGGAGCTCTCTCAGTATGCCATTCAGAATAATTAACCATCATATTGTCCAGAAGTTTCGTTGCAGCACCCAAAGTAATGTTCATAAAGGTACCTCCAGCAGCAAAATCCAATAGGTTCCTTAAAGAATAGTTCAATCCTGCATAAAAAGTTTGGATGATCATCCAAGCAGCAACAAGTTTTCCCTCAGTACGAAACCAAGGTTATCAATCCAGTAGGAGCAAGGAAACACCCCAAAGGTGTAGCTAGCTGAACGTTGGCAGTGCGCACTACCGGTGCCAGCAGGAACGTGGAGACCTGCACAACACAACCACAAAACTCTGTCCCCAACTTGCGATGAGGTTGTCAATCTCACCGGTTTTGCTGAAAATAAAGGATTAAACATATCGAATGGAAGGAAGTAATAGTTTGCATAAAGTAAACACAAAGCAGTAAACAGTTTATAAATTGTATGTAAAAGAAAAGGACCGGGATCCATAGTTCACTAGAGGTGGCTCTCCTTAAGATAGATAACATGCTGGGTGAACAAATTACAGCGGGGCAATTGACAAACATCGAGAAAGCAATACATGCATATACTAATCATCTTGACTCCTTCGAGATTCGATTGGGCATTACAACATTATACATAGACCGCCATCTAACTGCATCTATGACTAATAATCCACCTTCAGGTTATCATCCGAACCCCCTTCAGTATTAAGTTGCAAGCAACAGATTATTGCTTTACGAATTGCGTGTAATGTAAACAATACGATTGTTCTATGAACAAAGGATTGTTGTTTTCTCCCTAGTAGCAACATCACATCTAGTACCTTAGAGATTTTTGTCACTTCCCCAGATTACCAGAGGCATGAACCCACTATCGAGCATAAATACTAACTCTTGGAGTTGCTAGCATCTACTTGGCCAAGATAGCTACTAAAAACGGAAAGCATGCAAGATTACAAATAACAAAGACATGATAGAATCAATAATCAATCTGAAATAGCATCTCAATATCCATAGGATCCCCACAGACACAACATGTAGAATTACAAATAGATGATCTTGATCATGAACGGAGCTCACAAGATCTAGACATGAAAGCACAAAGGAGGAGAACCAGCCATCTAGCTACTACATGGATCCGTAGTCCAAGGATGAACTACTCACGCATGACACCGGAGGCTTGCATGATGATGAAGAAGGCCTCCAGGGTGAAATCCCCTCTCCGGTAGGGTGCCGGGAAGAGCTTCAGATCCCTCCTGATCTAGGGATGGAGATGACGGCGGCTACAGACGCTTTCGTGGATTTTTGATCGGGTACTTAGGGTTTTCGTCCTGAGGGCATCTTATAGGCGGAAGGAGAGGCCGAGGGGGTGCTGGTGTCGGCTAGACTACCCCCTGCGCGGGCCAGGCTTGGCCGCGTGGCTAGGTGGTGTGGCCGCCCCCAGCCATTCTCCGTCTCGTATTCTGGCATCTAATGACTTCCGAAAAAATAGGCACTTTGGCTTTTGTCCCTTCTAATTCCGAGAATATTCATTTTCTGACTTTCCTGGAACCAAAAACAATAGAAAATAGGCAGCTAGCACTGTGGCTCTTGTTAATAGGTTAGTCCAAGAAATCATATGAAAAGTACTCCAAAGTGTGGATAAAACACAAGAAAGTGGATAAAACCAAGCATGGAACATCAAAAATTATAGATACATTTGAAATGTATCACCATCCTAGAGATCAACCTTTAGGGCATCGACCAATCAACCTCAACTCGCACAGGCGAAACCTCTCTTGTAATTTGTACTCCCGACTCTGTCGATATACTGGATTGCTAGCAGGAGTAGGATTTGTCCACCGCTGGTGGATTTGAACCTGGGTAAGCTCGTGTGCTCACTTTCCCGGAACACTGTACGTTTCACACCCCACATCTTTCCATGCCTTGAGGACCCCCTCATGGTGTACTTGTCCTCAATCTGACGACAGTTGGCGCCCACCGTGGGGCACGTGACCTTCAGATCTGCGTTTCGGGTAGAATCTACGTGAATTGGAATTGGCAAAATAATCGTCCTTGGTCGGGTGCTCTACGCCAGCGACATCCCTCTCATCCTTCTCGAAGAGACCTGGATTTCAGCTAGGGATACCATGACTAGCTACACCATCATGTCTTCCGGCGAGATCGATGTTTACCTCGGTTTCGCTAAACTTGCCCAACTCACCTCTGTGGTGATGATACATGGGGAAGAAACTTCTAGATCTGCTTTGTCCATGAAAGCGGAGGAGTTCCGGATCTCAGAAAACCGTAATCCCACCTAGCCCGCACCTGACGTGGAGATAGTGGAGAAAGAGAAGATCGGATCTGAAGAAGATCTCCCTTAGGAGGTCGAAACTCAAAAAGATCAAAGATGCAACAACTCTGGATCTGGCTCTGCCGACGCTGGAGCAGGAAAATCGCTTCTGAGGCACACAGTGAGGCAGACGATGCTGCGCGGCAACACCAGTATGGACGCTATCCTCAAGACCATCAAAAGTTTCGAGAAAGCCAATGAAGAGAGCCTCACCCATCTCAGAGCACATGGAACCTGTTGTCAAAATCTGTATGTGGCAACTTATCTAGCTTAGGGGTTTGCTATCCGCCGCACAATCTCTCCCACAACACTTATGTGTTGCGCCTTAGTAGAAAAAATACCGAGTTTTTGTTTGCACAAGAAAGGTCCCAAAGGACCAGGAATCTGCATTACTTCGGCGGGGAGTGTATAATTACATAATTGACCTTAGAACATGAAGAAAATATAACTAGGTCTAGAAAAATTACAATGAATACTCAAAAGTAGATCACAAAAATGCGATCAAGTCCATGTTCATCGTCAGTGACTTTGAGCCTCCACGCATGACCACTCCACCTCCCACCGGGGACAAAACTACTTGGGGGAGTCGGAGTTGGTGAGGCCACACGGAGGTTGCTGGAGATCCTCTGCTCGAGGAAGAAGAACACTCGTGAAGCATCAATAGGCGAGCGCGGCGGTGCTAGTCCTCTACCAAGAGTAGTGGTGGCGAAGCAGCTCTGTCGCTTGGGTACCGTTGTAGGGAGTGCAGGTTATGAGAGCCCGCCATGCCGAGGCCTAGCAAAAGCGGCCACCGAGTCATCCCTTCCCCCCTCGCCTCCATGACCAGCCAAGAGAAAGGGAATATCAGCAGCACCACTAGGAAGGCGTTGGCTGCACTAGAAGAGGGGGCTTGCCTCTTGAGCCACTCACCGTCTTCCACCATAGGAGCTCGATAAAGCACGTAGAAGACAACCACCCAACATCGTGCCATATCACCAGGATGGATAAGCCACCCCGCCTCGCTCCAGACCGCACCACCGTTCCTCTCCTACCCTTCACCACCATGGTCGGCCAGGTGAAGAAGAAGCAACAACACGACACCATAAATCAAGGGGAAGCCGCAAACCTTGAATTTATTGGAGGAGACGTTGTCCCTCCCCATCTCACATTGCTCCAACTGATGAAGTAGAGGAAGACGAAGAGAAAACCCTAACCCTAAGCTCTGGATCATGCCGCCATGATGTAACAACCTAGGGAACAATAATAGGAAAGGGTAGTTATGTGGATTACACATTTGCATAGTATGCATATAGAATTTAGATTAGCTTAAAATTTTCAAAACCTTCATTTTAATCTGGCTCTAGCGAGTTTTTTACAACCAAATGGTCACTAGGATTTGAACCAAGATCAATTAAAAGATTCAAAGAATTTGAATGAGTTCAAAATTCAAATTTGACTTAAGTCAAACTTGAATTCAAATCAGGAGTAAATAATAGCGCTAGATTGTTTCGGATCCCGATTCTTTTGGGCCGTGGTATGGAGACCGAGAGGGACACGAGGTGACGTCGCCGCGAAGCCCTGCTATCCCGTAAGGCGGGTCCCACTACAGGTCAGGGCAAAAGATTCCATACCGCGGACGGGTGTACCGCGTGCCGTCGTACCCCGCGTCGCTGTAAGGTGGACCACGCCCGCGCCGTGGGCCAGCCTTCAGTATACATATTGCACCAACCACAATGATTAAAATTTGCAAGATAGTGTTAGAGTACACCACGGTTAGTATTATAGTAGAATTGCCAAGAAAAAAAAGTATTAGAGTAGATCACGGAATTGCTAAAACTCGCAAGTGCTATGATAAATACAATGATTAAAATTTGCAAGATAGTAAGGACCAATGTTGTTGCTTTATCTTAGTATATGTCATAGTTTTATACCTATATAATACGCTCTAGTTCAATACTGTGGATGGTAAATACAACCATGGCACTTGCGAGTTTGGATTGGATTTTGGAATTGTTTACTCTGATCTTTTCAAACAATATATGTTTTTTTTGATGAATTCAAATACATTATCCTGCTCCCTCAGTTCCAAATCCGAGTAGTTATTTTTCTTTGAACAAGCAAATATTATTGGCAGAGGAAAGGTGTTTTCTTGGACAGAAGGGCAAGGACCGCTCGTTTATCCTGTAGCCAAAACCTGGAATGCCCGTACCGTGATCACCGGCTCATTCCTATCCACAACCCCCATCCAAGCCCACCACGAGCCCACCAGATATTTCCCGTCCAATGCCCCCAAACCACGAGATATTTTGGAAGCCTGGTGCGCACAACTGCACACGTACATAGCGAGCCCGAGCCGCACCGCACCGCAAAACCCTAGCCGCCACCGCCTCTCCCCTCTTAAACCCCAGCCCCCTCTCCCTTTTCATTCCCCTCCTCCACCCGCCGTCTCGTCTCATCTCGCCGCCATCAGGTACGGCTCCCCTCTTTCCCTGCCCCTCTCAGCCTGATCTCACCGTGGCGCAGCGGATCTGGACATGATCCGTCGTTCTCCCCCGCTAGATTGATCGTTAGGTGTTTCTGTTGGTCCCAGCAGAGGAATTTCTGGTTGAGGAAAGGGGATGGTTTCGCATGCGTGTTGGTATCTCCGATTCGTTCGTTTGGCTATTAGGGTGGAGCAAGAGTGGTTCGATTTCCCTCTGTTTTGTCGGATTATTTAGGGTTGTTCTCATGGTAGTACGATTTTCCAAGTTTCGTTGTGGAATAGGCGAGGTAGTCGGATCTATTTCGATTCGTAGCGTCCGCACTCATGATTGCCGTCGATCTGTTCTGTCTCACTCATGTTAGATTAGATGTCATCTTTCTCGGGGAGTTTTCTCCAGAAACTCGGTAGAATATGTTTTTTACCTGTACCTGCATGTGTCTTGGTTAAGATTCATACGAATGTTTGATAGTGTTTACCTTGTTATTTTCCCCCTTCGGTTGGTTCTGTAGTTGACTTATTTATGCGTCGGTGCAGATCAGTCTTCCTCCATGGCGGCTTTCAACAAGCTCGGAAGCCTTCTGAGGGGAAGTGCTTTGACGAGCAGTGCCCCAACCGGCTCGGCTCCTGCCCTGTTCAATGCTGCCCGGTTCATGTCTTCCAAGCTTTTCGTCGGCGGTGAGTTGTCTTTTTGCTAAGCTTCTCATATGTGTCTACATAAGCATGTCTAGATCATCGGGACTTATGTACGTCTTCTTATCACAGGTCTGTCCTGGAACACGGATGATGGCTTGCTGAAAGATGCGTTCAGCAGCTTTGGAGACGTCACTGAAGGTTGTTGTATATCTTGAATCTCTAATAATATTTGTCTTGTCTACTGTTCAGCTATTCCTATGTGTTTATATCATATTTATCTGTTCGTGATCTTAATGTTTTTCCTGTTACAGCACGTGTAATCACTGACAGAGAGAGTGGTAGGTCTAGAGGGTTTGGCTTTGTGAACTTTGCGGATGAGGCTGCAGCAAAGTCTGCTGTAGAGCAGATGGATGGTAAGGTGAGTTGAAACAAGACATGTCCTCTTTATACTGGCGTTTATGGATTGTACTGGCATGTGTAGAATCTAGGTTAGCATCTGGTAGCCTGCAGTATGGGGCTGGGAGGTAGTCAGTTTGATTTTCCTAGCATGTAGATGCTGTGAGGTTGTTTAGAATCTAAATAAACCTGTGTAGGATATCCCCTAACCTGATTTAGCATTTGCATTCTCATAAGTTGCAGATTAGTCCATTTGATATTTCCTGTTATACAATTGTGGTTGCTATTTCATTTTCTTCTGAGGGAGTTAGGGTGCCTAATTTCTGTGGTTATCTTTTTTACCTGTTTGATGGATGTTTCAGTGTAGACACTGTCCCTTATACTGGATCTAACACCTCAATGATACTTGTAGGAACTTGATGGCCGGAATGTCCGTGTGAATTTTGCCAATGAGAGAACTGCAGGAGGAGGCGGTGGTGGTGGCTTCCGTGGCAGCGGCGGTTATGGTGGAGGCGGTGGTGGATATGGTGGAGGCGGAGGTGGCTATGGCGGTGGTGGTGGTGACCGTGGCTTTGGTGGAGGCCAGGAGTCCTACTAAGAAGATCACCGACTATCGGAAGTTACAATAATGAGCGTTTTAGGACACTTTGTTGGTTATATGTGGAACCTATGTTATGTCTCTGTTATCTGCTTTGAACTCCTAGGGGGCAGATCTGGTTCTACCGTATTTTCATTTTTGGCTTGTTTCTAATGGTGCAAGATTATGTCTGTGTGAGACTGCTGAAGCATTTGAAAGTTTGTGACAATGCCAGTCTATTGTAGAGAATGATTGCATATGTTAGAGTGATCATAAGTTCTTCTGTTATGCCTTGAAATCTTAAATGCTGAGGTTTATGCCAAAATTCCTTCACTGCCCTGTATTCTGTATTTTATTGAAATACTTGTTTTGGTCGGAGCATGTTGAAGGAGACTATACTTTCATACAAAACAAACCAGTCTCAGTTTTGTCTGGAAGTGTTTATGAAAACACAGATAAACCAGGGTTGCTCGGAGCAATTTGAGCTCGATGGCTACTACTGATATGAATGTATCTAGACGTTTTTTAGTGTATAGGTTCTCTTGTATTTGTGAATGGAGGGAGTATTTGAGAAGCCATAACAGATACAAACTGAAAAGAGAACAATGAATGCCACAAAATATACAAACTGAATGACACACAATGTTGTCCAAAGAGAGATGTCAAGCAAGCGCAGAACCCAACTTGTCTCACCCGCCTCTTCCTCTAGGCCTTGTTATGAGCACAACAATTACCGTAAAATATACTTCCTCCGCTCCCGGAAAAGATGTCGGACGTCTTTTTTTGCAAAAACATCCTCCGCTTTCCCCGACCAAACTAGCAGTCCTGCCTCCTATCTCCCTATCCCCTTCCTTCCTCCTATCTCCCTATCCCCTTCCTTCCATCGACTCTAGTCGTTCCCACCACCTTCGGCGGCAGTCGTGCCTCCCATCGCCCCCATCAGTTCCCGACCAACTTCGGTCGTGCCCTACCCTATCGATCTGTGTTGGCACCCCCTCCTTCCCCTACATCGGTTCCAAGGCGTGGAACCGTCGATTCACAACGCTCACCACAAACCCTAGCCCAGTCAAGGTTTGATTTTGGGATCCATGGTGGCGTCAGCGACCTCGGGCTCTGAAGCTGGGGCACTGGGGCATCCATGGTGGCATCGGCATCCTCGGGCTCCGGAAATCTTCATTCTTTCGCGGCTCGGCGGCCGTCCGCACCACTAGCAGCACACGTGTCCGGCCAGGCCACGGCCCTCACGGACGCCGACGTCCTCGAGCTCCGCACCTCCGCCGGCAAGAGCATCCAGGTGACACGGGTGGCTGTATCTCCGCCCGACCCTCTTCCTTGTTCCCCATTTCGGAAGGCCTCTTCCGACCATAGAAGCTACGGGGGACAGAGCTGCGCGTCCTTGCGGAAGGGGAGAAGGGTGGGGACGACCTGGTCACGCTCCACGAAGAGCTCGTCCAGCCTCAACTCGACGGAGACGTCCTCCACAACACCACCCTGCAAAAGGTCATTTCTTAACCCCTGCACAATTTTTTGGAGTACTTCGCCGTACCGGTCAAATCTGGGCACCGCCGTTCAGCACCAATGTTTTGATTGGAGAAGTTGGTCATGTCTTCATGTATTCATTCATAGCGCTGGTGAGAGTTGGGTGCTGAACTGGGTAATTCGGATCGGCTGGTTCGTGATAGCTGAGAACTAGAAAGAGGGAAAAATTAGTTGGTGTAATTTGTCCCTGTTGTTTGCATTCTGCAAATTTCAGACGAAAATTTCTTCATTTCTACTGCTATGCCTCATGTCCGTTTCGTGTGCAAGGAAGAATTGTTCAGCGATTCTATCCCATGAACTTGAAGAGACACGTAAACTAAGCAAATGATCTCACTTTACTATAATGTTGTAATTAGACAAAATCATTTGTTGGTGTACTTGATGCTCGCTACTGTAAGTAGGCACAGAACCTTGGTTGTGACAGTTAAAGTGGGTAATCAGTTCCCTCAAAAATAGCTCTAACTTTTTGAAATGAGCAGGGGCATACAGCCATTCAGCAATCTCTTTTCGAGGACTGTACTACAATACCTTTTTTTTGTGTCTGTATGTCCTAAATAAATTTAAGAAATCAATTTTGTTCTCGACAAGTCCTAATCCTGAAATATGACTCTGTGCTATGGTTGTTTCATGCTTTAATATATAAATACAAGTGAAAATGACTTTCTGAAGTAACTGACTGTCTTTATCTGTCAGTTTAAGCCATTCCATATACCGGATATTTGATTACCCAGAATTGCAGGTGATAGAGCTAGTCATCCGCGTGGGATGTGTGAACGTCTGGTAGATATAGAGTCGGAAAAGCTGACCCAAATTGACAAAAATTTAGAAAGCAAATGGATCATGATAGCCAGTCTCTGATTAGGGAGGCTTTTGTGACGCATGTAGTCACGGTAGGAAGTGTATTTTGTTCCTCTGTGAATTTAAATCACCGTACGCTGTCATCATCACGGAGTACTGAATTTCAGTGTCATTTAGAAGTAGGAGTTACAGGTTATAGAAATTTGGCATGCATGCTTGTGCAAATAGAGTACATCCGTGTTTCTTGCTGTGCTTATACATGAACAGTATACAGTATACAAGCTAGTCACGGGAGGCACTCTTCATGTGATTTTACCTCCTGTCATGGGAGGCACTCTATTGACCATGCCAGTATAGAAGATATCCAGATCATGGGGACCTAGATAAGAAAGAACAAATCAATGAAAGATTGTTGGTGTCATAGTGTGATTGTGGGAGTAATTTGTTTTGAGTACTTCAGATGTTCCATGTAGGATGTGGTACAATAGTAACCTTTGGTGTACGGCGATTATAGAAGGGAGACACTATGAACTTAAAGCAGGCATGGTGTGGCCTAAATTCTTTTTATTTTATTTTCTTACAGTTTACTTTCTGATGATTGACTAAAATAATTTTGTTGATAATAATATCCCTGCCATAGATGTCTCAGTTAGGCAATTCTATTTAGATCTATCATGTGCCGGGCCATCCTGCATATACTTCCTTTTGAATTCATGAGATTTAGTTACATAATATTAATTACTCCTTTTTATACAGTTTAGGCACCGTTTGCTCCTTGTGCTAGATATGGCTAGCTACATGTGTTCTCTCCCATGAACACTTCCATTTATGCTAAAATTAGGAGTAACTGCAGAGTTGGGATCCCACTCTGGTTAATCCTTGTACATTGTTCCATGTTACATGCAACAATAATAATAGTCTTAATTACAGTGTTATTTTCATGATGTATCTCTTGCAGTGTACTATCTTCCCAACTTACTGATTGTAGGATCTATCACTTTGTTGTCGCTACCATTTTTTTGTTTGAATTCAGGGCCTTTAACTGAGTCTCACTGTACTCAATCAAGTTATTTTTTTTGATTCTCACTATTATTTTTAGTTTCAAACATATTCAAGATGATGTAATACCTACTGCATGATCATGATTGGCTTCCTGACCAGCTTGTTGACCGTGATTTTCAGGTACTTCATCCTCCTCTTGTGAAGGACTGAAGTTGAGATCAGGTATCATCATGCCGGCTGAGATTTAGGTGTAGAGCGGCCTCTTCTGCATGAAGGCGGACCTGCCGACGAGCTGATATGGAGTTGCCAGCGAGATGAGACGGAGCGCGGCCTCAGCTACGCGAAGATGGAGTTTCAGCGAGTTGAGATGGAGCTGCCGGAGAGAAGGCGATCTCGCCAGGGAGCTGAGAGCCTGAGACAGAGCTGCCGGGAGAAGCTGCGCAGCCGGGAGGTTGGGGACGAGCTGTCGGAGCTCTCCACGTCGACCTGCACATATGGGATGTTGGTGACGAGCTGGCGCTACCTCCTGCGCAGCCTGGATCTTGGGGAGCGAGCTGCAGGAGCTCGCGGCGCTGCCAGAGATCTGAGCTCCGGCTCTCCTCATCGACTGGATCGATCAGTAGGACGGGGCTAGAGCACTATGGAGTGGATCCATTTCGTGCTTGCCGGCGGGATGTAGAAGCGGATCGATTAGGTTCACGCTTGCCGGCGGGATGGCGTGGATGGATCACCTGGAGGAGCGGATCGATAGGTCCGTGCTTGCCGACGAGATCTGTCAGCTTGCCGGTGCTGGTTCAGCTGGTGCGTGGAGGCGCTTGCGTGTAGGTGCACCGGCGATTATCCGCTGGAGGCCGGCTGGCCGGCCACGATAGGCTGGTGCCGGAGGAGCTTGCGGGCGTGCAGGAGGAGCTGGCTACGGACTGGATCAATCCGGACGGGCTAGTTACATTTTGAATTAAGCAGGGTTTTAATGTAAAATGATTTTGTGCTGCTGGACATCTTTTTCGGGACGGAGGGAGTACATGTAACTACGATTGGACAAAAAAACATGAGCTGCTCCCGCCGTGTCACTCCTAGGCTGCACCAGATCTCTGCCAAGATCCCATCATTGGGCCTCTTTTTCCCGGATGTAGTGGGCCCCGGTCGCCGAAGGTGGTAGGGCCAGACCCTGCTCGCTATTGCTCGTGGCATCGGTGCTCACCTTCTCGGCTAGGGGGCAGAGTCGTGTCTCCGGCGTCCACTAGCCGGGGCGACGGCCCAAAACCTGGTGGTGGTGGATCCGTGGAGGCCTTTGTCTCCATCGTGCAGTGGATGGCGTTGCGTGTGGTCCAAGGCATTGTTGATCTGGGACCCTCACGCTCACGCCCAAATCTGATCTGGTGACCCAAAGCATTTGGGCCCAGTCTGCGTTCATGGATGGTAGGTTGTGGCTATCCAGTCACGGTGGTGCATGCGAGGTCGCCACTGCATCAACATGTGGTGCGGAGGAGTTGCTCGATAGGCGCTTGGTGTGCTGTGCTGAAGATGGTGCTACGGGTGTGCATTCACAAAGTGGAGTGGTGGATGCCGGGGCAATGGCCCCGAGATGGGTGGTCGCCGGCGTGGTGGCTGTGGTCAGCGGTTCTTGTGGTCCATTCGCATATAGTTTGGCCGGATGCAATGATTTCGTCAGTTGTAGCATGGGGTGCTGCTCGGCGTGTCACTCGGTGGTGTGGTGGAGTCCCAGTCGAAAGCTTTGCACTGACCTTGTCGGTGCTAGCAACGCGATACTTCAACGTCGTTTCCTTCCTAGGTGCCGCTAGCCGTAGATCTCCATCCACACCCTTGTGATGGGTCTAGGCTCTTCGGGAGAAATCCCTAGCTCTAGATTCCCGGGCGGGTGCTGACGACAACTACGTTGTTACCTACTTAGAGGCGTCATCTTGGAAGCCCTGTTCAGCTATCGATGCATGTTTCTCTCATTGTTAGGTTGGTGGATGACAGGGCAGCAACCCCGAGAAGATGATGTTAGTGTGTCGAGGAGGGTGGCCTCGGGAATCATGGTCGGCAACAACTTCATGGGGTGGGGCAGTTGCTTGACTTGGCTTGGGTGACAATCTTGTATCGCTAGGGCAGCGAGATTGTATGCACGGTCGACAATCCTCAAAGGAGATGGTTTGAGTTTTAGGCTAGGTGCATCTCCGGATGGTGGTGCGACGACCGTAGTTTGCGAGCAGTTTGCCTTGTGCAACTTGGGTTGCGGGTGACTGAGTCGTGTGGGGTCGTGAATCGAGTGTGAGAGGCGGTATGACGGGATAGTGGTCCACCTGGCGTTGCGGAATAGCTGGATTTCGGGGTGGTGGCCCAAGTGTTGAGTGCTCCTCCGAGGTTGGCTTCTCCATATTCATTCGAGGTCCCGTATCTTCTCCTGTCGTAGCAGCGACGACATCTTCCTTCCGACGATGGTGATTGCGCGTGGTCTTGGCGGAGTGGTGTTTTCGAGTTTGAGCATCGTGGTTCTTGGCTCTTGGGTTTGGTCCCGTGGGAGTGTGAGCATGGTCCCATGGTGTTGGCTAGGAATAGAAATGGGGCTCCGAAACCCGCTAACCCGACGAGTACCCGGCTTAAATGGGACAGGTCTGGTAAAAAAATAGACTCGCCAAATTATACGGGGCGGGTATGGAGGAGCCGGACCCATACCCGCAGACCCACCATCGGCCCAACATATTGTCTAGATTCATACTAATAGCCTCAACAACCGACCCACCAACATGGCCACCATCGGCTAGACCACTTCTTGACTCACACCCCACACGTCACAGGCTCCCAACCCACCATCCCGTCTCTTTCTCGCGAGTCGTGACCTAGCACTCGTCGCCGCCTCCTGCGATCCTGCACACGCCACCCTTGCCTCGCGCCTTTGCACCGTCCCTGCACCGCCACCTCGCGCCTCTGCGGCGCCACCCACCTCGCGTGCCGCTACGCACCCGTCACTCGCGCATCTGCGTCGCCTCGCCGCCCCTTCACCGCCGCCTCACGTCTCTACGCCGTCTTTGCCTCGCCGCCGCCTCACAGTACATGGACGCGGGTACCCGTCGGGTCTCGGGTACCCAGCATGTGGCGGGTCTGGAGAATTTTTTGACCCGACAACGAAGTCTGGGCGTGTATTTCGGGGGGGGGGGGGGGGACCTGGCCCAGAACCCGCCGGGTACCATCTTCAGTGTTGACGTTTTCGCACATTTTTCGTTTAATAAATTGGGCACCTTCTTAATTACTCTCTCCGTCCATAAATAAATGTACATCTAAGAAATATTAGACACATTTCTCTCTTCATTTACAAGCCTTCACCAATACAAATGAAAGAGGAGAATGAGTTTTGGTGGATGATGTGGAGGAGAAGAATGAAGATGGGAGGATGAAGTGGGGGAGTGATTACAAGGAGTTAATTGCATTTATTAACTGCCTTGATAATGCAAATCGTTTAACTTAGTTTCGGAAAAGAAAAAATCCTGGTAGAGGCAGAACGTTGTGATTCGATCTGGCATCCGGGCAGGAGAGCGGAGAGGGAAGGACTTGAATTTACAGTGCATCGGACGTTTTGCAAGTGTGATGATTCCTTGGCAAGCGATTTGATACTCGCTCTGCCGAAGTCGTGAACCCTACAAATCCTCGCAGCAGCGTCGCCGTCACAAACACAAACAGAACTCGCCATGGATCCGCCGCATCCTTCCTCGCACCATCATCACCACCACCACCGGCTCCACCTCCGCCTCGATCCCGGCCACCACCATCGCATCCACATCCACCTCTGCCACCACAGCGCCCAACTCCTCCTCAACCCCGCCGCCCACCACCACCACCACCACCACCAGCAGCAGGCGTTGGTTCCTCCCCACTCGTCCCCCTACCCACCGACCGCGGTGCCTTGGCTTCCGGAAGGAGGACCACCCGCCGGACCTGAGGGAGAGGCGGCGAGGGAGTCTGAGGAGCCGCCGCTGCAGGTTGAGCCAGGAGAAGACGTTTATCTAGAAGGGGAAGAGGAGGAGGAGGAGCCGGTGTTCGTTCTGACGGACGAGTGGGCGGAGTTCTTCGCCAAGGCCGACGCCAAGAGGAAGCTGGGTAATTAAATCACCTTCTTCTCTCGCCAACTTCCCCCAAATCAGTTTTCTTCGCCCTCAATCTCATCTAACGGGGAATTTCGGGTAATCGCTTTCTTTTCTTTCTGCAGCCAAGCAGCAGAAGAAGAAAGATCGGAAGAAGTAGGCGCGTCAGTGCCATTGTCTGAAACGATGGAGGAGCAGACCGGGCAGGGGCCGGCATACCAGAGCTTACAGCACTTCCAACTTTTTACGATAGGAGAGATGATGACAGTACTCACGATGCTTTTTACAATTCGGCTTGCAGTAATTTCCCTATAGTTGTTTTCTGTGTTGAGAACTTCTTCATCAATCATCACCGCCGTGTAGGCGTATAGTACTCTGTTCTCAGATGGAGTTTTTATTTGGGGTTTACTGCTTTCCTGTGATCCAAGCAGATACTTAATTCTGGGCAACTGTTAATCCTAAACAGGCTCTTTTGATCGATCCACACTGCCATCAACAAATAATCTGCAACAGAAATGACCGGAGTAGCAAGACGCTTTGCCAAAATTGGGAAGCCAGTCATCAAAATCTAGAAACGCAAATTGGCAACAGTATAGGACCCAACAAATTGTTTAGCATGAGCCAGGAATCAGACCTGCTCGGAGTAGCGAGACGCGTTTCCAAATTTTTTTTTGGCACCGGCGCGGTCCAGTTATTTACCCGACGGCCTCAGGCCAAACGCAATGTACAGGGAGGCGAGCGGGGGCGCCGGATGGACGCGTGGCAGGGCTAGTGGTGGGAAGAGAAGGCGGGAGCGCATGCACCAAACCCGCCCGGTCAAAGCTAGCCCGCATGGCAGCCGCATAGAGCCGGTCTTCTTTCTCACCATCAGCGTCGAGTAATGCCGTTGCTCGCCGCAGCCTTTCCAGCGAACGGCAGCGGGCGGATCAGCCGACGCGTCCCGTCAATGGGACACGGGCGGCGTTAATGCCCACCGCTCGCCTCCCCCCCATTATAAAAACCCGCGGCGGTTTCCATTGCCGCCGCACACACATTATCTCGACGGCGAGCTCCACCATCTCCTCCCCAACCTCCCCCAAGCTCTTCGTCTTCTTCTCCCTCGGCGATGGCGGACTACAACGACGCGGCGGCTAACGGCTTTGGCCGCCTCTGGCTCCACGTCGACGAGGTGCAGGCGCTATGGAGCGCCGGCTACCCTGCCCCGCCAGATTTTCGGCTTCCGACGGGGTGGGCGCTGAGCCACGGCGGCCTCCCTATGTCGCCCATCCCCACCGGTGCGGCCCACAGAGCCGCGATCTACGAGCACTACTGGGGGTCGCTCACCGACGAGGAGCGCAACGACCCCTAGTGGGATCTCGACAACCTCCAGGCGTGGGCGGCCTTCTTCCCGCGGCAACGCGAGGACCGCATCGAGGGCTACGTTGGCATTGGCCCGCCGCCGATGAACTTCAACGGCGAAGGCCGAAAATGATGGTGCAGCGCTCCGGGATGCACCCTCGCCTGGGTCCTGAACCACATCGCCAACGGCAACAACCCGCTGTTGGTGATGCCGCCGCGTCTCCCGCGCAATCGCCAGCAGGCCGCCAGCAACTAGGGCCCTCGCCACACGTCGTCGGCGTCCTCCTCCTCCTCCTCCTCCTCGCGCTCGTCGACGTCCCCAGCATAGAACTCGCCGTACTCCTCACCGTCGCCACGCTATCAGGGGATGCTCGTGCCGGTGAAGGACGAGCATGCGAGCCCACCGTGCAGGCGCCATGCGCCTCCCTGAAGACCCACAAGTATAGGGGGTGTATCACAGTATTTTTGATAAGTAAGAGTGTCGAACCCAACGAGGAGCAGAAGGTGTTGACGAGTGGCTTGGAGCAGGAATTCTCTGTAAATACTTAGCAAACGGATTTTTAGGGTTTTTTGATAATGCAGATAAATAAAATGCAAGTAAATAAAAGACAATAATAATAATTGCAGCAAGTGACCCAATCCTTTCTTTAGCAAAGGACAAGCCGGTTGTATTACTTAAAATGACCAAACCTTCTCAAGGACACATGGGAATATCGTCAAGTGCTTTTGCTTCATATAGTTGATTAATCTTCTTTAGTTTGATAAGTGTTGTGTGGGTGAACCTGTGCTAATGTACCGACCTTCCTAGGACTAATACATACTTGTGATTGCAAGCATCCGCAAGTACAAGAAAGTAATTAAGATAGAAACCTAACCACAACTTTAAACTCTAAGATCTTGACATTCCTTGTGCAAAGGTTTCCTAACGGGGGTTTATGTTTCTATCGCCCGACAACCCCTATGATTAGTAGCCAAATACACAATGCATTCCCCTAGGCCCATAAAGGTGAAGTTTCATGTAGTCGACGTTCACATGACACCACTAGAAGAATAATACCACAACTTAAATAACAAACTATTGAATCTTTCTCTACACAATTCCACTATTAACAACATGACTTCTCCCATGTCTTCAAGAACTAAACGAACTACTCATAAGATATCATATGGATCAAGATCAGAGATGGTATAATGATAAGTAACAATCTGAACATAACAATAATTCGATGGTTCCACTCAATAGCATCAACTACAACAAGTAATCAACACCGGGAAAGTTTTCCCTAAGAATTATGCAAGATTCAACCCAATTGTTACAGCGGTATGAAGTGGTGATGATGGAGATGATGATGATGATGATCCCGATGAAGTCCAGCTTGATGGTGGTGTTGATGGCGACGATCTCCCCTCTCCGGAAAGGAATTCTCCCGGCAGAATTCTGTCTATTGGAGAGATCTTTCTCTCTCTGTAGTTTTTTGTCCCGCAGAGGCGGCGGAATATTTTTGTGGTCGCTCCCCAGGCTTAGGGTTTCGTGGGGATAATATACGCCAAAGGGGAGAGCCAGGAGTGGGCCAGGGTGGCCACACCACCTGGTGGTGCGGCCAAGGGTGGCCCGCGCCAGGGGGTGGTGTGGCCCCCCTGTGGCCCAACTCCACCCCTTCTGGCATCCTTCGTCTTCTAGAAAAATAGGATTTTCCATGTATTTTTCTGGATTTTCCGATCTTCGCGAATTTCACCTCCAAACATCCCCTTATACATCAGAATCCTGACTGCAGCGGTCCATGCTCCAAAAGTCATCAACCATGCAAAAACAGATGAAATAACATCTCTTAATATGAAATATATCAATGAATAATAGTAAATTATAATATAGAATAGTGATGCAAAATGGACGTATCAGTCCCTCGTCGCTTCGTGGCCGCCTCTGCTTGGACAGGCCCAAGCCCGAGCCCAAGAAGGAGTGGACGCCATCGCCGGAGTACAAGGCGGAAGCGCTCCAGCTGGTGGATGGCGAGGACCCGGAAGAATTTCCGGGACAGAGGATACTGGAGCGGGCATCCTTCAACGCCGTCCTGTCGGCCACTGACGAGTTCGTGGCCAGGTGGTCCGTGCAGGACTGGCGGCGGGAGCAGGCCGAGCGCGCCAGGCGCCACGGCCTCGTCATCGACATCGACGACGACGAGGGGGCGGCTGGTCCTTCCACGAGGCCGGCGCGTAGGACCAGCGGCGAGGGGTGCAGCCGCCTACCGCCGGCGAAGGACGAGCCACCCAGCGATGACGAGGACAGGGACGACCTGTTCGACTACGTCGCGGCGATGTACCGCTGGCTCGGGATCGGCCGTGGCCGCCATTAGATGGCGTTTTTTTTTCTTGTAAATTTCTGTTAAATTTAAACTATTCGTCTATGTTTCGGTGAATTTTGAACTATTTGTCCAAATTTCTGCTAAATTTAAAATATTTAAATTTCATTATGGGGGCACGGCTGGGAGCCGGTACCCCCATTTGGCAACATCGCGCCGGCGTCCCCCGTATGGGCAAAAAATGGACCGCGCCGAAACCCGTATGGGGATTACGAGTGGAGATGCTCTTAAGAGTCTGCTTAAGCGCTTTGCAATAGACATGCCCTAAAGGTCAATCAAAAGTAGAAAGCACGCCAAACATAATAATAACTACTACTACATCGAGATCTCAGAGCTACCTAAGGATCACTATCGCTGGTGTTGCTTTACTACTCGAGCTGGCATGACTGATGACAACTCGAAAGTGTTTGTGCATGTGTCCCTAAGAACTATAGCCAAGGCTATCTCAATTAAACTCTTAAATAGATCCATTAACATAGGTTTATGATATTATGAAAAAAGGGAGATGGCTAGGGTTCTACCTAGCCAGCCGCCGCCATCCGTGTCTTGTCTTCGCCGTCTACGATCGGAAATCGACGGGACCCCGTCTCCTCTGCTTGTCGCCAGAGGGGGTGGGGACCGCAAACCCGCGCTCGTCACGGTAGAAGGGTCCATAAAGTTAGAGTTTGGTCAACCGGCATCGACGCTATGGTTGCTATGGCGGCGTTGTGCGGGAAAAGAATAAGGTATACCCGCCTCCTCTTCCACCTCGTTGTCGGCGATCTCACCGGTGGCACCGAGAAGGGCGGGGATTCGTCTGGTCGTTGCTTCCATGGAGTGGTCGATCTCGTCTAGTCTACGTGTGTTATAGGTATGATGTTTGAAGATCCAGATCAATTCAAGGGTTGAACGACGACGACTTCTACTCTGGGGTGCTGGTACTTAGGGGCACGTGCACGAAGACTTCCCGACTGTCATCAACAATGACATGCCGACTCCGGTAAGGGAGCGGTGACAACAGCGCGTCGGTAGCTCACTTTGGCAACAATAGTGGTCGTTAGGTGGTTCAAGTAGGTTAATGTAATTTTTATTATGTTTGGTGTGACTTGTACTTGTTGTGAACTCATGAAATCGATTCAAATCTTTCTTGCAAAAAAAACTCTTAAATAGATCCAAATCTTATTAACCAAAACTCTAACTACAATGCATAACACATGTCCGATGTCCCTACTCTCTACCGTCGCCGGCGCAACAAGCAAAGAAGACGGGGACTCGTCGGATGTCGGAGGGAGACATAGGAGATGAGCGCGGCTAAGGTTTTTTTCTTTCTTAGGGTGCTCTTTCAGTTTCAAGAAGACAAGGACAAGTGTTTGTTTTGTTTTCTCTCTCCCAATGGGACATCACATCCTGCTGGGCTGATGCGGGAGTGCTTACTGGCTTCAGCCTGGTAGAGCGAGTGGATTGTGCAGCCTATGCCTTTGTCGGCTTATGTGTGGTCTAGGATACACCGACCGTTGCGGCCGGTGCGCCGCACCTCCCAGGCGGGACTGTTGGGCTGGCTGCTCTGCTTTTTTTCTGTTTTGAAATCTGATTGTTTAAACATAATTTGAACACTTTTATAGAAAAACCATTTGTCCAGATTTTGAGAAAATTCCAAAATCTGAACATTTTAAAATTTGAACATTTTTAGAATCTAAACAAATTTTAAAATCTGAATATTTTTAAAATTCGAATCTTTTCAAATCTGAACATTTTTCAAAACCGAATAAATTTGAAATTAATACAAAGTTTAATTAAAAAAATCGATACCTAAACAAAATTTGGAATATGAACATTTTCAAATCTGAATCTTTTTTTCAAATCTGAACTGTATTAAAAAATTCAAAAAATAGAGTAGAAAAAGGGGAAAAACTAAAAGAAACAAAAAAAATTAAAAATTTAAAATAAAGAAACAGAAAAAAGTGAAAAGCCAAACTGGGCTGGCCCATACCGAGCGTGGAGGTATGCGGCGCCCGGTACCGACCTAGGAAATCCCTAGGACAAAAAAGTGTTGATTATGGCTGGGATGATTTTTGCAACATTGGCCCAATACTAGGCCGTTTGGAGTACTAACTCAGGTTGTCTAAAAAAAACTACTACCTCCCTTCGGTACGATAAGACATAATTTTTTTCTAAAGTCGGACGATGTGGAGTTTGACCAAGCTTATAGAAAAATCTACTGAAAACTATGATCATATAAATATATAATATAAAATACATGTATGATGTATATATAATGACACTTATTTGGCATGATAGAAGTTGACACTTTTTTTCTAAAAACTTGGTCAAAATTCACATCATATGACTTTTGTGAAATATTATATACCAGTTTTTACGGAACATAGGTAGTAGTAACACGTGAGGTAAAGGTGGCAATCTTATCGGGTCTTATTAGCGGATCATTATCGAGCATATATGCACACGGAAAATTGATGCATGGTAAATAAAAACAAGTGTAGTTTCTCGCTGCACATCATTAGAAGTTTTGTTGAACATCTGAAATTTAGGTGACTAACAACAAATCACACTTATCCTCGCACACAATCATACATCTCAAATGTAAAATAAAACCCTACAAATTAAACAACTAAAGTTTAGATGACTAACATCAAATCGCACTTGTCAATCTCACGTAGTCAAACATCTCAAATGTAAAACAATAAATAATTAATTATTAATATTAATCAGATGACCCATGGGTACACCTATATAAACTCGCACCCATACTTACCATGACTATCAAATTACCAAATTTATAAAATAGGTGTTGTTCCGCCTAGGAAAAAACATGTAGTAGGTGTTGTTCCGCCTAGGAAAAAACATGTAGTACATGTTGTGATTTCCTTTACAAAAGGGTGTTGTTTATAAAATAAGTGGAACAGTTTTCTAATAAGTACTACCTCGATCCTGTAAAATAAGACGTATAAAGTTAATAAAAAGTTAAACAATGCAAAGTTTGACCGAGATTTTTTTTTAAATATCAACAACTATGATACTATATAGCTATAGTATGAAAATATACTTCATACTGTAATAAGATTGATCTGATGTTGTAGAGATTTATATATTTTTAAAATTTTGGTCAAATCTTGCACTCTTTAATTTTTTTATGAAACTTATACGCCTTGTATTATGAAACGGAGGTACACCTTTTAGCAGGCATTTTTTTGACCTGCACTCAGTAGGCATTGTATGAACGCTTGCCTAGTAGCCGTGGTGTCATGTTGGTAAATTTTTTTTGAACGAAAAAGGGTCACGAGGACCCCAGAGCTGCACAATAAGTCCAGACAACAAGAGGGTGAGAAGTTACAACAAGGCCCATAACATAATTTGCACAAACATCCTCGCGTGAATTGCAGTTCAAGGATAAGGCCATGCAAATTACACAAAGGACCCTATGACTAAAAGAGAAAAAGCAATCCTGTCCTGGTCCTCCTCCACCATGAGAGGGCCTCCATTGCCGGTCATCTTCAGAGCGTCGGGGACGAACCACTTGGCGCCAGGGAGACGAGGGGTCCGGCGAGAAGCTCCGAGACAGTCCTCCGACTTGGAGGTTGAGTAGACCGCCATCAAGGTGTCTAGGAAGGCTGCCATTCCAGCCAAAGATCACGACGCCATCCCAGGCCACCGCGTAATCTGCTCGATGCTGCAGCTCACAAAGAACATCCCCCTCCAGCAGCTCTCTCTGCCCTGCTGCACCATGGCGCCAATACAGAGAAGATGGGGTCGAGGGGAATGCTCCAACATATACACTCTCATGCCGACGACATGAACCATAGGAAGGCCCGCCGCACCGCACCACCTCCTCGCCACCATGACCGTCCAGGAGGAACGGAATAGCACCCTCTGTGCCGTGCCTCCTCCCCCTCGCTTCCACAGCCGACCAGGGGAGGAACAAGCACACAGTACCTCAGCCACACACGAAGACACGCACTGACCTTATGAGAGGAGCCACCGGTGGAAATCAGCAACACTGCATCCGGCTTCCTCCATGGAAGCACCGTAACGGAGATTTCTCCCAGCAGACGCTGGATCTGGTCAGAGGGATCCAGCGAATCGCTCCTTGGTTCTTCCACGGATCATACCTGCACCTTGTCAACCTTCTCCCACCCCTCGCCACCCTGGTCGACCAAGGGGAGAAGCTTCACCGTCGGCCTCCAGATCTCGAAGAAGCAGCCGCCACCGTTATTGAGGTGGCTCCTGAAAGGGTAATTGTCCCTATGTGTGGTTTTGGTGATTAATGACAATCCCTTTGGACTAATATTTTTATTGAGTTTTATATGAAGGAATATTCCATAGGTCATGCTTGTAGTCCATATGTTGGACTCAAGTATGGATGCCATGAAGATAAAGATATACCTTGAGTTTTGGCATCAAGATCATCGAATTGAAGATAAGAATATGATATGTTCAAGATCTTGAGAGTGTGATCTCAATAAGAAGAATTCAATATATGGCTCTAAGTCGGTGTCATGATAGCCTCATTAGTTGAGCTATGGTTGATTAAGATTTAGAGCATGTAATCAAATGAAGAGTTCCTTATGTACCTCAAGATATTGAGATGGAGCATGAGAAGACACTTGGTTGACCAATGCAAAGAGTGAAGAGTGATTTCAAGTTGGTCAACACATGAAGCATAAAGAATGTACCACATGGATCTTGTGGTGTGGTAAGCCTTGTCATTTATGCATCATGAACTAACCCATTATATATATGTTCCTTTGTGTTTTATATATGGGATAGGTATCTTTCCATGGGTATGCTTCAAAAGTGAAGATCTCAATAGCCCATGAGAGGACGGCATCAAGTGGTGATTTCCATCAAGGTTGAGAAGGGCAAGTTCAAGATAAGCATCTCGAGAAGATCATTTGCTTGAAGCTTGCCGTCCATATTGGTGATAATGGACATGTGAAGACATGTCTTAATGAAGCTATCCCATAGTGGTGTATGGGGGAGCAAATTATGAGTCTTCACAAAGCAACAATGATCAAGTGGTGCATTCTGACTTGGATGGAGCTTGAAGCGTTGTCATCAAGATCAAGCGGGATGCGCAAGGCAAAGGTATGGCCTTGATAGGTTTTCCTTTTACCGGTCTCAAGGTGGTTGTTGGGAGACCGGGTTATAGGATAGACAGCCGCACTATCAAGAGGGGCTTTCAGTTGGGTAACTTGATCACATCGTCGTAGGGAGCTCAATCCTTGGCATACTTTGCATCTTCCTATTTTGTTGCTTCTTGGTATTTTCTCTATGTGAGGTTCTTGAGCTTGTTGCTAGCTCTTCAATAAGCCCAAGTTCATCGAAAACGGAATTCGTATGCATCTTATATGGCGTTTTCGAGTTTGAAGGTTTTACCGGTTCTTCTTATAGGGAGGATCCATACCTTTCTTCATTTGGTTCTATCTTATTTTGTTGGACTATGATGTTTTCATGCACCATATTTTAGAGCTTGTTGTCCTCATCAAAACAAGCCCAAGATCATCGAAATCAGAGTCCGGATGCAAAAGTTATTGCGTTTTTCGTGAAGTCAGTTTTATCCCCGTTGTGGATCCGGTTCAACCGAGCCCCACACCGCATGGTCCGATTCCAGCTCTGGTAGACCGGATCTCAGACCGGATTTTCCGGTTTTCACGACCGAGTCTATTCCGGGTTGGAAAATAGAGATATTTCGGTTTGTAGCTCGGTCCTCCGGCCTGGGGACCGAGTTTCCCGGTTCTGGGGCTGGTCCAACCTACTTTGGAACCGAGTTTTCGCTGTTTTCTCTCCAACGGCCATATTTGCTTTTCCCTATAAAAGGGGGTTCTTCCCCCAACGGTTTTAGGGGTTCTTGAGCTCGAAATTGACCTCTATTATTGACCCTGTTGAGCTTGCTTCCTCTCCCTTCTCTCCTATGATTCTTTCATCTTTTTGAGGGCTTTGGAAGAGGAGATCTAGATCTACAATCCCCACCAATCAATTCCTCCTCTAAGTGAGGGGAACCCTTTGGATCTAGATCTTGGAGTCATTGGTTGACTTCCACCATTATTCTTCCTCTCTAATTCCTCCCTAGCACTTGTTGCTTTGGTGGGATTTGAGAGTGAAGGATTTGAACACCCTTGGCGTTCTTGCTTTGCATTCTTGCATAAGTGTTGAGCTCTCCATTAAGATTTGTTCGAGTGGGAGACCGTGAGCTTGTTGCTCTTGGAGGGTGACCTCCTAGTTGGCTTGGCGGTTGGTGCCGCAGTGTCCTCTTCGTGGAAGATTGTGAAGGGACCCGGGCTTCTCCTTCATGGAGCTTGTGAAGTGGTTTTGGAGCTTGCCATCTCCGGAGTGGAGGAAAAACTAGCCATAAGGAAAGGGCCTATTCCTTCGTGGGATAGACTCGAAGAAGAAGGTGAGCCTTCGTGGCGTTGGGAAATCCTTCGTGGAATCCCACACCTCTCCAACGTGACGTACCTTACTTGTAAGGGAACACGGGAATACATCTTCGTCTCCGCGTGCCTCGGTTATGTCTACACCCGAGCTTACTTTCCTTGTGATAGCCATCGAGCTTGAAGTACTTATATCTTGCTTATCACTTGTGGTATTTATCTTGTGCTATCTTGCTTAGCTTATCTTGTTGTTGGTGCACTTAGTTGAGCCTAGTGTATTTAGGTTTTGTGCTTGTAAAATAAACGTTAGTTTAATTCCGCATTCTATCAAGCCAAAACCGTAATAGTTTTGAAATTGCCTATTCACCCCCCTCTAGGCGACATCTCTATCCTTTCAATTGGTATCAGAGCAAGGTCTCTCCTTGTTTAGGCTTCACCGCCTAGAGTGTAAAGATGTCGGCTAGTAGTATAGTGCACAATGACACAATTATCTTTGATGGCACAAATTATATTTTATGGAGAAATTGCTTGCTTTGTAATCTTCGGACCTTGTGTCCAAATATTGAGCGATTTCTAGATGTAGGTTTTTCTCCTCCGATGGATCCTCAAAATCTATCTTTAGAGGATGAGAAAAATTTACATCTCGAAGCTCAAGTATCTAATGAGCTTATTTTCTCCTTGAGCCCCATAGTTAATTTGTTCTTGACAAATGTAAAGCACAAGTCATCTCATGAGATGTGGACCAAGCTTAAAGAAATATTTGGTGGGTCCATTTCTCATAGGGTCGGTGGTATCTCCGAGGAGCTCTCTTCTCCTTCACATCATGAAGAGATCCAAGTGGCTTCCACCTCCGGCCGTGATGAGATTTCAATTCCCTCCACTTCGCCTACATATGACAAGTCACAAGGTAATGGCATGGTGAGTGGGGAAATCATATGTAATGATGATAGTGGTTCTCTTTACACCAATGATTCATGTTCTATAAATGCTAATGGTGTAGAGAGTTTGGACTTAAGAACTTCTTGCAACGATAATTATATATCCCCTTCTGTTGCTAATCCTTGCATATCGTCTAGAAACTATTTAAGTACTAATGTAGATGATATGCTTGATTTGTCTTGTTCCCATGTGCAAAATGCTTCTATTTCCTCTAGTTGTGTATCTAACAATGTAAAGGAAATCAAACATGCTATGGATCAAGACACAATCATGAATGGAGATTCAACAATATCCCCATCTTCATCCTCCCGTGCTCACATGTGCCTTATGGCAAGAGGATCAAAGGTATCTCCTACTTTGGATCCCAACATATCTTCTCTAGATAATAGCAATAATAATGATGATAGTGATGATGACCTTGATGAGGATACTAGTGCTCTTGTGCTTGAGTTGACCTTTTTGTGTACCTCTCTTCGTGGTAATAATAAGGCCGTTGCTTGACTCAAATATGTTATGGACACCATAACTAAAAAAAGGGAAACCATAGAGGAGTTGGATTTCCAACTTGATGATGGGAGTCGTAGATTCCATCTCCTTAAGCAAGAGCTTGTCGAGGAGAAGCACACTAATTGTCTCCTCATACAAAAAATTGAATCTTATGAGCTTGAAAATGAAAAATCTATTAATGATGCTAGTGCTACTAACTCTACTTCTTGTGAAGCATCTATATTAAAGGAGAATGTTGAGCTAAGGGCTCAACTTGAGTTGCTAACTAGCAAGTATAGGAAATTGGAAGAGTCATGAAATGCTCTCGGGCTCTCATAATGATCTTATAATCTCCTATTATGGGCTAAAGTTAGCTCGTGAGGCAAGTATCACTAAGGTAACATCTTGTGAGCCTCATTTGGACATTAGCACAACATCTACTCAAAATGATATTTTGCCATGTGCTAGTCCTAGTGATACTTCTTGTCATACTATTGATAAAACTTGTGTTGGATTACTTGCTTTGCCTTGTTGCTCTAACAATGAAGCTTCTACTTCCTCCAGTACCTCTATTTATACTAACCATGTAGAGGAAATCAAAGAGCTCAAGGCCCAAGTCACTTCTTTGAAGAAAGACTTGGAAAAGATTCATGAAGGCAAATCCACACTCGATAATATTTTGAGTGTGCAAAAATGCCCCAATGATAAAATTGGACTTGGATTCAACTCCAATAACAAGAACAAGTCCAAGAGCAACAAGAAGAAGATCCAAGACCAAGTCAAGATTTGGCCAATATTATTTGCTTCAAGTGCAAGGTTAAAGGACATCATGTAAGATCTTGTCCATTGAAGAATAAGCACTTGAGTGAGAAGAAACAAGGGAAGCGGCCTACAAGTTCAAGGTCAAGCCCAATCTCAACCTCAAGTTGAAGCTAGGCCACTTCCCAAGAAGAATCAATATAAGGCTCCCCAAGCCAAGAAATTAATGAAGAAGAGAAAGGGGAGCACTTGTTGCTACATATGTCGTGAGAAGGGGCACTTGGCCTCTTCATGTTCAAATGGTACCTTATCTAACCCTATAATTGTTGATGATGATTATTCTCTTGGGAAGGATAAGGATGGCAATGTGTTTGCCAAGTTTGTTGGAACTCAAAGTGGTGTTAAGAAAAGAACCATTTGTGTTGCCAAGCCTATTGTGACTAACCTCTTAGGACCCAACTTGGTTGGGGACCAACAAGCTCAAACTTGATCAATAGGTGTTTTTGGAGGGCATTGGAGACTTGGCTAACTCATGAAGAATTAAGGGATCTTCATATATTATATTGATCAAGCCAAGTTATAAGGATTATCATCTCCCTACCATATACCCAATGCGCCTCTTTGCGGTAACTCGAACTCAACTCTTTTATATTGAAAGTTACTTGCCCCTTTACATGTTTTGGTTTTGTACCAAGTATGTGTTGTATTTGTTGTGCCTCATGCTTGATTATTTTGTGTATTCAAGTATGTATATGTGTTTGGCACATCATTTACTTGTGTGTTTTTCTTTGAGCCTCTAATGCATCTTGATGATATATTTTGTGGCTCTTTTCGAGTGATTAATGGAACATCCCATTTTGGGAGAGTGATATTCCTCGCGCATCTCTCATACCTTAAATGTGTGTACATGAGTACTACCACTTAGTATTGATATTGCAAGCTTATCTAGTCACTATGTGGTGTGTCATGCTCATGAGAAATTCAAATTCTAAATGTCCATTAATTATCTATAGTCGAGGTTGTTTTTCCTCTTATTAAGAAAAAATGAATACCACATTATGGGGGAGTAATATGCTACTTTTGCATATGACAATCCTAGGAAATGTGAACATATGAGGTGGTGCCAGTTAGAGTTGATATTGTTGATTATCTTGTATCTAGGTGGCATGTTAGCTCAAACAAGGTCCTAATTTTTGTTAGAAGATTTTATTGCTCGTATTTTCGGTCTTTGCTTGAGTAAGAAATTCTTGGTGTGGCCTTCCTCAAATTCATAACTCTATATCTTATTTGGGAGACCATTTGCTTCAAGTTATTATAATCATTGCTTTGCATGATTGTGTGACTAGTTGAAGCTATCAAGAATCTCTATCTTTGCATAGTGCTTAATCTTTTTATTCCTATCCTATGCTTTTTATTGTGAAGATTTATCTTTAAATATCAGTGCAATATACCACCGGAAATAAATTCCAATACACTCATTGTCTTCGACAATTGATATACTTGGGTGTGGTAGCATTTGTGGATCATCTTCACCTTTGATTTCACCTCCTATGGCCTTTTTTCTTTACAAAAATTGTTGTGGCTCCCATTGTCTTCCTTGGCTTTTGAACATCTCTTTGATGGTGTTTTTGATTATTATCAAATGGGCTTTTAGTTGAAGATAAACCTTTTCTTCTCGGAGCCTTGTGCCATTGTGAAAAGTGTTAAGGGTTCGGTTTATTTGTTGAAACCTTGCTCTTTTGGGAGTTTGTTATCTCATTCTTTTTTCTCTATGTTATTTGCTTGAATGAGATAAATCTTTGAGCATTTATGTTTTTATCTCATCTTTTATGCTCAATAGTTTTTGCTTGGTTCATTTGTTGAACTTTGTTGAACAAATCTTGTGTTGATTTGATTCTTTGATATAGTTTGGACAACAAATGTGTTTTGTCACACCTTGTATGGCTTCTTGAATATTTTGGTGTTTTGTCCAAATTATATCTTTGTTAGTTCATGAAAGTCTCGTGCATGCATGTTTACTAAATGTATATCTTATATCATGTTTTGCTTTATTTGATCCAATATATAGGGTATACTCCATCAAATCCTTAAACGGCTATGATGTGCATGAAATTCAAATTTCATCTCTAAATATGCACACATTTTTATGGAGTATGTCCTATGTGTTGTGGTTAGTCTAACCACTTTGGACCCAATAAGTTTGGGAACCAAGATGTACTTGAATGTTGTTTTAGGTACATTGGAGATGCAATGGATGCTTGTCTTATCTATAAGGAACGTGTTGTTACCACATGCTAATTGGAGCCAAGCTAGGATGATCGAAGAATTCTTATCTACTACATCATACCATTGCTATCTCGGTAACAAGTATCTTATTCATGCATACTATTCTTCCATCCAATCTCTTGTAGGTTGCATCTTGTCTTGAATTTATTTGTTTGTAAATGTTGCAGTTCTTGCAAGGATCCTTGAAATACTTTTCCATCCTTATTGCTTATGTGAGTAATTTGAGATGATGCATATAAAGGGGAGTATATAAAATCATGTTCATGATTCACCAATCCCAAATATGCCTTCTAGCAATTTATTGCATATCAATTCCTCAAGGTACTCTCATGTGGAATATTGTTGGAATTGTATTGAAACCTTCCATTTGATACTTGTTGTCTTTCTCAAAATATCCCAACTAGCATTAGTTCCCTTAGTGTTAGTTGTGATGTTTTTGAGGTTTTCTTTTTTCTTTGTTGAAGTTCACTGATATACCATAAGAGAAAATAGAGCCATGGGCTATATATATGCACTTAAGCAAAATATCATTTTTTTGGTATATCTTATGACTTCCTCTTGTATATCATGTTTTCTTATCTTTATTAACCTCTTATGTGTGGATGTTTCCTTATGGATTATTCTCATGTTTTCCCAATTAGAGACTTATATACACAAGAGTGTTAATCTCTCGCCTTGATATCCTCGCCTTTTGCCAACCATCTCACTTATCCGCTTAGTTTTTAATGGTTTTGGTAAGGTCTTGATTTATGAGTGCTCGGTTTACTTTTATTGCATCTTCACGCACTCATATCTCATACTTGGTTTCTTTTAGACTTAATCTTGTCTTAACAAGTGTATTGATTTATATCTCTACTTCTTGTATATTGGTTGTGTTCTAAATGATATAGAGGAAGTGAGGATTCCATGCTTGTGCATATCGTATTCAAATGAAACAAATCATTTATGCACAAACCTTGGGGAGCTTCCTTATTTCATTTAGATCACTATTTGTCCATTTGATTATTTGGATCTTTTGATTGCTTGCTTCACCCGTTGAAGTTTCTTCACCTTGTTATCTTTTTAGCAATATTTGATCATCAATATAGTTGATTTCCTCCAAGTATTCGTCATTGGATATGTGCATATGATTTCAATCATATTATGAGAACTGCACACCTTGGGAGGAACTTGAACTATATGGGCCTTCTAACTTTGTCATCCATTTTGGCACTTGTTGTCAATGGGGGAGAAGTTTAGAGGGTTTTAAGGGAAATTGTTTTTCTACTTAAGGTTGGTTTGTTCTTAAGTGTTTTCCTTTCATGCATTTCATCTTTATTATGTATTGCATGGTTGAATATATATAGTGGAAACTCTCCCAAAGGTTATGCTTGACAATATATGCAATGAAATTCAAGTTCATCACACGTGCATATATTGTGGGGGAGTTTGTTCTATATATGTTGGTTCTACTCACATCTCTTGCATTAGTTGTAGTTTGTGTGAGTAGAAGCAGTTTTGATATGGGCTAGTATCTTTGTGTTACTTAACCATATCAAATACAACCTCTTGTATACAACTTATTCTCAGATAAGTTGCGTACTTGTTTCTAATATTCATTATATAAACCCTCTTGTTGTGATTGTCATCTATTACCAAAATGGGGGAGATTGAAAGGGTAATTGCCCCTATGTGTGGTTTTGGTGATTAATGACAATCCCTATGGACTAATATTTTCATTAAGTTTTATATGAAGGAATATTCCATAGGTCATGCTTGTAGTCCATATGTTGGACTCAAATATGGATGCCATGAAGATAAAGATATACCTTGAGTTTTGGCATCAAGATCATCGAATTGAAGATAAGAATATGATATGTTCAAGATCTTGAGAGTGTGATCTCAATAATAAGAATTCAAGATATGGCTCTAAGTCGGGGTCATGATAGCCTCATTAGTTGAGCTATGGTTGATTAAGATTTAGGGCATGTAATCAAATGAAGAGTTCCTTATGTCCCTCAAGATATTGAGATGGAGCATGAGAATACACTTGGTTGACCAATGCAAAGAGTGAAGAGTGATTTCAAGTTGGTCAACACATGAAGCATAAAGAATGTACCACATGGATCTTGTGGTGTGGTAAGCCTTGTCATTTATGCATCATGAACTAACCCATTATATATGTTCCTTTGTGTTTTATATATGGGATAGGTATCTTTCCATGGGTATGCTTCAAAAGTTAAGATCTCAATAGCCCATGAGAGGATGGCATCAAGTGGTGATTGCCATCAAGGTTGAGAAGGGCAAGTTCAAGATAAGCATCTCTAGAAGATCATTTGCTTGAAGCTTGCCGTCCATATTGGTGATAATGGACATGTGAAGACGTGTCTTAATGAAGCTATCCCATAGTGGTGTATGGGGGAGCAAATTATGAGTCTTCACGAAGCAACAATGATCAAGTAGTGCATTCCGGCTTGGATGGAGCTTGAAGCGTTGTCATCAAGATCAAGCGGGATGCGCAGGCAAAGGTATGGCCTTGCTAGGTTTTCCTTTTACCGGTCTCAAGGTGGTTGTTGGGAGACCGGGTTATAGGATAGACAGCCGCACTATCAAGAGGGGCTTTCGGTTGGGTAACTTGATCACATCGTCGTAGGGAGCTCAATCATTGGCATACTTTGCATCTTCCTATTTTGTTGCTTCTTGGTATTTTCTCTATGTGAGGTTCTTGAGCTTGTTGCTAGCTCTTCAACAAGCCCAAGTTCATCGAAAACGGAATTCGTATGCATCTTATATGGCGTTTTCGAGTTTGAAGGTTTTACCGGTTCTTCTTATAGGGAGGATCCATACCTTTCCTCATTTGGTTCTATCTTCCTTTGTTGTACTATGATGTTTTCATGCACCATATTGTAGAGCTTGTTGTCCTCGTCAAAACAAGCCCAAGATCATTGAAATCGGAGTATGGATACAAAAGTTGTTGCGTTTTTCGTGAAGTCAGTTTCATCCCGGTTGTGGATCCGGTTCAACCGAGCCCCACACCGGACGGTCCGGTTCCAGCTCCGGTAGACCGGATCTCAGACCGGATTTTCCGGTTTTCGCGACCGAGTCTATTCTGGGTTGGCAAACAGAGGTATTTCGGTTTGTAGGTCGGTCCTCCGGCCTGGGGACCGAGTTTCCCAGTTCTGGAGCCGGTCCAATCGACTTTGGAACCGAGTTTTCGCTGTTTTCTCTCCAACGGCCATATTTGCTTTTCCCTATAAAAGGGGGTTCTTTCCCCAACATTTTTGGGGGTTCTTGAGCTCGAAATTGACCTCCATTGTTGACCCTCTTGAGCTTGCTTCCTCTCCCTTCCCTCTTATGATTCTTTCATCTTTTTGAGGGCTTTGGAAAAGGAGATCTAGATCTACAATCCCCACCAATCAATTCCTCCTCTAAGTGAGGGGAACCCTTTGTATCTAGATCTTAGAGTCATTGGTTGACTTCCACCATTATTCTTCCTCTCTAATTCCTCCCTAGCACTTGTTGCTTTGGTGGGATTTGAGAGTGAAGGATTTGAACACCCTTGGCGTTCTTGCTTTGCATTCTTGCATAAGTGTTGAGCTCTCCATTAAGATTTGTTCGAGTGAGAGACCGTGAGCTTGTTGCTCTTGGAGGGTGACCTCCTAGTTGGCTTGGCGGTTGGTGCCGCGGTGTCCTCTTCATGGAAGATTGTGAAGGGACCCGGGCTTCTCCTTCGTGGAGCTTGTGAAGTGGTTGTGGAGCTTGCCATCTCCGGAGTGGAGGAAAAGCTAGCCATAAGGAAAGGGCCTATTCCTTCGTGGGATAGACTCGGAGAAGAAGGTGAGCCTTCGTGGCGTTGGGAAATCCTTCGTGGAATCCCACACCTCTCCAACGTGACGTACCTTACTTGTAAGGGAACATGGGAATACATCTTCGTCTCCGCGTGCCTCGGTTATCTCTATACCCGAGCTTACTTTCCTTGTGATAGCCATCGAGCTTGAAGTACTTATATCTTGCCTATCACTTGTGGTATTTATCTTGTGCTATCTTGCTTAGCTTATCTTGTTGTTGGTGCACTTAGTTGAGCCTAGTGTATTTAGGTTTTGTGCTTGTAAAATAAACGTTAGTTTAATTCCGCATTCTATCAAGCCAAAACGGTAATAGTTTTGAAATTGCCTATTCACCCCCTCTAGGCGACATCTCTATCCTTTCAGTTCCCATCTTCGGACGCACCACCGGTGCTCCCCAACCATAGGGACTCGCCGGAGCACGCGGAGAACAGCTGTCCGTCGCTGAGCGGCAACGATGGAGGGGACGAGCCCAACGGCATCTTGACAAACGTCATGAAGGCACAAACAACTAACCCTAACCCTAGACCTACGGCAAGAAGCCCTACAACTACTCTACAGAAAGGTGCCCGACGACCTCCCCCATCTCCTCTCCGGTCGACGAGGCCGGCAAAAGAGGAGGATGGAGGCGTCGGGGGGGGGGGGGGGCACAGGGGACTCTCAAGGGGGAGGGCGACTGTAGCAGCGAGAGAGGAAGAGAGGACCGCTATCATGTTGGTAATATGTGTGCACGCAAATTGCCCCCTCATGAATTGTGAAAACATGGCTTGCTATGGAGCTACTAATTTCGAGCAGATCGATGAACAATATTCATCCACATCTTTGGCAGTAAGAGCATCTCCACTCGTGGCCCTCAAATGCCCCCCAAAGGCCTTTGAGGGCCGCCAACGCCAATTTTCGGCCCCAGCCACGTCCCCCAATTTGGTTTTGGCACCGGCGCGCGCGCTCGATTTACCCGGCGCGCCCGGTTGAAACCCAATTCCAAGGGAGGCTAGCGGGGGTGCCGGAGGGCGGGGAAAAGTTCAGCGGGCCAGCCTTGTCGGTGACCTAGTTGAAATTATTTCCCTTTCCCACCAAAATTAGCGCCGGTTCCCTCTAAAATTAGCCCCTATCTGCCCCTCCCCTCCCGCCTTGCCTCCCACTCCCGCCATTTCCCAGCAAAGACCAGATCGCGCCAAGGGCAAGTACGAACTCGACACGCCGCCAGCTCTCTCCTTGGGAGGCCGTCTGATCGGGCAGAAGAAGACCAAGGCGGTGAGGGATGCCGCGCCGGGCATCGAGAAGCTGCACATCTTGATCATGGTCTGCATGGCGGATGCCGCCTCGCACGCTGCCGAGAGGGTGGAGAAGGCCGCCAAGATGGAGCAGGTTGCGACGGTTAGGTGGGCGTCAGTCATCGAGAGGCAGGACGCCAAGCTCGAGCTGATCAGGGCCAATGTGGCCACGAAGAAGAGGAGAGAGGACCTGTCGATCCTCATGGTCGACACCAGGGACATGGACGCCGACGTGCGGGTGTGGTGGGAGGCCCAATGCACCGCGATCTTGTACGAGGTCCGAGGTCCACCGACATCCACTACCCAGCACCTGCGGCATCCACTACCCCAGCACCTGCGAGCGCACCGGCAACAGGCACTCCCCCGTCGGTCGTCGATGTCGACGCTGTCGTCTGATGCGCCGTTATGCTTTTTGATGCTGACGCGGCTTCTTTTGATCGCTACACTATGATGATTTGCAGCGATTTGCGACGATGGGATCATCAATATTTTGTTTTGTAACCGTTAAACGCCCAGACTATTTATTTCGGCTATGCGATTGGCGATCGGTGATCGGCCGTTCTACCCGCCATATTTTTTCTTGTTCGAATTTCGAATTTCTAATTTGAGGACCGATTTGGGGGTTACGACTGGAGACCGGCTTGCCCCCATAGCCGGTTCTTGCGTCGGCGCCCCCCATATGGTCTTACGCGGGGTTAAATTGGGGTTGCGAGTGGAGACGTTCTAAGCAAAGCTTTGTACCGTACTTCCTCCGTTCAGAAATAAGTAACTTAGATTTGTTTAGATTCATAAATATTTACATACTAAAAGATGTTCAGAATTATGCGAATTTAGACAAATCCAAGTCACTTATTTTTAAATAGAGGGAACACTAATATATGTTTTTAATAAAAATATAAATGTATGTTTAATAAAAATAGAAATGTCCAAACTTCGTGCCCTTCCTGAAAATAGCACGGGCTCGCTAGGCTCAATTATCAATTCCTCACATGATCACCTTCGCTATTAAAAAACGAGGTATGTCTGCGAGGGCCGGTATAAGCGCATTCACCATGTGCAAAAAAACAAAACAAATGATAAGTCTTGTATACGCTGCAATGATTATAGTCTATCTTATACATAGTGAAGAAAATAAGAGTTGTCCACAAGCTTGCGAGATGTTCATATAAGTATTAAAAAATTATTTCTTTTACTTTTTCTTTCTTTTATGGTGTGTACTTTTAGTGATACAAGAGACCCATCTTATAGATAGTACAACTTATACATTATAGATATTTTCACAAACAAGTGGGTCTCAGCTTATGGTTAAAATTCATGTTACGCACAAGTAATGTCTAAGACTGTTGATTCTGTCAGAGCTTATCCAATGACGGCGAGCCGTAGGCGCACCCTTACGGCCTTACGCAATCATTTAAAACATGATATAAGGCTGCCATGCCTGAGCTAGCCTGTTGCATGTCTGAGGTGTCACGAGCAAGAGCTGTCGAGAGTCGAAGGTTCGTGCGATGTATCAGCCTCGAGCTAGAGAGCTTCGACTGATAAAATGGTAAGTACTAAATCTATTTCATAATAAGCAGTGTTGCTAATTAATACCTCTGCACGTGCCAATTCCGTGCAGCTAGCCGCCTCTGATTAAAGTGATTCTAGCCATCAAAGTTCAGACAAATACAGTGCTTTCTTGCAGATACCTGAAACAACAGTAGCTGCTCGCTGCATGGCAGTTTGCGCATCAACCACGCCTGCGCGCTCGGCAGTGGTATCAAGTGCTAAGCTAGTACAGTATTATGTCTACTGCAAGGGGAGTAAATATTTGGCGGAAGGCACACTGTCAAATTGTCTGCTCAAGGACGGGCTTGTTGCAGCACTGTAAGAGAGCAGCCCCGGCGGATGTTTAATAAGATCCGATACAACGTGTTGCTCGGACTTTCCCCTGTGGTTGTCTAGGCCGCGTTTGGTAGTGTGGCCGAAGGCTAGCCCGGCTCCATGGAAAATAATTTAGGCTGATTGGTTGCCCATCCGAGCTCCATGTTATGGTCTGCACGGACATTAAAGCATCCCATGTTAGTCCTGCTAGTAACTATCGAGTCCGCCGTTTCTAACGAGTTATCCTCGTTGTGCGCTCCCCAAATGCAAAAAGGGAGATTATTTGCACGAGCTCGGCCACACATGGAGATAAAGGAAACAAGCACACGCTGTACCGGAAAGGGAAACGAGGGATGAGAAGGATTCCATCACCTCCCACCGAAACCATTCCTCTATCCCTCGCTCTCATCTCCATTTTAAAATCCACCATTTCCCCTCCCCTTCGAGCTCCATTGCCGAGTTGGAGAGCAGGTAAGCGGCCCACTCATCTTCGATCGGCGAGAGACATCTTTACCACGGACCGTGGTCCCAAGTCTAGACTGTGCGAGCGAGAGACATCTTTACCACGGAGCGTCGTCGCGCTGCGGGATTCGGATCCGGGAGCTCTACTTCCGCAACTGCTGCTGGATTGGGGAAGCGGGAGTCATCGTCAGGCACCGGACGTGTGTAACTCCCCGCGTGGTGTCGCACTTGAGGCACTCAAGTCGTTGGAGCCAAGGAGCACAATGACTTCATCATGACCTTGAGGTCGGCTTCAGCTCGTTTACATCAACCACGCTCTCCTGAGCGTTGACAACGCTTTTCGGTCTTCAAGGGTAAGTTCGCGAAAAGCTCCTCCCGTTACTGTATTACTAATAGATAGGCCCTGGCAGCTTCAGGGGTTCAGGGGTGTAGAGTAAAATTTATTGTTTTCATACGCGGAACCCCTACAGTGGTATCAGAGTTAGATCTATGCGTAGTAATGCTGGTACGGGTAGAACACACGAGATGTAGCGTGTGGGCGTTGATCTTTTAGTTGTTACCCTCCCACGTATACTTGTGTATACCACAGTAATGCTTGATGAAGCGGCCCCCAACCGACTTTACGCGTTCATTCGCGAGACTGGTCCACGCTTGACATACGGCTTGTACTGTATAAAGTGGCTTAGGGGGGTTTCTGTCTCTGTCGCATTAGTTGGTATGCCATTTGCAACGGAGGGCCCCGAAAGGGGTGTAGTAGAGACAACTACTTGATCAGTGTTGTGCTGAAAGTTCGTAGGGAAGAATGGTTCTTGTATGAAAGCCCATTCAGCCACGTAAAACATGCAAAGATAAAGTAGAGGCGTCTAACTTTGTTTTGCAGGGGGGCGTTGCTTTGTGATATGGTTGTGGCAAAGGTAAAGTAATTATCTTTTGTTACGTAGTAGTAGATAGTCACGGAGGTGACGAACTACCACGCCGGAATGACACCGGTACCCTGGTGTCTACGGTGCCGGAACCCTGGCGCCGAAACCCGGTGACGGCGGATGGAGATCACGACGTGAAGGACCATATCACATAGCATTTACATTCAATGTTATTGTTTGTATATCTTATTGTGTGCTAGTATTAGATACTCGACGGTAGCCTAATAAGACGATCCCTGTTAAAATTACCAACAATTGTGTTCCCCCTTAGTGTGCACCACCAAGAAAGTTATTCGGTATGAGGTGATCCAAGGTTACAGGCCTGGGTGTCAGACATATCTACGTTCGCATATAGTGGGTGTAAGCCATGTTGCACAACGAATACAGTAAGGTTGAGTTGGCGAGCCTAGCATGTGCAGACATGGCCTCAGAACGCGGATGGTCGAAAGATCGAGCACGAGTCACATGAATGATGTGACCGACGTTTAGTGTCCACCCTTGAACCCACATTGATGGCCATGACGATCGGGGGAGATGTGGCTGATAGGGGTCATGTTATCACTAGGAACCCTCACTGGGGATAGGTGTTTCTGAGTGGAGTTATTATTAACTCATTTAATTATAAACTTAATCTAAATTCCTTTTACAATTATAAATGTAGAAAATGGTTCTTCCCGAGATTACCTTCCCTATTGACAATTGGTTAAAAGGAGAAAAGATCAAGTTAGATGGATCCAACTTTTTTGTATGGGTCATACGCCTGTTTGATCTCCTTGGTGAGAACAATGTAGCTGACTACATGACATGCGAGATGTATTTGGAGCCACCCTATTCTCATGAGACCCAGGAGCAGCGGGATCTGCGCTATCGTCATCATGTGATGGCCACATTTATATTAGTGACCATGCGCCTCAGAATGGAGGATGGGCTATGGCCAATGGTGGGAAGTCTTAAGCCCCGAGTGGTCATGGCACATCTGAGATCGTATTTCGTGGAACAAGTGCGCATGTGGGAGTATGAGCTGATAGGGGACTTCCTCTCCATAAAGATGGAGGAGGGTTCCTCACTAGACGAGCACTTATTGAGCATATACGATGCATACATGAGTCTGGCATACTACCTGGACAACTGGTTCTCAAGCTCATTTGCGATGGGAGTTGTGCTACGGTCGCTTCCACCAAGCTTCCAAGCACAGGTCAGGATCTGCATTATGAGAGGCGACACGGAAACACTGGATTTCCTCGAGTTCATATCACATTTCAGAAATGTGGTGGATGAACCCAACGTCGCTGGAGTCATCAATGACAAAGGTATATATTTGATATACAGTTTTATAAATGTTATAATCTTGCAAACACATTTGTAGTGTTAAGTATATTTGATACTTATTCTGTTTTGCTGAAAACAAGTCCTTCTGCATGAGAGGTGCTTGCTGGAGAGGAGGTGACGTTGCGTGTTGATGGCGAGCATGATGATGACGGCCGACAACACTCTCCCTCGACATTTATCACTTAGTTTATGTTTTAGGATGATTTTTGTAATCAAGAGATTGTGAACTTCTTTAGTGTGTCTCACACTTCGTGAGACGATTATTCATATGAGTTTGTAACAAACAGTTGTTCCACTTTTATGAATGATTTCTATTCGCGTTCATATCTTGTTTGATTACTTGTGAATTATCCTTGTCGTTTGAAACTAATTGATAATGCATGAACATTTGTAAAATATTAAAATGCCTTGAAAATACTCAACTTAATGATAATTCATTATTGAATGAAAACCATTGTTTAAATTCAAAGTTATAATGATAATATGTGAAAGTCATTCGATTTCTTGTCACACATAAATCATGCCTAAGTTCGGCAAATTAACTTGAACACCGTGTATTACTTGAATACAAAGTGTTTAATGAATTGTTAAATAGAATACATATTCAATGTATTGTATTTTGACGAAAATTGTAATTATCATTAATTGATTGTTTAAATGTGTAAAGTAGTTTACCAAAGGAAACATGAATATAAAACTATTTGATTTGATCAAAGTGTTTCATCAACAAAGGGTATAAATATAAAAGGGAATCTAATTGCTATGATTTGATCAATAGTAATGAAATTCAACTTTATAAGACTGGCATAAAAGAAATTATGGAATGCAATACATTTTGAAACGTCAAAATGCAAAGCATCACAGGGTGATATTAGATATCAAATGGGTTGAATAGAAGGCACCAAATAAATCATTGTAGTGTAGATGTAGAGACCATTAGTTAGAAATAGTTAGCACTCAATTAGAATGTAGTGAACCATTTGAATTCGTGAAAGTTTTGGGGTTATTCGATATAACCAAAACAATAGCGAATAAGTCCTTGTAGGGTATTCATTGGAAACTTTGAATACGAAATCCATAGCTGAAACCAAAAGAGAAGCAAAACTTGTATTGCTTGGATTTTGGTGCATTCTTGAGAAAGCTCACTTTTAGTGATGTTTCTCGATTATGGAGCAAATGGAAGATAATGAAAAACACGATGAGGATTCAAAACCCTACATCAGAGTGTTGAGAAGCGCAACGGACAACATTCCTGAACGATTCTCCTCACAGAAGGAAAGAATCAATGATATTGATCATTGTGTTTTCCCCACTGGTGTTTTCACTACATGCAGTAGGATTCAAAATGTAAATCCATATCTAGTATGGAGACATTTGTGAATCGTTTGTCATGATTTTTGGAATATGACATACCTACGAACTACTAAGGAAATAATGGTAAACTAAGTTATGAGAAATCCTAGAAGCAAAATTCACTTGAGATTAGAAAGCAATTCGTTGCTGAATCTCACAAGTAAAAGTGGTTACTTGAATTTTCCCAAATGACTGCAAAGCCATAGTGGAAAAGGGGGTCAATGACAAAAGCACAATTTGTCAAGGATTGAACAAATTCAAATGAATTTGATTCATGTGTGCTAAATGTCTAGTGGATTTAAAACTAGTAATAGTACTAATATCTCATAGTAAAACTCCAAATTTGATATTTGATCAAAGGTTTTGAAGTTGTTCAAAATAGTGAGTAGATATGCAATTTTCATAAAATTGAGTGGGAGCTATGAAAGTCTTCCTGAAACAATATGTGATTGACATATTTTTGAGTGGGAGCTATTAGGAGTAATTCTTAAGTATGTTAAGAATGAAAGGCACAAACACTTATAAATAATGATTTATAAGATGTAGAAGTTGATAATAGGTGTATTATGATATTATGTAGTATTCCTTAAAGGATTCTGGAAAGGGTTTCGGAATAGAAGTTAATTAAGGAACTGGTCCTTAATAACTCAAATTAGGAATAGTATTAAGTTTGACATCAATGGTTGAAAGAAAGAAAAGGATGATCGTCATCCACTATGTTAAGACATAGGTTCTATCTTAGTAAACCATGATGATAACTTAGCATAATATGTGATCCAAATAAGGAACGTTTAAAAGTGATTAAGTTCGAATCACAGAATGTTGAGCTAAGTTTTGTCCGCAGTGTCTAATAGAGAACTATAGACATGTTTTCCAAATCCATAAAGGATGACATATCTTAAAACATAAAGAGTTATGTTATAAGGGCATATGTTGGAAACTCCTGTAGATACCAATCAAAGTCAAGTAGGAAGCGAGGTGAACAAAGACATCGAAAGTTGCACAGAGTGCACTAGTGTTTCGATGAATACATTTATAATAATAGATAAGGGTACCATCTAAAGTGTTGTATAATGTTATGGCGGGGATAGTTCGCCTTTAACATAGAATGATGTGTCCCAGGGCACAGTGCCCATGAGAAAGGCCTCGAGGTTGATCTAACGTCACTGTAGGCTCCTGAAATCAGGCCTTGTTCTGCTGCCATAACAACGATGCATACACACAGATGCTATCATGTGATGATAACATATTAATGTCAATCAAGGTGACATTAGTAAGTTGCAAAGGATTTGGGACTGTAAAGTACATACCCAAGACTCAACCTCTTCCATGAGCAAGAATGTTCTGGGTACCGGATATATGGTGCCAATGATTAAGGAACAAATGCAGCTAGTGTATTTGTACTCTAGTGCAAGTGGGAGACTGTTGGAAATATGCCCTAGAGACAAATAGTAGTAAGGACTATTATCATATTTCATATAGTTTATGATTAAGTATTATATCATGCTATAACTGTATTGAGTGGAAACATCAATACACGTGTGATATACAAACAACCATGGGTTCCTAGTGAAAATCTAGTCACTGGTTCATTGGTCAACAGATGATCATGTTTCCTGATCAAGTGGCATTTATGCTAGTTGGAAATGAGGTCATCTCATTCTGAGAATGAGATGATGAACCAATACCCAACCTAAACATCGTGAACCGATCATGTCACGAAGTTCAAGTTACGATGATTAGAAATGGATCCTCGTAGACTATTCCTTAGACCGTGAGGCTATATCAATCACTGTCTCCCGAGAGTGCTTTGATAGCATCAAGCGCCACTTGGTAATATAGTGGTTATAAAGGTGTGTTCAGGTACTCAGAGGAAACCGTCGAGGCAATATATGTCAAGAGCGGGATTTGTCAGTCCATGTGACGGAAAGATACTCGAAGGGCCCACTCGGAGAGGTTATATCCAATAGCTGCGCAGCGTGTGATTTGATCACGAGGATATCACTTGTCGGAACGAGTCAAGTAACATTGTTCAATAACGAGATTGAAAACGACATGGTGATGTCATTGATCAGATCTCAGGCAATGCAAGTATCGAGTGACAAAGGGAATACGACACGACTGTCCTAGTTCAAACGACGAAAGATCTTCGTGGAACACACAGGAGTCACATGGCCATCCAGGTCCCTCTGTCGATCATTGGTGCGAGAGTGTCCCGACCATGTCTGGAGTGTTTCTGAACCATGGGGTATCACGCTTAAGGGCTTAATTATGGTTAGCGAGTGTTTATAGGATCGGTGGAATCACCGAAGAGTTGTAGAGAGAAAACCGGAAGGGTTTCGGTAAGTCCGGAGGATGTCCAGAGTGGAGGTGGAAGGTGTTCCATAGCCACGGAGATTGAATAATGTGTGAATGAATGTTAAATGTTGATTTAATCATTTATTCATAATTATTTAATAATGAGAAAACCGATTTAAATGGTCAAAGGCTTAATGGGCAAATTCCCAGAGGGGAGAGGGCCCATTAGGAAAAGGTAAGAGGGGAGAAGGGCCAAGGGGTGGCCGGTGGCCCTATTGGGCTAGCCCCCCACGTGGGGCCCATGAGGGGGTGGCCGGCGGCGCCTCCCCCCACCTCCTCCTCTCCTTTAGTCCCACCCCGGGACTTTGAGGGAGGTAGTACCTCCCCTCCCCTATATATAGTGGGGGTATTTGGCCAAATAAAACACACCAATAATCAATAAAGGTCTCCCCACTTTTGGGAGGACCTCTAATTGATATTTTCTCTCTCCCCCTCTCTCTCTCGTGACCGTGGTCCCAAGTCTGGACCGCGCGAGCGAGAGACACCTTCACCGCGGAGCGCCGTCGTGCTACGGGATTTGGATCCAGGAGCTCTACTTCCACAACTGCTGCTAGATCGGGGAAGCAGGAGTCATCGTCAGACACCGAACGTGTGTAACTCCCCACGAGGTGTCGCACTTGAGGCACTCAAGTCGTTGGAGCCAAGGAGCACAAGGACTTCATCACGACCTTGAGGTCGGCTTCGACTCGTCTACATCAACCACGCTCTCCTGAGCGTTGACAATGCTTTTCAGTCTTCAAGGGTAAGTTCGCGAAAATCCCCTCCCGTTATTGTATTACTAATAGATAGGTCCTGGCAGCTTCAGGGGTTCAGGGGCGTAGAGTAAAATTTATTGTTTTCATACGCGGAACCCCTACATAAACATGGACTCAAGTCATCCTTTTGATGCTTTTCTTGTTGTAAAAATGTAGTAAATATTTTAACCAAGTTCATTGCTCATTGTTTCAAAGCTAAAAGGAGACACTAGCAAAGGAACATAATTTATAGGATAACAAGCTAAGTGGGGACTGACTCTAGTGCAAGCGAGTAAATGATTGTAGGATCAATTTAAGGTTGCAGAAAAGGTAATGAAAGGAATGTGATACCTCTTCTTGCTTGCTTCGGTCTCGTATTTGGGTCGAACCCCCTCTGTATTTGCATATTGCCAAGTCACCTGAAATTGAGCAATCTCCAAGAGAAACAAAGAAATGAACTTGCAATAAAAGTTACAACTATTTTTTTGTATTTTTGGTTTAGGAATGCAAACAGAAAGTAAACATCAATTTTGAAGAAATAAATCAAAAGAAGAAATAAAAATATGAATGCAAGGTTTGAAGGTTTTCAAACCTCCCCAAGCTTAGGCTATTGCCAGGCTGAGTTGTTGCCGTCATTCGACGGCTGGTGCGGATACTGGTAGTAGTATTTGGGGAAGTTGGTCATGAAGTGACTGAAGTTTTGAGTTAAGGCACTCACATCTTCACTCACTCCTTGTAGAGTGTGGTCAATCTCCCCAACGCGCTGGTTGAGTTGCTGAAATTCTTGATAGGGAACGTAGTTGTACCCCTGCTGCGGCTGGTTGGGCCATGGGTCCCAGGCTCCCCCTTGTTGCTGCTGTCCCTCCCGAGCAGGGTTGTATCCCTGCTCATCCTCATGCTCTTGCTCATCCTCATCCCGGTGATACGTTGCAAACGTATCTCTAATTTTTGATGTTCCATGCTTGGTTTTATCTACTTTCTTATGTTTTGTCCACACTTTGGAGTACTTTTTATACACTTTTTGTGACTAACCTATTAACAAGATGCCACAATGCCAGTTGCCTATTTTCTGCTGTTTTTGGTTCAAGGAAAGTCAGAAAATGAATATTCTCGGAATTGGACCGGACAAAAGCCAAAGTCGATATTTTACCAGAAGACTCACGAAGCCAGAAGATGAGACGGAGAGGGGCCATAGGGCAGCCACACCATGTGGTGGCGCGGACTAGCCCTGGACGCACCACCAGGTGGTGTGGGCCCCTGGCAGCCCACCGACCTTGCCTCTTCGCCTATAAGATGCCTCCCGATGCAAAAACCCTAGATCGAATAGCCTCCAGCCACAAAAAGTTCCGCAGCGCCGCCGCCACCGAAGGGGAGATTCGGGGGACAAAAAGTCTCTGTTCCGGCACCCTGCCGGGACGGGGAAGTGCCCCCAGAGCCATCTCCATCAATCTCCACTGCCATCGCCATCACCGTTGCTGATTCCCATGATGATGAGGGAGTAGTTCTCTCTCAAGGCTAAGGGTTCTACTGGTAGCTATGTGTTCATCTCTCTCTATGCATGATCATATTGTGATCATGAGCTTTGTAATCAAGTAGATCTACCTTGCTACTCATGTGCTTTAATAGATCTCTGCTCTCCCCATGTGTGTGGAAGTGACAACGTGCACACCATGGTGGCAAATAGGCTAGAGATTACAAATACTTGTTATGAGTTATATTTGGAGTTGGATGTTTCTATGAAATTGTGGTGTTTGTTTGAACCGTCTAGAGCTCAAGGTGACAGTGTGGGGTTATCTAGATGGGAAATGCTTACTTTGAGGTGTGTTGTTATAGCCCTACCAACGATTAGAATGTCCAACTGGAGAGTAGTTTAGCGTAGTATCATGAAGATAATATATTTATATGAGAGTGAAAGTATGATCCTTAGGCCTTGTTTCTAAGCATTGATACACCGTTTGCAATTAGATCTGTTACATGTTTGCTTGCTTCCATCTTTATTTCAGTTTGCCTTTAGTCTCTCACGCGCCAGCAAGCTATTTTCTGTCACCGTTACCACTTATAATTATCCATACCACTTGTATTTCACTATCTCTTCGCCAAACTAGTGCACCTATACACCTGACAAGTGTATTGGGTGTGTTGGGGACACAAGAGACGTCTTGTATCTTGATTGCATGGTTGCTTGAGAGGGGATACCTTTGACCACTTCCTCCCTGAGTTCGATAAACCTTGGGTGATCCACTTAAGGGAAAACTTGCTGCACTTGGAGGCCCAAAAACTGTCTACAAGAATAGAAGTGCGTAGACATCAAGCTATTTTCTGGCGCCGTTGCCGGGGAGATAAGGTAAAAGGTACTCACATCCTCCGGTGTGAGTGCTCGAAGTTATTTCCTTTAAATTCTGCAATTTTGTCTTTTTGTTTCTTGTTTTCACTAGTTAGGCTTAATGGAAAACAACAAAAAAATTAGATAGCTTTATAGTATTTATCTTGAGTTAGGACATGAAGTGTTTGAAGAGAAAATTTAAAAACCTATGGAACTTTATTTGCATGCTAATAGCAATGTTATTAGTATGAATTCTTTGGACACCATTATTGCTAATGCTATGGAAAAGTCTAAGCTTGAGGAAGCTAGTCTTTATGAAAATGATCTTTTTAGTTCCCAGCTTTGGAAGATATCTATTCTATTGCTTATGATGATACAAAACCTCCAATATATGATGATTGCAATGATGAATATGATATTTTCAGTCCATCTACTATTGAGGAGGAAAGTAATTATGATTACAATATGCCTCCTTATTTGATGATTATGGTGATGAGAATAATAATGATAGCTATTTTGTTGAATGTGCTCCCACTATAACTAATAAGAATGACTATGTTTATGTGGGGAGTATTAATTCTTTTAAGCATGTGGCTCATGATAAGAATGTTTTATGTGATAGTTATATTGTTAATTTTCTTTATGATGCTATTGAAAGTTATTATGAGAGAGGGAAACATGGTTTTATGTATCTCAACAATATTAAGTTTCCCCTCTTTATGTTGAAATTTTTAAAGTTGCACTTGTTTTGCTTTCCTATGCTTGTTGCTTTGTGCTTTCATGACTTGTTTCTTTACAAGATTCCTATGCATAGGAAGTGGGTTAGACTTAAATGTGCTTTGAATTTGCTTCTTGATGCTCTATTTTACTTCAATTCATATTTCTTATGTGAGCATCTTCTCAAACTATCACGCCTAACTTAAAGGCGTTAAAGAAAAGTACTTATTGAGAGATAACCCAAAAGTTTTAGTTGAGCCTTGGAAGTTATTGATTCAGTAATAACCTCTCCTTATCATTTTTGTGTGGTTTTTGTGCCAAGAGTAAGCTCTAATGAGAGAGAAGTAATGATTGGGAAAGTTGCTGTCCCGAAACAGATTTCTGTGCTTCACTGTAAAAATTCATGTAAAATCTATGTACGTCCTTTTCAGGCGTGAATTTTTGTGCTTCTGCCCCAGGTTGTTATATAACTTTCGTTGGTTCAACACTTTTCGATTTGAGCGACATAAGGTCTTCAAAAAAATTCGTCTTTACTTGCTGGTCTGTTTTGACAGATTTCTGCCATTTTCTGCATTTGCTTCTTGTTGGTTCCTTTTTGAGTTCTTTTGGGGAATTGAGCTTTTTGAGTGAAGTGATACAGTATATAGTGTTTTAATGGAAGTTTTATTGTTGTTAGAACTGAACCTAAAAGACCTATTATCTTGATTGCACTAATGTTGCTAATAAAGATTCTGTGAAGTTATGTATGAAGGAAAAATTTCAGGTGTATAGAAGGAATGAGTAATGAGATGAAGGATGGACTAAACCTCAAGCTTGGGGATGCCACGCATGTCACCCCAAGAAATATCCAAGAAGTACAAGCGTCAAAGCTTGGGGATGCCCAAGGCATCCCCTTCTTCATCAATAAAAATCCTAGGTTTCTTCCAAACACTTCATTTTTATTATTTCATGCAAAGTTGTGTTGTTCTTGGAGCGTATTTGTTTTTGCTTTTGGTTTTTGTTTGCTTAGTCTGCTTGAATAAATTGGTTGGACCCCCTCTTTCATACATTGGTTTTCAAATAGTTTGGTTTGGTTTGGAAAAGAGTAGGAAAGCTCATGCTTAAGTGGTAAAGAGAGCTTGTTTTTGACCGTGGCCTATGCTTTGTCATGCCATGCTTGATATTGTTTTGGCTTTATGCTTAGTATTCTTTGCTGTAGCATGACTTGTTATAAACAATTGAGATTGCTTAATGTGCCTTGGATGAATCATGTGTTGTTTTAGCATATTAAAGCATAATGTAGTGGTATTCTCCTTTGATGCTTTATTTGGGTTGACTTGGCGCATGCTCACACCATGTTATGACTATCTCAAGTCACCATAAGCCTTTATGATCCTTTAGTTTTCAACTTGTAGTATCACTTTATGCTTTGATCAATGATGTTTTGTCGCTCTGCATGATTATGGCCATTATTGCTCTCTTAGTTTGTCGCTCCTAGTCTTTTGCTAGCCTCCACAACCAAGTATGAGTTCCACTCATGCATCCAACTCCTTAAACAAAGTTATTCCAAAGAGTCCACCATACCTACCTACTAGCATATGCTTCCAAGTATATTCATGTTTTTGTTTACCTTCCAAATTAAACTTGTTATGAGAAAACTAGTGATTAAAGCTCTCACGAACTTGATGGCACACTTTACTTTTTGCATTTAATAAACCTGAACCATTGGGTCCTTCTTTGTTGCCTATATGCTTGCGCTTTATAAGTTGAAATTAGCAGAACCATGTATCATGGGGAACGCTTTCAACATTGCACCTGTACTTTGTACCCCGTTGATATCATGTTCTTTTGCTTATGGATCCCGGCGGTGTGAAATAAAAGTGGAACTTTTAAGATCATGGATTTTGTATGTGTGTTAGAGAAACGCCTAGGACGCTAGCCTAAGCCATGCCTAATCATGGTGGAAACTTGCAGCATCACCATAATGAGCACTCTATGAAGCATCCTCAATAAAAACCTATGCAAATAGCAAATAAAAAGATCGCTGAGATGCTCATTGTCTGCTTGCCTTGTCATTTTGATTATGGGATAGCTCCTGTATCATGTGCAAGGGGTACCCCGTTGGCGGTTCTCTATGATACATATGTACTTACAATCACAAGAGCTTACTTGTGACTAAAGTTGAGTAGCATGAGGTTCGGTCTTCGTAAGTAAGGGGCATGAGATTTCGGCTTATAACTTGTCAAGCATATCCTCTTAGTTGTGTCACTTTAACCTTAATCACCTCAAGATGCTTATGATAGGGGCAATGAGAGCTGAAGCTAATAAGTACCATAATTTTTGGAAGCTCTTTATGAAACTTGAATCTCTACTTCCTTCTATGAAGGCCTTTCTTTTACCATTATATTGAGTCTCCACCTTCTACCTTTATGCACCTAGTTTGAGAGCATAGTGGCCATTCTTAGTTCTATGTGCATTGTCCCAAGACTAGTTGATTGATGCATAACTTGATATTGCTTGTTTTAAACTATTTGTATCTAGTCACTCTTATGAACTTTGAAGGTGTCCTATGCATTTATGGTTGCTACTCTATGAGAGACAAGCTGAATGCCAGTATGCTATGTTTTCTTTATGTGAAACAAACAAACGTCTTGCAAAGCATTGTTATTCATGAATCTTTTGTTTGTGTCTTTTCATGTGGCAACATAGTTGCTTTGCCTTTTTGTTAGAACTATATCTTTCATGCTATGTTGAAGTACTATGATCCCAGCTATCAATGTTTTACAAATACTTTGATCAAGTTTATGATGGTGCATGTCACCTAAAAAAATATTCTTTCTTTTTATCACTTACCTACTCGAGGACGAGCAGGAGTTAAGCTTGGGGATGTTGATATGTTACAAACCTATCTCTAATCTTTGATGTTCCATGCTTTGTATCTACTTTCTTATGTTTTGTCCACACTTTGGAGTACTTTTTATAAACTTTCTGGGACTAACCTATTAACAAGATGCCACAGTGCCAGTTGCCTGTTTTCTGCTATTTTTGGTTCCAGGAATGTCAGAAAATGAATATTCTCGGAATTGGACCGGACAAAAACCAAAGTCGATATTTTACCGGAAGACTCACGGAGCCAGAAGACGAGACGGAGAGGGGCAATAGGGCGGCCACACCATGTGGTGGCGCGGGCTAGCCCTGGCCGCGCCACCAGGTGATGTGGGCCCCTGGCCGACCACCGACCTTGCCTGTTCGCCTATAAGATGCCTCCCGATGCAATAACCCTAGATCGAACAGCCTCCAGCCACGAAAAGTTCCGCAGCGCCACTGCCACCGAAGGGGAGATTCGGGGGACAGAAAGTCTCTATTCTGGCACCCTGCTAGGACGGGGAAGTGCCCTCGGAGCGATCTCCATCGATCTCCACCGCCATCTCCATCACCGTTGCTGATTCCCATGATGATGAGGGAGTAGTTCTCTCTCAAGGCTAAGGGTTCTACCGGTAGCTATGTGTTCATCTCTCTCTATGCATGATCATATTGTGATCATGAGCTTTGTAATCAAGTATATCTACCTTGGTACTCAAGTGCTTTAATAGATCTCTCCTCTCCCCATGTGTGTGAAAGTGACAGCGTGCACACCATGGTGGCACTTAGGCTAGAGATTACAAATACTTGTTATGAGTTATATTTATATGAGAGTGTTCACTAGTGAAAGTATGATCCCTAGGCCTTGTTTCTAAGCATTGATACACCGTTTGCAATTAGATTTGTTACATGTTTGCTTGCTTCCATCTTTATTTCAGTTTGCCTTTAGTCTCTCACACGCCAGCAAGCTTTTCTGGCACCGTTACCACTTATAATTATCCATACCACTTGTATTTCACTATCTCTTCGCCGAACTAGTGCACCTATACACCTGACAAGTGTATTGGGTGTGTTGGGGACACAAGAGACTTCTTGTATCTTGATTGCAGGGTTGCTTGAGAGGGGATACCTTTGACCACTTCCTCCCTTAGTTCGATAAACCTTGGGTGATCCACTTAAGGGAAAACTTGCTGCTGTTCTACAAACCTCTGCATTTGGAGGCCCAACAACTGTCTACAAGAATAGAAGTGCGTAGACATCACCCGTTGCTCTCCTTCTTCATCTTCCTCTTGCTCAGGCTGGAGTTCAGCCATGATCTCCATCACTTGATCCTTGGTGAGGATCCAAGTGTCCTTCTCCACAATTGATAAGGCTTGTGGACAGGGCAACAAAACCTGCTCACCCTATGCATCACCAAGCCAACCAAACTGATATGCTCGGAGCCTCTTGTTAGCTTGGTAAACACCAAGGAAGCCACAAGCAGTTAAATACTGGACGTCCATAAGTTTGGAGCCGTCAACTGGTTGCATAATAGGTAATGTAATATTTAATGCATGGGCAAGGTGGGTTACCAATCCACCAATGCGAATGTCACCTCTCGTCTTGTTGCTCTGGTGACGAAAATGCTGGATGAGTAGAGCTGCGGGATTAGGGCTTTGCGGTGCATCAGGGAAGAGTGCCTTGGTGATCATTGCCATGTACGCATTGGCCATGGAACCGGTATCCCCTCTTCCTAGTAGTGTGGTTGTGAGGAACAAAGCGTAGTAGCGAATTGTTGGGTTCTGAATGGTGGACATCTTCTTCTGGTAGAATTCGCCACCACCATTAACAGAAATAACCTCCCAAGTTTCTCCACTTGTGACGCTATAGAGGTTAGTAACAGTTGACTCCCCAACGTGAGGGAATCCGAAAGCATCACAAAATTGTTCAACAGTTATTTCATAGTGCTACCGGTTCATGGTGAATCTTACCGTGCACGCATTACCTTTCTCCCTGTGGTCATCGTAGAAGGAGGCAAGGAACTCATGGGTGAGCTTGGCGTAGGTGTTGTGGCTTGCGTAGCCGATCAGTGTTAGCCTTGCCTTATCAAACATGAGGTCGAAGTCCGCCCTCAACCCTGTCGCGGTGAGAAAACCATGATCGGCCCAACGTGTGGGCAACACCCTCCTTGATGAAACTATGGCCAACTTTGGGTTGACCTTGGTCCTCTGCCCTGAGCTCTCGCCACATTGGCGCTTGCTCTTGCGAAAAATACTACCGATTTTGTTCATCTTGATGCACAATCTGTTGATTCCCCCACTCAAACGAATGAAATCCGCGAAGAATCAAGAGTTCTAGGTGGATTTTGATAGGTTTGGAGAGAGAGAGAGTATGAGAAAAAAAGCGAGGAAGGAGAAGAAACCTAGCTGCCCCGGTGCGATTTTGAGGTTGCGCCGAACTATACGACCGGAACTATACGGGCGGGATATGTAGTTCCCGCCATATAGTTGTGGCGCCGCTGCCAACTAGGGTTTCTTTATGCAGAACACAGCTATACGTACACAACTATACGGCCGAATCATAATGATCCCACTGTATAGTTGGTCATTAAACCGTCTGTATCCTCGAGATACATTTTCTAAAACAGGCATCGATATCTATATGACCGGACCTATACGGCCAGGATTTTTATTCCCGCCATATAGTTGGTCGTTAAACCATCAGTACCTTTGAGAAGAAATTATACAAAGGCATCGATATCTATACGACCGGAATTTTTATTTCCGCTGTATAGTTGGTCGTTAAATTCTCTGTTCCTTCGATAGAAAATTTGTTGATGGCAAGGATATCTATACGGCCAAACTATACGGTCGGAATTTTTATTCCCGTCGTATAGTTGGTCGTTAAACCATCAGTAGTCATCAAAAAAATTCTATTTCTTCGAGAATACCTTCTTACCCCAAAACTCAGCGAAATACCTTATTTTTGATAGAAAATGATAGCAGAAACCGTCGACCAACATTAGCATATAAAGAGCAGAATTTTGCACAACCTAATTTGTTCTCCTCAACTGGGGATTTACTTTTTAGTCTGGACTAAATGATGAAGCTAGTCTTGGTAGATAAAACTCAAACTTTTATTTTTATAATTATTCTACACTTGTTCCATCGATATTTCTACTACTTTTTGATAGCTATATCTTTACGGGCGTGCTTCCGAAAGAATGTCTATGAAAAAGTTGTAGGAATGCGATGAACATTTTATTCTTTATTTTATTTTATTGATGTGATGGGTTGACTCCCATTAAGCATTTTATTAAGAATGGTTGAATAATTCAACCCCTTCTCTGTTCTTGAATTCTTACCTTGGGTTGCCCCTTATCAAAGGCACTTACCACATGAACTCGTTTTGCCAGTGGAATATATCTTTCTCCTGCTTCTAGCTTCATTGGAAAATACGAGATGATTTTAGCATCATAGACATTGAAGATTATTTTTCCCTTAGCACAATCAATCGATGCTCCTGCAGTACTAAGGAAAGGGCTTCCAAGTATTATGGATAATTTTTCATCCTCTGGCATCTCAAGAATAATAAAATCTGTGGGAATAACATGCTCATCTATTCTAAGTAGAACATCCTCAATCATACCAATGGGTTGTTTAGTGGACTTGTCAGCCATCTGTAAAGTGATAGTAGTAGGGGAATACTTCCCTAATCCCAACCTTTTATAGAGGGAGTTTGGCATGACACTAACTCCTGCACCTAAATCACACAAGACATTGTGAATATTAATTTTGCCAATTGAGCATGAAATAGTTGGTATTCCGGGATCTCCTTTTTAGATAATAGCTTCCCATTAGCAGGATAACTAGTCACCATGGCAACAGTTTCAGTTATTTCATTCTTTCTACTAAGAATATCACGGAGGAGTTTAGAATAAGTGGGAACTTTTATTGCATCCGCAAATGGAATTTCTAGGCAAAGATCACCAAGTACCTTTCTGAAAGAATCATAGATTACCTGATCCGGTGCTTTGTTTTTTTTGATCTAGATAAGGAAGCTTTTGCTCACCTTTCTTATTCTTGTCTTTTACCTTTTGTGGGGGGTCAGGCTCTTTTGTTGCTTTCTTTTGTTGTTGCTTATCGCTTTTCTTCTTTTCTACTACAACAACTTCATCTCCATTGCTTGTCTCTTTTTCTTCTCTTGGATCAACTGTCTCTGCATCAGAGTCATAACTATCATCCTGTGCATCATTTTGGTCCTCCTTGGTTTGATCTTGTGTTTCTCAAGCAGTTTCATCTTGAGGATCCACCAGTGTATCATCTTCTTGGATTGCTTTGAGCAAAGCTTTCTCCTTTCGCTCTTTTTCAGCTTCATATTCTGGTGGTCATAATGGTCCTGTAACAACTGCACCTCTTCTTGTAACAACATTAGTAGAAACAGGAATATCTATATCTTCTCGAAGAAAAAATTGATAACTAGATGCTATTTGTTCACACTGGGTTTCAATCATACTAAGATACTTGTAAAATAATTTTATTTCTTGGCCAATCACATCATAATTTTCCGTGAGTTCCGCCAAAATCTTTTTATGTTTTCGAAAGTGCTTATGCAGGTTATTATGAGATTTTGCTTGTCGATGTTTTAATTCTTGAAAAACTTTCCTAGTTTCATCTTCTTCAGTAAAAACTTATAACAAGTGTACTTTGTTTTCCTTAACAAGTTCAGAAGGTATACCTTTTTCTTTCATTGTTTTGCGTACTTTAGGTATAAGATCATGAGTTATTCGTAGTATCCCTTTTTCCAGCTTAGTACCGAAATCAGGATTATACAAAGAATCATTCTTAGCTCTAATAGACATCAATTCCAAACATTCTTTAATAGTTAAAGTATTTATCGATCCTCCTGCTGAGAAGTCAAGCAGCTCTCTACATTGAGTATTAAGACCGTGGTAAAATAAATGGCAAATAGTTTATTCAGAATACCATGATTAGGAACACTATTGATCATTCCAAAGAATCTATCCCAGGCTTGTGGGTAGTTTTCTCCCACGTTCTGACTAAAGTTGCATATATTCTTTCTAATTTCAGTTACCTTTTTAAAAGGATTAAACCTGTTTATGAATTTAACAATGCAGATTTCCCAACATTTAATGTAATGGGGAGGGAGAAAATATAACCAGTCTAGAGCCTTACCTTTAAGAGACCAACAAAATAATTTTAGACGAGAGAAGTCTCTTGGCAAAACTTTTGGTCCAACTGATGTAATCACATCGTCGAACTCTCTAAGATGCCTTCCTGGGTCTTCATCTTCCCTTCCACTGAAAGCATTTTCCTGCAAAATTTTAATAATTCCACCATCAAATCGATATTCTCTAACTCTAGGATTAGGAATTCTATTGGTTGTTTAAGAAATTCAGAACTTGGAGCACTATATTCTCTTAGAGTTTTCTCAGGTTTCTTGGGAGTTGTCCTGTAAATAGACATGATTTCCATAATATCACTCAGGTTTTCAACTTCAACTTTATTCGATCTTAAAAGTTTTTCAACAATTTCCTCGCGCCTTTGAGCAGGCACGTGCTCAATATAATCTGGTAAATAGGTCCTACCAGAGCGTGTAGACCCTTTGTCTCCTAGGGAGAACATGTTGTAGTAGTAACACCTCAAATGTCAAGATATAAACTCTTAGCGCTTAGCTCCCCGACAACGGTGCCCGAAAATAGCTTGATGTCTGCAAGTGCACAGATCATTTGTAGCTAGTTTTGAAGTATAGATATCGATATCACAGGGAGCCCAAAGGTAAGTATTTATGAGTGAAGTATCTGTCACACCCAAAGCTATCATAGGTCTTCGAGTGAATTGATTGCAAGTGTTGAAATGAGAATGGAATTTGGATTACACTGGTGTATTTAAATAAAACTAAAATGTAAACTTCAAAAATAAAAAGCATAAAGTGAAGAACGATTTGGTTGTTTGTTGTTTTCCACAGATGACAAAGAAGGCGTAGGAAGATACAGTTCACGGTGATAGTGACTGTGCCAGGTGGACGAATGATGACTGTAACAATTGTAATCTTATAAGTATATGTGTAGGCGAGCAACCCATAATTAGCCGGAACTCCTCTTGGTAGATTTCGTCCCAACTTCAATAGTCCTACTAGTCTGTTACCAAAACCATGGTCAGACACTAGATGATTAAGATCCTTCAGGTTGCTTAGCAATTAAGCTCCTTGGATCATACTAATGCAATAAGCACGGTGGTTCCTCGTTATCCTTGAGTCTACTAGTTTCCCATTGATATCCCAGTGTCACTCGGGAGTCGCTGGTCTGCTAGTAAACAAGATCATATCCATGTAGAACAAAGCATCATGTTGTCTGGGCCCTTAATTGGACAACAAGCATTAGGCATCCCACAAATAGTCAAGCACACATAATATAGTAATTAAAATCGATCACAAACTAATGGAAAATATATGGAGGCACATTACATATCACTAATTCCTTACATCTCCCATGCCCAAGGAACTTACTCACACATGAGAGAAGAAAGCATCATTGATATAATTAAATAAAGGGAGTTCTTCTCGATATTACCATGGAGATCCACAATAAGAATAGAAAAGTAATCCAACACAATTCAAGATAGGAAGAAACAATCTCAAACCCTAGTATTACAAGGTGAAGATCTCTCTCTCTCTCTCTCAAGTACAAGTAATGGCTATGGGGGTGTGTTGGCTAGGAGGTCGAAGATCGTAGAGCGAGATGAAGGACATCTTCCCCTTCCTCTCTGGATCTCCTCTTTCTCCTTTCTGGACGGGATGGCAGCTGCTGTGTTATGATTTCGTCCTTGGCCTCTTCACGGAATTTGTCCCTTTTGACAAGACTGAGACGATGGCAGCTATACGGCGGGAACTTATATGGCCAGAAAAATGTTCTCGCCATATAGTTGCTCATCAAAGCCTCTATATGCCTCCCTCGATTGCTTCCAAAGAGAGACTTTCTTGTTTTCGCCTGAATATTGTGTTTCTCTGGTTAAAACCTTCTGTTGACGTACCGAACCTGAAACACACATTAAAAACCAAGTTTTCTTCGCTACCGAAGTATTAGCGTTAGCTAAAGCTAGAAAACGATCAAATCCGGGGGAAAACCATCAATGAAAACCATCAAAAATGTGTCGAATCTCACAGCTATCAGGCACCTCCTGAGCCATTGGTGGCACCTCCGGATAAGGCGACGATACCTTCTGAGCCATCAGCGGATCCCTAAGGACACTGTGGATGAAGCTACCTGACATGGGTATACCCTACAGGTACTCGAGCTTGGTATATACGGCCTGAATACAACGGAAGCCCATGGTGTCACCAAGGCCCAAATGGAGAACTCGAGTAACCTACGGACTCTCAATTGCTTACGAAATAAGAAGAAGCTAAAGATAGAAAGTTTAAAGGGAAACCCTAACCTGTAACCGACTCGACCTGCTACCCGAGACCTAGCCTATCTATATAAAGGCTAGGAGGGGGCGGCGAGGAGTACACACGCAACCCTAGTTTCCACAACCCTCGCCAGATTGCATCTGCGCACCATTGTAATCTTTGATTTCTTTGTTAATTCCACGAGCAGACAAGCAGGAGTAGGGACCTCTACGAGGCCTGAACCTGGTCCCCCTGTGTGCTTGTTTGCTAGCCGATTGATGCTTCCAGCGCTCCCTCCTTCTCCAAAACCCATGTCCATAACAATGGGCATTGATGAGTTAAATCCTCGTCAATTGGCGCCGTCTGTGGGAACTGGGAGTGCTGATGTTGCGGATTCTTCGGCCCCATCAACTGCGATCTACAACTCCGCAACAGCGGAGATTCTCTAGCTCTTCGGTGCGTTCGACTTCACCATCCACACGCCGGCCACTCGCCTGGCTTTCGAATCCGTGGGTGATGGAATTAGCCTGGCAATCGGGAGCTTCCGCTTCCAAGTTGGTCAGATGGGCATGTTTCGCATGCCTGACCAGCCGACGACACCATCGATTGCTCCAGCATCGTGGTTCCCTCCGCCGATTGGCACCCTCAGTGAGCTCAATGCCTCGACAACAGTCGAGAATACGGATAGAGACAGAAGTCGCGAATCCGATCTGGGTGATCTAGCAACTGAAGATGGAGCCTACGGTTCCGGATCTGAAAGTTGTGGGAGCAACATCTTCCCCAACCACTTCATGTGCGCCGTCATCAACGCGGGCGACTCCTCTGCCAATCGAGACAACACGAGCAATAGTGGCAATAGAACTGACCCGCCAAACGGTGGCATACCTAATGGCGAACCACCCAACAGCGGCCCCAATAACGGTGGCCCCGTCAACAGCGGAGGGGCAACTGAACTCCCCACCATGGTGAATGAGCAAACTAGCGAACGCGTCGTGATTAGGCTCAACGATCTCGAGTGGGCCCGCTGCTGAGAAGCTCTACGAGGCCACTCTCTGCCCTTCGGCTCCCCACAAGAACTGTTGATGGGCTACCATTGGCTCCTGAAAGAGGAATACAAACACCAACTACAAACAATCGCGCAACTCGAGGCGTGTAAAAAGGCAGTAGACAAGTCGAGCCTCCGATGAGCTGGGCTCTCCTCCCACGGAGGATCCTCCTCCAAGTGCAACGAGTACATCACTAACAAGAGGCGATCTCGACTGGCCCACCTCACCGAACAAGAGCGTGTAGAAGCCGCAAAGGTCCTCGACTTCAGCTCCATGACGGTGGATACGCGTGGCAACGTGCTTCCAAAAACGCCGCAAGCTGCGGTAACGGCGGCCACCATGTACCTGCTCAACAACCACCCGCCAGCTAGAGATCCTCGAGCTACGATGCACCAATCTACGATTGCAGGCTTGGGGTTAATCGAGGCCGCTCTCGACAAAGAGCCGACACCGGAGCCGAAGAAAGTCAAGGCTCTGGCAAAACACTATTCCTCGCCCTCATCTAGCGACGACAGTCACGATCTGTCTCGATGCCGCCGCTCACGACGACATGACCACGACTATGACGCGCGTGATGACATCACACAGCGCAAGATTGACAAGTCAAGGGCACGACGTGCCCGATCGACTGACTCAGAAGACGAAGATGTGGAGCTTTGTGGCGCTAGATGCTTTAGCAGGGCCTTCAGGCAAAAGCGAATGCCCAAGGGGTTTAAGCTCCCATCAGAGAAACCAAAGTTTGATGGTCTGCAGGACCCGAAAATCTGGTTAGAGGACCATACCTCCTCCGTCAGGCTCCACGACGAGAGTCGAAGCACGGCCATGCAATGCCTGTAGCTACAGCTACAAGGCGCCGCCTGGGCATGGCTCAACAACCTCCCACGTGGATCCATTCGCAGTTGGGAAGAGCTGGTCTACAGCTTTGTGTGCAACTTCAAGGGCACCTACAAAAGGCCCGCATCAATCGAAGAACTGAGGTGCTGCCAGCAAAGGTCGGGCGAATCGCTACACTCGTACATCCAGAGGTGGTCCATCATCAAGAACTCCATAGAAAATATCTCGGAGGATCACGCAGTCGACGCATTCAACGACGGCGTTCGCCGCATAGAGCTCAGGGAGGAGCTGGGCCGCTCGAATCCCAAAACCATTGACCACTTGATGGAAATCGCGAATCGGTGGGCAGATGAAGAAGATTCGGTGAAAAATCGCGTTCACTCCGATGACGAAGCAGAACTCGAGCGCAGACGCGATCGTCGAGACAAACATCGAATGCGCATCTACGATGACCGCGACAACGTCAACATGGTCGCAGCTGGCTAAGCTGACAGACGTGACGACAACCGCAACAACGGCTATCGCAGCGGTGGACACCGTGACTCTGGGAAAACCACGCAAATATGGCAGCGCCGCACTCGTGACGAGGCACCCGCAACATCCATTAAGGATAAGCTGTCCGAGCCATGCACGGTGCACTTCTACATCGACAAGCATGACGGCAAAAATAAATCCAGCCACCTCCTCAAAGACTGTCGCGAGTTCCTCAAACTTCATTAGGGTCTAGCTCGGATGAATCGCGATGCAATCAACAGGGGCTATGGAGCCGCCCCAGGAGCTGTGGCACATGGAGCTCCTCCACCACCACCCGGACCACCGCAAAACGCACCTGCGCCTGATCAGCACCACGGAGGCGAGCCGTACCCACGGGCCATGGGTACCATGATGATCCAAAAGGGTCGCCCCTCTAATCGGGTGCAAAAGGCCATCACTCGCCAAGTGAATCTGGCGACAAACTCACCACCATCCACCACTGAGTACCTCAGTTGAAGCGACTCCTGCATCACCTTCGACAAGCGCGACCATCCGTGCCAAGTACCTCATCCAGGCCATTGTCCCCTCGTACTCGAGGCACAAATTGGAGGCTTCGACATGAGCTGCGTCTTCATGGACGGCGGAAGCGGCATGAACCTTATGTTAGCGAGTACCTTGCGAGCAATGAGGATCCCTCTGACCCGCCTAGAGGCCTCGGACACAACATTCCACGGCATCGTCCTAGGCAAGGGCGTATATCCCCTTGGCAAAATCAACCTCGACGTCTTCTTCAGCACGCCGAAAAACTTTCGACGCGAGCGCATCGACTTCGAAGTCGTCGACTGGCCCTCACAGTACCACTGCATCCTCGAACGTGTCGCATTCGCTAGGTTCATGGCAGTGCCACACTACGCCTATCTGCAGATGAAAATGCCAGGCCCTAACGGCGTCATCACAATCAACGGGAGCTTCGAGAGGTCTGACAGTTGCGGTAGGGAATTCAACAGAATTTCCCAGTCCTTCAGCATGCAGGAGGAACTCACGAGACTGAAGGAGTCGACAGACAACAGTCTGCGTCCCCTGAGCCGGCGAAGTTCACCCGACCTGTCCTTCGACTCATCGGTGCACACAAAGAAAGTTTAGGTCCACCATCGGACCCCGCCAAGACGGCCCTCATCGCCAATAACTTGAGTCCCGCATAGGAACTTGTGCTCGTCGAATTCCTCCGTGAGCACTAGGAAATCTTCGCTTGGTGTCCAGTGGACATGCCAGGAGTTCCCAGGGAATTCGCTGAGCACGCACTCAATGTCAACCCAGACGCAAGGCCAGTCAAAGAAACAATTCGGTGACTGTCTGAGCCAAGAGCAAAAGCAGTGGGAATGGAGATCAATAGACTCCTCGACGCCAAATTCATACGTGGGATCAAGGAAAACACTTGGCTTTCCAACACGGTGCTAGTACCAAAAAAGGACACGAATATCCTACGGATGTGCGTGGATTTCACCTCTCTGAATAAGCACTGCCCGAAGGACCACTTCGCGCTGCCACGAATCGACCAGATCATCGACTCCACCGCGGGATGTGAGCGCCTCTGCTTCCTCGATGCCTACTCAGGCTACAATCAGATTCGAATGAAGGAGGAGGATCAAGAGAAAACGGCGTTTACAACGCCTTTTGGTGTGTTCTGCTATAACACAATGCCCTTTGGGCTAAAAAAACGCAGGAGCCACCTACCAGCGGTGCATGCAGGCTTGCCTCAAGAACCAACTTGGTCGCAACATCCAAATCTATGTTGACGACATCGTAATCAAGACCAAAAAGGAAGCTTCACTAATCGACAATTTACACGAAACCTTCGCCAACCTCGACCGCTACCGGATCAATCTCAATCCGGACAAGTGCGCCTTCGGCGTACCATCTAGGCAACTACTCGGGTATCTCATCTCCGCGGAGGGATCGAGGCGAACCCGAAGAAAATAAAATCCATACTGGCCATGGAGAAGCCGAAGAACATAAGAGGTGTCCAGCAGCTGGCTGGACGAATCGCGTCGCTCAGCTGATTCATCAGTCGAATGGGCAAAAAGGCACTGCCCTTCTACCAACTTCTCCGCAAAGCTGACAAGTTCGAGTGGACCAACGAGGCACAGGAAGCATTCGAAGACCTCAAGAGCCTACTGTCCACCTCGCTAGTACTGGTGACCCCACGCGAAAGGGAACCACTGTTGCTATACATCTCCGCCACCAACCAGGTGGTCAACATAGTGCTCGTGGTAGAACGAGCCGAGGAAAACAAGGTCCACGGGGTACAGCGCCCAGTCTACTACCTCAGCGAGGTACTCACGCCAACGAAGCAGCTGTACCCGCACTACCAGAAGCTGGCGTATGGCATCTTCATTACAGCCTGGCGACTGCGCCACTACTTCCAAGAACACCCAGTCATGGTAGTCAACGATGCCCTGCTTGGGCATATCCTCAACAATCCCGACGCCATCGGACGAGTCGCGCTTTGGGGGATCGAACTGTCTCCACGAGACATTACATATGAAAAACGTGACGCAATCAAGTCGCAAGTTCTCCCTGACTTCCTCATGCACTGGATGGAGAACCAGCTCCCTGAAAAACCAGATATGTCCTACCTCTGGACAATGCACTTCGACGGATCCAAGCGAAAGGATGGAGCTGGCGTAGGTGTCATACTGACATCGCCCTAGGGAGACAAGTTGAAATATATTCTGCGAATGCAGTTCACCGCCTCCAACAATGAAGCTGAATACGAGGCCCTGCTACACGGGATGAGGATGGCAAAAGCCTGCGGCGCCAAGAGGCTCATAATATATGGTGACTCCAAGCTGGTCGTCAACCAGACAATGCACGAGTGCGACGCACTGAACGACAACATGATTGCCTACCGCGACCTCTACGACACAATCGAAGGGGACTTCGACAATTGCGAGCTTCAGCACATAGGCCGCAAAAGCAATGAAGATGCGGACGCACTCGCCAACATTGGCTCTACATGCGCCCCATCCCACCTGGGGTATTTCTCGAGCGCATTTGAGAATGCTCCATCAAGCCACAGGCCACAGAGAAGAAAAAAAGCGCAACAACAGACTCGGAGGCTGCGCTGCCCAATGAGACAATGGCACTCGACGACCTGGAGCTTGACACAGGACTCGAAGGACCGATGAGTGTCATGATGATCAAGCCATCTTGGACACAACCGTACATCACATACCTTCTCAGCAAGAGGCTACCAGACGATCCGACTGACGCACGACACACTACGCGGCGATCCAAGGCATTCACTGTTATCAACGGTGAATTATACAAGCGCAACATCACAGGAGTACTCCAACGATGCGTCTCCAACGCCGATGGAAGAGCTATTCTCCTCGACATCCATGAGGGGACCTGTAGGCACCACGCCGGCAGTCACGCCCTTGTCGCCAAAGCTCTACGGGCTGGATTCTACTGGCCTATAGCCATGCGTGACGCCAAGGACATCGTCCAAAAATGCAACGCTTGCCAACGATTCGCGGACAAGCCACACGCACCTGGCATGGAGCTCTGGCCAATTCCATTGGCCTGGCCCTTCGCGCAATGGGGACTTGACATGGTCGGCAAGCTCCCAAAGTCCTCATGAGGAGGCTACGTCTACTTCCTGGTCGCAGTCGATAAATTCACCAAGTGGATAGAGGCCATGCTAGTGACTAACCAGTCAGGATACAACGCAGTCAAATTCTTCGAGTCCATCGTCTATCGCTTCGGAGTACCACACAACATCATCACAGACAATGGGACGAACTTCACATCCAAGGAGTTCCATGAATTCTGTGAGAATATGGGAATCAACGTAAGCTATGCCTCCATTGCACATCCACAAACCAACGGTCAGGTCGAAAAAGCCAACGGGCTCGTCTGCGGCGACATCAAGAAACAACTCCTCAGGCCACTCAAACAAGCCGCAGGCTGCTGGCCAGACAAGCTGCAATCGGTACTCTGGAGCCTGCACACAACTCCAAACAGTGCCACGGGGTACACCCAATCTTCATGGTGCACGGTGCTGAAGCGGTGCTACTCGCAGAGGTACGGTATAAAGCACCACGAGTGGTCGCTTACAGCGAGCAGGAGTCAACTCTTGCACTCGAAGACTCCGTCGACCTCCTTGACAAGGCACGGGAAATCACCACGGAAAGATCAACGATCTACCAGTAGAACCTGCGCAACTACCACAGCAGAAGGCTACGCCCCAGGTCCTTCATCGAAGGAGACCTGGTCATGCGACTGAAACATCAAGGGCATCTCAAGCTCGAGTCCTCCTGGGAGGGACCATACGTGATTACAGAAGTAATCCCAGGTGGCGCCTATCGCCTTAAAGATTTCGAGATAGGAGTCGCGTACTCCAACCCCTGGAACGTCGCGCATCTACGGTGCTTCTACCCGTAGTCGTCTTTTATTTTTTACATTGCAAATAAGGCTACTCAGCCAAGGCTACTTAGCCACACATTGTACCCCATACTGTCCTACGAATAAATAAAGCTAAGTGCCCCAAAACTCTGTGTTCCTTTATTTTTGCAAATTATCCACTCGGGGGCTGCGCCACCCTATACACATCTGTTCTACGAACCAACGCGATATCCTGAGTAGCTGACGCACTAATCGAACCCTTGACAAACACCAACCTAGTTGCAACGCACCTGACAGGTTGGCAAGGTGCTGAGATAAACACAAGTCAGGCTAACGAAAAGGAATTGCATAAGTGCAGCGCACTCGCAAAACATACACGCTAACAAGCTCTTTATATACATCAATGTCAACCAATTATACATAGCATATATATATATGAACTTTACAACACTGGTGCAACTATGTGCAGGATACAAACTAAACTACTGTTGCAAGAAAGGAACGTTTGTCTGCTCCTCGAAGAAGTCGATGGTTTCCTCCGCTGGGCGATCCACCGCCTGGTAGTGAGGAACCATGTTCTAGGTCGAGCCTGCTGGAGGCACTGGCAGTCCGGCAGCAACCGCTGCAACATCCACATCAGGCCTGTGCAGTCACACTAGCGATAGAGCAGCCTTGGCACCAGCCACTAACTATTGTCGTACACACTCGCGGACTGCACTCAAGTCTTGAAATTTGGCAAGAAGGGCCAGCAGGCTCGACGGAACGACGTCCAGCAGGAACATCGTCTGATAGATATTCCTCAAGCACGATTGCGACTTCTTCAGGAAGTGAAGAACTCGCGAAGAACGATCTTGCAGGGTCGCAAGTGCGATTGCACGATCATGATCCACCTAGAAGTACCCACTCGCCTAAAGCTTCTCTTGAGTCAGATCATTCATGCGAATGGCAATCCTGTCCTTCTCATCTTGCGGATGGCGTGCACTGACAACTATACGAAGCAAAGGCAAAAGTATGAAGACAACGAACTACTGCGAGTGACTACAAGAAAAGATAAGGAAGAATAAAGCTAACACTTGAATTGGTTGCCCAGCTGCGTCACCTCCCCTAGCAGATATTGCTCTCGGGCGATGGCCTTCTCCGCCCTCGACTTCCATAGATCCGTGTTACCATGGAGCACAGGTAGTTCACGCTCCAACTGCTTCACGCGGTCAGGGAGTCGCGAGAGCAGAGACAGCTCATCCACCCTTGAGCGCGACTATGCCAAAGTATCATAAGTGGATGGCATATTCCGAGGTTCACTCGAAGGACCACTCGATGTGCCCTATCACAAGCCAAGCAAGAGATAATAAGAAGCTAAGGTGATGCATGGACAAAAGACTCGAGTGCATTCAAGCATAATAAAGTATCAAAAGATACACTCGCCAAAGGCATGTTCCAGATAAAAGAGACAAGCTATTAACTATTATAGACATGACTACTAAGGAGCAACTGGCTTCTTCGACTTAGACTTTGGTTTTGGGGGCCTCATCGAGTCTGTGGCAGTATCAGATGCCACAGACTTCCTGCCGGCCCCTGACGCCGCAGCCTTCGCCTCCTTCTTGGCTCGCTACAGTTCCTCAGAGTACTTCGCAACTGTGTTGATTAGCTGCGGCCCGTACTTGCCACAACAGCTGCGAAAGGAGCAAAGACTACCTGTTGGCCATCCGCGCTGACAGGCATTGCCTTGGAGACCGCAACAGGATCAACCTCAACTCGATGGGCTTGAACCATCGCGAGTGACATTGAAGCGCCAGCCGCACAGAGTGAGTTCTTGAAGCCTGCAGGAATGCCTCCAGCAAGGGACTCCACCAGATCATCTACATTTTTGATTAACTCAGCCTTGGGAGCTAGCTCCTCACGGAGGCGACTGAACACGCCCTTGGCCTTGGTTAGTGTCCCCTAAACGGTGGCACTGTGATCTTCGACTGTCGAGATGGCACCTGCCAGGGCATCATCACGACGGAGTGCCTGGGCGTCGAAGCTCAGACCGCTGGCATCTACACAAGAATCAACCATTGGCACAAAAGTCAGCACAACAACAAATTCGAAAGAAGGGACACGACGAAAATCTAGACAAGGGAATACCTGAGAGGGCCTTGGCAATCAAGAAAAGCTGTTCTTCGAACAACTTCTCCCTAGCTACGATGGAGGCGCGCAAATCCTCTTCCCATTTCCGCGATTCGTCATGTGCTGTGATTGCCTCATCGTGGCTTTTCACTGTCGCGGCGAGCGCCTTTTCGAGGGAAGCAGCGTCACGAAGGAGTGCATTATGCTCAGCTGTGAAACAAACAAAGATAGACCGCCAGTCGAATATATCACAAGGATGAAGAAGAAGAAGCAAAAAACACTCACTTTCAACCATGTGATGGCGATTGTCCAGCATTGCATGCTGGCGACCCATCGCAAGCACCTGCTCCGCCAAGCGAGCAGCTTCCTTCACAATAAGCTGCGACAGAAGAAACAACAAAGGATCAGCAGATGATAGGGATGATACATTCAACTGCAAAAATCAGACGAAGCAACATTACACGTACGTGATCTTCTAGTGACTCCAAAGTTGATTGATGTGCAGTCGTCCGGACAACCATCTGATGCTCCACATCGTGTGGAGAACTTGATGAATTGTGCCCAGAGTGGGCCGCCAATGGAGGAGAAGGAGTCCGCTCAGCCGCTTTCTTGGCCTTGGAGGTTGCGACTCCAGATTCTTTCAAAAATTGGACATCGCCAGAAGATGACAACGCTGACTGACTGTAGAACAAAACCAACATCAAGAGAATGCAACTCCAAAGAAGAACCAAAAAGAAGACTCGTATACTTACCAATCAAACTAGTCAAAATCGAAGGTTTGGTCCCCTGACTCCGACGATGACTCCTTCAGCAACCGCATCTTCTTGCGGGAGGACGGCGCCACAGCACTCACAGGAACGGCAAGTATCGGCGACTCTACACCAATAGCTGCGCCTTCTGGAGTCGAAGTAGATGATGCATCTGAATCCTCGCTGCCCAAATGCTTGCGAGTGTCCGGACTGCTAGACTCGGGGGCTTCCTCCTCCACATCAGATGGGACGGTCGACTCCGACTCGTCCTCTTCCAAGGCTTCACGAGGAATAACCCCCTCAGGAAGAGGGGGCATACAGGGTGACACCCTCCAATCCTGCATACGGGAAACAAGTCAGCACAAGTCAAGGAAAAGAAGCATTCGACAAACAAAGCTACTTCATAGCACAACCGTACCTTCGGAGGAGAATTAGTAGCATTGAATGGAGGTACGACTGGTTCACTAGGGAGCACATCCTTGGCGGTGTACTTGCAGTCGCACCCTCTTATCTACTTCACTCGCGGAAATGCCATCGGCAGATACACGAGTGACATCGTCCGCGCCAGCCCACTAGAACATAGGGTGGACTCTATCCTGCAGGGGCTGGACGCTACGGCGCAACCACGTGCGAATAAGGGCGCATCCTCCCTCTTCTTTACCCATGCGACCCTCGAGGTCGCAGACGCGCTCGTACAACACATCTGTCTCCATGGACTCGCCGGGCATCACTATGTTCTTCCAGGAGCGCCTCCTCTTGCGCGGCGTCGCAGGATCGAAAGGCACGAGTCCGAAGTGGTCTCCGTCAGCCTTCTGGTCGCGGATGTAGAACCACTTGTCCCTCCACCCTTGGAGGGATGCCATGAGTTTGATGTCGAAGTACGTGACAGAGGAGTCGATGTGGATACCGCAACCTCCTACATCATAGACTACGGAGCCAGACGCCGACTGGTGCTTCAGCTTGAAGAGACGTTTGAAGAGACCAAAGTGTGGCTCGATTCCGATTCAGCACTCGCAAAGTGTAATGTAGCATGCTACATGGAGGATGGTGTTGGGGGAAAACTGGTGTAGCTAGAGCCCATAGAAACAAAGAAGGCCCCTGAAGAAAGGATGCAGGGGCAGAGAGAGACCACGGATGATGAATGCTAGGAACATCACCCAGAAACCAGCAGGAGGACAAGGGGTTACCTCACCACCTGGGACTCGCGAGTTAGCGACCGCGGGGGACAGAACTCCGTCTTGGCGTAGGAGATAGAGCTTAGATGACTTGATCATGGAAGCGCGCCACGCACCATTGGTGACGCGAGTGCCCACACCCTTCTTCTTCCCGGTGATGGCGGTGCTGGTGCCCGCAATGGCGGAGCCACCCTTGCAGCGACAGTGGCGGCGGCGGATTCAGCCGCGGCACCTCCTTTCTTCTTCCCCATCTTGCGGTGGCGATGCGACCGGAGGAAGTAACTAGGGAATACGCGGAGCTGGTCCAGTGCCACAAGAAATATGAACTCTAGGAAGCAGAGGAGCAGCAGCAATGGCGACGAAGGCAAAGGCAGAGAAAAGACCATATGGGAAAAATTACCGTCGCAGCACTGCTACTTAACCCCCTGGAGGATGTAATCCAACAACCAGCAAAAACCCTATCAGATGCATGGCGTCCATCAAGATTGACACGTGGAGGACCCGAAGCGCGAACCGTCCCCCACTACCCCATTACGCATGGGAATCGAGGAGGCACAGTTAAAACAAAGGTTACGCATGCCCAGTCAAGTCAGAGTCAGAAAATGGGACCCACCGCTCGTCACGTCCCGTCAAACCCGCTCACGCGGGCAACCGAGATCATCACATCATCAACACTGATGTCATCCAAAATTGAGCATCAGAAGCCTTCGACTACATTAGTCATTGCTCGAGTCTTCGACTCCACCAAGCACTCGGGGGCTACTCCCATAGGGAGCGCTGGTCGCGCACCCTATGATTTTTACTTTTTCTCTTCTGCAGGAACATGGACATTCAAAGCATACCCAATCACTCAAATCCGTGAATCAATTATGGACATGGGTTACTCCCATAGGGAGTGCCAGAAATAAATTCGACTGAAACAAGCAAAGATAAGACGACAACAGTCGCAAAAGTTCTTTAGTCCTTGCCTGAGTCTTCGACTCAACCAGTCACTCGGGGGCTACTCCCATAGGGAGCGCTGGTCGCGCACCCTATGATTATTTGTACATCGTACTGTGTGTCAACAACATCCACCCTCGAAGCTTATGGCGACACCGCCTCATAATTTTTCCCTACAAAGAGATTGTGTCTCCTGGGTCACCCGAATCATCTCCGCGATGATAAATTTCGGATGTGGCGCTTGCAGCGTGAAGATAAGACCTGAATAAGGCCTGGCAACGCATTCCCTACACACTACCATAAATATATCCGTGCCTACAGGTACGATGAACACGCCTTGACGGACGCATCGAGTGCTCACGCCCATATACTGGAATTTGACTCCTGTAAGACCTCCATGTCTTGAATTGAATTACACCAGCACTTTTCCGAATTCGAGTCCAGGGACTCGAGTTCGAGTAGATTGCGTTGTTTTACCCTAAGGTAGTTTACTGATACCGATACATCGGTTAAATCAGGCACGCGCATCAACAATCCCTATGGCACAAACAGAGGAGTCAAAAATATACTCATTCATGCACTCGAAAGGCTTCATAGAGTCCCCAGTCGAATCTGTGATTCCACTGGACACTCGGGGGCTACTGACGTGGGTATACCCTACAGGTACTCGAGCTTGGTATATACGTCCTGAATACAGCGGAAGCCCATGGTGTCGCCAAGGCCCAAATGGAGAACTCGAGTAACCTACGGACTCTCGATTGCTTGCGGAACAAGAAGAAGCTAAAGATAGAAAGTTTAAAGGGAAACCTAACCTGTAACCGACTCGACCTGCTACCCGAGACCTAGCCTATCTATATAAAGGCTAGGAGGGGGTGGCGAGGAGGACACACGCAACCCTAGTTTCCACAACCCTCGCCAGATTGCATCTGCGCACCATTGTAATCTTCGATTTCTCTGTTAATTCCACGAGCAGACAAGCAGGAGTAGGGACCTCTACGAGGCCTGAACCTGGGTAAATCTTCGATTCCCCCTGTGTGCTTGTTTGCTAGCCGATTGATGCTTCCAGCGCTCCCTCCTTCTCCAAAACGCAAGTCCATAACAATGGGCATTGATGAGTTAAACCCTCGTCACTACCGTTGTTGGGGAACTGGTCCCAGTAGTTGGTGAAAATGATGGTGCTGGTGAACACCACCATCTCGCAGCCGCAGTGGAAGGCCTGGCCATAGAGGAGACGAGCGTCCCTGAAGTTGACGAACTTGACCATCAACGTCCCGTCCGGATTGTTGTCGAGGCTGTACATATGGTACTTGCGGCAAGCGTACCCGACGTCGAGAAAGGCGCACGCTATTTGCCATGGTGTTCTCCACGGGGAGAAAGCCCAAATGCATAGGGCATTGTACTCCTGTGCTACAATGTTGGGGTCTTTTCGCTCCGGTACGGCGGGTGGCAGCCGGAAGATTGCCATGGATGACATATGGGGATGGAGATGGTTGCTGGAAGCGGCAAATTGGAGATGGTTCGGTGCAGTGAAGCGGAGAGAATAAATAGGAAGGAGGTGATCCAAGATTAATGTGGCAGATTACTAAGCTGAGGGGACAATCAATGTCGCTGATGAAGCCGATGCATGTGGAAAATATCGATGACGAAGACTAGGGTAAGCGATGGGATGGAACGTGACTCTGCTTCCCACACTCGATAGCCCAGTCATAATTTGTGGTGCGACCAAGGCTACCGCGACCTCCCCTATCTGTGGGCCCTACGTGGATGACTGAGTTGATGGGTGAAAACAAATTGATAAAGTGCGATCTTTACTATGAAAATGTTTTGGTTATGATATAGGGGAGCTAATCTAGGGTTGCTCCTCGAGATAAGCAAAATTTAGGAGAAGATTTTTTAGGGAAGGCCGCTACATACACACATAGGTGAGAAAATGTAGGGGTGTTGCTGGACTTGCTCTAAATACCATCAACAGAATCTTCTAGATGCTGCTCTCAATAAAAAAATCTTCTAGATGCTATGATGGAAAATAAGATCGAACGGTTTGTAATGTTTGGGTTCGCGAGTCTTGATGCAACAGTCAAAGTTCAAAGTTATTCTCACACACTATAGTATGGGTATAATAGGTATGGGTATTGATCGACATCTATAAAGTATGGGTATATTTGGTTCTTGTATTTGTATCATGTAGAAGTCAATGTTGATTAGCTATACCTAATATACTTGAAATTTTTGTAACATGGTCTAGAGAAATGAGGGGGAAGATTCTAGAATGATGGAGAAGTGTGTTTTGAAGTTTGTGCATAGTGTCCATTTTGCTAAATACAATCAATAGTATGTTTTAGATGCTAGCATGGAAAAGAAGATCCAATGGCTAGCAATGTTGGGATTCACAAGTATTGATCCAATGCTCAATATTCAAAGTTATTCGTTGAGCGTTGGATCAAGACTCGCGAATCCTAACATTGCGAGCCATTGGATCTTCTTCTCCATTCCAACATCTAGAAGATCGATAGTATTAAGTGATAGTCTTTCTTATCTTATCTTATCTTATCTTATCTTACTACTATATAATGTACAAATAACATTAAATATTGACTATTAGATCAAAACTCGTGAATCCCAACATTGCCAGCCGTTGGATCTTCTTTCCATTTTTGCATCGAGAAGATACTATTGATAGTCTTTCTTTTCTCTTATCTTACCACTATCATATATAGTGTACGGATAACTTTGAATATTGACGGTTGAATCATGACCCGCGAACCCAACATTGCTGCTAGCTGTTGGATCCTCTTTGCCATTCCATCATCTAGAAGATACTATTGATAGTCTTTGTTATCTTATCTTACCACTATATAATGTACGCATAACTTTGAATATTGACTATTGGATCAAGACTCGCGAATCCCAAAATTTCTAGCCATTGGATCTTCTTTTCCATTCTACATATTTTGTTTGTCTTTATTACCTTATCTTACCACTATATAGTTTGTGAATAACTTTGAATATTGACTGTTGGATTGATCAAGATTCACGAATCCCAACATTAATAGCCATTGGTTCTTCTTTTCCATTCTAGTATCTTGAAGATACTATTGATAGTCTTTCTTATCATATATTACCACTATATAGTGTACGAATAACTTTGAATATTAACCGTCGGATCAAGACTCGGGAATCCCAACAGTTCTAGTTGTTGGATCTTCTTTTCCATTCTACCATCTAGAAGATTCTATTGATAGTCTTCAGCACAATGAATTCTATGCACAAACCTCAAAACACACTTCTCCATAATTCGAGAATATTCTCCCTCATTTCTCTAGACTATGTTACTAGAATTTCAAGTATCATATAGCTAATAATTGTTGACTTGTACATGATACAAAGTACAAGAACCAAATACACCCATACTTTATAGATGTCGATCAAATTTATTATTTTTTGAGAGTTTACCTATTATATAATCTTACTAGTACTATATAAAGTGTACCAATAACTTTGAACTTTGACCTTTGGATCAAGACTACCAAATCCCAACATTGCAAACCGTGGATCTTGTATCCACTCTAGAATGCATAGAGAAGACTTTACTCATAGTCTTTAGCGTATGAACAAATGATGTATGTGCTATGATGGAAAAGAAGATACAATAGTTTGTAATGTTTGGGTTCGTGAGTCTTGATCGAACGGTAAAGTTCAAAGTTATTCATACACTATATAGTAGTAAGACTATATAATAGGTAAAGCTCAAAAAATTATAAATTTGATCGACATATAAAAAGCGTGGGTATATTTGATTCTTGTATTTGTATCATGTAGAAGTCAATGATGATTAGCTATACCTAATATTACTTGAAATTTTTGGTAACACGATCTAGAGAAACAAGTGAGAAGATTCTAGTATGATGGATAAGCTAGTGTGTTTTGAGGTTTGTGCATAGTGTCCATTGTGATAAAGACTATAAACAATATATTTTAGATGCTACAATCGAAAAGAAGATCCAATAGCAGACAATGTTGGGATTCACAAGTCTTGATCCAATGCTCAATATTCGAAGTTATTCATTGAGCTTTGGATCAAGACTCGCGAATCCCAACATTGCCAGCCATTGGATCTTCTTTTCCATTCTAGCATCTAGAAGATTGACAGTATTGATAGTCTTTGTTATCTTATCTTACCACTATATAGTGTACGAATAACTTTCAATATTGACTGTTGGATCAAGACTCGTGAACCCTAACATTGACAACCATTGGATCTTCTTTTCCATTTAAGCATCGTGGAAGATACACTATTGATATATAGTCTTTGTTTTCTTATCTTACCACTATTATATATAGTGTATGGATAACTTTGAATATTAAACGTTGAAGCATGATCCGCGAATCCTAACATTGTTGCTAGCTGTTGGCTCCTCTTTTCCATTCCATCATCTAGAAGATACTGATACGTCGTAAACGTATCTATAATTTTTGATGTGCCATGCTTGTTTTATATCTATTTTCTTATGTTTTGTTCACACTTTGAGGTATTTTTATACATTTTCTAGAACTAACCTATTAACAAGATGCCACAATGCTAGTTGCCTGTATTCTGCTGTTTTTGGTTTCAAAAAAGCTAGTAAGGAAATATTCTCAGAATTGGATGGGACAAAAGCCAAAGTCAATATTTTACTCGAAGCAATACATAGTCCGAAAGGGAGACAAAGTGGCGCACCAGGGTGGCCACACCTGGTGGCGGCACGGCCGGGGGGGGGGGAGGGCACCAGGGGATGTGGGCCTCCGGAGTGATGCGTGAGTAGTTCACCCTTGGACTATGGGTCCATGTAGTAGCTAGATGGTTGGTTCTCCTATTTTGTGCTATCATGTTTAGATCTTGTGAGCGGCAATCGTATTGTTTACTTTACACACTTTGCTTAATGAAATTATCTATTGCTTGCAACTTAATACTGGAAGGGGTTCGGATGATAACCTGAAGGTGGATTATTAGTCATAGATGCAGTTGGATTACGGTTTATGTATAATGTTGTAATGCCCAATCAAATCTCATAGGAGTCAAGATTTCTAGTATATGCATTTTTATGCTTTCTAAAATCTGTCAATCGCCTCGCTGTAATTTGTTCACCCAGCATGTCATCTATCTTAAGGAGAAACACCTCTAGTGAACTATGGACCCCAGTCCATTCCTTTACCATTGATATACCATATTCTGTTTACCGTTTACTGTTTACTTTCTGCAAGCAATTACTATCTTCCACACTATACATTTAATCCTTTGTTTTCAGTAAAACCGGTGAGATTGACAACCTCACTTTAAGTTGGGGCAAAGTTCCATGGTTGTGTTGTGTAGGATTCCAAGTTGCTAGCAACACCTTGGAGTTGTTTCCTTGCTCCTACTGGTTCGATAACCTTGGTTTCATAACTAAGGGAAAACTTGCTGATGTGCTCATCATACCTTCCTCTTGGGGTTTCCAACGAGCTCGATATATTTTGAGCCATCAAGCCTTTTTTCTCGCGCCGTTGCCAGGAAGTTAAGGACAGCTTCAATCTCTTCCTCCTCGTCAATCAGTTTTCAGGGAGAGAGAAGATTCTTGCAAGGGGAGTCTCTCACAACCAATCTCTTTACTTTGTTTTTGTTTTTATTAGTTTCTTTACTTTATTTTGTTTGCTTCTTTTTGTCAAAAATACAAAAAAAATAGTTACTACTATAGTTGTTATTCTTGTTGGTCTATTATTGTCTTGCTTTATCATGCTTTCTATCAATGGTTCGTTTCTTTGAAACTAGATCTTATTGGCAAGGTGGATTCACGGAAGAATAAAAATATTATGAGGAACACCGCTTGTCACAAAAAGGGAAACACTTATGGGAACAAATTAATAAATTGTATACCATTGCTAGAAACATGTGCTCTACTTATAATGTTACTTATTGCTTTGATAAATCTTGTTGCTATAGGAGGTATAAAAACCTCCCTTTTCAATGTGAGTATAATGATAATGTTACCATATCTTCTTATGTTAAGGGAAATTATGACTTTTATGATGTGGAACAAATTGAAGAATTTATTGCTTGGAAGGGTGCATTCGAACTTGCTTATTTGCTTGAAAATACTTATGATGCACCTTATAAATATGAGGTTTATGATATACTTAAATTTTGCTTTGATAATTACAAGGAAGAAAATGGCTATATTCTTAAATATCGTAATAGATGCTCTCCACCAACAGAAGAGACTAATGCCTTGCAGTAGCCTATGTAAGAAGAAATTGCTAAAACTGGAAGCTCATTGAATGAAAAAGAGGAGGAGAGTGATGATCAAGGGGAGGAAGAATGGAGCAGCTACCCATGTCTACCTCCCAATAAGAGTAACTCTTTAACTAATACCTTATTTGATCACCCTCCATGCTTACCAAAGGAGGATGAGTGTGATATTTATATTGTTGAGTTTGTTCATGATGCTACTTAAAATCATTATGAGAATGGAAAATATGGTTGTTGGAATTCTCATGTTACTAAAACACCTCTCTTTATATTGAAAGTTCCAAAGTTGCTCTTGTTTTATCTACCCATTCTTGTTACTATGTGCTTCTTTGATTTATTTTTTTACAAGATTCCTATGCATAGGAAGTGGGTTAGACTTAAATGTGTATCATATTTCCTCCTTGATGCTCTCTTTTGCTTCAATTCATATTTCTTATGTGAGCATCTTCTCAAATTACTGAGCCTAGCTGAAAGGTATTAAAGAAAAGCACTATTGGGAGATAACCCAAATTTTTATTCAGTAAGTTTTTCTTTTGTTGAGTCTTGGAAGTTATTGCTTCAGTAATAACCTCTCCTTATCCTTTTTGTGTGGTTTTTGTTCCAAGAATAACCTCTAATGAGAGAGAAGTAAGACTTGGGAAAGTTCCTGTCCCGAAACAGATTTTTGTGCTTCACTATAAAAAATCGTGAAAAATCCCTGCATGTCGGATTGAGCTGTAATGTTCTGTGCTTATGCCCCAGGTTATTATCTAACTTTTGTTAGTTTAGCACTTTTCTATTTGAGCAATAGAAGGTCTTCGAAAAAATCGGTTTTTACCTGCTGGTCTATTTTGACAGTTTTTGCGATTATTTGCATTTGCCTCTGAATCTCTTTCTCTTTGAGTTCTCTTTGATCACTTGAGCTTTTAGAAGGAATTGCTACAGTAGCTTGTGTTTTAATGGAAGTTTTACTTGTGTTGGAATGCTATGTCCATTTTGCATCACTATTCTATGTCATAATTTACGGTTATTCATTGATATATTTTATATTAAGAGATGATACTTATGTTATTTCATCTGTTTTTGCATGGTTGATGACTTTTGGGAGCATGGACCGCTGTAGTTAGGATTCTGATGGAAAAGGTGCTGTTTGGAGGAAAAATTCGCGAAGATCCAAAAATCCAGGAAAATATATGGAAAATCCTATTTTTCTAGGATGCTAGAAGGAGGAGTGGAGATGGGCCACAAGGGGCCCACACCACCCCCTGGCACATGCCACCCTAGGCTGCGTCACCAAGTGGTGTGGCCGCCCTGGCCCACCTCTGGCTCTCCCCTCTGGCGTATATATTCCTCCCAAAACCCTAAGACTCGGGGGGCGACCACAGAAAGATTCAGCTACCTCTGCGGGGAAGAAAACACCGAGAGAGAAAGATCTCTCTGGCAGACAGAATTCTGCCGGGGGAATTCGTTCCCGAAAAGGGGAGATCATCGCCATCAACACCACCATCAAGCTGAACTTCATCGGGATCATCATCATAATCATCACCACCATCAACACCCTCATCACCACCATCATCACCATCAACACCCTCATCACCATCTCCATATTGCTGTAACAGTTGGGTTGAATCTTGCATAGTTCTTAGGGGAAACTTTCCCGGTGTTGATTACTCTTTGTAGTTGATGCTATTGAGTGAACCATTGAATTATTGTTTCATGTTCAAATTGTTATACATCATTATTCCATCTCTGATCATGATCCATATGATGTCTTGTGAGTAGTTCGTTTTGTTCTTGAGGACATGGGAGAAGTTATGTTGTTAGTAGTGGAATTGTGTTGAGAAAGATTCAATATTTTTATTTTTAAGTTGTGGTGTACTTCTTCTAGTGGTGTCATGTGAACGTCGACTACATGACACTTCACCTATATGGGCCTAGGGGAATGCATTGTGTATTTGGCTACTAATCGTATGGGTTGCCGGAGTGACAGAAACCTAAACCCCCGTTAGGAAACCATTGCACAAGGGACGTAAGGGTCTTAGAGTTTAAAGCTATGGTTAGGTTTCTACCTTAATTACTTTCTTGTACTTACAGATGTTTGCAAGGGGTATAATCACAAGTATGTATTAGTCCTAGGAAGGTCGGTACATTAGCACAGGTTCGCCCACACAACACTTAGCAAGCTAAAGAAGATTAATCAACTATATGAAGCGAAAGCACTTGACAGTCTTCCCATGTGTCCTCGAGAACGTTTGGTCATCTTAAGTAGTACAGCCGGCTTGTCCTTTGTTGCATAAAGGATTGGGCCACTTGCTGCATTCATTCCTACTATCTTTTATTTACTCGCACTTTATTTACCTGCATTATCAAAAACCCTTGAAAATCTGTTTGCTAAGTATTTGCAGAGAATTCCTGATCCATACCACTAGCCAGCACCTTCTGCTCCTCGTTGGGGTCGACACTCTTACTTATTGAAAATACTGCGATACACCCCCTATACTTGTGGGTCATCAAGACTATTTTCTGGCGCCGTTGCCAAGGAGTGAGGCGCTATTGGAGAGTGGAATTGGTAAAGGAAACTTCTACTGTGAGTATTGTTTACTTCTGTTAGTTGCTTTATTTTCGTTATGGATAATTCACTGAGTTTCTTATTTGGTAATGCTACTACCACTTCTAAGGTAGTAGACGAACAACCACCCGCTAAGAATGATGCTTTTAAAATACCTACAAGAATTATTGATCATGTTATGGATAATTACTATGTTGGGGATGAAACTGTCCATCCCGGTGATCATTTTCTCTTTATATACGAATTATGCGGGTTGTTCAAGTGTGCAGGTATTACTACAGATCAAGTTAAGAAGAAGTTATTCTCATTGTCAGTAAAAGGAAGAGCTGAGGAATGGTATAAGCTGCGGAAGAATGGTCAAGCTCTTGAATGGGAGGAAATAGTGCCTCTCTTTTATTCAAAGTTTTATCCTCCTAGTGAGATTCATAAAGATCGGAATCAAATATACAACTTTTGGCCTCTTGATGGAGAGAGTACAACTCAAGCTTGGGGGAGATTGAAGTTACTAATGCTCAAATGTCCCATTCATGATCTCCCTAACAATATTATTATCAATAACTTTTATGCAAGGCTCCCTCTACATGATAAGGATTCATTGGATGCCTCTTGTGCTGGATCATTCTTCACTCGCATGGAAGAAGAAGCTAAATGGGATCTTCTGGACCGTATTCAAGATAATGCTGAAGCTTGGGAGAATGACAAAGGAAGAAAGTCAGGTATAAATTATGATTATGAATGCATTGAATCCTTTATGGGAACTGACGACTTTCAAAATATAAAAAATGCTTATGGTCTAGACTCTCAAGATATTGCTTCTTATTTTAAGGCTTTTGCTTCCTACATTGAAGTGCCTAAAAATAAGTGGAATAAGTATCATGAATCTTACAAAGATATTGCTAAGAGTGTTCCTGCAAGAAATACTGAAGTTTATACTGCTAATCATGTTTTACCTGAACCTTATATTGAGAAAATTCCTTTCCCAGTTAAGGTAAAGGAACATTCTATGATAGCTAGTATGGTGAATGAAAGTACAAATGAAGCTGTTGAACCTGATAAACAAATGGTTGATGAACCTATTATAGCAAATGTGAAAGACTTTGTTACTAAATATGAAGAAGAGGGACACACTATCCTTTGTAAGGATACCTCTAATATTGTTTAACAAAGTAGTGTTATGAGAGCTAGTATTCCTATGTTTTCTGTTAGAATATGTGATCATTGTTACGATGATCCTTGTGATAGTTATATTGTTAAGTTTATGCATGATACTTAAAGTTACTATGAGAGAGGGAAAAGTGTTCTTATGTATCTCAATAATGTCAAGTTTCCTCGTTTTATGCTGAAAGTTTTTATGTTGCACTTCTTTTGCCTTCCTATGCTAGTAGCCTCTGGTTTCAACAACTTGTTTGTTTACAAAATTCCCTTGCGTAGGAAGTGGGTTAGACTTAAATGTGTGTATTTTTGCTTCTTAGTGCTCTCTTTCACTTCAATTCATATTCTTATGTGAGCACCTTAAAAATTATCATGCCCATCTTAATGGCTATAAAGAAAGAGCTTTTTGGGAGACAAACCAATTTATTTTTGCTTTCATTTTGTTTTTGTTTCTTTGAGTCTTGGAAGTTATTACTTCGGTAATAACCTCTCCTTATCCTTTTTTTTGGTTTTTGTGTCAAGATCAACCTCTAATGAGAGAGAAGTAATATTTGGGGAAGTTGCTATCCCGAAACAGATTTTTGTGCTTCACCGTAAAAATTCGTGAGAGATCTATGTCTGTCAGATTGATCTGTAATTGTTTGTGCTTATGCCCCAGGTTGTTATTTAACTTTCGTTAGTTTTGCACTTTTTGATTTGAGGAACAGAAGATTTTCGAAAAAATTGATCTTTACCTGCTGGTCTGTTTTGACAGATTTTGCCACTCTTGCATTTGCTTCTTTATTCGATTTCCTTTTTGAATTCTTTTTGGGTTTACGGAAGGAGTTGCTACATTAGCTTATGTTTTGATGGTTTTCAGTTGAAGTTGAACTCACAAGGTTTTATCACTTCACTTATACTAATGTTGCTAATGAGAACTGTGTGAAGTTTTGTGTGAAAGAAATTTCCAGGTAGTGGAGATAATGGTGTAATAAGGAAGTGAAAGGTTTCATGACTCAAGTAATAAGTGTATGAAGATGAAGATATTGATGTTATTCAAGTGTTGACTCCGGAAGAATCTATCAAAGACCAAATTCAGAGACCTGCAGAGTCCGTTTTCGAATAGGTAACAGTTCTGGTAAGAAAAGTTCCACGAAAATACTATCCAACTATATTTTTGTAGTTTTTAGTCAATAAGGAAAGTTATGAAGCGAAAGAGGGACAGAAACGGAGCCAGGGTGGCTCACACCACCCTGTGGCGGGCCCACCCCTGGCCGCGCCACCAGGTGGTGTGGCCACTCCGGACTCCGTCTCCAACCCGTTTTCTCCCAGTACCTTCCTTTTGGTGTGAAACTTCGTAATATATAACCCCCGGATCTCCCGAGGTTCGTATATCATGTTTTCGTCGTGTTTTCGTTTCGATCTGTTTCTGATAGGTAGAGTTCTAGATTTGGTGCCACAATGTCTTCCTCTGGATCAACCAAGGAGGATTTGTTAGAGGATATCATCAACCCACACATGAGAGAGTTGAAGATTCATCCCAAGGAGTTATTGCTTGAAGACGGGGAGGTCCGGATAAAAGAGGTTCAAGGCCCTAAAGGTGAAGGAAGTCTGGAGGACAGGATGGAAGCACTGGAGCAAGAAGTCTTTAGATACAAGAAGATGGCAGAACGCAAAGTGGATATCATCCATAAGATTTGTTCCGAACTCATCGCCGAGCACCAAGAGGAGACTGCTGAGCTCAAGGATGAATTCCTCTCACTCCGCCAAACAACCAACAAACTGCAAGCACAGCTCTACGACATTCAAAATCAAAACTGTGAGTATGAGGTTAGGTTTAAACGCATAAGTGCTGCTGCAAGTTTCAGGATGCTCGAGACCACGATGTCCTTTGTTGATAGGAAGCCTTTACCCTGGAAGTCGGACGATGACGAGAGGACACCACCACCACCGAAGGAGTAATTCATCATCAGGTTTGGCATCCCCTTGGTTTGTTCCAAGCTTGGGGGAGTGCCACGGTATCACATCACTATCTTCTATCTTTTTACCTTTTTAGTAGAGTCATATCATGAATAGAGAAGTTATCATGTAGGACGGTTTGCATTATGGAAGTGTCCTCTCTCTCGTTAGATATGTATCCCTTGGTGTGAGTTACCGTTATGGATTATTAATGAGAAGTTCTATCATTTACTCTTTTGCATATCTTATATTAGTTTTCAATTCGTAGTTATATGATTGATCTTGTTGTTAGTATTGGTAGCACTTTGGGATCATTGAGTTAATTTACTTGGTTTTGGCAAACCTAGCTCGGTCAGTAGCAACACTATTTTTGAGAGTTGAATGAAAAGATAAAAGTACTCTTAAAGAAATATAATTTCATCATCTTTCTTTCGTGATTTGCTCATAAGTTTAGTATTCTCTAGTTAAGATCTTTTGTGCTTCCAAGGAAGATTGCATGTTTGTCTTTTATCACTAATGTCTACGCACTTCTATTCTTATAGACAGTTGTTGGGCCTCCAAGTGCAGAGGTTTGTAGAACAGCAGCAAGTTTTCCCTTAAGTGGATCACCCAAGGTTTATCGAACTCTGGGAGGAAGTGGTCAACGGTATTCCCTCCCAAGCAACCCTGCAATCAAGATACAAGAAGTCTCTTGTGTCCCCAACACACACAATACACCTGTCAAGTGTATAGGTGCACTAGTTCGGTGAAGATATAGTGAAATACAAGTGGTATGGGTAATTATAAGTGGTAACGGTGATAGAAAATAGCTTGGTGGCGTGTGGTTGACGTGGGAAGAGACTAAAGGCAAACTGAAATAAAGATGGAAGCAAGCAAACATGTAACAGATCTAATTGCAAACGGTGTATCAATGCTTAGAAACACGGCCTAGGGATCATACTTTCACTAGTGAACACTCATATAAATATATTTTCTTCATGATACTATGCTGAAGTACTCTCCGGTTGGACACTCTAATCGTTGGTAGGGCTATAACAGCACACCTCAAAGTAAGCCTTTCCCATCTAGATAACCCCACACTGTCACCTTGATCTCTAGACGGTTCTAACAAACACCACAATTTCATAGAAACATCCAACTCCAAATATAGCTCATAACAAGTATTTGTAATCTCTAGCCTAAGTGCCACCATGGTGTGCACGCTGTCACTTTCACACACATGGGGTGAGCAGAGATCTATTAAAGCACTTGAGTAGCAATGTAGATCTACTTGATTACAAATCTCATGATCACAATATGATCATGCATAGAGAGAGAGATGAAAACATAGCTACCGGTAGAACCCTTAGCCTCGAGAGAGAACTACTCCCTCCTCATCATGGGAATCAACAACGACGATGGAGATGGTGGTGTAGATCGATGGAGATGGCACCGAGGGCACTTCCTGGTCCCGACAGGGTGCCGGAATAGAGACTTTCTGTCCCCCGAATCTCCCCTTCGGTGGCGGCGGCGCTGCGGAACTTTTCGTGGCTGGAGGCTTGATTATTTAGGGTTTATGCATCAGCAGGCTCTTACAGGCGAGAGGGGAGACCGAGGGGGTGCCGGAGGGGCCCACACCACCCCTTGGCGCAGCCTGGCCTGGCCTGGCCCGTGCCACCAGGTGGTGTGGCCAGCCCTTGGCCCCTCTCCGTCTCGTCTTCTGGATCCGTGAGTCTTCTGATAAAATATCGACTTTGGCTTTTGTCTGGTCCAATTCCGAGAATATTGATTTTCTGACTTTCCTGGAACAAAAAATAGCAGAAAACAGGCAACTGGCACTGTGGCTCTTGTTAATAGGTTAGTCCAAAAATCATATGTAAAGTACTCCAAAGTGTGGACAAAACATAAGAAAGTAGATATAAAACAAGCATGGAACATCAAAAATTATGGATACATTAGCAACGTATCAACATCCCCAAGCTTAACTCTTGCTCGTCCTCGAGTAGGTAAGTGATAAAAAGAAAGAATAATTTTTGAGGTGACATGCACCATCATAAACTTAATCAAAGTATTTGTAAAACATTGATAGCTTGGATCATAGTACTTCAACATAGCATGAAGGATAAAGTTCTAGTAATAAGACAAAGCAACTATGTTGTAACATGAAAAGGCACAAACAAAAGATTCATGAATAACAATGCTTTGTATGACGTTTGTTTGTTTCACATAAAGAAAACATAGCATAGTGGCATTCAGCTTGTCTCTCATAGAGTAGCAAATATAAATGCATAGGACACCTTCAAAGTTCATAAGAGTGACTAGATACAAATAGTTTAAAACAAGTAATATCAAGGTATGCATCAATCAACAAGTCTTGGGACAATGCACATAGAACAAAGAATGGCCACTATGCTCTCAAAGTAGGTGCATAAAGATAGAAGGTGGAGACTCAATATAATGGTGGAAGAAAGGCCTTCATAGAAGAAAGCAGAGATTCAAGTATCATAAAGAGCTTCCAAAAATTATGGTACTTATAGCTTTCAGCTCTCATTGCCCCTATCATAATCATCTTGAAGTGATTAAGGTTAAAGTGACACAACTAAGAGGATATGCTTGACAAGTTATAAACCAAAAACTCATGCCCCTTAGGAAGACCGAACCTCATGCTACTCAACTTTAGTCACAAGTAAGCTCTTGTCATTGTAAGTACATATGTATCATAAAGAACCGCCAACAGGGTACCCCTTGCACATGATACGGGAGCTATCCCATAATCAAAATGACAAGGCAAGCAGACAATGAGCATCTCAGCGATCTTTTTATTTGCTATTTGCATAGGTTTTTATTGAGGATGCTTTATAGAGTGCTCATTATGGTGATGCTGCAAGTTTCCACCATGATTAGGCATGGCTTAGGCTAGCGGCCCAGGCGTTTCTCTAACACACATACAAACTCCATGATCTTACAAGTTCCACTTTTATTTCACACCGCCGGGATCCATAAGCAAAAGAACATGATATCAACGGGGTACAAAGTACAAGTGCAATGTTGAAAGCGTTCCCCATGATACATGGTTCTGCTAATTTCAACTTATAAAGCGCAAGCATATACACAACAAAGAAGGACCCAATGGTTCAAGTTTATTAAATGGAAGAAAAGTAAAGTGTGCCATCAAAGTTCGTGAGAGCTTTAATCACTAGTTTTCACATAACAAATTTAATTTGGAAGGCAGACAAAAACAAGAATATACTTGGAATAGAATATGCTAGTAGGTAGGTATGGTGGACTCTTTGGAATAACTTGGTTTAAGGAGTTGGATGCATGAGTGGAACTCATACTTGGTCGTGGAGGCTAGCAAAAGACTGGGAGCGATGAACTAAGAGATCAATAATGGCCATAATCATGCAGAGCGACAAAACATCATTGATAAAAGCATAAAGTGATACTACAAGTTGAAAACTAAAGGATCATCAAGGCTATGCTGAATTTGGATAGTCATAACATGGTGTGAGCATGCGCCAAGTCAACCCAAATAAAGCATCAAAGGAGAATACCACAATACTATACTTTAATATGCTAAAACAATGCATGATTCTTCCAAGGCACATTAAGAAATCTCAATTGTTTAAAAAAAGTCATGCTACAACAAATAATACTAAGCATAAAGCCAAAACAATATCAAGCATGGCATGACAAAGCATAGGCCACAGTCAAAAACAAGCTCCCTTTACCACTTAGCATGAGCTTTCCTACTCTTTTCCAATCCAAACCAAATTATTTGAAAACCAATGTATGAAAGACGGGGTCCAACCAATTTATTCAGCAAACTAATAAAACCAAGCAAACAAAAAACCAAACCGAAAGACGCTCCAAGAACAACACCACTGTGCATGAAACAATAAAAATGAAGTGTTTGGAAGAAACCTGGGATTTTTATTGATGAAGAGGGGGATGCCTTGGGCATCCCCAAGCTTTGACGCTTGTACTTCTTGGATATTTCTTGGGGTGACACGGGTGGAATCCCCAAGCTTGAGATTTAGTCCATTCTTCATCTCATTACATCATTCTCTCCATACATCTGAAATTTTTCCTTCATACAAAACTTCACACAATCTTTATTAGCAACATTAGTGCACTCAAGATAATAAGTCTTTAGGTTCAGTTCTAACACCAATAAAACTTCCATTAAAACACTAGCTACTGTAGCACTTCCCTCAAAAAGCTCAATTCCCCAAAATAACTCAAAAAGGAACAAACAAGAAGCAAATGCAAATAATGGCAGAAATCTGTCAAAACAGACCAACAGGTAAAGACGAATTTTTTCGAAGACCTTCTGTTGCTCAAATCAAAAAGTGTTGAACTAAAGAAAGTTAGATAACGACCTGGGGCAGAATAAAAAAGATTCACGCCTCAAAAGGACCTACAGAGATTTTACATGAATTTTAATGGTGAAGCACAGAAATCTGTTTCGGGAGAGCAACTTTCCCAATCTTTACTTCTATCTCATTAGAGGTTACTCTTGGCACAAAAAGCAAATAAAAAGGATAAGGAGCGGTTATTACAATGGTAATAATTTCCAAGACTCATCTAAACTTTTGGGTTATCTCCTAATAAGTACTTTTCTTTAACGCCTTTAAGTTAGGCTTGATAGTTTGAGAAGATGCTCACATAAGAAATATGAATTGAAGTAAAAGAGAGCATCAAGAAGCAAATTCAATACACATTTAAGTCTAACCCACTTCCTATGCATAGGAATCTTGTAAAGAAACAGGTCATGAAAGCACAAAGCAACAAGCATAGTAAAGCAAAACAAGTGCAACTTCAAGACTTTCAACATAAAGAGGGGAAACTTAATATTATTGAGATGCATTAAACCATGTTTCCCTCTCTCATGATAACTTTCAGTAGCATCATGAATAAAATTAACAATATAACTATCACATAAAACATTCTTATCATGAGCCACATGCATAAAATTATTACTCTCCCTATAAGCATAGTCATTCTTATTAATCGTAGTGGGAGTAAATTCAATAAAATAGCTATCATTATTATTCTCATCACCATAGTCATCAAATATAGGAGGCATATTGTAATCATAATTAATTTTCTCCTCAATAGTAGGTGGACTGAAAATATCATACTCATCATTGTTATCATCATATATTGGAGGCATAGTATCATCAAAGTAAATTTTCTCCTCCGTGCTTGATGGACAAAAAAGATCATTTTCATAAAAACCAGCTTCCCCAAGCTTAGCCTTTTCCATAGCATTAGCAATAATGGTGTCCAAAGAATTCATACTAACAACATTGCTATTAGCATGCAAATAAAGTTCCATAGGTTTTTTAATTTTCTCTTCAAACACTTCATGTCCTAACTCAAGATAAATACTATAAAGCTCTCTAATTTTGTTGTTGTTTTCCATTAAGCCTAACTAGTGAAAACAAGAAACAAAAAGACAAAATTGCAGAATCTAAAGTAAAATAACTTCGAGCACTCACACCGGAGGATGTGAGTACCTTTTACCTTAACTCCCCGGCAACGGCGCCAGAAAATAGCTTGATGTCTACGCACTTCAATTCTTGTAGACAGTTGTTGGGCCTCCAAGTGTAGAGGTTTGTAGAACAGCAACAAGTTTTCCCTTAAGTGGATCACCCAAGGTTTATCGAACTCACGGAGGAAGTGGTCAAAGGTATTCCCTCTCAAGCAACCCTGCAATCAAGATACAAGAAGTCTATTGTGTCCCCAACACACCCAATACACTTGTCAGGTGTATAGGTGCACTAGTTCAGCGAAGAGATAGTGAAATACAAGAGGTATGGATAATTATAAGTGGTAACGGTGATAGAAAATAGCTTGCCGGCGTGTGGTTGACGTGGGAAGAGACTAAAGGAAAACTGAAATAAAGATGGAAGCAAGCAAACATGTAACAGATATAATTGCAAACAGTGTATCAATGCTTAGAAACAAGGCCTAGGGATCATACTTTCACTAGTGAACACTCTCATATAAATATATTATCTTCATGATACTACGCTGAACTACTCTCCGGTTGGACACTCTAATCGTTGGTAGGGATATAACAGCACACCTCAAAGTGAGCCTTTCCCATCTAGATAACCCCACACTGTCACCTTGAGCTCTAGACGGTTCCAACAAACACCACAATTTCATAGAAACATCCAACTCCAAATATAACTCATAACAAGTATTTGTAATCTCTAGCCTAAGTGCCACCATGGTGTGGACGCTGTCACTTTCACACACATGGGGAGAGCAGAGATCTATTAAAACACTTGAGTAGCAAGGTAGATACTTGATTACAAAGCTCATGATCACAATGTGATCATGTATAGATAGAGATGAAAACATTGCTACCGGTAGAACCCTTAGCCTCGAGAGAGAACTACTCCCTCCTCATCATGGGAATCAGAAATGGCGATGGAGATGGTGGTGGAGATCGATGGAGATGGCTCCGGGGGCACTTCCCTGTCCAGACAGGGGGCCGGAACAGAGACTTTCTGTCCCCCGAATCTCCCCTTCGGTGGCGGCGGCGCTGCGGAACTTTTCGTGGCTAGAGGCTTGATTATTTAGGGTTTATGCATCGGGAGGCTCTTATAGGCGAGAGGGGAGACCGAGGGGGTGCTGGAGGGGCCACACCACCCCCTGGTGCGTCCTGGCCTGGCCCGCGCCACCAGGTGGTGTGGCCAGCCCCTGGCCCCTCTCTGTCTCATCTTCTGGCTCCATGAGTCTTCCGGTAAAATATCGACTTTGGATTTTGTCTGGTCCAATTCCGAGAATATTGATTTTCTGACTTTCCTGGAACCAAAAACAATAGAAAACAGGCAACTGGCACTGTGGCTCTTGTTAATAGGTTAGTCCAAGAAATCATATGAAAAGTACTCCAAAGTGTGGAGAAAACATAAGAAAGTAGATATAAAACAAGCATGGAACATCAAAAATTATGGATACGTTAGCAACGTATCAATCACTTGTATGTTTGTTTGTTTCCTTCAACTCTTATACCTCCTACCCAGCCTTGCTAGCCAAAAACCTGTACTAAGAGGGAATTCTTCTCGTGCATCTAATCCTTTAAAACCAAACCTTTACTATTTGTGTCCACCATACCTACCTATTAGCATTATTGCTATTCCAAGTAAATTCTTGTTTTTATCGACCTTCCAAATTAAACTTGTGATGTGAAAATTAGTGATTAAAGCTCTCACGAACTTGATGGCACACTTTACTTTCTTGAATTTAATAAACTTGAACTATTGTGCTCACCTATGTTGCGTATATGCTTGCGCTTTGTAAGTTGTGAATTACCAGAACCATGATGTCATGGGGAACGCTTTCAACATTGCACTGGTACTTTGTACCTAGTTCATATCATGTTCTTTTGTCTATGGATGTCGTCGATATGAAATGAAAGGGGAGCTTATAAGTCCATGGAGTTATGCATGTGTGTTAGAGAAACGCCTGGGCCGCTGGTCTAATCCATGCTGACATGGTGGAAACCTGCAACGTGACCATAACGAGCATCTATGAAGCATTTTCTTAGAAAAAAAGATAGAGATTGAGAAAAAGATAAAAATAAAAAAAGAGATTATGAAAAGAGGAAAGAGAGAAAACGCACCATATTCCCATGGTAAATAAGAAGATTGCTGAGATACTTGTTGTCTGCTTTCCTTATCATTTTGATATGGGGATTGTTCAGTATCATCGGGCAAGGGGTACCCCGTTGGCGGTTCTCCATGCTACACATGTGCTTACGATGACAAGAACTTATCGGTGGCTAAACTTGAATAGCATGAGGAGCGACCCTCGTATTCAAGGGACATGAGATTCTCAATTTACAACTTGTCAAGCATATCCTCATATTTGATCACTTTAACCTTAATCACCTAAAGATGCCTATGATAGGGGCAATGAGAGCTGAAAGCTAATAAGTATCATAATTTTTGGGAGCTCTTTATGAAACTTGAAATCCCTGCTTCCCTCTGCGAAGGGCCTTTATTTTAATTTTTAGTTGTGTTAGTAAACCTATTCCCTTCTATCTCAGCAAGTATTTTGAGCTGTTGTGTTTCATTCATTCATATGATGATTTATTCAATCATGTCTCTTATGTTCCTTGTTTTGCACTTTGCTCTTATCTTGGTGTCTACTACTTTGAAAGCTATCATTGAAAAACCAGTTATTTGTGAACTCCAGCAAATTATCAACTATTCTTCGACCAAGAGCAAGCTTGCCATTACCAATTATGATTTACTTTATGTATCTTTATTGTGTTTCCTTTACTTATTGCAAGTTAAGTTATATAATAGTGAGTTGTCTTCTATTATGATCTATGTATTGATGAATGTGATGCTTCTTGTCCGTATTCTTTTATCGACTCTTCACTCCATAAACTTGAGGTCATGTTTATTAAGCTCAGTTTCGCTTGGGGACAAGCGAAGTCTAAGCTTGGGGGGAGTTGATACGTCCATTTTGCATCACTATTCTATGCCATAATTTACTGTTATTCATTGATATATTTCATATTAAGAGATGATACTTATGTTATTTCATCTGTTTTTGCATGGTTGATGACTTTTGGGAGCATGAACCGCTGCAGTCAGGATTCTGATGGAAAAGGTGCTGTTTGGAGGCAAAATTCGTGAAGATCAGAAAATCCGGGAAAATATACGGAAAATCCAATTTTCCCAGAAGACAAAGGATGCCAGAAGGAGGAGTGGAGATGGGCCACATGGGGCCCACACCACCCCCTGGTGTGGGCCACCCTAGGCCGCGCCACCAGGTGGTGTGGCCGCCCTGGCCCACCTCTGGCTCTCCCCTATGGCGTATATATTCCTCCCGAAACCCTAAGATTTGGGGGGCGACCACAGAAATATTCCGCCGCCTCTATGGGGTAGAAAACACCGAGAGAGAAAGATCTCTCCGGCAGACAGAATTCTGCCGGGGGAATTCGTTCCCGAAAAGGGGAGATCGTCACCATCAACACCACCATCATGCTGGACTTCATCGGGATCATCATCATCATCACCACCACCATCATCACCATCAGCACCCTCATCACCATCTCCATATTGCTGTAATAATTGGGTTGAATCTTGCATAGTTCTTAGGGGAAACTTTCCTGGTGTTGATTACTCTTTGTAGTTGATGCTATTGAGTGAACCATTGAATTATTGTTTATGTTCAGATTTTTATACATCATTATTCCATCTCTGATCATGATCCATATGATGTCTTGTGAGTAGTTCGTTTTGTTCTTGAGGACATGGGAGAAGTCATGTTGTTAGTAGTGGAATTGTGTTGAGAAACATTCAATAGTTTGATATTTAAGTTGTGGTGTACTTCTTCTAGTGGTGTCATGTGAACGTCGACTACATGACACTTCACCTATATGGGCCTAGGGGAATGCATTGTGTAGTTGGCTACTAATCGTAGGGGTTGCCGGAGTGACAGAAAGCTGAACCCCCGTTAGGAAACTATTGCACAAGGGACGTAAGGGTCTTAGAGTTTAAAGCTATGGTTAGGTTTATACCTTAATTACTTTCTTGTACTAACGGATGTTTGCAAGGGGTATAATCACAAGTATGTATTAGTCCTAGGAAGGTCGGTACATTAGCACAGGTTCACCCACACAACACTTAGCAAGCTAAAGAATATTAATCAACTATATGAAGTGAAAGCACTTCACAGTCTTCCCATGTGTCCTCGAGAACGTTTGGTCATCGTAAGTAATACAGCCGGCTTGTCCTTTGCTGCATAAAGGATTGGGCCACTTACTGCATTTATTCCTACTATCTTTTATTTACTCGTACTTTATTTACCTGCATTATCAAAAACCCCTAAAAATCCGTTTGCTAAGTATTTGCAGAGAATTCCTGATCCATACCACTAGCCAGCACCTTCTGCTCCTCGTTGGGTTCGACACTCTTACTTATCGAAAATACTGCGATACACCCCCTATACATGTGGGTCATCATGGAACTAAACCCAAAGGCTTATTATCTTGAATACACTAATGTTGCTAATGAAGATTGTGTGAAGTTTTGTATGAAGGGAATTTTATAGTGTAGGGAAGAACAGTGTGATGAGATGAAGTATGGACAAAGCTCAAGCTTGGGGATTCCACCCATGTCACCCTAAGAAGTATTCAAGAAGTACAAGCATCAAAGCTTGGGGATGCCCAAGGCATCCCCTTCTTCATCAATAAAAATCTCAGGTTTTCTTCCAACACTTCATTTTTATTGTTTCATGCACAATTGTGTTGTTCTTGGAGCGTATTTGTTTTTTAGTTTTCTTTTGTTTGGTTTGCTGAAATAAATTGGTTGGACCCCTGCATTCATATGTGGTTTCAAATAAGTTGATTGGTGATTGGAAAAGAGTAGGAAGTTTCATGCTTATAAGTGGTACAAAAGGAGCTTGTTTAGACTGTGGCCTAGACTTTATCATGTCATGTTTGATATTGCTTTGGATTTATTTTTAGTGATTATTGCTGTAGCATGACTTGTTCCAAACAATTGAGATTGCTTAATGTGCCTTGAAAGAATCATGCGTTGTTTTAGCATTCAAAAAGCATAATATTGTGGTATTCTCCTTTGATGCTTTATTTGGGTTGACTTGGCACATGCTTACACCATGTTAAGACTATGAACAAGTCACCTTAGCCTCTATGATCATTTAGTTTATGACTTTTAATATCACTTTATGCTTTAATTAATAATGTTTTATCGCTTTGCATGATTATGGCCATTATTGCTCTCTTAGTTGGTCGCTCGCAGTCTTTTGCTAGCCTCCACCTGTACCAAGTATGAGTTCCACTCATGCATCCAACTCCCAATAAAACCAAGTAATTCCAAAGAGTCCACTATAAATTCCTCTACATGGTGTGTTACACCATTCCAAGTATATTCATGCTTTTATGTACCTTCCAAATTAAACTTGTTATGTGAAAATTAGTGATTAAAGCTCTCACAAACTTGATGGCACACTTTACTTTCTTGCACTTAATAAACTTGAACCATTGTGTCCATCTATGTTGTGTATATGCTTGCGCTTTATAAGTTGTGAATTAGTAGAACCATGCTGTCATGGGGAACGCTTTCAACATTGCACTTATTATTAAGTTGATATCATGATCTCTTGCTTGTGGATCCTGGCAGTGTGAAATAAAAGTGGAGCTTGTAAGCTCATGGAGTTTGTATGTGTGTTAGAGAAACGCCTGGGCCGCTAGCCTAAGCCATGCCTAATCATGGTGGAAACTTATAGCATAACCATAGTGAGCATTCTATGAAGCATCCTTAATAAAAACCTATGCAAATAGCAAATAAAACGATCGCTGAGATGCTCATTGTCTATTGCCTTGTCATTTTGATATGGGATAGCTCCTGTATCATGGGCAAGGGGTACCCCGTTGGCGGTTCTCTATGATACACATGTACTTACAATGACAAGAACTTACTCGTGACTAATATTGAGTAGCATGAGGTTCGGTACTCGTAAGCACGGGGCATGAGATTTTCAACCTATAACTTGTCAAGCATATCTTCATATTTGTGTCACTTTAACCTTAATCAGCTCAAGATGCTTATGATAGGGGCAATGAGAGTTGAAAGCTAATAAGTACCATAATTTTTGGAAGCTCTTTATGAAACTTGAATCTCTGCTTCCCTTTGTGAAGGGCCTTTCTTTTTTACTTTTATGTTGAGTCTCCATCTTCTATCTTTATGCACCTATTGAGAGAGCATAGTGGGCATTCTTAGTTTAATGTGCATTGTCCCAAAACTTGTTGATTGATTCATAACTTTGATATTGCTTGTTCTTAAATTATTTGTATCTAGTCACCCTTATGAGCTTTGAAGGTGTCCTATGCATTTATGTTTTGCTATACCATGAGGGACAAGCCGAATACCACTTTTATTATGTTTTCCATATGTGAAACAAACAAACAAACGTCTTTCAATGCATTGTTATTCATGATCTTTTGTTTGTACCTTTTCATGTTACAACATAGTTGCTATATCTTATTGTTAGAACTCTATCGTTCATGCTTATGTTTAGACTATTATGATCCCAACTATTAATGCTTTACAAATATCTTGATCAAGATTGTGATGGTGCATGTCACCTCAAAAATTATTCTTTTTATCACTTACCTACTCGAGAACGAGCAGGAGTTAAGCTTGGGGATGTTGATATGTCGTAAACGTATCTATAATTTTTTGATGTTCCATGCTTGTTTTATATCTACTTTTTATGTTTTGTTCACACTTTGAGGTATTTTTATACATTTTATGGAACTAACCTATTAACAATATGCCATAGTGCCAGTTGCCTGTTTTCTACTATTTTTGGTTTCAGAAAATCTAGTAAGGAAATATTCTCGGAATTGGACGGGACAAAAGCCAAAGTCAATATTTTACCCGAAGCAATACTAAGTCCGAAGGGGAGACAAAGTGGCGCACCAGGGCGGCCACACCTGGTGGCGGCACGACCTGGGGGGGGGGCACACCACCAGGGGGTGTGGGCCCCCTAGTGCTCCACCGACCTTGCCCCTTTGCCTATAAAAGCCTCCCGGGACGAAAACCCTATGTACCCGATCAAAAATCCACGAAAGAGTCTGTAGCCGCTGCCATCTCCATCCCTAGATCGGGGGGGGGGGGGGGGATCCGAAGCTCTTCTCGGCACACTGCCGAAGGGGAGAGATCACCCTGGAGGCCTTCTTCATCACCATGCAAGCCTCCGGAGTGATGCGTGAGTAGTTCACCCTTGGATTATGGGTCCATGTAGTAGCTAGATGGTTGGTTCTCCTCTTTTGTGCTATCATGTTCAGATCTTGTGTGCTCCGTTCATGATGAAGATAATCTATTTGTAATATTACATGTTGTGTTTGCGGGGATCCGATGGATATTGAGATGTTATTTCAGATTGATTATTGATTCTATCATGTCTATGTTATTTGTGATCTTGCATGCTCTCTGTCGTTAGTAGCTATCTTGGCCAAGTAGATGCTAGCAACTCCAAGAGGGAGTATTTATGCTCGATAGTGGGTTCATGCCTCTAGTAATCTGGGGAGGTGACAGAAATCTCTAAGGTTATAGATGTGATGTTGCTACTAGGGAGAAAACAACAATCCTTTGTCCATGGGGCAATTGTATTGTTTACTTTACACACTTTGCTTAATGCAATTATCTATTGCTTGCAACTTAATACTGGAAGGGGTTCGGATGATAACCTGAAGGTGGATTATTAGTCATAAATGCAGTTGGATTACAGTCTATGTATAATGTTGTAATGTCCAATCAAATCTCATAGGAGTCAAGATGTCTAGTATATGCATTTTTATGCTTTCTCAAATCTGTCAATCACACTCGCTGTAATTTGTTCACCCAACATGTCATCTATCTTAAGGAGAAACACCTCTAGTGAACTTTGGACCCCAGTCCATTCCTTTACCATTGATATACCATCTTCTGTTGTCCGTTTACTGTTTACTTTCTACAAGCAATTACTATCTTCCACACTATACGTTTAATCCTTTGTTTTCAGCAAAACCGGTGAGATTGACAACCTCACTGTAAGTTGGGGCAAAGTTCTGTGGTTGTGTTGTGCAGGATTCCAAGTTGCTAGCAACACCTTGGAGTTGTTTCCTTGCTCCTACTGGTTCGATAACCTTGGTTTCATAACTGAGGGAAAACTTGCTGCTGTGCTCATCATACCTTCCTCTTGGGGTTCCCAACGAGCTCGATATATTTTGAGCCATCAGATACTACTGATAGTCTTTGGTATCTTATCTTACCACTATATGGTGCACGAATAACTTTGAATATTGACCGTTGGATCAATACTCACGAATCCCAACATTGCCAGCCGTTGGATCTTCTTTTCCATTTTAGCATCGAGAATATATACTATTGATAGTCTTTCTTTTCTTATCTTACCACTATTATATATAGTATAGGGATAACTTTGAATATTGGCCATTGAATCATTACCCGCGAATGCCAAAATTGTTGCTAGCTGTTGGATCCTCTTTTCCATCCCATCATCTAGAAGATACTATTGATAGTCTTTGTTATCTTATCTCACAATTATATAGTGTACGAATAACTTTGAATATTCATCATTGGATCAAGACTTGCGAATCCTAACATTGCCAGCTATTGGATCTTATTTTCCTTTTTAGCATCGATAAGATATACTATTGATAGTCTTTATTTTCTTATCTTACCATTATTATATATAGTATAGGGATAACTTTGAATATTGGCTGTTGAATCATGACCTATGAATTCCTAAACTGATGCTAGCTGTTGGATCCTCTTTTCCTTTCCATCATCTAGAAGATACTATTGCTAGTCTTTGTTATCTTATCTCGCAACTATATAGTGTACGAATAACTTTGAATATTCATCGTTGGATCAAGACTTGTGAATCCCAATATTGCCAGCCATTGGATCTTATTTTCCTTTTTAGCATCGAGAAGATATACTATTGATAGTCTTTCTTTTCTTATCTTACCATTATTATATATAGTATAGGGATAACTTTGAATATTGGCCGTTGAATCATGACCTGCTAATTCCTAAATTTCTACTAGATGTTGGATTCTCTTTTCCATTCCATCATCTAGAATATACTATTGATAGTCTTTGTTATCTTATCTTACCACTATATAGTGTACAAATAACTTTGACTATTGACCATTGGATCAAGACTCGTGAATCCCAACAATGCCAGCCGTTGGATCTCCTTTTCCATTTTAGCATCGAGAAGATAAACTATTGATAGTCTTTCTTTTCTTATCTTACCACTATTATATTTTTATTTTATATATAGTGTACAGATAACTTTGAATATTGACCATTGAAGCATGACCCACAAATCCCAATGTTGTTGCTAGCTTTTGGAACCTTTTTCTATTCCATCATCTAGAAGATACTATTGATAGTCTTTGTTATATTATCTTACCAATATATAATGTACGAATAACTTTGTATATTGACCATTGGATTAAGACTCGCGAATCCCAACATTGCTAGCCGTTGGATATTGTTTTCCATTCTAGCATGTATTATTGTTAGTCTTTCTTACCTTATCTTACCACTATATACTTTACTAGTAACTTTGAATATTGACCGTTGGATCGATCAAGATTCATGAATTCCAACATTGACAACCGTTGGATCTTCTTTTCCATTCTAGTATCTTCAAGATACTATTGATAGTCTTTCTTATCATATATTACCACTATATAGTGTACGAATAAGTTTGAATATTAACCGTCGGATTATGATAGTCTTTCTTATCTTATCTTATCTTATCTTATCTTATCTTATCTTATCTTATCTTATCTTATCTTATCTTATCTTATCTTATCAAGACTAGTGAATCCCAACATTTCCAGCTGTTGGATCTTCTTTTGCATTCTAGCATCCAGAAGATTCTATTGATAGTCTTCAGCACAATGAATGCTATGCACAAACCTCAAACACACTTCTCCATCATTGTAGAATCTTCTCCCTCGTTTCTCTAGACCATGTTACCAAAATCTTGAAGTGTTAGATAGCTAATAATCGTTGACTTCTACATGATACAAAGAACAAGAACCAAATATACAACCATACTTTATAGATGTCAATCAAATTTATAATTATTTTGAGATTTAACTATTATATGATCTTACTAGTACTATATGTAGTGTACGAATAACTTTGAACTTTGACCTTTTGGATCAAGACTGGCAAATCCCAACATTGCAAATCGTGGATCTTGTATCCACTCTAGCATGCATATAGAAGATTTCACTAATATTCTTTAGTGCTATGAACATTATGCACAAACCTCAAAAGACACTTCTCAATAATTCTAAAATCTCCTTCGCCAATTCTCTAGAGCACGTCGAGTTTAGGTAGCTAATAGAATAATTTCTACATGATACAACGTACAAGAACCAAATATACATCTGATATTTTATGGACGTGGCTCAAAATTATAATTAGTTTATGAGATTCACCTATTATAATTTTATATAAAAAATGATATGTCATACTTCTATTATCTGATTCTCACGTGTGCAAGGCATGTCAACTTAGATATATAGTGTACGAATAAATTTGAATATTCACCGTTGGACCAAGTCTGGCAAATCCCAATATTGGTAAGTGTTGGATCTTCTTTTCCATTCTTGCGTCTAGAAGATTAGAGCGTGTACACCGTTTAGCTTGAGTCTAAGAAATATTGTCAAAAAGTGTCAGAAAAAGGTTGTCGGGTAGCAAAACTATTTTTTCGTAGGACCCACTACTTAGCAAACATACCAGTCAATCTTGCTTTTCTATTTGCATGAGATGCCATTATAAAAAGGATCTAGAGACCAACCGTGGGCCCTTTTAATAATTTATGTTCTTAGACTTGAGCTTGTACTAGACTCAGCAGCGTAAGACTCATGTCTAACCTCAAAACACACTTCTCCATCATTTTACAAACTTCTATGCTTAAAATATTCCAACTTACTCCCTCTATGCCAAAATAGGATGCATATAGTTTTTGGTCAAAGTCAAACTTTTCAAAAATTTGACCAACAATATGGAAAAATGTATTGATATTTGTAATCTCTAATTAGTACTGTTAGAACCGTTATGACATATATCTTCATATAGTGTGCATTAGATATTGTAGATGTTGAAAATTTCCCTATATAGTTGGTCAAATTTTAAGTTTGTTAAATTTGACCAAAAGCTATATGCGTCCTAATTTGGGATAGTGGAAGTAGTATATTTTTTAAATAGAACTGTCGTACTACTACCATCGCATTCGATGCACTTCATCTGGACATGGCCATCCTTCCTATATTTTACTTTATTACTCAATATATTCCATTTCGCACCCTGCACCGAGGAAGCACGGCTACATTCACACGGACCAAGCACTCCTATAAATCAGCTTTTTCTACTCTGCCCACCTCCACATTGTCCAATCCGTCGACCATTATCCAGAAAACACACTCATCCTCTCGCCGCTGCCTCCTCTCACCATCGCCGTCATCTCTAGCGCTGCGAACATCAATCTGCCTATCACCGCTACACAGACTGTGACCCAAAACAGCGTGGTAATAATATTCATCTCTCCCTTGTATAAAACATTCATAGTTCCTATTTTTGTACTAATTCCATTATTTGTCTCTAAAACCATTTTTTTGGATCTCTTTCATTCCCCTCTATTTTGTTCCTCATATTTTAAATATATATAAATACAAATATATTGAGATTGATGTACTTTTTCAAAGTGAATCCTTGGCGAAACATGTTGCTTGCTGCTGGGGATATCATTTAGTCACTTGAGCGGGTTATAATTCCATGCATTTTAGTGCTATAATAAGTATCTTGCAATGCCATTTATAGGTTCCAATTCCAAGTAAGGTAGAAAATCATGGATAGTTCGAGCGATGATGAGATCTTCTACACTGACTATTATGTAACTGATAGTGATGAGGAAGGAATTGCGGCTGTAAGGGGTAAAGTTTTACTTGGATTTTGAAAATTGAATTGGACTATGCAAAAATATACTACTCTCTAAGATTTATTTTTCTTTTATGTAGGTCCTTCTTATGAGCAGAAAGATTGGTTCGAAAGGTACATCATTTACGGCAATAATGTGCATTTACCATACAAAAGGTGGGATTTTCTCGAGAATAAAGTCTCCCAGATTGAACCTGACATACCTTTCTATGTCTGCGAGCTCACCTCTTCTTTACTCGGAAAAGGAGGGGGCAGGATGGTAAGAAATTTTAGTTTTTTTCGAAAAGGTAAGAAATTTTAGTAGCCATCTGATTAAAAAGATTTTGCTAAGAAATTTGTAGGATTAAATCTATAGGAATTTTACCCAAGATGGTTGTTACATTTGTAGGATTGATTCCCATAGGAATTATTCCTAAGTATTTCTTTGCACTGGATTTTGTAGGAAATCAAACATCCACTCACACCTCTTTTTTCAGAATCCTTTGTTTGTCCTACTACGATGGAGTCAAACAAACTTTGGTTCATATGAAATTCCGGTAGGATTGGAGTGGGCATGACATTGCAATCCTACATTTATTTTCTCTATCAGACGAATCGAGCAAGCATCTATTTTACCACTATTTCACCAGTCAACAAGTCATAAACTTTTGATAGTTGTTTTCTTCTGGTTTCAGTGCTTCTCACTGGATTACAGTTAGAATGTCATGAAGAATCATCCACGTGAAGAAATAAATCTGTGTGTGACCAACGAGTTGTACAAAGGTTATCATGAAGTCATGATTGCCATGGGCGATGATGGGCGTGCAGTGATAACTACTGCTATGAGCTATCAAAATGTTGTTAGGGACGCATAGCTCTTAGAACACAAAATGGCTATCTTCTGGTTCAAGGAACATGCACGTGGACATTGTCTCAACGTGTTCAGCGGTATCCCACTTCATTAGAAGTCGATATGAATATCATCCAACTTGTATTCGAGCCTTAACGTGACCAAGAGGCATTCGAGGAAGCAAGAAGGATCCTGACAAGCTATTGTACTTATACTGGACACTATTGCTCCTGACAAGCTACCTCCACAATGTGTAGCCAAAAGTGGTTCCATATTTTATTTTTGTCTTTTAGAACTAGTTCCCTATGATGACTGCAAGTGCATAGATCATTTTTAGCTAGTTTCGAAATAAAGATATCGATCCCACAAGGAGCAGTAGGAAAAAGACTAAAATGCTTTTAACTATAACTAAACGGAGTACTTAAGAAATAACTTTAAGATTCAAGGAGAGTGAAGTTGTTTTTTGGTTTTGGTTGAACAAGGCAATTAAAGTAAAGCAAACTTAATGCAGTAAGTAAGAATCGCGTGTGTAATAGAACTTTGGAACTACAATAGGGAAAAGGCGTTCTCAGGGATTAGTGGATCCACCGCTAGCAATTCAGACTAAGTAATAGAGAGTATTATAACGAATATTCTCATAAGGTGTATGTATGTGGGAGGAGCTCCATATATGGATGAATAGCCAGCAACCGCTACGCACATCATCCTCATAACCACAATAGATAATAACCGACAACCATCATGTTACTACTCTATTAAGGGATTTCTCCCATGGCATGGACATGGCTTTGTGAGTTCTCCTTGATTCCCCAAGTTAGTGAGTAAGGAATGACAACGACTTTATAGTCACAGTAAGTGATATCATCCATCCGTCTACCAAAAGTAATCCCCTTCATCGAGTCCCCATAGGAGGAAAATATTGAGGAGGTGCACAACTCCCAATATCAAGATGAAGACAGTTAACACATACACATAATGATGTATAATATAATAATCTCTACCTCATCTTAGTTGTATGCTAGGGTTTCTCCATCTCCCCAAGAACTAGAGATCAACTCAGACATGGAGGCAATCAACATCATAGCAATGGTAATGGAAACAATCATAGAAGAATAGTACTTGTATAAATCCACAACGAGTATAGGAATTACAACAAGATCTAGACAAGATGTAGATGGGATGGATGGAGATGATGGTGATGCAGTGGTGGATGACGAAGATCGATGCCTTATCCTCCCAGATCTGCGTAGGGTGAAGATGGATTCCTTGTGGATGAGTTCCCCCTCTAGATGCCTTCCGGAGGTGAGGTTTCTGCGATTTCTGTGTGTTCTGTATGTCGTCTCTCCGAACCAATTGCACGGGGTGAAACTATTTGACAAGGCGGAGGTGGCACCAGCTCTACGGTCGGAGCTATACGGCGAGAAAATTGCTCCACCCGTATAGTTGGTCGTTGTGCCCTCTGTCTCCCTTGTTCGCTTCTGGTTTTGTTCTGGTATTATTAATATTTCCCAAATAAGCGATTTATGTTGTTTTGACCCCTTTTCTCCACAGTACAACTGCTTCAAGAATTGTGTCCATTGGATCCATCATTTGTCCTGATCCTGGTGAAAACACTCATAAAATGCGCGCACAAACACCGTAAAATACCAAGATCCTATATCTACAATGCAAAATAATAATATAAAACATGATGCAAATATGCACTCATCAACTTCCCCAAGCTTAGACTCTTTCTCGTCCCAAGCAAGCTCTAGGTTAATGGATGTGATCCTCATATTCATGAAGCTGAGTCGATAAAATAAATGAGGCAATTGCAGCATGTGTTTATCATGTACGATATATAGGAATAAGTTCATGAATAGTACCTTACTCAAACCATTGGAATAGTATTTAGAAGGCTTCCACACCTTAGTGGTCAATAGTTCATAAAAGATGAATCTCAATATAATGTAAGAGAATCTGGTTCGACCGAATGAGTTAGCGAGGTAGTCCCAAGTATTTTAGGATCAAAGTATTCACTTGGGATTTAGAATCTCAAAAGTGTTTCTTTGTCATACTACAACTCAGTGGTATATGCCGACTTGCTCTTTGCACACTCGCTCTTTTTATTCTTCTTTTTCTTTTCTTTGTATATATATATGCTCACACTTTTGCTTAAGTGCTGTGCAAAGGAGCTAGCCATATATCCACTTCATGTAGGAATTCAAAGTTTAACGATCTCAACAAATTCCAACTGTATATGAAGCATTATTATGACTTGAAGATTTCTGCCTCGACTTGTTCCCACTCTATTTTGATAGCACTTTATTTTCCTTTGCTTAAGGTTTCTTCTTCCTTAACTATGTAGATAATTTTTTGTAAATCAAACCATAGACTTACAACATATTGACTAAATTATCTTTAGGTGTTCTATTAATACCAATGGTGTGGAAGACTCCTATTGCTATCATCAAGTGCAAGTAAAATTATACTCAAGCCATTCATATATCAAGTAAAACAAACACAAACTCAATATTGCTCCATATATAATAATAACTCGGAATTTCATAAAAGGGATCGACTATTCCTGAAGGGAATCCTAATGATGCAAAATTTATTTGTAGTTTGAACTAATGCAAAACGATAATAAAAACATGTAATAAAAATTACAAGGTCTTTAAAGATCTCCCCAAGCTTGGATTCAAGCCAGGTGGGATCAATTAACTCGCTGGTACCTATTCTTCCTCCCGGGTAGAAAGAGCATTGCCTTCTTCTTTCACATTGCCCTCTTTAACTATGCTTGCAAAGCGGATGCTGAGCTTGGCCATGTCGTATTGGAGTTTCATCATTTTCCTCTTGAGGAACTCTTCTCATCTGCCAATTCAAAAACAGTTTTAATTAAGAAACCAACTCCACCATTGATGTCATCAACCTTTTTCTCAAGATCTTTGCTCATCATCTAGTAGGAGTCAATCCCCTCTCCAATTGTTTCAACGCTTGCCTTAGAAGCCTTTTCCAACTCATAGATCTTATCATGAATCTCACCTTGTCGCACCTTCTTAGGTTTAAGAGGTGATGGACCAAGAGGAGATTTATAATAGGATCCTATGTTGTGACGATAAGGATTAGGGAAGTACTCATCCTTGGTCCTTCCCCGCTCAGCTTGTCTCATCATCTCCATCCTTTGTAGGAACATGTCCTCTCAATTTGGGAGATGCTTGATATCCCAGCCGGATGATGATGATGATCCTTTCAGTTCTGCCTCTTCGATCCTCTTCACGGGCTTCTCTTCTTTCTTCTTCCAGATATTGTTGATGTGGAAGGGATGCATGGCTTTGTGTGATGTTGTTAAAGGGGCTTGTATAGGGAGGACAAAGATCTTTCGAGGCTAGAGGCTATAGCTCTGCGAAAACTTAATGAAAAAGGTTAGATGCAATCAACTTTAAAAGGAGGGGTCAAAAACCCTAGCTGCCTTGCATAACAGGCAAATATACGGGCGGAGCCCTTATAGTTCCCGCCGTATAGATATGAACCGACTTTAGATTGGATCTACGGTGGAACCTAACTATACGGCCGGACCTATACGGGCATGATTTTTAATTCCGGCCGTATAGTTGGTCGTTAAACTCTCTGTATCCCGGATAATTTTTTTGGAGAAGGGTCGACAACTATACGACCGCCACTATACATGTGGATTTTTTTTATTTCGGCCGTATAGTTGGTCGTTAAACTCTCAGTAACCCAGAAATTATTTTGTCAAAGGCATCGACAACTATACGATCGCAACTATACGGGAGGAATTTTTCGTTCCGGCCGTATAGTTGGTCATTAAACTCTCAGTACCTTTTGTTGATGGAAGTGTTGATGCCGTAATAACTATACGACCGGAACTATACGGCCGGAATTTTTATTCCCGCCGTATAGTTGGTCGTTAAACCTTCTATGTCCACAAAAATTTTCTGTTTCTCCAAGAATTCTTTATTAATCTGAAACTTCACGAAATATCAAGTTTTGACAGAGAAATGTCAGCTTAAATTTTCGACCAACTTTGGTATCATCAATCTTCCTTCTTCTTTGCTAGAGCATTAATTGTTTCTTTTTACACAATACTACAAATTAGAGTTTAGCTGAAAATTTAAAAACTTACTCAAACCTTTATTTCACATGGGTTGCCTCTCATGCAACGCACTTTTATCGTCAATAGCTTGAGCGTAGTACCTCTCACTCCGCCTTGAGTCCATTCTTCTTGTAATTGCCATTCTTCGTGTATCTTTGCTTTATCGCTTCTTTGGGAGTGCTCAATTCTATGGTGATTGCACTTATATCTTATTTTACCCGATAATGCTTCGAGCGTTGTCCATTAACCACCCATGCTAGAGAGGGTGTTTTTCCTTTGAGCTTGACTGCTCCTGATGGATAGGCTTCTTGAACTACATATGGACCTTCCCATTTGGATCTGAGTTTTCCTGGAAACAACTTAAGACGAAAATTATAGAGTAACACTTTGTCTCCACATTTAAAGTTTTATTCTCTATTTTTCTATCATGCCATTTCTTAACTTTTTCCTTAAACAACCTAGAATTCTCATAGGCTTCACTTCTAAACTCATCTAAAGCATGTATATCTAATAAACGCTTTCCCCCGCTGCTTTGAGATCATAATTTAGATTCTTGATTACCCAAAAAGCTTGGTGTCCTAGTTCTAAAGGTAAATGGCATGCCTTACCGTACACCATTTTATCAAGTGTCATACCCATTGGATTTTTGAACACAGTACGGTATGCCCATAGAGTGTCATTTAAGTTGTATGACCAATCTTTTCTCGACTTGTCCACCGTCTTCTCGAGTATGGTCTTTAGTTCTCTATTAGAGAGTTCCAATTTACCACTTGTTTGGGGATGATATGGCGAAGCAACGTGGTGAGTTAGTTCATACTTGCTGAGGATTTTCCTGAAAGTCCCTTTCATAAAATGAGAACAACCATAAATAATTAAAAATCTAAGCACTCCAAACCTAGGGAATATGACATCCTTGATCATCTTCACTAAGGTGGCTGCATCTGCATGATTTGTTGGGATAGCTTCAACCCACTTAGTAACATAGTCAATAGCAACAAGAATATGAGTATAACCATTTGACTCTATAAAGGGTCCCATGTAATTCATTCCCCACACATCAAAGGGTTCAATTATGAGACTATAATTCATTGCCATTTCCTATCTCCTACCTATATTACCTCTTCTTTGGCAAGCATCACAGTATTCCACATACCTATGTGCATCCTTGAGTAAGGTGGGCCAGTAGAATCCGGATTGAAGTACCTTTGCTGCAGTTCTTTTACCTGCATGATGCCCTCCATATGGACTGTCATGACAAGCCTTCAATATCGCATTCATTTCGTGATTAGGCACACACTTCTGAAACATTCCGTCAAGTCCATGACGATATAGATACAGATCATCCGAAAAATAATGTTTAAGATCATTAAAGAATTTCATTCTTTGATTCCTTGACATACCGGGAGGTATAAATTTTGTCGCTAGATAGTTAGCATAATCTGCATACCATGGATCAGCGATTTCTACTTTTGCTAAATATTCTCCTGAAAATGATTCATTAATAGGTACGGGGTCATTAATAATTCCCTCCATCCTAGAAAGATGGTCTGCTACAGGATTATCCTTACCCCTCCTATCTACTATTTGCAAATCATATTCTTGTAGTAATAAAACCCACCTAATCAACCTGGGCTTATCATCCTTTTTTACAAGGAGGTGATGTAAAGCTTGGTGATCCATATGAATTATTACCTTAGAATTTATTATGTAAGATCTAAATTTCTCGCAAGCAAAAATTATAGCTAGAAAATCTTTTTCTATAGTGGCATAATGTTTCTGAATCTTATTAAGAGGTCTACTAGAGTAATAAATAACATTCAAATTCTTTCCATCTCGCTGACCTAAAACAGCCCCTAAAGCATAATCACCAGCATCACACATAATTTCAAAAGGTTCATCCCACTTTGGACATTGCATGATAGGTGCTGAAACTAGTTTATCCTTAAGATTATCAAAAGCTGGAATGCAGTCATGATCTAAGTAGAATGGAGTTTCTTTATCTAGAAGATTGGTGAGGGGCATAAATCTTTTATAAACCGTCTATAAAAACCTGCAAGTCCCAGAAATATTTTTAAGTTTTTAATGTCATGAGGTATGGGGAGATTTTCTATAGCATTTATACTAGTTTTATCTATTTCTATTCCCTTCTTAGAAACTTTGTGCCTGAAAAATTTACCTTCTCTTTCCATGAAATGGCATTGTTCCCAATTCAAAAACAAGATTGATTGCCTGCATCTCTGCAAAACTTTGGTTAGATTATAAAGGCAATTATCAAAAGTTGTTCCACAAACGACAAAATCATTTGTTAGGACTTCCATAGTCTCCTCAACAAAATCATCAAAAATCTTTAGAACACATTCTTGAAAAGTTGCTGCTGCATTACATAAGCCAAATGGAATTAATCTATAAGCATATGTGCCATAAGGATAAGTGAAAGTTGTTTTCTCTTGATCTTCCGGTTGTATGGCAAAATTGAGAGTATCCAGAATAACCGTCTAGAAAACAAAAGTAGGAATTATTACTAAGTCTTTCTAAAATCTTATCCATGAATGGTACAGGTTTATGATTTTTCTATGTGTCATGGTTTAGTTTCCTAAAATCAATGCACATACGATATCCTAAAATTGGTCTAACAGGAACTAGCTGACCATCCTTATTCATAGCAGCATCAAGACCACCTTGTCTTGGTATGCAATGAGCTGGGTTAACCCACTTACTGTCAGAAATATGATATATTATGCCAACATCAAGTAAGCGTATAACTTGTTTTCTCACTACTTCCTTCATCTTAGGATTAAGCCTTCTTTGCATATCTACTACGGGTTCAGCATCATCAATCATGGTAATCTTATGCGTTACAATAGATGGATCTATTCCTTTAATATCACTTAATGTATATCCAAAGGCTTCATGATTCTTAACCAAAAATGAAATAAGTTTATTGGTTTCATTTTTCGATAGATTCTTACTAATAATACCAAAACATTTATTTTCATTATCTAAAAACTCACACCTCATATTGTTTGGAACTTTTTTCAATTGTATTGGTGGATGTTCTTCATCTCCTGTTCTTACCAATTCTTCATAGTCATGTGGATTTTGTGCTTCCGGGATTGAATCAAGGTCTTTCTTCACATCATCTGCTGCGTCTTCCCAATTAATCAAGCTTCTTTCTAATTCATCCTGTGGAGTACTGAAATGAATTATTGCTAATTCAGCAATCGTCTTTTCTTCCTTGATATCCTCCACTTCATATGACCTCTTCTTTAGTTTGGCAAAGTGGAATGTCATTTCCTCTTCTCCAAACTTCAGCAAAATAGTTTCCTTCTGATTATTTATTCGAGCTTTTGTGATGGAAACAAAAGGCCTGCCTAAAAGAATAGGACAAAAAGAATCTCGAGGCATATCAACTATGTGAAAATCAAGGGGGTACATGAGTGAGCCAATAAAGACATAGATATTTCTGATCACTCCTTCCGGTTTTATATAGATTCTATTAGACAATTTGATTATAGTGTCCACCGGTTCCACATCTAGATTATTTAAATTGTAGCGGAGTTCCTCATAAAGTGATGAAGGCATAATACTTATAGTGGATATTGGTTCACAAATTCCATATAAGAAAGTTTCTCCACAATATATAGGGGTCATGGGTTTGGAAGTTTTGTTACTTCGAACCTTACCTTTGATGAATTCTGAGGTTTCAAGATCTAATAACCACTTCATCTTCCACTACTCGTGCTTCCATAAGATCCTTCATCATTACATTATTCATATTTGTAGCTTCGGAATTCCGTTCTAGTTTCTTGGATCTCTTCTTCGTTTGTTCTTCCTCTTTTTGTCTTCTCTCAAAGATCCCTTGTATAGGTATCAAGGAGAACTCTTCCATTAGTGCTCTTGCACGCTTTTTTTTCTTCAAGGGGTTTATGAGGTTCCCATTCTGTAGGTACCTGCAAATGCCCTGCATAATTCTCAATAATTTTCTTTACTGAGTAAGAATCAATACCGAGGGTTTTAATCATTGTATCCGTCCACTCATCTGCAAGGAAATCGTTAATGCAAGCATATTCAGAGAAACTATTTGTAATATTTTCCTTATCTTTAAATTTTTCAGTTGCTTTTTTCATTTTTATTATTAGATTCCAAGCCTCATCATAGGTATAAGATAGAAAGCTGCCATTAGAAGCACTATCTAGATTCGTTCTATTTTCAATACTTAGCCCTCCATAAAAGGTATGGGTGATTAACCAATCAGGTAAACGATGATGGGGGCAATCATCTAGGTAACCTTTATACCTTAGATATCCTTCATATAAGCCCTCACTAGGATTATTTTTGAAACTGATAATAATACCTATCATCATGTGAGCTTTGCTTTCAGAATAATATTTTGATAGGAACTTGGTTGTCAATTCCTCCCAAGTCCTTGGTGCCTCTACACAAAAAGATCTGTACCAGTCGCAAACATTATTAGAGAGAGTTTGTCTAAACAACTAGATTTTAACCATATCAAGATTACAGTCGTCAAAAATAAAGGAACTAAGAATATCTTCAAAGAATTGTACATGTCCATATGGACTTTCTTCATTGGTTCCTGCAAATTTCTTAGAATGTAATAACTCAAATAATAAAGGATGGATCTCGACTCCATCTGGATTTATGCTTTTGTTGACAGTTATAAAGGCGTCCATGGGCGAACCCATTTTCCTTACTTCCTCAAGGTGATTTAAATGCTGAGTGTTGTCCATTGTTGTGGTCCTGCAACTCAAGTAAAAATTAGTACAACGAAAGTAAATAACTAAAAGTAAAGTGACTTATAGCGCTAAGCTCCCTGACAATAGCGCCAGAAAATAGCTTGATGATTACAAGTGCACAGATTGTTTGTAGCTAGTTTCAAAATAAAGATATCGATCCCATAGGGAGCAGTAGGCAAAAGACTAAAATGCTTTTAACTATAACTAAATGGAGTACTTAAGAAATAACTTTAAGATGCAAGGAAAGTGAAGTTGTTTTTGGGTTTTGGTTGAACAAGGTAATTAAAGTAAAGCAAACTTAATGCAGCAAGTAAGAATCACGTGTGTAATAGAACTTTTGAACTACAATAGGGAAAAGGCGTTCTCAGGGATTAGTGGATCCACCGCTAGTAATTTAGACTAACTAATAGAGAGTATTATAACGAATATTCTCATAATGTGTATGTATGTGGGAGGATCACCATATATGGACGAATAGCCAACAACCACTGCACACATCATGCTCATAACTAGGGCCGGGCACAAAAAAACCGAAGACCGAAACTGAAACCTAAAAAACCAAGACCGAAAACCGAACTAACCGTATATTGGGAGACCGAAATAATTTCGGTCTTCCAAACTAGATGACCGAAATAAATTCGGTTACTTCGGTCCTTCAGCTCACATGACCGAACTGACCGTATGGACCGAAATATTCTGAAGCCCATCTTTCCTCAATTATTTTGCATGCTCATTAGTGCCACTCTAGTCTATATAGGCCATAGCCCACGACCTTGTCTTCATTCTTTCTGTGGACACCGAGAATGCATCCACACACCATCCTGGCTGCCGTAGAGTCGCAGACTACGTACGCCCTACGCACGAGGCAAGCCTGCTGGACTACTCCATCCAGTTACTCGTGAGACTGCTTGCATATCTTGTCTTGATTCTTATTCCGTCTTGTATCGTGTGCTAATTTTCTTGGTAATAATTTCTTGATTTGCTATGAACTTTTGTAAATTCGGTCTATTTGGTCATGACCGGAGACCGGACCGAAAAGACCGAAGACCGAATACAGAAAGACCAAAAAGACCGAATGTAATTCGGGTAGCATTTCTAGATGACCGAAATTTTGAATGACCGAAAAGACCGGACCGAAAAAACCGAACAGACCGAACGCCCACGCCTACTCATAACCACAACAGATTAAAACCGACAACCATCGCGTTACTGCGCTATTAAGGGATTTCTCCCATGGCATGGACATGGCTTTGTGAGTTCTCCTTGATTGCCCAAGTTAGTGCGTAAGGAATAACAATGACTTTATAGTCACAGTAAGTGCTATGATCCCTCCGTCTACCTACAAGTAATCCCCTTCATCGAGTCCCCATAGGAGGCAAATATTGAGGAGGTGCACAACTCCCAATATCAAGATGAAGACAATTAACACATACACATAATGATGTATAATATAATAATATCTACCTCATCTCAGTTGTATGCTAGGGTTTCTCCATCTCCCCAAGAACTAGAGATCTAATCAGACATGGAGGCAATCAACATCATAGCAATGGTAATGGAAACAATCATAGAAGAATAGTACTTGTATAAATCCACAATGATTATAGGAATTACAACAAGATCTAGACAAGATGTAGATGGGATTGATGGAGATGGTGGTGATGCAGTGGTGATGATGAAGATCGATGCCTTAGCCTCCCAGAACTACGCAGGGTGAAGATGGATTCCTTGTGGATGAGTTCCCCCTCTAGATGCCTTCCGGAGGTGAGGTTTCTGCGATTTCTGTGTGTTCTGCATGTCGTCTCTTTGAACCAATTGCACAGGGTGAAACTATTTGACGAGGCGAAGGCGGTGCCAGCTACATAGCCGGAGCTATACGGCGGGAAAAATTGCTCCGCCCGTATAGTTGGTCGTTGCGCCCTCTGTCTCCCTTGTTCGCTTCTGGTTTTCTTCTGATATTATTAATATTTCCCAAATAAGTGATTTACGTTGTTTTGACCCCTTTTCTCCATAGTACGACTGCTTTAAGAATTGTGTCCATTGGTTCCATCATCTTTCCTGATCCTGGTGAAAACAGACATAAAATGTGCATGTGAACACCATAAAATACCAAGATCCTACATCTCCAATGCAAAATAATAATATAAAACATGATGCAAATATGCACTCATCACCCTACATTGTGGAGGTGGTTCCAAAAGAGAGAAAACTGGGAACTGGAGCAAGTAGTTTCTCTGATACCAAATTTGCTTTTTGGTTTTTGGAACTACTAGTTCCCTACACTGTGAGGGTCGTTCCATATTTGTTCCATGTGTTGCTTTAGCTAGATGGTGGGACCCAGTTATAAATATTTGAAACTACTACATTGTGGAGCTCTTGCTATATTTTATACCAAAGCTAAATTTACCATTACGTCAGATTTGGCAATGGCAACATTGTGGGTGTATAGCAACTACTAGTAGTACTCAAGTATTAATCATGTTTGTATTATTCATACTCAGATTTTGGTGCCTAGTCGATCTCGTACTACTGGCAAGGCGAGCAAGAGCTCCTTCCATCGCAAATATTTTGCCTTATTTCAAAAAAAGGCTCCTTCACCCAAAATTATGTCTCGTTGCTTCCTTTCGTGAGAGAAAAGGCTTCTAGATGAAGGAGAGTCATCCTCCCTCTCTCCTTTTCAATGCGGCATTGGCTCTCTGCTCCACTCATGCATCTATGCCTGACACTTGTTTAGGTGGGAAGCATCACAGTAGTCACCTCTTCCTTCCTATGTAAACTTCCACGCAATGGAGTACATACATGTAGACACAACAGTGTAGAGAAAGTTGGGACCCATGGTGGTCCAGCCCAACTTTCCTTCTGTTTGCCTCGTGCTTCCACCCAAAAATGAGCTCAGGATGGATGTTTTATTTCTCTTCCATATTAGGCTGCTCATAGTGCTAAATAACTTAGGCTCGTAAAACTTTCACATGTTACTACCTTCAAAGTATTGGGTAATAACATGTGTCTAGTGTCATGCAAGGCTTAATTAATTACTCCTACTTGTAGGAGTAGCTCATATCTCCTGGATGAAGGAGAATCATCCTCCATCTCTCCTCTTGAATGGGGCATTGGCTGCTCTGCTCCACTCATGCATCGGTGTCTCTATGCCTTTAATGGTACTTGTTCAGGTGGGAAGCATCACAGCAGTCACCTCTTCCTTTTTTTGAGAATTACAGTCACCTCTTCCTTCCCATGGAGTACGGAGTACAACCGTGTAGGCACAACAGTGCAGAAGTTGGGGCCCTTGGTGGACCAACCCAACTTGCCTTCTGTTTGCCTCGTGCTTCCACCCAAAAATGAGCTCTAGCTAGATGTTTTCTTTCTCTTCCATATTTTAGGTTTCTCAAGTGCTAAATAACTTAGACTAGTAAAACTTTCACATGTTACTACCTTCACAGTATCATTTTAAGGAACCCAAGTTAGTCAATACTATATCAAAAATCACTAGGAGGTTTGAAATATTAAACTTGCAAAGAATTTACATGTTGGCCGACAAATTCCGGTGAGTTTTAAAAAACAAGAAAATAACAAAAAAAACTATAGTACTTGCGCATGACTTCCTCTTGCGTGAATCCCCCCTTGCCATGCAAAATAGCAAGCTTTAGTTTGGATAACTCTTGAGAGTATTTCTTCGCAATATGGCATACCATGTACAAACATGCTTGGGTTTCAAAACAAATAATCGTGCATATGTGATAATAATGCATGTATTCGGTAAATGCGCATTTGGGCATGGTAAACACTGTTTACATTTGTAGATTATTTAGCAAAGTACATGAGAATAATTAAGGCTCATAAAGCTTGCTATTAGCCTTCCAGTTGTACACAAAAGTGGACCATGTTTTATAGGGAATTCTCCGGTTACATGAACTTTTGACTTTTCTAGCTAATTTCAACCACTTAAACTACTTATTGTTGATTTATTAAAATCAGATCAAATTTTAACTATGACTGCATGTTAGGTTGCTAGCTCTCTAATTTTGCGTAAAATCTATTTAAAATACTAGAGTAGTCAATCTATAATAAAACAACTGCTAGATGTTTGAAACCATCAAGTTCTTTCGAATAATTTCACAACAGCTGACAAGCTTGAACTATTTATGATTTTTTTCAACAAAAAATAAAGAAAAATCAAAATAATGTAAAACTTGTGCTTCGCGTTCTCTTGAGCGTACTAGTTGTGATAAATATGAGTTTTGATTAATTTCGAAAACCTTGCATCATAATATGGTCTACCATGTTGTGAAGATGCTTATTAGCTTCCAAATCAAATGACCAGGGTCGTGGCTATATCTACATTACATTAGACGAATAGTAGATGAGCACATGTTGGTATGGGAGAATGTGTTTACAATCGTAGTTTCCAACTTTGACGAACAAAAAATAGTTTTCAATTTTGTAAGTGATAGACAATATTTATTTGTTAAGTTAGTACATGAAGAATAAGGCCCAAAATGGTAATATCCCACACATAGCGGACCATGTTTATGGGCCATTTTCAAGTAATAACATGAATTTCCAATCTGTCTAGTAGTTATTTTCTCCCATTGGAACTACTTTATGTCGATCTACCAAAATTATATATATCAAATTTGTACGACAAGTGCGTTATAGGTTCCAGAAATCGTTTAAGGTACCCAAGATTAAAATATTTATAAAAACCACCATCAAGTTTGAAAAATTCAATTTCCTGCAATGTCTATACACAAAAAATTCATCATTCATCCTTACAATCAATATAATTATGTCCTCGCTGCCAAACTTGAAGGAAAATCATCATAGATCCCTGCTCTTCCGTTTCTTCTTTACTCATACCCTCTTAGAAAGCTTCGCAGCACCCATCAAGTACGCGTAGTGCTTTCGCGGATGATTATAGTTCAGAGTATGGTCTGGCGATACTACTACATATGATGCCTAGCAGTAGAGAGAAAGCATACACCCACCGTGTGAGCCATGTTTTTTCTACGAGATAAAGTCTAGCATGATCCACAAATTTATCTCCCAATCCTCATATTTGATTTTATTTCTCGAATAAGATCGCATCGAACATCACACGAACATTTAGTTTTTAGCCGTGGAGCTGCATCAAATCTTACCGCAATATAATGTACAGATAACATTGAATATTCAATGTTGGATCAAGACTCACAAATCCCAATATTGCCAACCGTTGGATCTAATTTTCTAGTCTAGGATCTAGAAAATTCGATTGATAGTGTTTAGCAGAATGACTATGCGCAAACCTGAAAACACACTTATCGATCATTCTAGAATCTCCTCCATTATTTCTCTAGAATATGGTCCCAATACTTTCAAGTATTATTAGGTAGATAATAAACGTTTATTTCTACATGATGTAAAGTACAAGAACCAAATGTACACCATTACTTTAGATATGTGGCTCTTTCATATTACATAGAATAATTTTTTATAGTAATGATATGTCATAATTTATTATTATATGAGTCTCACATGCAAGGCACGTGCAACTTACTAATAAAAGGATGGTGCACAAATACGAAGAGGCTGCAAATCTTGTCCAAATAAACCAGGAATTTGAAGATAAGGCCTCACAATATAAAAAAAGGACCCTAATACAGAAAGGAAAAAATAAATCAGGTAGAGCTTCATTGATTATCAGCAGTGGTATAAAAGAAGGGCACGACTCGAGGACAGATAAGAGAGTCCTCAATTCCCCCCACCGAAATCGCAGTGGTTGGGACGGTCACTCTGAAGATGGAAGCCACCATTCTCAACTGTTCCTCCTGCTCCTAGCCCCTCAATCCCCGGTGGGTGTACAAGGTCTCTCCCTTTCTCCCTCATAATCCATTGATTTGTCTTTTGTCGGTTCATCCATGCAACTATTTTATTTTTCGAACTTCCATTTCTCTAGTGGGTGGATATTCATCTAGTCTACCACCTCTGTGTCCGCAAGATCACCTCCTGCTAGAAGTGCGAGCACCCTAGCAGAGGATTCACCCATGATCCCACCATGGATGCCGTCCTATCAGCAGCTAGGGTTGAGTGCGCCTACAAAGGCTGCCATAGTTTGCTGCCCTACTACGAACTCCACAAGCATGAAATCACGTGCCGGTATGCTCCTTGCACTTTAACGGAGACCAACTGCAACTTCACCGCTCCGCCGCCAGCGCTCGTCGCCCACCTCGAAGCGGTCCACTAGATCCAAGTGCACAAGATCCAGTATTCCACCACCAAAGCGTTCCAGGAGTTGGTGTTGCTGCCGGGTGAGGCGTCCCGCTGGCTCATCCTCGCCGGGGAGCAAGACGACACCGTGTTCATCCTGACGATAGGCACGGTAGGCACAACCCCCCTCGTGTCCGTGGTCTTTTTTAGGGCCGCGATGTGTGACTTGTCGATGTACAGGGTGAGCATGTGGGTGAAATGCCTACTGCTGTTCTCCTAGACGGACGACAGGAGGAGGACCAGAACTGTGACAGTGGAGCTCTATGCGTCGAGCTCCGCTAACACGGGCGACGTCGTGTTTGAGGACCTTACGTCTTACCTAGCGGTGCTGGAACATTACTTGGTCGGTCCTGCTATGTCAAAGCAGTTGTGTTTCTTCATTCACGTCGAGTTCTAGTGGGGATGTAAGCTGCTGTTAATTGGTTTAATAGCAAAAAGATCATTTGCATACCAGGAATGGTAGATTTTGTAGTAGTAGTACTCTACCTCTATCTCAAGAAATAAGACTCCCTTGTTTTGCGTGTTTTTTGTTGGACCAAGATTTACACTAAATATATAAGGAATTTTGGTACAAAATTAGCATCATTGGAAAGTGTTTCAATACGAATTCAATGATACTAATTTTACACAATATACTTAAATTTTAGTTGCTCTATTTATCTAGTCGAACTTTACTTTGAATGTGCGTGCGCCTTTTTACTCCTTAAAACATAGGTAAATGAGTTCGGCGGATGTACTCTCCTAAGTATTGTATTCGGTCAAACTTTATTTTCCTTTGGAGTACTACTATTCATGGAGTATTTTTCATGAATTATTAACTTCCTATGGGTTCGGTGGATGTACTCTGCTGAGTAGTACTACTACTGTAGTAAGCTGTATAGGATTATAAGGCCAGAGGGCCAATTCGCTAATACTATGTTCTACCATGTAGATGAATTACCCACTCTAATTAATTTATGCATGCACCACTATTTTTACATGCATGAGATGCTAGATAAAAAATAGGGGACATGATGAGAGATGAAACAACATGCATTGGGAGATTGAGAGAAAAGGGAGATATCTAAATTAATGAGTCACGGGAATTAATACAATAAAGAACATATGTCTTATAATTTCTAACAATTTTAAAAAGCTCTCTGGCCTAATAATTCCAAACAGAGGCACTAGTACATAGTAGTAGTACAGTAGTGGAGTACGATAGTAGTAGTACTCCCATCCGATTCATATTAATTGTCACTGGATTGGATGTACTCTTATCTAGCACTAAAACATGTCTAGATACATCCATTTTTGTGACAAGTAAATATAGCCATTTTTGGAGTAGTAGTTTGGTTGGAAGAAATCATATTCTTTCCGCATTAGGGACGGTGGCTTTTTGCTAGTAGTAGTATTAGTACATAGCAGGTAGTACTATATATGTTTATACTGTACTACTCAACATACATTTGGGCAATCGACAAAAGTTCATTTTGTGGTTCTACTGCTATAGTGCTACTATTAGTCTGTAAGAGTCTTCTACTATCAGTTTTTCAGGTGCGCATTCACCCTTTGTCCTTCAGCAGTATAAATGGAATTAGTCAAAGGAAGTCTCTGCCACTATAAAATTAATCTGCCATGGTTGTTGATTGACAAGACAATTCATTGGGAGGGGGGTGGTGGTGGGCTGGTGGTATGCTACGATGCCTAAACCTGCACTCCTACTAGCACTCTGTAGTGAAAATAAAAGAAACAACTGTGATTCCTTGCATTAATTCTTTTTACCTCTGCCCCCTGCATGATACTCCTGCATGATACTCCTACAGTATATACATGTATTAACTTCAATGAGTAGTAGTACTAGTAGTATCAAGCAAGGATATACCAAAACACAAAGATATACTCGTAGGTCATATGGTGTACCATTATGAGTCTTTGTCTTATTCTTCTTCTTTGGTCTGCTTGTGCTTGCCCTTACCCTTCTTCTTTAATTATTTTTTGTTGAACATTTCAAGAGTTTGTTGACCCCTCACAAAGTTCACTATCTACCTGTATACCTTGTAGGTCGCGTAGGCGTCAAGGCTTCCATACTGGATCTTCTCCTCGGTCAGGGGCATGTTCCCCCACTGCTTGTGGTTCACATCCTTCCACTTCTTCTTCATGATTTGTAACAGATGTCTATGAGGGCTACAACACAGTCAGGTAAAGAACCATTCTCATTCATGGAGCCCGCAAGCTTCCACCTCTTCTGGATGTCCACGAAGTTCGTCACTAGCTCTAGAGAATGCCGAAGCCTGATACCATTGTTGCCGATGTTGAACGCCCGCAGAGGAAATGTTAGGTTTGGCGAGGAACTCTGCTAGCTTGGAGCATGGCTTGTCGGCCTGGCAGATCTGGTAGACCAGGAAATCTGTGCCCACACATAGCTGGACGATGGCAACCTTCTGCGTCGATGATTCCTCATTGGTGTACTCGACATCGATGCCAACAATCTTGTCGTCCGCTTCCTCCAGGATCTTTTGGATTTTCTCGATGTAATCGTTCACCACCGACGCTTTGCTGGTATATGCCACCTGTAGTATGGTGGTGTTGCCAGGTTCCAGGAAGGAGTACATCTTGTCGAACGGTGGTGCCATGGACGGTGATTGGCACCTTCTTTAGTTTTGCAGAGGTCCGACCGGATGACAAAAAAGGAATAGGTTCGAGAAGATGAAAGGAACCGCTAGAAATATGGGTAGATGCATGTATGAGTGGTTGTGGAGACAAAGGACATGTAGTTTCCCCTAACCCCGCCCACGTACTCCTATAGAATTTATTTACGGATTAGTTTTACGGACGCAGATTATTTAGATAGCTATAAGTTGCTTTCTAGATGATACAAAAAGTACAAGAACCAAACACATGCGGTAATTTATGAACGTGGCTCGAAATTATAATTATTTTATGGGTTTCACCTATTATAATTTTATATAAAAATTAAATGTCATACTTCTATTATCTGATTCTCACGTGCTAGGCACTTGCAACTCACTAGTTATTATATACGGTGTACGAATAACTTCGAATATTGAGCGTTGGATCAAGACACGCGAATCCCTATATTGCCAGCCATTGGATCTTCTTTTCCATTCTTGCATCTAAAAGATAGGATTACTACTTTTGATAGTCTGTAGCACAATTTATGCATATTACTGCTCCAAGTACTTACCACTCTTACAAGCCTTAGAGCATCTCTAGCATGGAAATAGCACGCTATTTCATGCTATTTAGCGTGTTATAGCGTATTTGGAGAGTCCACACTATTTTTTCGATATTTTGCTCGCTATAGCGCTAGTTTTTAAATAGCTTACTATATCGTGCTAAAACATTGTAGTGTTAGGGCTATTTCAAGTATAGGATATTTTTTTGTTGGCGGGTGTGGAGTAAGAGAGCATATGATGAATGTGTCGAGTAAGCAAACATACAATGAAAATTTTGATTGTTAAACAAAAGTGATCGCGTCAAGCAACCGCCTCCTCCTGCAGCACCCAATGTTGTACCTAGATTCAGCCCTTCTAGTTCTCCTCCAACTTGGATAGCGCCAGAATTGATTATGCATGTACAAGTATTAGTCTAGGAAATTCATTAGATGCTAAAATCCTTGATATTCATGATATGCCTGTTATATTTTTTAATTTTTACAAAACGCTATTTTGTAAAATAGCGCATTATTAGCATGCTATAACTTTTATATCGTCTAGAGAAAAGCCACGCTAAATTATTTAGCACACTATTTTTTTTGATCTCTAGTGGCTTGTGTAAATTTGGTAGTCTGTTAGGCTGGTCATAGTGGGCAATAACATAGTGGTACTAGTTCATGTTATTACCTTCATAGTGGGTAATAGCATGTGTGTACATAATTAAGCCGAAGGCAGAGACCCTATTTTTGCAGAAATGGCTCCGAAAATACTCCGTACCTACAAAGGCTAGGACATTACACTAAACTATTTTTCTAGTCATTGAACTGTAGCTACTCCTAGGATAGGATATTATTATTCTATATATTTTGAACTATATAGCGAAATCCAAACATTTCGAGTGATCACGCCACAAGTTTTAGCCGTACGAAATTCCTTTTCTACCCCTGACAATGGCCTAACTACTATTGTTGGGGCATGGGTATGGTTCGTAATTCCCCCACCCCCCAGTCCCCACAGATCTGAAGCTGGGTAGTCCACCTTCCACTGATGCCATTTCCCCCGTAGCACTCTGAATAACCCTAACCCCTATCTCACCTCTGGCTCCTACACCACCACACCGGAGCATCCCCGCCGTGCTTCGCTGGCCTACACGCCACCTGACATGAGCATACCTTACAGGTACTTGAGTTTGGTATATACGGCCTGACTGGCATAAGCCCATGGCGTTACCAGGGCCCAATTTAGGATTCGGGTGACCTACGGAGACTCAGACTGCTTGCGGCGCAAGGCAAAGCTTAAGATAGAAAGTTTAAACGGGTGAACCCTAACTTGTAACCGACTTGACCTGCTACCTGAGACCTATCCTATCTATATAAAGGCTTGGAGGGGGCGGCGAGGAGGAAAATCACAACCCTAGTTTCCACAATCTCGCCAGATTGCATCTACGCAACCCTGTAATTTTCAACTCCCTCGATAATTCCAAGAGCAGACAAGTAGGAGTAGGGACTTCTACGAGGCCTGAACCTGGGTAAACCTTGCATCCCTGTGTGCTTGTTTTCTAGCCGATTGATGCCTCCAGCGCACCCTCCTTCTCCACAAACCAAGTCCATAACAATGGGCATTGATGAGTTCAACCCTCGTCAATTGGCGCCGTCTATGGGAACTGGGAGTGCTAATGTCACGGCTTCTTCGGCCCCGTCAACCGTGATCTACAACTCTGCAACAACAGAGACTCGCTTCCTCTTCGGTGCCTTCGACTTCACCGTCCACATGCCGACCACTTGCCCGGATTTTGAGTCCATGGGCGAGGGAATCAGCCTGGCGATCGGGAGCCTATGCTTCCAAGTTGGTCAGCTAGGCACGCTCCGCCTCCCTGACAAGCCAGTGGTTCCCGTGATTACTCCAGCATCATGGTTTCCACCGCCGATCAGCACCCTGAGCGAACTCAACGCCCCGACTACAGTCGGGAACACGATCAACGACAATAGTTGCAGATCCAATCTGGGCGATCTAGCCACTAAAGATGGAGCCTACGGATCTAGATCTGAAAGCTGCAGAAGCAATAGCTTCCCCAATCACTACATGTGTGCCGCCATCAACACAGGCGATACCGGCGCCAGTCGCAAAAACAACAGCACTGGTCCAACCAACGGAGGCATCCCACTCGCAAACAGTGGTCCCGCCAACAGCGCACCCACCAACAATGGGACGGGAGGAGAACAGCACCTCATGGCGAATGAGCATGCCGGAGAGCGCGTGCAGATCCACCTCAATGACAACGAGTGGGCTCGCTGTCTAGAAGCTCTATGGGGTAACCCTCTACCCCCAAACTCATCGCAAGACATGTTGATGGGTTACCATTGGTTGCTCAAAGAAGAATACAAGCTACAACAACAAGTAATCGCGCAACTCGATGCGTGCAGAAGGCCGACGGACGAGTCGAGTCTTCGACGGGCTCAACTCTCTTCCATGGGAGGATCCTCCTCCAAGGGTAATGACCACGTGGCCGCCAAAAGGCGCTCTCGACTGGCCCACCTCACCGACAAGGAGTGAGAAGAGGCCGGACGAGTCCTTGACTTCTCGTCCATGACGGTAGACACCCGGGGCAACATGCTCCCGAAGACACCACAGGCGGCGGTGATGGCGGCCACCATGTATCTCCTCAACAACCAGCCTCCGGCTGGAGATCCGTGAGCTGCCATGCACCGATCTATGATCGCAGGCTTGGGGCTAGTCGAAGCCGCCCTTATCAAGGATCCAACATTAGAGTCGAAAAAGAGCAATGCTCTGGCCAAACGCTACTCCTCGCCCTCGTCCAGCGATGATAGCCACGACTTGTCTCGATGTCGCCGCTCACGGCAACACGACTACGACTACAACATGCGTGATGACATCACGAAGTGCAAGGTCGACAGGATGCGCACGAGGCATGCTCATTCGACTGCCTCAGAGGATGATGACATAGAGCTCTGCGACGCTAGATGCTTAAGAAGAGCCATTAGACAGAAGCGAATGCCTAAGGGGTTCAAACTCCCATCGGACAACCAGAAATTCGACGGCCTACAGAACCCAAAAATCTGGCTAGAAGATCACATCTCCTCCGTCAGGCTACACGACGGAAGCTAGAGTATGGCGATCACTGGTAGAAAAAGGGTCTTTGGTCGAACACCCAAATACCATTGGTACCGGTTCATTTCCTTAATCGGGGCCAATGCCAGGCACCGGTCCCAGTTCATGCCGCCTGGGCATTGGTCCCGGTTCATCTCTAAGCATTGGACCCGGTTCATGGCATGAACCGGGACCAATGCCACCGCGATGC